>OZ035997.1:25774397-25926789 GCA_964035015.1 Corallium rubrum
TGAAATTACACCTTAATTTTACGAGATCTCATGCGATTAGGTGTTAATAATATAGCGGGCAAAATTATTCAAGAGCTATGTTAAGTTATGTCCAGAAAATGTCGAAGTACATGTACCTTATCACGGTCGGTGCTCGGCAACATTCCAATTTTCCTCGCTCTATCGCTGTGCCTGTTGCTTTCTTTTTGTAAACACAGGCAAAAGTTCTTAAATTTTCTAGTGTATTCATTTTCACTAATAGTTTACACTCCTTCAATAGTTTAAATTAGTTCAAAGTAAACAAAAAAGCATTTTCAAACCGAAAACCTTGCAGATTTGTTGAAAAAAAGTCAGTCCTCCAAGTTTCACTGTTGCTAAGTAACAAAGCGACCAATCACATGCAAGTACTGATGATCAAGGAACCAATCAAGTGCAAGTAATTTTGCCCTGAATTACAAAAAAATGCCCTCTTCATTAGCCAATCATATTCGAGTAATTTTGCCCTCTATATTATTATATCTAAAATAACGCAATGATTTTAACATCTATGAGATATTGTTTAACATATTTCAATGTCAGATGTGTTACACAACCTGGATCAGATTGATACGATTAGGTTACTTCAAAATTGAATAAAATATATATATATATATATATATATATATATATATATATATATATATATATATATATATATATACGTAGCGATTTCTTCATATTCCCGATGTTTATATGTTAGCCTTATGAATCTCATGGACTAATCTGCATTATTCATTATTTCTTGCCATGAAAAAGTTCACAGAGTGTTTCTTTTGAAGCGACAACTAGTATACTAAGAGATTGTATACTGATGAATTATATGTAACAAATTTTGTTTCCTGTTGAAAAACTGTTCTGATCAGCCCTCGCTCGTTATCAGCCGTTTCTTTAAACAAGCCGCTTTGAGTACTTATAATCCACACGAATGATTAAGAAACATTGAACCCAATTTTTTTGAAATTGGGCTCAATATTTCTTAATCATTCTCGTGGATTATAAGTGCTGAAAGCAACTTGTTTTATATAGAAACGGCTGATAACGAGCGAAACTGATCAGAACAGTTTTTCAACAGGAAACAATTTTTGTTAAAACTTCTTTATATGAGATAAACACTGCTTGAAGCTGAAAGACGCTAGTAGCACAAACCTGAATGTCGTATTTTAATTGACGCCCATGCATGTAGTTTTTTAAGCGGCTTGAAAGAATAGTTTGTTGGACGTTCGTCAAGCTCAGTTACTCAGAAAAGTTTTTTTCTGAGAGCCAGTGCGAGGGTTCCAACCTGCAACCTTCTAATGACCGACAAGACGCTCTAACAAGTGAGCTCAGAAATCTTTTCTGAGTAATTGAGCTTGGCGAACGTCCAACAAACGTCTGTTCCATTACACCAAGCTCGCAAACGTATACGACATGCACTATATGTATACTTACAACTTATCATATTGATACAAAATATTCATTTATCCAACCAAGGTTATGTCATTACAAACGGATTTGCATTTAATTCGTAATATCTGAAAATTTATCCCACTACATGTTCTTGACTTGACTGGCCTTATTAGACAGTGAACGTTTTCCACCCTGTTCGCCCCTCCAATGAACCCAAAAAGATATCATAAATGATTGAAAAATCCACGCAACAAAAATAGACACACAGAGGTAATATATATGTTGATTTCCTTGACTCTCCAGTCGGCAATATACGCGTAAATTACCTTATTTGGGTCTGGAATTACGAAACAAACAACTGAAAGATATACAAAAAGCTAGTGTTTTTCAATAGAGACACTCGTTGTCAAGCCTCAACCACAAAATATTGCTTGGCGACAGGTTTCAATACAACCATTTTGGCATTATACCAGTGTACTCTACTTAACTCAAGGTGCCCTAGTATCTTTAAAATATCTGAAAATCAAATTTATGCTTTTGACTCTGTAAACAAAAGACTGAAAATCCTGGAGAAAAATAAGTTCTATATTGCAAGAAATGACAGCCATAAAGACCAAAGTACTATAGTCACTCGCCTTCGCCTCGTGTCTGTATACCGATACAGAACGGCCACTCATTCTGTAAATAGTACATACAAAATGTACATAAACGTACTGTGGAAACCACAATAGAGTCTGTCAACCCATATGGAAGTATTATGGTGGAAAATACCATAAAAACAGTCTGTCAACCCATATAGAAGTACTATGGTGGAAAATACCATACAAACATTCTGTCAACCCATATAGAAGTACTATGGTGGAAAATATCATACAAACATTCTGTCAACCCATAGAGAAGTACTGTGAAAACTACCATACAGTCTGTCAACCCTTACAGAAATACTGTGAAAACTACCATACAAATATTCTGTCAACCCATATAGACGTACTGTGAAAACAACCATACAGTCTGTCAACCCATATAGAAGTACTTTAAAAACTACCTTACAGTATGTTAACCAATACAGTAGTACTGTGTAAACTACCATACAATCTGTCAACCATATAGAAGTACTGTGGAAACTAGCATACAAACATTCTGTCGGACCATACAGACGTACGGTGAAAATTACCATACAAACATTCTGTAGACCCATACAGAAGTACTGTGGAAACTAACATATAGCCTGACAACCAATATAGAAGAACTGCGGAAACTACCAAACAAACAGTCTGTCAACCTATATAGAAGTACTGTGGAAGCTACCATTCAAACAGTCTGCCGACTCATATAGAACTACTGTGGAAGCCACCATACAAACAGCCCGTCGACCAATATAGAAGTACTGTGGAAACAACCATACAAACAGTCTCTCTACCCATAAAGAAGTACTGTGGAAACTACCATACAAACAGTCTGCCTACCCATAAAGAAGTACTGTGGAAACTACCATACAAACAGTGTGTCGACCCTTACAGAAATACTGTGAAAACTACCATACAAAACAGTCTGTCAAACCATATAAAGTACTGTTAAAACTACCATACAAACAGTCTGTCAACCCATATAGAAGTACTGTAGAAACTACCATACAAATAGTCTGTCGACCCATACAGGAGTACTGTGGAAACTACCATACAAACCGTCTGTCAAGTTGTCAACCCATATAGAAGTACTATGGAAACTACCATACAAACAGTCTGCTGAACCATATAGAAGTACTGTGGAAGCTACCATGAAGTCTGTCGACCCATACAGAAGTACTTTGGAAGTTACCATACAAACAGTCTGCTGACCCATTTTGAAGTACTGTGGAAGCTACCAATCAAACAGTCTGCTGACTCATATATAAGTACTGTGGAAACTAACATACAATCAGTCTGTTGACCCATACAGAAGTACTGTGGAAGCTACCATGCAGTCTGTCGAACCATACCGAAGTACTGTGGAAGCAACCATACAGTCTGTCGACCCATACAGAACTACTGTAGAAGTACTGTGGAAACTAACATACAAACAGTCTGTTGATCCAAATAGAAGTACTGTGGAAGCTACCATACAAACAGTCTGTCGACCCATATAGAAGTATTGTGGAAACTACCATACAAACAGTCTGTCGAGCCATACAGTACCGCATGTGGAAACTACCATACAAACAGTCTGTCGACCCATATAGAAGTACGGTGGAAACTACCATACAAACAGTCTGTCAAGTTGTCAACCCATATAGAAATACTATGGAAACTACCATACAAACAGTCTGCTGAACCATATAGAAGTACTGTGGAAACTACCATACAAACAGTCTGTCGACCCATATAAAGTACTGCGGAAACTACCATACAAATAGTCTGTCGACCCATACAGGAGTACTGTGGAAACTACCATACAAACAGTCTGTCAAGTTGTCAACCCATATAGAAGTACTATGGAAACTACCATACAAACAGTCTGCCGAACCATATAGAAGTACTGTGGAAGCTACCATGAAGTCTGTCGACCCATACAGAAGTACTCTGGAAGCTACCATACAAACAGTCTGTCAAGTTGTCAACCCATATAGAAATACTATGGAAACTACCATACAAATACTCTGTCAACCCAATATAGAAGTACTGTGGAAACTACCATACAGTCTGTCAACCCATATAAAGGTACTGTGGAAACTACCATACAAACAGTCGGCTGACCCATATAGAAGTACTGTGGAAGCTAACATACAAACAGTCGGCTGACCCATATAGAAGTACTGTGGAAACTAACATACAAACAGTCTGTCGACCCATACAGAAGTACTGTGGAAGCTACCACAGTCTGTCGACCCATACAGAACAACTGTGGACGCTACCACAGTCTGTCGACCCATACACAAGAACTGTGGACGCTACCATACAAACAGTCTGTCGACGCATATAGAAGTAATGTGGAAACTACCATACATACAGTCTGTTGATCCAAATAGAAATACTGTGGAAGCTAGCATAGAAACAGTCTGCTGAGCCATATAGAAGTACTGTGGAAGCTACCATGAAGTCTGTCGACCCATACAGAAGTACCGGGAACACTACCATACAAACAGTCTGTCGTACAAACATTCTGCTGAGCCATATAGAAGTACTGTGGAACATACCACACAAACAGTCTGTCGACCCATACAGAAGTACTGTGGAAGTTACCATACAGTTTGTTGACCCATACAGAATTACAGAAGTACTGTGGACGCTACCATACAAACAGTCTGTTGAGCCAAATAGAAGTACTGTGGAAGCTAGCATAGCAACAGTCTGCTGACCCAAATAGAAGTACTGTGGAACATACCATTCAAACAGTCGGCTGACCCATATAGAAGCACTGTGGAAACTACCATACAAACAGCTGACCCATATAGAACTACTGTGGAAGCTACCATACAAACAGTCTGCTAACCCATTTTGAAGTACTGTGGAAGCTACCATTCAAACAGTCTGCTGACGCATATAGAAGTACTGTGGAAACTAACATACAAACAGTCTGTTGACCCATACAGAAGTACTGTGGAAGCTACCATACAGTCTGTTAGCCATACAGAGGTACTGAGGAAGCTACCATAGTCTGTCGAACCATACAGAAGTGCTGTGGACGCTACCATAGAAACAGTCTGTCGATCCTTATATAAGTACTGTAGAAACTACCATGCAAGCAGTCTGTCGACCCTTATAGAAGTACTGCGGAAACTACCATACAAACAGTCTGTCAACCCATATAAAGTACTGTGGAACTACCATACAAACAGTCTGCTGACCATATAATGTACTGCGGAAACTACCATGCAAACAGTCTGTCAACACATATAGAAGTACTGTGGAAACCATACAAACACTCTGTCGACCCATACAGGAGTACTGTGGAAACTACCATACAAACAGTCTGTCAAGTTGTCAACCCATATAGAAGTACTATGGAAACTACCATACAAACAGTGTGTCGACCCTTACAGAAATACTGTGAAAACTACCATACAAAACAGTCTGTCAAACCATATAAAGTACTGTGAAAACTACCATACAAACAGTCTGTCAACCCATATAGAAGTACTGTAGAAACTACCATACAAATAGTCTGTCGACCCATACAGGAGTACTGTGGAAACTACCATACAAACAGTCTGTCAAGTTGTCAACCCATATAGAAGTACTATGGAAACTACCATACAAACAGTCTGTCGACCCATATAAAGTACTGTGGAAGCTACCATTCAAACAGTCTGCTGACTCATATAGAAGTACTGTGGAAACTAACATACAAACAGTGTAATAAAAGTAGTGTGCTGCGTAGGCAGTGTTGAAACAACAATCGAAATATGGTATAGTAGGTTAATACTGCCGAAACAGAGAACGTAAGTGGTCTAACGTTTCGAGCGAAGGCCCTTCGTCAGAGAGAATTGAGAAACGTGAAAACTAACATACAAACAGTCTGTTGACCCATACAGAAGTACTGTGGAAGCTACCATACAGTCCGTCTCATATAAAACACTGGGAAAACTACAATGGAAAATACCATACAAACAGGCTGTTGAGCCATATAAAGTACTGTGGAAACTGCCATACAAACAGTCTGTCGACCCAGATAGAAGTACTGTGGAAACTACCACACAAAGTCTGTCAACCCATATCGAAGTACTGTGGAAACTACCATACAAACAGTCTGTCGACCCATATAAAGTACTGTGAAAACTACCATACAAACAGTCTGTCGACCCATATAGAAGTACGGTGGAAACTACCATACAAACAGTCTGTCGACCCATATAGAAGTACGGTGGGAACTACCATACAAACAGTCTGTCGACCCATATAGAAGTACGGTGGAAACTACCATACAAACAGTCTGTCGACCCATATAGAAGTACTGTAGAAACTACCACACAAAGTCTGTCAACCCATATCGAAGTACTGTGGAAACTACCATACAAACAGTCTGTCGACCCATATAAAGTACTGTGAAAACTACCATACAAACAGTCTGTCAACCCATATAGGAGTACTGTGGAAACTACCATACAAACAGTTTGTCGACGCATATAGAAGTAGTCGAAACTACCATACAAACAGTCTGTCGACCCATATAGAAGTACGGTGGAAACTACCATACAAACAGTCTGTCGACCCATATAGAAGTACGGTGGGAACTACCATACAAACAGTCTGTCGACCCATATAGAAGTACGGTGGAAACTACCATACAAACAGTCTGTCGACCCATATAGAAGTACTGTAGAAACTACCATATAAACAGTCTGCTGAACCATATAGAAATACTATGTAAGCCACCATGCAGTCTGTCGACCCATACAGAAGTACTCTGGAAGCTACCATTGACCCATATAAAGCACAGTGGAAACTACCATACAAACAGTCTGCTGACCCATTTTGAAGTACTGTGAAACTAACATACAATCAGTCTGTTGACCCATACAGAAGTACTGTGGAAGCTACTATACAGTCTGTCGACCCATACCGAAGTACTGTGGAAGCAACCACACAGTCTGTCGACCCATACAGAACTACAGAAGTACCGTGGACGCTACCATACAAACAGTCTGTTGATCCAAGTAGAAGTACTGTGGAAGCTACCATACAAACAGTTGGCTGACCCATATAGAAGTACTGTGGAAACTACCACACAAACAGTATGTCAACCCCTATAAAAATACTGTTGAAACTACCACACGAAGTCTGTCGACCCATATAGACGTACTGTGGAAACTACCATACAAACAGTCTGTCAACCCATATAGAAGTACTGTGGAAACTACCATACAAACAGTCTGACAACCCATATATAAGAAAGAGCTAATTCCCATGCCGTACACCAATATGGCCGCCATTTCATTGTTTTGATACACCAATATGGCCGCCGTGACGTAAGATGAAAACACTCTATAGAGTATTAAAACATATCACGAGACAGATACCTTTCCCCTTGGTTAATATAATCTTTTAAATTACATTACTCATGAACCGTTGAAACGCAAAGATCAATTACTGTATGTCCATGACATAGGAATGTTCATCTTGGTATTGACTATCCACGACTATACAAAGACATATTTCAATGACAACAGACTACAGAACAATCTATTTTACATTTCAGTGCAAACCGCGGCATCAAGTAGGTGCAAAAGTGGTCATACTCAACCCAAGATTATTCAAAGATAGAATCATCTACATGCTTTCTTTATTATACCCTACTTGACGTCAAGATATATAAATAATCTAGTTAAAGAATGTCCACTTTTCTATTAATTGGAAATATAGTTATGATACTCAAAACACAGTTCAAAGACTGAAACAATTATACATGTATCTAACAAAAATGATTGATATGAAAATGAAAAACGTTCACACGAACCTGCCTTTCAACTTAATATAAAGGAATCCTGGTATATACTTTTGGGTACTCCAGTCTACAGTAGGAGTCGGGCTGTCGTTGCGTGCGAAGATTTCGTATTAAACAATCTCACCTAAAACAATATCAGAAAAGCTATCTCTATTTCCCCTTGTTCTTTGAAATCACTTCAATGTAATTAACATAACAATTAGCTTCACATAAGCCAATATATATACGGCACAGGTAATCATTAAGATTTCAAACCATAAAGACATCTTAATTAAAACGTTTTTATTGCTTGTAAATAAAAGCTAACCAAATGAGAACATATTAATAGAACATTTTCTTCTGATGCCAGTGGGCAACAGTTATAATTACGTCATATGTAGAGGAGGGGGTTACTCGCAAGTTGTCAATAGTTAATAAAACAAATCAAAATGTAATAATAGTTCATGCATGTGAGAAATCGTACCTAGAATCCTAACCAAAATTCTTGGGACACTTTACTGTTTTTGACCATTTGCACCGATTGGTTTCCCAAAGAATTTTGACCAAATCAATAAACAGGTGTAATGCACGCCCCATTAAGAAGTCAGATTTCTGAAAGTGATTAATGTTAAATGTTTATCCCTTCAGTGCAACTCTATACTGAGGGAGGCTGTCCAACGTTAAATACCCATGCTGCTGGCGTAGTATATTAATACAATTGCTTGCTTGAATGTTGGAGCAAGCAATATGAAAAGCACTAATGACAGATAAAAAACCTGTAAAGAGTACAAATATGGACGTAACGTTGTAGACTTACTATAGTAGTTACTTAGTATATAGTTTTTGCTTGTGCACCATAACTGTCACTTGAAATAAAATTAAATCAATACTATACTTTCGTTTATTGAAAGACCCACTCCCCCCTAGTTACCCCCTCTTCCACCACACCACTGGCAATAACTACTCAAGTCATTCTCTTTAACATCTTTTCAGAAGTTCTTCCGCTTCACTTTTAGCTCTCACGTCTTCTTCACTTTTGGCGATAAAATTGCAAAGTTTCTCCAGCCAACGACGAGCTTCTGCTTTTTTATTCAGCCGTAGATATGCTTTTGCCAGCATTAGCTGATTCATACTATAAAAACTAGGATCAAGCCGTTCACCTCTTTCAAAATAATCAATAGCTTCTTCAAATGATGAGGATGGTGGAGTTTCAAAGATAGCGGACGCAATTTTTTGTTGATACCAAGGAACATCGGCGATAGTGAAACACCACATTCCAAGCAAATGATAACTAGTGGCGTCTAATGGATTGAGATCAATAGCTTTCTTGAAATGTTTTTGTATCTCGTAAGCATTGGATATTTTTTGTTTTGTGCTTTCGTAGTCTCCAATTTCGCTCAGTGTAATAGCGTACCATTTATGACATGCAAAGTTTTCTGCATCAAGCTCTAACGCTCTTTTTGCGAATTCAAATGATTCATAAGTTAATGACTTTTTCGTCTCGGTGTCGGTGATGGACAGCTGTGCTAAGTCACGACTGGCTCTTGCTAATCTCCACAATAACTCAGGATTGGAACACTTCTTGAACTCGATTAAGAATGCGTAGAGATTCTTCACAGCTTCTACTTCACAATCTTTATCATGTTTCATATTGTAAAGCAAGTCTGCTTGTTTGACAGCAACAGCCTCGGGATCAGGTTTAGCCTCTTCAGTTTCCTTTTTCCAGCCAAACACAGACATGGCCAGTACAGCTGGAAAAACAGGAGTTACTCGTCGATAAAGACTCTGTAAACCAAAGATAACCTGAAATAAGAAGAAAAAGACTGTACGTATCAGTGCATAAAATAGAATAGGAATGAAACCTAGAAATAAAGATCAACCTGAATGGGCATCTACAAACATTGTTGAAATAAAGACGAGGAACAAAATGAGAATACGAGACAAAAAGAAGACCAAAGATGATGATAAGCATATACGAGAATATAATTTTAAGAACTTGTAAAAACAAGAATGAAAACAGGTACGAAAGGGATAAGAATCAAAGTACAAACGGAGATAAATCCAAAACTAAAATCACTAGTCCAAACAG
This sequence comes from Corallium rubrum, assembly GCA_964035015.1. Classification (NCBI taxonomy): domain Eukaryota; kingdom Metazoa; phylum Cnidaria; class Anthozoa; order Scleralcyonacea; family Coralliidae; genus Corallium; species Corallium rubrum. The sequence goes on from OZ035997.1 coordinate 25,784,290, forward strand.
AGTAGACATGCCTAATTAGAGTCGTGCTTACACAGTGGCGAATTAACTCTCCCAGAGTCAGGGATAACAATATTTCAGGGCCGATCACAACCTGAACCTAGAGCTACTTACGGAAAACTGAAAGCATCGCCATGGGCGTTGCATGACCAAGGTTCGTAATAAGCCTGCCTTAAGCACAGCCCACTCCAATTTTCAAATAGGAGGGGCACGCGCCTGACATTCTACTTTCCCAGGGCCGCTACTAGTCGGGCAAGAGGCCGCTACTTTCAGGGTTCTACGACGATAAATAACGATGTTCAACTTTGCACTGATCCTCCATTGTACAATATATTTGTATAATAAAATAATTGATAACAGTACAATTCGTGTATATACTGAAGTACTGTATTCACTATTTGTTTGTAAAAAAAGGTGAAACTGAATAGTTTTTTATTCATTGTCCACTGATTTGTTTTGGACTGGGGCCGGAGGCATATGCCCTCTTTCATTTTCCGCATAGATAAACCGCCACTGTAATACGGCATGGTACTACACATATTACCAGGGTTAAGTCACGTTGGCCTGAAAAACAGAGAAAAATCTTCTCGACGTTACGAGCGAAGGTCCTTCGTCTAATTTCTCCTGACGAAGGGCCTTCGCTCGAAACGTCGAGAAGATTTTTCTCTGTTTTTCAGGCCAACGTGACTTAACCCTGGTAATATTTGGATTTCAACCGTGGTCGACGCTGTCCTAGAAGCCTTTAAATGGTACTACACAGTTCTACAACTAGATACTGAGATGTTTCTGACACAGAGAGTGTAATTCCAAATGGCAATGAATCACGATTGTCGAGTGTGCTAAATCTGAGTTCTCTAAGAAAAATAACAAGGAAATCTTATGGCAAAATATGCTTCTTCTAATTAACACAACTTAAATACTGTAATATAAATAAGTTTTGTGGAAACACCATGTAAAATATTTCTTTGCTAAGAATAAAATAAAATAAAATAAAATATTTTACGCAAAGAAATATTTTACGTGGTGTTTCCACAAAACTTATTTATATTACATTATCGCCATGAAAACTTTCAAAGAATTAATTAAATACTGTACTTCATCTTTATTTGAACCTGACAATGTCACATCTTGGGTTCATGCCTTCTGCCTTAAGGATGAAGTCAATGGACATGTCCAGAATGTTGAAACCAAATTAATTTACCATTTATGAACAAGATTATATGAAGTCCATATTAATTATATACTTTGGCTGTTTTTCCAATTTCAGGCTATTCACTTGCATGTTTATTCACAGTCAGCTATGTAATAAACATGGAATATATATAAATCCTCCACAATTTTTAGTTTTCTTTATTAGAGAATGCAAAAACACCTGATATTAACTACTTTAAATTACACTTTTTGATTTGTTCCATTTGTTCTCTAACAAAATATGTATCTCTCTTCAAACATGGCCAAGAAGCCCATGATCTTCAATTGAGCATATTGTGTCTGCAAACCATCCTTCATCAGTCAACTGTTCCTCATTCTAGGCATCCACAACCACAAGATTGCCTTCTTCATCACATGACTCATCTTCAGGCTCTGGGAATGAGATTCCAGCTGACACACTGGGGTTATGACTTTAAACCAACCAATCATGCAATATATGTATCATAATCAGTCCACTTTTTCTTTTTTTCTTTTTTTTTTTTTTTTTTGGGGGGGGCATAAATTATACATGCAATATAATGTAATGTAAATATTTAAAAATACTACAATTATCAGTTGAGTGTAACTTTGGTATAATTTTATCACAAAGTTTTAATATTTGCTACATGTATTTGATTTTGCAGTCTAAAGTCTGTGGTACATGTACTTTCTGTTTTAAAAGTAGCATGCTGCGTAAGTAGTGTTGAAACAACAATCGAAATATAGTATGACAAAAAAAAAAGAATGAATGTATATAATAGATATTATAGGTATTGGTTGCCTAGAATAACTGAAAAGCTAATTGAGCTAAGCAACACAAAGTATAATACTGTTACAGTGAAACTGGAAATAGCTTCCCACTTTCAAACTCAGCAGCCCAACTGAAGAAACAAAAAACAGTGAACCACACAAGAAGCGGGAAGGCATTTCCATTTTAACTATAATAGATTGATTGCAGTCAAACAAAATATAAATAGATCAGATAAATAAGACCGATGTCAAGTAGTAAAAATACAAATTAAATTCATTTCGAGCTTCTGAATTTTGGTGCGGAGTCATTTAAATTTATTCCCCCACTGCTGTAAAGTAAGACTGGTAAGTTAAGGTTGTCTTGTTTCATTTCAAATCTACAAACAGTCTAGTGTCGAATATATATGTGTTTTTGTCCAGTCTCAATATCATATTATTTATCATTTTGCATCCTAGTGAAGTCTGAGTTCAGATTATATTTATTCAGCAAGGCAGCTGCATAATAGCATATTTCACGCTTGCCAGGAGCTTTTATATGAATTTGAAAGGATCAATTGATCCTTAAGCCAAGGTTTAGTTCAACGTTAAATTGGATCGTTCTTTTCATGATTTTGAAATGAATAGCACTATATACTGTTTTCAATGAGATATATTTTAATGGTGTGCTTGTGAAATATGACCTCAGGTTGTTGGTAGATGACATATAATTTATTAAATTAATTTAACACTACAAGGTCTTTGAGATATTAATGAATAATTAGTTAATTTTTTGAAAGCATGGGTGTTCCCTCCTGTCTCGTTTAGCTAACTAATATTTTAGTTAGCTTTGTAAATATATAATTCTGTATAATTTTCTCAATAAAGTTTAAGAAACATCCAATTTGGACAAAATATTTTGTAATAATGATAAAATGTGCCATTAAAAATATGTTTTAAAAGTTTCAAAATTTTGTTCAAATGTGCTGTAAGATCACAGGAAATGCCATTTTATACCCTGTTTACACGATGCCGGTACAATTTGAAAACAGAACAAAATCATGCCATTTAGGCCTTGTGTTTACACAATACCGGCACAAAAATAACATGAAATGTTACAGTATTTTGTTCCATTTTCAAATTGTACCAGCATTGTGTAAACGGGGTCTTAGAGACCCAATTTCAAAAAAATTTTTTTGGGAGGCATGCCCCTGCACCCCCCTACATCTGTGGACCATAAGTTTGACTGATGTTTAAAATATCCTAAATCCACCCCTGCCTTATAGATGAGGTCACTCAAGATTCAACCCCTAAGAAAAAAAGATGAAAGTGCTGACACAATACACCCACTCACCCCACCCACCCACCCTCAGAAAAAAAGCCATTTTTGTGTCTACTGCACAAGTGCAGTAGCACACTATGTTACGGACCAATGGAGTTTGTTTGTGGCATCTACGCCACGGACAAACAAAATACAGAAAGTGAAGAAAGTTTGCCGAAAGGTCACCATATTGTTTTGCTCATGCGGTCGAACCTGTTACACTGTACAGTATATAGAGATCATTGCTTGAAGCCTTGTCGAAGCCTCGAGCAAGTCGGTGTACTTTTGCTTTCTCAAAGGAATGTTTGGTGCAGGGATTTTTATCACAATAAATAGTGCATGTTTATATTTTATTGGGGCTATTGTGTTCACAGTGACCAGTTCGGTCAGGTGATCATTTTCACTCTGACCAACACTCGTCTCTGGTCAGGCATTATTTTGCGTGAAGACTACGCACAAATCAGAAACTATTAGAAATTTCAAGGTATTGCTATTAAACTAAAGCACTGTGCTAGTATTATTATTGAACCAAGTCAACTACATGTATGGGTGTCTCTATGGAGCTTTATAGATCTAGAATTGGCTTTAATACATATATACTGTATAAACAACTTCTTGAAAGCAAGAGAAGCTTCATTTCATCGAACGTAAATTCTGGAATGAAATGCTGTTTGTTTCATCTTAATAGCATTGTTTGTGATGCCTAAAACAACTAGTCAAGCAATACGAAAGTAGAAATGTGGTTTGGTGTACACAAATGTTGTGCTATATAAATGCATATGTGCCATGCTGATATTTTTAGAAAACAACTGATGTGTAGTGGTGTAGCTGTTAACATATTTGGGAAATCCTTTATGAACACAATAATTATTATTGAATGGAAATGGTCTTTAGATGTACAGTAGCTGTATAAGTATGAAATCTCTCAAACCTGAGATGGTTTCAAGTGATCTAATAAAATTTATCAATTACAACTTATATAGTGAGTCATTTTCTAGTGATGTGACGTATTTTCTGACAGCTAATAATCAAATATTTTCAACTTTTTGTTAAATTACAATAGCTATTTGCTTACTGTTGGTGTTTAATAGCTATACTGTTGTAATTGTACTTAAGATGCTTGTGGGAAATGCACAAGAACTTGTATTCCATATAGAAAACTTGGTAAAATATTTTAAATTTACTTTGTGTTCTCCTAAGAACATAATTTTACCTTTTAAAATGAAAGGAGTCAAATGTAATCTGATACATTTTACAGGAGTGCCGGTTGAGTATTTCCTGTTCTTGTGTGGTAAATATCAACTGAACTCATGTTAGCAGTGTACAGTATACAATATCTTATGTCTGTGCATGACATTTTTTATTCAATTACTATTTGGCCTGACATTTTATTAACACAAATACTGTGCACAAATGTGCAATATGAATGATCAAGGTACCCCTTTGCCCCAGGGGCCAGGGCCCCAGAGGTCCTTAATCCACCCCTGATTGTGATTGGTCAATTTATAGCGTTTAAGGGCAAAACATTTTGCCTTCAAATGCTATAACTGACTGACCAGTCGCAGTAAGAAAGAGGTCAGGTTCACGTTGGGGGTGAGAAAAGCCCATTATAATTTATAAAGTATTAAGAAATTCTCAAATTAGGAATTTTACAAAATTAATTTTACAAAAGGCGCCATTTATTTAATTTAAACAGTACCTGACGTCCATGGCTATAGCTCTGGGTACAACGTGAACGAGAAAACAAAAGACGAGTTGTTAAAATAACACGTCTATACTTTGCAATCCAACCTTGCCATGCGGCGGCCATGTTGTTCGAGCAATGTGGCTGCTGTCATGTTGGCTAGCGGGTTTGTTCATGAAAGCTATGCGCAAGATGTCTGCAATGATGCGACGTGGAAGTGGAACATTATAAAACTGAACGAACTTTGACAGCTGGAAAAAACAGAATATGTTTCAGGATAGTACGTCAAGATATCCCGAAAATGATTTATGCCCTCCAATGTTTGTTACCCGCAGATGGAAATATTTTCGTCGTATTTTAAAGTACAGTCACATGGACTTTCAGTTTGCGCTCTGGCAAATGGTTTATCTGTGTACATCTCCAAGCAAAGTGTAAGTTTCTCAAAACATGGTTGATTTTGACTAAGAATAAGGAAGTACTAAAGTACTAGCATATATATATATATATATATATATATATATATATATATATATATGTATATATATATATGTATATATATATATGTATATATATATGTATATATATATGTATATATATATATATATATATATATATATATATATATATATATATATATATATATATATATATATATATATATATATAGCGGTGCTCAAAAGTTTTGTAACACCTTCATGGACTGAAATGCGTGTAGTATGTGTGTACATGCAACATATATACACACTACACACAAAGCTTTCGTGTATAATAACTACACGCAAAGCTTCATCATTCATGTATAACTACATGCAAAGCTTTGTGTATATTAAGTAACTACACACAAAGCTTCATGTATAATAACTACTGACACAAAACTTTGTGTATGATCAATACATAACTACACGTAGTTTTGCGTGTAGATGAGTGTATGGATGTATGGTAATATTTCACCGAAATATTGGGTAAAAGCATGGGCCTAATTTACATATGATCGCAAGATCGCTCAATAAAACCTCAGCAATCACAGCGATCATACGGAAACCACGGTCAAAGCGATCGCCAAGATAGAACATTTTCTGCCTTAAATTCAGATGGAGTCTGCACCCAGGCTAGAAAGGGGAGACTTCTGCAAACAAACAAAAAGGTAAAACTATCTTGAAAATTTGGAACAATGTTTGATAAGAGTTATTTACATTAAAGAAAAGTTGTCTATGGTTGATACTAAAACAATTAGACAACTCGCCCTCATTTTCTATGAGCAGATAGTCAAGTTGGTTTCACCTTGTTGACTACAGTATCAGCTCATAGAAAACTCAGTCTCATTGTCTAATTGTTATATATATATATATATATATATATATATATATATATATATATATATATATATATATATATATATATATATATATATATATATATATATATATATAAACCTTCATTATAAAGTGTGCTAAAAGAGTGTTGACTGTAGATGTTTTTAGTGTATTATTTTAATAATGCTAACCTCTACTGAGTCCAATACTGCATAAATACTTTTTGAACTGTAGCACAAATGCAAGTTCTGCAGATCCATAGGAATGAAATTGATAACTACTGTATATCACTGACTGAGTGCAAAACTGCACAAAACAAAATCTACCACAATGTCATATTGGATCATATACTGTATACAGTAGCCACTGTTGCAGAATTTTTGTGTACACATGAATCGAAAGTGTTCATCCATTTTGCAGAGGTATATTTATTCATTTACAGTACCACTCGCATATATCTTAACACCTTATACCCCTATGATACGCGTATAATACTGTACATGTATGTGTAGCTTACACATTATTATATCAGGGCCTGAAATAACGGTCCGACAAAGGACATTTCTCACACACTGCTGGGAGCTGCTGCAGCCAATCCGCCGCAAGCCTGACATTTATTTAAACATTAACACAATTAATGTAGCTACATAATTTAACATATAAAAAATACTGGGAAGTTCTGTAATATAAATGTCCACTACAACTAACATCCTAAATGTCCTGATTAACGGGGTGGGTGGGTGGTGGGCAATTTTTGTCAAGCTTGCGAAAGCAACAACAACATGTGCTGCTTAACCTGCACCACCCGAATACACCCGATTCACAATCGGGCTCCCAGCCTTGTGTGAGAAAACATTTTCTGCTTCTTTCGTACCTCAGCCAGCAGAAAATAACACTTCTCACACACTGCTGGGAGCTGCTGCAGCCAATCCGCCGCAACAGACAACGATAGAGCTAGGTAATAATGTTATGCGCTCTGCATTGACTTAGTAACAAGCAATATAGAGTTAACAGATTCATCAATATAGTTGTTCTTGGCTCTGGAACTACGCCAACCCCCTTGTCTCTGAAGCAGTTGGTCAGGAATACCCATTGCCGCTGCTGTCGTCGCACCACCTGAACGTAGACTATGAAGCCCGTAACACTTTGAGTCGAGACCTTCTGTCTTTAACGCGTTCTTAAACAACTGGTTAGCCCTACTGTACGACATCGGCTCCCTGCGGAGTTTGTGCCCACTCTTTGTATGCTGAATTCGTTGCCAGAGGGTGGTCTTTGGGTCATGCATTCCTTGTGCCAGAAACTCTTCAACCACTGCTACTGGGCAAGGGGTGTCATCCGAACGAGCAATGAGCACTTGCGATCCTTCTCGAAAGTGGTCATTCTTTCTTTTAGAAAGGAATATTGAGAGATGGGTTGGTGCGAATACCAAATCTTCAGGAGTAATATGACTCAGGTCATCCCACCGTAGGAACCCATAGAAACCCAGAACAATGAATGCAGCTACTTGAAGGTCACCAAGCGGCCCGCCTACCAAGCGCTGGATAATATTCTTAACATGGGAAGCTAATAGGGGTGTCTTTCTGGTCTTTGGTTTAGCTAGGATTCTCCTAGCTGCCTCAGCAACCTGTTTGATGACCGCATGTTCGCTTGGCTTAGCATGACCATTCTTCAAGTGAACCCAATCAATTCCGTATATCGCTGAATTAATGCATGAAACTGAGCGTTCTTGTTGTATCAAGAAAACAATGTATAGAGCTAGAGTAATGTTATAAATGATATTGGGCATTTCACTCGATTACATGGCATGTTCTAAGGATTTAGGGTGAAGGAAAATTCGAGTGTAGAATATATACATTTTAAGACCAAACCGGGAGCAGTTGCGAAAAATGCAACTACAGGCCCTCCGGCAGGAATTGAACCCACGACCTTGCGATACTAGTGCAATGCTCTGACCACTGAGCCACGGAGGCCGTTGCCGAGAGCTTGATCGCGAGTTCTGTATATATAATAAGGTAGTAATGCCAGGAGAGAATTGGGTATATTATAAATGATATTGGGCATTTCACTCGATTAGAGTAATGTTACTTGCCGGTATAGGACAAATTTATCCCGTGAGAAGACGCCCACCGTTTCCAAGCTTTGTATGTATTAATATAGGTTAGTTACGGTTCCTGGAGCTTTGTCCCGTATCAGTACAGCTGGCAGCAAACTGGCTAGCTGTTTAAGTTCAGGGTCCTGAAACTGATCCAGACTGATCCAGCTCTCAATTTTTATATCACTGGGGCATTGTACTAAGAAATGATGAAATCACGGTTAATAATATGAACACAACTGTCTCGACATGCATGCGCACTCACTACAAAAAAGTACAGTATAATTGCCATACAGCTACTCGAACAAATACATGTTCCATGCAGCTGAGCTTTCTATCATGTCACGGTGCATTGCCATAACAGCTGTACATTAACTAGGTACAATGCCATGCAGCTGTACTTCTTACTAGAGAAATAATAATAATCTGTCTCAACTGTACAGTACGTACACCATGTGGCTGTACTGTCTGCTAGAGAAATAATAATCTGTCTCAGCTGTACAGTACAAGTGCCATGCAGCTGTACTTAAACAAGGTACCTACAGTATGCCATGCGGCTGTGACATCAACTAGGCAGTCTCCAAATTGTACAGTACAAGTGCCGTAACAGTTGTACTTTAACCAGGCACCTATGCCATGCGGCTGTACCATCTACTAGACAATCTCCAAATTGTACAGTACAAGTGCCATAACAGTTGTACTGTAACCTGTACCATCTACTAGACAATCTCCGAATTGTACAGTACAAGTGCCATAACAGTTGTACTTTAACCGGTACCTATGCCATGCGGCTGTACCATCTACTAGACAATCTCCAAATTGTACAGTACAAGTGCCATAACAGCTGTACTATTGAGGTACAATGCCATGCGGCTGTACACTCCCACAAATTAATTAACAACAAATATTTAATAAAACAATGTATCCCACGCATTCTATATACAAGTGTCGAAAACTGTTAACTGTACAAATATATCATTAATTCCAAGAGCAATGTCTAATCAGTGTCAACCAAAGTCTAATCTCAGCGCCCATATCTGATATTTGGGAACACCGTCTGCGAATGTGCTGCTAGAAGCTGAACCTGCAATGAATACTCCATCGTAGGTAGGAACTCTTAGGCTGCCTTTCACGAACACTTTCCAGCTACCGCTCTTATTGACGAGCAAAGGCCACCAAGGTGCTGAAGGCCAATGTGGCACTATTAAAGTACCCAGTTCTTTCCCAACATGCATGTGGCGAAGGATGCGGGGTATAAGGTAAGGTGGGGGGAAGATCCAGTTGTTCTCGTTGGCCCATGATACCGTGAAAGCATCGGTTGACTCGCAATCCGGGTTTAAGTATCGGCTGGAAAAACGTGGTAATTGCTTAGTCTTTTCACTGGCGAAGCGATCCACTGTGTGAGGCCCCCAAAGCTCATCAACCATCTGAAAACAGGAGGGATCAAGCATATAGTCATCTTGATCGTCCAAACGGGACAATCCATCAGCAGTGTCGTTCCAATCTCGGCTCACCCACTCCACCGTCAACCGTATGTCATGTCGCCTGCATATCTGGTAAATTAGGATAGCCTCCTTGTGCAAATCTCGATTCCGACTCCCGACGGACATAATTCTCTCAGCACCTTGGTTATCAGTCCTGTGCCTCACTTCCTTGCCGGCAAGTTGTGATGCCAATGAAGCCAGGACAAGTCGAGCTGCCCTAAGTTCGCGAAATGTTGAGCTCCTTAAACTTTCCTCCTTAGACCAACTTCCTACGGCCTTCTGATCTCCGAGTTGCACAGCATATCCTCCCCAAGCAACGTCACTCGCATCAGAGTAAGTCAGTACTTCAACCTTGGGAGATGCTGACCAAATAGGCTGACCACTGTTCTCAAAATTATCGCACCAGAACATGATCTCATTCCTAGCATCTTCTGATAGCTGGGATTTCTTATCCCAGCATGAGGATTCTTGAACCGAACGGTACAACTCTCTAGTCCAAAGGCGCACAACTGGACCAAGAGCAAGTCCCATAGAAGAGAGAGAACCAGTAAGTGGCTGAGCTTTCTATCATGTCACGGTGCATTGCCATAACAGCTGTACATTAACTAGGTACAATGCCATGCAGCTGTACTTCTTACTAGAGAAATAATAATAATCTGGATAACTGGACCAAGAGCAAGTCCCATAGAAGAGAGAGAACCAGTAAGTCTAGCTATATGACGAGCAGACACGAAAAATCGACAATCCAAAACGTGTTGGAGCATAACCTTAAACGCTGCTACTCTTCTATCAGGAACAATAAACTTTCCTGAAACTAAATCTATGATAAATCCCAAAAGTTCCCCATACTGAACAGGTTCCCAAAAACTCTTCTCTTCGTTTGCCACAAAACCGCTAGCCTTGATGTCCTGTCGAACTTTCAGTGATGTTTCTTGAGCGTCCTCAAAGTTACTCTCGGCCCCCGCGCCATCGTCCAAGTATGTAAAAATACGAATTCCCTGCGCCCTCCAGTGTTTCACAAGGGTTTTCTGGATCTTTGTAAATAGATATGGAGCAGAAGCTAACCCGAAGGGGAGAACAGTAAACTTGAAGAATCTTGTATGCCCGTTGACCACCCATGCGCACCCGAGAAATTTTGTGTGGTCCGGCGAAATTTCAACATGATGATAGCCGCTCGAATAATCAAACTTAAAAAACCAGTCACCTTGCTGGAAAAGGTCACTGGCAGTTCTAATATCCTCGTATTTGAACTTCAGAACCCTGAGATGTTCATTGATGTACCGCAGGTCCAAAATAAGTCGAAGTTTTCCCGAAGCGTTCTTCGCCACGCTAAGAGGACTACGAACACTTAGGTCAGATTCTTGTACTTCAATTAATACTCCCGTGGAAATAAGTTTTTTAAACTCGTCGGAAACAAAATCTGAATTGGCAATAGCACTGGCATGATTGTTAAATAGTTTTGGCTGTGGTAGTGCAACAAAAGGTAAACAATAACCATTACTAATAATCTCTAAAATCCACTGACTGGCCCCGATATCCTGCCAGAATTTCAAGTTTTTACGCAATCTACCCTTTACAATAACAGAACTGTTACTATATTTAAAACAGTCAAATGTTACTTCTGGTTCGTTACCACAAGCTGTCTCAGTTATTGTTTTGGTTAGCTTGGTTTGAACTTGAGATGACGAAACGAGAGTTTGCTGAACGACACTCTCTTGCGAGGTGACCTTGCTTGAAGCAACGAAAACACGTCGTAGCGCTCATGCGGTTGTCACGTGAAGGCTGGCTATTGAATTTTGGCGCTCTCGTATTTTGCCCCGAGTATGATGCCTTCATGTCGCCGCCAAAACTGTGCCTTTCAGGAGCGCGTATTTGCTTTTTCGGTTTGAAACGTAGCGCTTCGGCTTTTTTCTCGTTTTTCAACTGCTTGCCTTCTTTAATAGCCTTTTTAATACGCTTTTCATCCTCCGAGTCACTGGCGAGGGGCTCGGCTGTATAACAATGCACCGTGTCCCAGCCGTATTTTTCTGCCAGCAAAATATGTTTATTACGTTCCTCAAGAATTTTCTTACCTTTGGATAATTCTGCGGATATTTCCCCCATATCACGACTGGCGAGTGCTCGATCTACGTGCTCGAGGACGTTTCTGTTGAGCTGATATTGCTTTTTATTCCCTTGATACCGAAATTCCGGTTCGGCGACCTTTGGAACCGCTGTTGAATTTACCACCTTCGACTTCGTCGTGGCAACCTCCGACTGCAAACGCAGCAGATCCTGTGCAGTTTTTTGTTGGTTCTCGAGAATCTCTTTAGCCCACGCTGGTGGTTCTTCGGTTCTGCTTCGAGGCCTTTCAACGCTGTCTCTCGAGCGAGAATTGCGCCTTCGACTACCGCCGCGTTCCTTGTTTCTGTTCTCGCTGCGACGAGTATGGCCATGCCTATGGCTATGGGAACTTCTCTCTTGTGACCGTGAATCTCGCCGACTACTCGATTCTCGACGCTGGGAACTTCGGTCCCCGCTACCGTGATGAACACGCTCGTTTTCCTCTCGACCAGCCGAGTTTGAACGACTTCTGGCGCTGTCAATATGGCCTTCGTCTTCGGCTTCGTCAGCACGCCTCTCTCCTTGTAAACTCGGGCTTCTGTTATAAGGCTCAAGCCTTCTCAACAGACGAGAGGATCTTGAGGTTGATTCCTTGGACTTTCCCATAGTAATAATATGAAAATACAGTGGAAAAAACGGCGAAAGAATCGCAAATAAATTTGAATAAATTTGAATAAACACAGAGCGAAAGAATTTTTGTCAAGCTTGCGAAAGCAACAACAACATGTGCTGCTTAACCTGCACCACCCGAATACACCCGATTCACAATCGGGCTCCCAGCCTTGTGTGAGAAAACATTTTCTGCTTCTTTCGTACCTCAGCCAGCAGAAAATAACACTTTCCGACCAAATTTCAATTTTGTCTGACCAACTGTCCGAATGGTCGGACAATTTGTCCGAGCAAAAATCAGAAGCAAATTGCTTCTGCAATGTTAAAAATAATCCCATCAACATTCACGTTTGTCAATATTACTGTGTACTTAACAATAACTTCGGCTTGTATAGTCAGCAAAAGTAGATTGTCTGCCCATTGTCCGCTTCCTCAGTACACGACTCACGAGGAGATTATAGCACGTGCGGAACTAGAAAATAACCAAAAACTCTGCGATCAGTTACTTCAAAAGGCCTGGGTCTGAGTATACGAAAGGAACGCGGGTTCAAGAACAAGATGACAGCATGGTTTTCTGAAAATGGCATATCAAATTTGAAAATGGCATATCAAATTTGATTTTGTGCGGACATTTTGTCCAGGCAATTTTTTGACGTTATTTCAGGCCCTGTATATTATATGTGTAGGCTATGTGTATAATGCTCATATCATACATGTAGGTTACTCGTATCATTACGTGTAGGTTACACGTATCATTACGTGTAGGTTACTCGTATCATATGTGTGGGTTACGTATCATACGTCTGTGTTGAGGTAGCCTGTGTAGCAAGCGTTTCTTAGTAGCTTAGGTACGAATGTGGAGGAAACGCTTGCAGACAATTTACACAGCTGTCAAACGTTTGCGCATGTGTGAATTTGCTAGAATAAATATCAAGAGAAGCCGTGGAGACAACAACCAGACAGCGACGACTAAGTAAGACTCGGTTTTTCATTTGTGTTTTAGAAAAAGGGTAAAGAAAATTACGAAGGGGTAAATCCAGAATATGTTACAATATTGACAAAGAAGCCATGCACAAATTGCCTACCTTATCTTTTTGGTAGTATGCTTATAATTTTAATTTTTGTGTCGGACGCTTGGACAAGTCCAAATATTTCAGTGTTTTCCCGCTCTTTTTCTGAGGACGAGTTCGGTCTGGGACGAGTTCGGTCGCGCATGCGCAAAACGTTTGGCAGCGGTGTTCTTGCAGACTAACCCTGGGATTTTGAAAACGCCGTTCGCCCACGAACGGGGGACTTTTGATTGGTGCGGCTTTAGTTATTCTGTCAATGAAGTGCACAGTCAACCCAACAGAGCTTCCGGCTCTGAGTTCATATCACAAACATAAAATGAAAATTACTCAAAGCTGACGGCCTTTTAAACGCAGTTGTATCGTTCGCACCTAGCTAGTATTTTGAATGTAAATACATAAAATTAATTGGTGCGATCACCCTGTACGAGAGTAGCCGCAGTTATTTGCTTGAATCAAATAACGTATACTTTTACAATGCATTACACGATCCCGCCTGGCTCATCTGTTGCCCTTTCATATTTTGACTGAATCAAACATCTCATCAATTAATATAGCTGGCAGATAGCAAGGGGTTTTCATATTTCTAGTTACTCTTGTATTCCGTTTGTTCCCGTTTGGCAACTAGCCTGCCTAGAAAGCGTGTTTATTTTGTTTCTTAATTTGAAATCTATATTAGTTAATTATTTTAGTTTTATCGATAAACTGTTAGACCAACTTTATTTTGTTCAACGGAAGTAAAATCCACTTTTGTTTATTTAACGCTTTATTTTCATTGGTCGGCATTTGACAAATATGAAGTGGTCAAGCGTGGGTGGTTTTTAGTGCAAAGTTTCACAGAAACTTTGCAGTATTGTGATGAGCGGGGAAAATTCACACGATAGATACATAGATACATAGATACATAGATACATAGATAATGTAAACTTTCCGGGGGGTAAATTTACCACGTTTAACGAACATACTTGTCGTAGTTGAAAGGCTAAAACCAGTGAAAATGTGAAACACTAGTATCAGTCTTTCATAGACGACAAATATTTATGTCGCTTAAAGCTCGTAAGCCCTATAAACAGCGATAACAGACAGGTTTGTACCTTACCTATGGATATTTCTTGAAAGACGTGTTTATCTTAATATACCAAGAATGAAAGAAGTTTCCCCCCGGAATATATAAGAATACCACTGCGCACGCGTGGTTTTGTTTGCGACTGGCGAATACGACAATGGCGGAGAAACGTAAAGGAGTGATCGATTTTTCTTCTCGAAACAACGAATTTCTAGGCTTTAGTGCATGGCTAATTAAATATGGTCTGGGCGAAAGGATTTACTGTCTGCCGAGCGGAAGGTCAAAGGTGCGAATAAATATTAAAAGCTTTATATCTAACTTTAATATGGTGTGGCATGTTGACGATGTTGTGAAGTCGGTTTGTAGAGTGTTATTGGTTCGTGTCTGTTATATTTTCAGCTCAGTAACAAATTCTGTATACTGGAGATCGTAGACTGTCTTTGCATTTTGATTTGGCGTTCAATAAGCAACTGTACGAAGAACTCTGGCCAAATAGTAAACATGAATGTTTAGTTCTACATGTATCTGTACCTGCGTGAACTTAGCGCGTGATTGGGCAGACGATTCACAATGCTAACATAACGTGAAGCTAGCAACATAATCATCAGGCGTAATAATTTGTGAAGGCAACAAAAACTTACTTATCTTGACATGCATCCACCTTACAAATTTTAGTCAATTTTTATCTGGATTGACTGGACGTCACACGATACGTATTAGTATCGGAATTCTTGTGATGCGCCAAGCTTTTTATGCAAAAATTTCGAGGAGTTTAAAAATATCTTGATGTTATTAAACAGACCGGAAAACAATAGTGAAGGGCACAAAAGACGTCAGTATTCATGTTTGTCGGAGTTTATAATTTTTTTTGCGTTTTTGAAGAGAAAATGACTCTTTAAGAATCCCTCGAGATTCAATTTTGGGTTGTTTGTTTGCGTTTTCACTTGTATTAAATTAACTTGGGCTTTGCTCAAGAAAATGGGCTGGCAGCTCCGTCCGTACCAGTGTTCTCACTTTTTAAGGAAATTTCCTTAAAAAAGACCATCACTGTGGGGGGAGGGTTCAGTATTAATAGTATATATTATACAATCTTTTCAAAAGTTCTTTGTGTCTCTCTTTGTTCTAATCCCCTCCCCCGATGAGGACAGGACTATGCAAATAAGTTGTGAGAGCCCTGGTCCGTACACGTGGCAAAAATTGTTATTACTAGAAACTTTGCACTATCCTTGGGATCTAGTTAAAATCTCGGGGTCTGTCTGCAAGCGTTTCCTCACCCAGTGTTGAGGCTGCTGCTTGGGCTGGTGGTGTTGTTTGTTTTCACTCTAACCTCTGCTCTGCAGTCTGAGTGTGGGAATGCAATGGATGATAATCTGTTGTATACAGTACTCCCTTCAATCCTTCAGAGATTGGCGTGTACCGTAGCAGCTGCAGTAAACTCGGGACCACCGTTCGATGACAGGCCAGTTTGAGTATCAATCCACCATAACAAGGTACAGTTATTGTAGTTTACTCCCCTGTAATGGAAAAAGTCCACACACACACATTGGAAGGGGTATGTTGGTGTCATGGTGGGAGAGGATGGTGCATTGGATTGTGAGGGTGCCATGCGGTTGCAATGATTGCAGCTTTTCCTTAGGGCTATGATAGCTGGTGTGATGCCTGGCCAGAACACGGTTGTTCCTGCATGTGAAGTCATGGAGGTCACACCCTGATGTGCTGAGTGGAGTGTGGTCAGGATATGTTGTCGTAGTGAAGGTGGTATGATGATGCGGTCTTGTAGAGTATGACACCGTCCACTGTGTATATTAAGGTGTTTTTACATGGAACTGCAAGAGTATTTCTGGAGTGCTGGTAGCAGCTTGTGTTGAAACTCAGGGAAGCCTGACTCAATGATGGAGACTAGCTGGGCCTTGTCTTGGTCACTCATTATTGCCAGTTTGACCCTATCCCATGTGACAGCCATAATATAGTGGGCTGGGGGCTAATCATCCTTACTTACTGCCAGCCATTGGCTCAATTACAAAGGACACAGATCAACATGGCTGTGTTGAGACATATCAAAGGCGCTCCAGGCAGCCACCATAATATACAGTTCAGACCACGGATCACAGCTAAGACGTACAGTAGTTGTTGATTTTACGGAGGGAGGAAAACCGGAGAACCCAGCGAAAAACCCCTTGAAGCACAGGAGAGATCAACAACTCTACTCGCATAAGTTACAAGCTCGAAAATGAGATTATTCCCAAGTGGTTACCCTTCCAAGTACTAAGCCCATCTAACTGGTCTGAGGAAGCTGATGATGCCAGTTGGTCGTTGATGGTGGGAGAGCATGGTGTTGGTGAAACCTCATTGCTGTGGATGCCAGCCAGGAATGCCCATCCAGAAGTGTCAAGTGGAAGTGGGGTAACCAAATCACTCGTGGCTGCTAGACTTGTTGTCCACGGCGATGATCAGATCACTGCAGCCTAGGACGAAGAATCTAGCTTTGTCTAGGGCTAGGGCCCTTTCCTTCAACTGGGGCGTAGTGTGACTCAGCAGCATGGGTGAAGCAACTTCCAACAAGCATTATTTTCCAGCCTGTGCAACAGCAGAAGTGCTCAATGGATGGACATTGACAGTACTTTTGGAAGAGCCAGTACCCTTTTTAGATCAACATGTGGCTAGGCCAACGCGTTGGATTACTTCCATGCTGGCTAAACAGTTCTAGCACTGATCTATATATAAGACTGGATAGAGCATCTGTTGTCTGAAATTGAAGTCGGAAGTGGCCCACTTTCGCTATATTTTACTGTTGCACAATTATAGTTTTCGTATATTAAGGGCATTTTTCTCCTTCGGGTTCGGACAAACTTTTTTATCACGAGGAAGAAAGGACACGTGAAGCATTTGGAGAGAAAAGTTGTAGTTGTTTAGCCCCAAAATGTTGGGAAAAACGGAATTTGCGAGTTCGATGGAGCGAACTCCCAGTGTCAGTGATGACAACTTTGAACAGACGAAGGCCGCTCTCATTCAGAATTTACTCAGAATATGGAAATACTGCTAAAGGACCAAATGAATGAATGCAAATGTTACCCCCCACATCGTTGTGGAGTTTAACATATATATTAGCTTGATTTGTTTTGACTTTATAACATCAGACACTGGCCTTGTTGATCAGTTTAGTTCTGCCACAATTTTCATAACATACAGAAGCCAGAGAACAGATTAATTTTTTAAAATTTATCATTATATATAGTACATTTATAACAGAATCAAACTACACAAGACAAAATACACTCATGAATTGTAAAAATTTTCTTTAATGAAATCATTGACAAAACTGTAAATGACACAGTTCAATTATATTCTGTATTAAGTTTTCATGCTGCTTGACACCTTTAAGTTCTTCCTTCGTAGTTGTTTCATTTTAAACTACCTACAACATAACATACAAATATCACATTCAATTTTAATACAGATACTCACAAACAATTTTTTCATCAAAATGACAGGCAGTAAAATAGTTCAGCTGTAATAAGAAACAAATATGTTGACAACTTAATTTCTTAAATGCCAGCACAACACGTTTACACGACTTGGGCACTGGGCATGGAATTTAATAAAACAAACTGGCTCGTTCTTGTTATGATGCATGCTACAGTTACTTCTATGGAAGCACCAAACATTATAAGTATTACAAACTTATAGAGTATTAACATGCTCCTATGTTGCCAAAGAAATATGCTGCTCGTCGAAATCTACTCTACTACAAGCCAATCTATCTTCTGTCCCATAATTTACACGTCCTTCGGCTTTTTAAAATGATCTACTCGATTGTGAACATTCCACAGTTACAGTATTATCTCACATTTGTACCCTATACAAATCAGTTTATTAACCACCGTCCGTTTGCAATGTTGCATGGGTTTCCCGTTTCCAGTTTTCCTTTATAAATAACCCTTCGGGAGCTCTCCGTCCCCTTCGAAATTTCGTCAAAATGTCAACTTATTTACTTACGATTCAGTTTCCCTTCACGTTCTTAGGTCCTCCATAGTTCCACGATGTGTCCCGTTGCTTGCAATGCCAACGACAATGCGAAAACAACGAATTCACAACAGTAAAATATAGCAACTCACACCGATTCCCACGGTACCAGCCGTCAAAAATGTCGCCGATTGCTCGGCTACCAGCCGGGTTGTGAGGTAGTATACGGTAATCTCAAAATTATCCCTATGGGTCCCTCAAGTTGCGCCCAGGCTTCAACGCAAACCTACAAAATGCGCAATATATATTTTAGCGCAGAGGAGCGGCAGTTTTACGCAGCGGAAAAGCCTAGAAATGGCAAGAATTACACGAAAACATTGTCTTGATAAACTCAGGACCTTACAAAGTTACTAAATAACAAGAAAAAAGCCGAAAGAAAACCAAAACGGACTAAATAAAAACACATGAGCGAGCGCAGCACAAAATGAAAAAAGCACCACGTAAGCCGCGAATCGAACTCAGGCACTTCAACTCTTCACGGACTGCGCTACCACTAGGCTCTCCATCACGCCCTTCACAACATAATACACCAAACTGGACGTTTTATAGCGGCAGATTAGCTAAACGAGACGACGTAATTTTCATTTCTATATCGATATGTCTTTCCTTCCACTTTTCCCTTGTCCTTCTAGCATTAAGCAGTATACTAAGAGTGAATAAATCAATAAAATAAAATAAAATAAAATAAACTAAACTAAACTAACATAAATAAAAAAACCCAATTAAAATACGTACGTACATACTGTATTATTTAATACTACAGTACATTTACGGCTACCAGCCGATCATACTGTAGTATACTGCAGTACATTACGGCTACCAGCCGATCATACTGTAGTATACTGCAGTACATTACGGCTACCAGCCGATCATAGTGTAGTATACTGCAGTACATTACGGTTACCAGCCGATCATACTGTAGTATACTGCAGTACATTACGGCTACCAGCCGATCATACTGCAGTATACTGCAGTACATTACGGCTACCAGCCGATCATACTGTAGTATACTGCAGCACATTACGGCTACCAGCCGATCATAATGTAGTATACTGCAGTATATGATTATTATTTTATTTTATTTTATATTTTATTTTATTGATTTATTCACTCTTAGTATACTGCTTAATGCTAGAAGGACAAGGGAAAAGTGGAAGGAAAGACATATCGATATAGAAATGAAAATTACGTCGTCTCGTTTAGCTAATCTGCCGCTATAAAACGTCCAGTTTGGTGTATTATGTTGTGAAGGGCGTGATGGATAGCCTAGTGGTAGCGCAGTCCGTGAAGAGTTGAAGTGCCTGAGTTCGATTCGCGGCTTACGTGGTGCTTTTTTCACTTTGTGCTGCGCTCGTTCATGTGTTTTTATTTAGTCCGTTTTGGTTTTCTTTCGGCTTTTTTCTTGTTATTTAGTAACTTTGTAAGGTCCTGAGTTTATCAAGACAATGTTTTCGTGTAATTCTTGCCATTTCTAGGCTTTTCTGCTGCGTAAAACTGCCGCTCCTCTGCGCTAAAATATATATTGCGCATTTTGTCGCAACTTGAGGGACCCATAGGGATAATTTTGAGATTACCGTATACTACCGTACAACCCGGCTGGTAGCCGAGCAATCGGCGACATTTTTGACGGCTGGTAGCCGTGGACGAGTGTGCGAATCGGGTGCAACTCACTCCTCATGGTAGGGCCATCCAATATGGCGTCGCTTACAAATTAGGACGTAACTTCCGGCTTCAATAGGCGAGTTTCAGGGTGTTGCGCACGCATCATTTTTCAAAAAAAGTGGCAAGCTCCACTCAAAGTAAAAATACTATTTAAAATAAACAAAGTATAGATACAGTTTGTGGATGTTTAACACTGTTATTCTCCTGTTGTTGGCTCGCTATCAAGTCTGTTTGCCATTGCTTACTTTGTGGGGAGCCCGCCAATTTCTTTGCAAAACGATGCGCGCGCAATACCCTGAAATTCGCCTATTTCTTGGAGGCGCTCAGATAATAGATGCTCTATCCAGTCTCTTATATAGATC
The DNA here is from genome assembly GCA_964035015.1 of Corallium rubrum. Classification (NCBI taxonomy): domain Eukaryota; kingdom Metazoa; phylum Cnidaria; class Anthozoa; order Scleralcyonacea; family Coralliidae; genus Corallium; species Corallium rubrum. Next base: position 25,804,990 of record OZ035997.1, read on the forward strand.
AGTGAGTTCTAGCAGCTGGTATTGTGATTTGGTTTTGGTGTGGCAGGCGGGCTGTTACTGTGAGAGTGATGAATGGTTGAGGCTTGGATGCTGGTCTGACCTAGTGATCATTGAGGTGGTTGTAAAGACGGTGGTCTAACGTGAGGACGTGTTTTCCTTTATCTGAGCTTGATCAAGGATAGCACCCTCAGCCTCTCAAGCACCATCATTTGATGGTGGGTTTCATTTCGACGGTGGGTTGGTTGGTTTTTGGCCTGTCGTTGCTGTGACATACTCCTTTGAAGTGGTTCATTCGGCCGCAATGGTCGCATGTCTTGCCATGGGCAGGACAATCACGTTTCCTGCCTTGTGTGAAGCATTTTGGCCATGGCCACGCTTGCCGCAATAGCAGTACGTTTCATTTTTATTGTCAGATTTGCGAATTTTAAAATCCTCCTGTTTAGTACGGCGGTATTGGCTGCGGGCAGCATCAGCCCCCTGCACCGTTTTCCAGCCTCTTTGGCCTCGATGAATTGAAACACCTCGTTTTTGTCTCCAAGTAAATTCAGTTGAATTTCACTGTCAGCCAAGCCACGTGTCAAGACGTCACGAAGGATGTTCTCGGTGTACTTCACGTTTGTATCCCAGTTAGGGCATTTGGTGAGGAATTTGCAAACATCAGCCTGGCCGCGCAAGCAGACACCAAAACTACGAATTGTCTCATCCAGATCCTGGCGCATGTTGTGAAGTTGGATGCGGGCAACCATTGTATTCTCCTCCCTCACAGCTAGTTCCTTTATTGCTGCCATCACTTCGTCCACAGTTTTGTTGGTGAGTGAACTCCCAGCTTTCCTTGTGAGGTCTTTGTGTTGTTGTTCGTCACAATATTCGAGTAGTTGTACGACTTTATCTTTGCTGGTTGCTTTGGTCGCTTCAACATAGTCCTGCCAGCGAGTAAGAAAGTAGGACCACTCCCCGCTTGATCGCGCGGCAGACACTGGGGCGCCGAAGTAGTGAAATTTGGTGCAGCAGTGACCGCCTGAGTGGTGCGTGTGCCAGCAGAGTGAACTGAGAGAAATACGGCAGCGATTTCGTAGTGTTCTGATGCGTTACATTGTGAGACCTTACATTACGTTGACATGCGTTGTGATATATTGCGTTGTGAGATCTTGGTTTACGTTACATTGTGACCTTACATTATGTTGACATGTTGTGATACATTGCGTTGTGAGATCTTGGCTTACGCTACATTGTACGTTGTGAGACATTACATTATGTTATATGATCTTACGTTAGTTGTAAGACCTAGCTTACATTACGTTGTGAAATGTGACATTACTGAAACTTTCACACAAAATTGCAATTATATCAATGAACAATCGAATATGGCATTTCACACGTAGACAAATAGCAGGCCTGCGTAGTTGCATGGCTTTGCGCGTGTCCCAACGTGTGCGTGTGCGATCGCATGTGTGAAATGAAAAGGTCTGCCCTTTTAGCAGATATGGACCCTCCTTTCTCGAATTCATTAATAATTCATGAACCGAAAACAAAGGAAATCAGTACCGAGACGGAGGTTTTGATATCGGAGGAAGAAATTACATAAATTAAGCCAACTTTCGCCTCGATTTTCTCTTAAAATACTGATTTGTTTGAGAAGCAATATCATACACTTGGAAGAGTGTTTCATCAGGATTCCAAACACCTCAAAATTTGTTCAAAAACCTCGGCTTCGCCTCGTTTTTCAACAAAAGTCTCTGTGTTTGGATATCCTGATGAAACACTCCTGCTCGTGTGTGATATATAACTTCAAACATTGTTTTGATATTTAATTAAAATTTATTACTTTATTTTGTGACTAATGATAATGTGATTACAATAGAAACCTGTGGCCTAGTTTATTGTAAACATTTGTTATTTTTCTATTTTTAGATATCGTAATTTTCATTATCACAGATGTAAGTAGTAGAAATCAGAGAACAATTACAGTCAAATTTAGGAAACTTCGAGGTCACGATGTCCTCTTGAAATATATAGATTTGTTTGAGAAGCTATGTCCAACACTTCTCAATGTTTATCCTCTGATGTCTAAATACAGCCAAGCTCCAGGTTAAAAAAAACTTGGTTTTGCCTTGTATGTTCAACTGTCTTGGCTGTATTTAGAAATTGGAGGAAGAACACTGACGCATGTTGGGTATATTGCTTACAGTACATTACAGTGCAGTAGGGATGGGCCGATAATCAGAAATTAATTGGTAGAAGCCGATAATCGGCAACTTTCAGGCTGATCAGTTATCGGCTGACCACGTCGACATATATCGGTGGTTTAATAAATACCATTCTGCCTTTTATACTTGTGATTTTCATTTTCTTTTTTAAGAAAAACGCCAAGTTGTAGTGATTCCACAAAGAAACTCTCAAATTAATTAATTTGATAAGGTGCATCATGTTTACACGTCATATTTCTTGTTTGGTGAAACATTTTTTGTTTCCGGAAATTTCGTCTAAATGCAGATGACTGATGGTTACTGATCACATTATGTCATTATCTTTGACAAACAATATACTTGTTATGTTTTGCTAGTGTTTCGCCGCAAATTCAAGTGTCAGGAATTCCTGTTGACAAATATCGGTAACCACCGATAAATTGGTAGATCAGATCGTAAATCCTATTGGAATTTATCGGCTCATCCCTACAGTGCACTGCAGTACAGTACAGTACAGTGCACTGCAGTACAGTACAGTACAGTACAGTACAGTACAGTACAGTACAGTACAGTACAGTGCAGTACATTATAGCATCGATTGTGTATGCTTTTTTAACTTTAACTTTGAGTGTTTTTCCTTGACAAGTAAAATTGTCTGGCATTGGATGGAGCAAAATAGTGAATTAAGGGGCAATTTTTGACCTGATCAAGCAGCAATGAGTTAATGACTTGTTAGGTACATGTAATCCATTGTTTTGTACATATAAGTCATCTAATGGTCCTATTTTTGTGGAGTAAAATTGTCTGATATTAGACAGTGTAAAATAGGAAAGAAATGGGGTTAATGCAATATTGCAATGTTGATCATTGTTATGTTTGTGAAATTACCAGTATGTACATTTTTAATTTTTTTTATCATACTGTAAATTTTTCACATAACTGTAATAACTGGATTTGTACGGTTATTTTATTTTTTTGCAGTTTCTTAATCCCCCCACATTCTCTACTTGCATCTTGTTTTTATACAAATGTCACTCTAAGAGTAAGACTAACCAATTCTATTTTTGTAGATACAAAACATCAGTGGGCCAGAGATGATCCAGCATTTCTTGTGTTACTAAGTATTTGGTTACTAAGTAAGTGCTCTGTTTATAACGTTTTATACTATATAATATCATTTATTCAAATAAGTACATTTTTACGTTTCAATCACTTCATACAGGTGCAGGTGTAGTACAGTAAGTACATCTAGCTACTTAATTGTTTGGTAGATTCATTTTAAGGCAATTAACAGCTTCTGAAGACAATTAAATTGTGGAGTATCTGCTTACGAGAACAAGCCATCTACATATAGGCAGGAATGGGTCAATAATAATATGCTGACTATATAAAATGTCGCGTGCTCGACTTTTCTGCTGTACATATTAAATAATTTTCTACATTATATTTGGAAACTTACACGACAAGAGAAAAATGTCACTTGCGGGACATTTTACGCTGCCTTAAACATGTAGATGCAAGGGCCTAGGCCAAGGGCGGCTCTTGAGCAGTGACAGTTTACAACTGGTCTTTCAAAATGGCCGAACACGTACACGTAGTTCACTAGCGTTGCCAGGAAACATACAAAATAAACTTTTTTTTTATTTAATAACTTTCCAGGGCAAAGAAAGGACTCGAAGTCCAGTCAAACTAAGCCCCGCACATATTACAAGACAAAATACACTTGCATAAACTAGATAATTATTACAGGATTAGATAGAGTAAATAATCATATATACTAGAAAGTTAAATTCAGCGACAACAAACTGCCCTGATATTTGTCGAACGACATTTCGAACAAATAGTCTTAAATGTTCTTATCCGATCACTATCAAATGTAGATTGTAAAAGTTCCACGTAAGATAAAAGTGCCTTTCTTAAGGATGCAACAGAAGTACATCGTTTTATGTTACAGGGTAGCAAATTCCACAAAGGAACAATACGGTGATAACTCTTGTTCTGTTTTTTATGTGAGGTTGCTTTTGAAATAGCAACGATAAACGACATGTATTGCAAAGTTAAACTATTAATCCAAGCTTTAATTGCGACAATGTTTCGAATGAAAATGAATACGCGCCCATACAGCTAAATACAGCTTTCTACATACAGCTGAAATTTATTGCTAAAACTACAGGTATATAAGTTAATTTGTTGACTTTTATTATTCTTATTCGGGCTTGAGCATGTATGCTAATATTCTATAAAAAATTGGCTTATACTTATTACTTAACAGTATGATTTTCAATTGTCATAATTTCAAAAAAGGCACTCTTTCAGTTACGGTAGTTAGTAGTAATGGTAAGAAACTGGAAAAACTCGACAATGCGTTTAAGGTAATTCCTCTGTAATTCTTCCAGAAATGAAAACTTGCTGAAACTTGTAAGTATTAAAGTTTATGATATGTTTATAAAAAACTGAGGAATTACCTTAAAAGAAATAATTTTATTGCAGTTTTGCTAATTACTTAATTACTTATACATGTACATGTTTATTGGCATACAGAACTGTGATTTCTTTTTCGAAACACACTCTATATAATAAAGTGTAGATGCGAAACCAGTAGCGGTAGTCCGCAAGCAACAACGTAATTTACGTAATTGGTTACTCACTTTAATACGTGCAATTTTTAGTTTCGTCTGCTTGTTTTTCCATTGCATTGGGTTTACATTTCTTTGGTTTCCTAAAGTTCTTTTTGTGGCTTGTTTTTATTGACTGTATTGGAGTTGGTTTGGTGATTTCATCTTTCCTATGGTAAGTTGAAACTTGATGATAATAACGATACACCGAAAGCAGAGCTCAAAGTATAAAAAAATCAAGTAGCTAGCTATTGGCTCTGGAGATTGTACTTTAGTAGCTAAGAATTCGTTTTCAGTAGTCCAAAAAAAAAATTTCACCAGACGTTTTTGGTCGCCACACCTGATTTTGATAGTCAAAAAGGTCCTCAATCTAAACTAAACCAATTCTTCTTTGCAAATTTAGTTTATGCGAGTTTTAGAACCACAGTATACACGATCTTAATCAGACGAGTCAGCGCAGTTAACTGTGGATCGTTTTCACTCACGTGATTGGTGGCCCCATTGGGGTGGTGAAACAAAAATTTAAATATAACAGATCTGTACTGAAAGGCTATACTGGGCAGGATAATTTGCCGTAAAGACCTCCTGCTTTTATAGTTATTGCAAACGGAGGTCTGAAAAAAATAACAAAATACTTCATATATTTAACAATTATTCACCGAAGTGGAGGTGAATAGTGCTGGATATTCACCGAGCCGCTTCGGCGAGGTGAATATCCACACTATTCACCGACACTGAGGAGAATAATTGTTTTAGCATATACCTCATAAATGAAATGACCAGTTTAACATTCTTATATTTTTTGGTATTTTATACAAGACACGGCCGCTAGCAACTTGGGCACTTGGCGTACTCGATATTTGTCGACAAAACAGTTTTTACAACTTTTGAATACATTAATGGCTAGAAAATTGTAAAGAAACATACCTGTGGACACTCTTCTACTTAATTTTGTTGACTTTTCTCGTTATTCTACAACATCAGCCTAGTTTATCAACAAAATCTCCTGCTTCAGTAAACAAAGCAAAACTGTCCGCCATTTTGTTTTGCCCGCAGGTGAATAGTGCAGGATACGCCAGCTAGAGGAACCAATCAGATTGCTTGAAAAGCACTATTCACCTGCGAGGTATATGCTAAAATGTAATATTTAAAACATGAGCAGCAGTGTTTTAGATATGATAAAACACGTACTGCGAATATTTTAAATGGCTTCAAAAACGCCCCCTTCAAAAACGACCCAAGTTCATTGGCGTAGTAAGTTTGAAAAATAACGTTGTCTAAGGGGCTGTTTACATGGGAGGCGGGACGGGACGTTTGCCGGGATCTCGCCATGCATGTATATCTCTCTTATTTATCCCGTTCCGTTTATATGGGAAGTTGTTTGCCGGTACGTTTTTCATCCCGTCCCGGCAAAGCGGGATCCCAGTTTTCTCAACCAGGATCCCGGCAAATCCAAGTAAACACTCCGTCCCGCTTTGCCGGGACGATATTATGCTGACTTTGCAAGATTTGTCATGTGATGCAAAAACAAAAATGGCTTCCACAGAGAAGAAGTGTGCCTAGTCGTTTGCCTAGTCCGAACGTTTTCTCAAGAAATAATCCACTGTAGAAGTTATAATATATATAGGCAGAAAGATAATTCACCTTGCTACAACATACGTACAGTTTATCCCACCAAATAGCTTAGTTTCCCTAAAAAAAGCGAAATACCAAACATGTCCAAATCATAATAGTGGCCGCTATTTTTCGTATGTATTATAATCTGTCTTCTCCGAATTTTTTCTCGAGAAAGAAACCACTGTAGTAGCTTCAAATATACACTGGAAGAAAGATAATTCATCTGGCTACAACATACGTACATGTTATCCAACCAAATAGCTTAGTTTTCTTAAAAAAAGTGAAATACCGAACATGTCCAACACGAACTAGAGATGCTTGTTGAACGTCCCGGGTATTCCAGAATGAAATCGTCCCGGTAGAAACATTCTCATGTAAACCTGGGATGAAAAACGTCCCGTCCCGCCTTCCATGTAAACCGCCCCTGAGCCGAGAAAATCAAAGCTAAAGTTTATGCATGTAAATCCGGAGGTTTCTTTATCAGATATAAAACCATGGACATGGTACTGATTTCCTTTGTGGTGTTTCCTCGTGAATCATTAATGAGTTTTTGAAATTAGTAAGAAAAACTGTGCCAGCTTAGTCTTTATCCCAAGTCAGATGTCATGTAAAATTGAAACTCTGAATTAGCTTATTTATCATTTAACTTTGTTTTTCCATCTGAGGTCGAGAAACTCTACATGCAACACTAAGAACAGAACATTTCAGCAGTAATTAGGAGATTAAAAGTTTTATTAATATACAAATATCATAGCTACATGAATTGTAATTAGTTAAATATTAAATTTCTTTTATAAACTTTCTACTTCAGGTATGTATTCAATAAATACTTCAGAACACCCAATGCTGAAGCAACAAGCCAAGCTGTAGAATGGGGTTACGCATTTGATGTACATCTTAATGCCTTCTTTCCTCTTTTGATAAATCTTCATGTGGTTCAATTATTTCTCATCAATAGTAAGTTTTTTATGATAAAATATATATATGTGTACTGTAAGTCAGTGTGATATTAAACTGGCATGTATCTATGTACAGTATCAACATGTATTTTGTCAAGCTATATATACTGTGTCTACCGTGCAGTATTTCTTTTATTATCATTTTTAGTTCATCATGTGGGGGACCATTTGTTAGAAGTTAAGAGGGGAAGGGGGAATTTTGGGAATAAGTTTCAAAATCATGGTTCTGTGCTTACATAAAGATAGATAGATTGAAACACTGGAAAGATAATGGTAATTACACGGTTTTGTTGAATAGATATTTCAAATTATCATTCATTTCGTTTCTATCCCGCATTCTGATTGGTTAATTTACCTGCAAATAATTTTATGAGCATGCGCACTAGCGATAACGCTGCTGACGGCAAATAATTTTCGTAAACATGGCGGCTAGTTCTTCAGCTATCCGAGGAAATAATCGAGAGTATTTCCTTAACGACAATGTACTTCAGAAAAGAAATAGTGAAAAGGAAGTTTTAGTGAGATAAAAAGCAAGACTCGTGCCAACAAAAAGTAAGTTTTACGAAGATTTTAGTATGCCGAAGACAGAGAGAAGAGTGGCGATCTCTTACTCAGGCATTTCAAATTTTTAACTATTTTATGAATGATAAATCAATTATTGAACTCGTCAATCGCAAAATATATCATGATTTGTCAGTGTCTCGCTGCTAGTTATTTGCCGATGCCGAAGGCAGAGGCAAATAACTAGTAGCTCGCCACTGACAAATCATGATATTTTGCTCAGACTCGTCCAATAATTGATAAATAATGGATTAAAGATGTGACAGTACTATCTTAGTGGATTATACATGACCATTAACGTATTTACTCTTTAAGCGCCGGTTCAAATAAGCGCCGCATTTGAGAGAGAAAATATTAAAGAGCGCCACTTTTGCAGTCATACACTAACTTGTGTTGTAACTAAAACTATAGCAGTTCACACATACAGTAGTTCACGGTCTCTTCATGGATACACACATTACATAAGGCATAATTCTACTTCTGATAAGGGCTCTGAAACATTTTTTTTTTATGTTTATCTTTTAGTTATAAGTGGTGACTCAACTTTTTCTCAAATACTTGGCAACTCGTTGTGGCTGGTTGCCTTGGTGTGCTATATTTATATCACATTTTTGGGATTTAGTGGTAAGCAATTTAGCGTTTTTAAAGTTACGTTTACTTGCACTAAACAACCTCCATCTGTCATCTGGAGCTCAGAGTTTTCTCAATTTTACTATCTAAATAGCTTTACCATGCTAATGTGTTATACAATTAGCTGAGTCCCACATGTACATGGTTTTAATTTGTCAACGTCATGTGTTGAAGTAAGAAATAAATAAAGACAGAAAACAAATATGATCTTACTTGCTACTGTATATAAATGATTCATTGGGCAAATTGAGGCAAAATGAGTAAAATTTACGAAGTATTTCACCAATCTCGTTGGCAATGCAGAGAGACGAAGTAAAGACGTTGGATACCGTGTGCTAATTAAAAATTGTCGTCGTAACTTGAGCCTGCGATTATAGGCGTTGGTTAATTAGGACCCTTTAAATATGTCGACCTCTGTGACCACTTTCAAAGTATAAATGTTATTTTATGTGCAACTAAATGAACCTATTAGTGTTTTCAGCTTGAAGTTGGTAAAGTCCCCCCGCTTGTCCCCGCTGCAAAAGCCGTCGTCAGTTAAACTCAGAGAGAAAGTCTATCCCGTCTGGAGCTCAGAGTTTTTTCTCTTAGTTTAACTTACGACAGCTTGTGCAGCGGAGACAGGCGGGAGGGGGGGGGGGGGGCTTTAAATGAACCTTTCTGGCCTCGTTATAATTTTTTTGTATTACAGGCACACAAACGAGGTGATAAATGTTTATCACGTGGATTATGATCTTTCTTTGTAACGCTAGCAATGTGTAAACGTCTGTGAAATTAAAAAGTTCTAAACACCGTTTCTAATGTTTATTTTCCTTTCTTGTTTTCCAGCTTTGCCGTTCCTACGTGGGACTGTTGTTATTCTTTATCCTTTAATTATTATTCTAATTGGTTATATTTTATTATTTCTTTTAAATTATAATATTGCGCGACAAGTATTGGACTTCTATAAATACAGAGTTGTTTGACGTTTATTTCAGCATTTTGTTTTTTAAAGTTTTATTTTACACTGTATATATAGTAATATAGAGTCTATTGATATTATATTTCAAACATTTGTTTATAAAAAAAAGAAAGAAGGAAAACGTTGAAAGAAGAACGTGTGTGATAAAGGATTAAGACGAGTTTTTTTTTTTTACAACAAACCCTATCGCAATCCTTGTGTACTTGGAGACGGATCATTAGAAAAGTGATAGGGGGAGAGAGAAAATGCATGTAAGCAAAAAAGGTTTAAAAACATGCAACAGAAACGTTACAGAAAATTGCATACACAGCAACAATCCCAAGTACATAGAACAAGTTCAAAAAAAAAAGATCTGCAAGGCATCTACTCCTTGGCAGATGTTCATCCAGAAACAAATTACACGCATGCACTTGCCGGTGACCATGCATGCACCCAAAAATACGAGCATGATAAAAATGTCCCCTTCATCACTTTTCTAATGGTCCGCCCCTGGCTTATTAAGACTGCGAGAGGTTCTAAATAATTTGCTACTTCCTATATAAAAAAGTTCATCAGTTTAAGTTTTTGACAGTCAACAAGGTTGGGTTGACCAGTAATGGTCATGTAATCTTTTTTTTTTAAATAACGGTTAAGAATTTGAAAATTTGAAAATTTAAATTTACAACGATAAACATAGGAATTTGATAAGGTGTACAAAAATAGAGTGTGGATTAAGTTCCAAAAGAAACGAAATAAGATAAGGTGATTAAAATGGGAGGTAAAATATGCTGAAGATGATAAAAGAAATAAAACGTAAATCAAAATAAATGATATCGTAATACCTTTCGTCTGAATCTATTTTCTTCAGTGTCAAGCGAAATAGTTAAGGAAATCAATCAACAGTGAATTCTCAATTGTAAAAAATATCACTGTCGAACCATGGTCAGATATCGTAAAAAATAGGTACGCTTCGGCGTATATGTATCTACTCGGGATGTGATTGGAAAAACCTTCTAAAATTTGATTGGTCCCGAAGAATATTCTATTGTTACTTAACTAACATCGGAAAAACCTTGCATGCCGACGTAGTATCTACTTGCATGCGCAGTAGATACAGAAACAAATTGAAGGTAATCTAGGCAGTAATAAGCTAATATGGAAAACAATAAACAATGTCATGACAAGACAAAAATTATTCTATCCAAATTAAGTATTAGAATACAGTGTTGTCTAAACCCGATTAAATTCCGGAGTTCTTAAATAAACATACTACCGGCGTTAGGCCTAATTTAGCAAGTCAACTGATTCCTTCTGATGAAGACTTGCCCTCATTGGAAGATTATTCCTGGTTTGCACTGGACTCGTCATGGCGGCCATGATGGAGGAACTTTAACAGAAGAATCTCATTAGCAGCTATTGTATTGGAGTATGTTTTCCTCCAACATGGCCGCCCTAGCTTTGTCTTCTAAATCTCAAGGGACTGATTGCAAACCACCAATATTCCTCCAGTCGGCTCTACCTTTTCTATTGAGAAAGCTACTGTAGAGGAAATTTTCAATTTATTAAATTCTTTGAAACTAGACAAAGCTACAGGATTAAACAACATTCCGGTCAAGTTACTAATAGGCGCATCTATACGCTATCTAGCTAGCTCTTTATGTAACATTTGTAACTAGAGGGCAGTCAGAGCGAGACTGCATATACCACCGCCAGTGGGTTATTAGAGAGGTTTAAAAAGAAAACGAGGCCATCCCGCTATAGTCAATCGAGATATGGTTTGGAAACTCAGATAAAGTCTTTGGTCTATCTTTTTGTTCGCCTTTATGCATTTTTGTGCACGGTCACTGAACACATTGTATTTTAGTATAATGAACGAATTGTCCAATAGCAACGTTTCAGTTCAATCACTCAACCGTGCTATTTAAATATTTTAAAAACCTAAAACAAAGGATGTGCACGGTGTAAGGTACGGTTCAACATAAAATCACAGCTCATTATAGGCGCTTTGAAGTTTGCCGAGTTTCAAGACCATATCTCGATTGACTATGATCCCACTAACCGGGCTAGCTCACGAGACCAACACATGCATGCATGAATAAAATGCTTGATTGCACTCGTACCAAAATTATGCAAACATTTTGCATAAAATAAGGATAATGAGCGCAATCAAGCATTTCTTCTACACGAAGAATCTTGCAGTCAGATTTTTATTAATTTCTCATTCAAATTTTGACTAAATTCAACCGCAATTTAACATATTCGTCATTGGTCTATGGCCAACCCTTCTGCAAACTTTCATGAAAATCGGTGCAATACTTTTTGAGATATCCTGGCGACAGACAGACAAACAAACCAACAGATAAAATAAACAAGGCTTACAAAGAGGCTTTATACAACAACGCTTACAAACTGTTTTCCTCCGAAGAGGCTCTAGTGTTCTCCTCCGAAGAGGCTTACAAATTGTTCTCCTCCGAAGAAGCTCTAGTGTTCTCATCCGAGGAGCTTACAACGAGGCTTAATACAATTTGTTCTCCTCCGATGAGGCTCAATTTCCCCCCGAAGAGGCTTACTATTTAATACCATTAGCTTTTGAAAACTGTGGTAAATCATACTTACGACAAATTTGTAGTAATTAATCATCAAAGTACTTACCAATTAAACTGAAGTGAACACCAACAAAGCTAAAGAGCACCAACAAAGCTAGAATGCTAGAGCACAACTGAACAAAGTCAAAATACAGAGTTTTATCGCAAAACCATAAGTCATAACGTGATGTTGAGATCGGAAATCCTCGGTCCGCCCATATCTTCGTATTCGCTATTTGATTGGTTACGAACGATACTGCCTCTTCGTACTCGCTGTTTGATTGGCTCCAATTCTTCAATTGTTACTTGCACTTTGATTGTTACTTACACTTTTGACCCTATATGACAGCATAGTATCTACTGCGCTTGCGCAGTAGATACAAAAACTGTCCGCTCATGATTAATAAAAAATTAGAATATTTTATTACAGTAAAGTGAAAATGTATGGTAAACTGGGTAATAAGTTTATGTCTTTAATAACCCAGATACTTTACGGAGGCCTGACCCCAACATAAACCCTAACCCTACCGTAAACTGCCAAGATTTTTAGCAACAACATAGTGACGTTTCAAGCGGAGCCCTTTATCAAAGTAAAATTTGATTTTAGTCTGACGAAAGGCTCCACTCGAAATGTTATAGTATTTCGTTGCTAAAGATCAAATCAATTTACCACCTTCGCCTACGCAGCACTCTACTTTTTTAGCCTTGCTGTCTTGTTATTTTCTATAATAAAAGTCTTTTTAGCATATATTTGAATGTATGTACAAGTTCAGTTCCAAAGTTGGATGTTGTTTACTCTTTTTTTTTAAATTATTTACTGACAAAGACTGTGGCTTGCTAACATCGTCTGTGAATAAACAGAATCACCACTGCTAAAATGAAAGCAGTTGCCTAAAAGTTTTTGTTTCAATGTGATTGATTTTTATCAACCGATAGTCACCTCGACTTCGGTGACTAATTGTTAAATAGAAAATAGTAGCAATAATTAGCCAATGAAAAATAGTAATATTAAAACATAATCCGAAAATGAACATCTTGAAAAATCCATAGTCATTCAAAACTGATATGGTCTGGAAACTCAGCTAAAGTCTTTGTTCTATCTTTTTGTTCGCCTTTATGCATTTTTGTGCACGGTGCACTGAACCCATTGTATGAACGAATTATCCAATAGCAACGTGTCACTTCAATCACTCAACCGTGCTATTTGAATATTAATAAACCTAAAACAAAGGATGCACGGTGTAAGGTACGGTTCAACACAAAACTACAGCCCACTATAGGCGCTTTGAAGTTTGCCGAGTTTCCAGACCATATCTTTTTATAACATAGCTTTGATATAGCAACGTTTTTGATTGGCTGTCGTGCGTTCTCCATAACTCGATGGAGCACAGCAAAAAAGCGCGGGGGAAAATTTCAAAACAAAACTGATTTTTAAATTGACTTTTTATGGCCTTTTATATTATCCAAATACCAAGTCATTTAATTTTATCGAGTAATAAGAACAACGACCCAGAAAACATAAACTGGGTCTGGGTAACCGAGTTTAAACTGTCCTTTTGGTTGGATTTTAGTGAACAAAAAAGACTTGGCTACGAAAGTAAAAAAAACACACAACAACCAAAACGATTCGCCGGCTTGTGAAAGGATTTAATGCTATGTTATAAAAGAAATGGCTCATGGTTTAGTGTGCTCCATCGAGTTATGAATGCAATTGGGAAATTTGGAGAGCACTCAAAAATCTAGAGACCAACTCTTACGATTTTTTCGTGCTCTCCCAATTTCCCGCGTGCACCCGTAACTCGATGGAGCATGCTAAACCATGAGCCATTTCTTAAATTGACTATGAAAAATCCAAGATTTAAATGTTATATATCAAAAACAAAACCGAAAAAGATGAAAGGTAATATTTCGACCTTATTCCAATCTTAACATCAGACCAAGTGACAAAAATAAATATCTTCTTTATATTTACAAGGAGGATGTTTACAAGATTTTCTCATTGTTAACTCGTAAGAAACCCAGGAAAAGTTTGAAATGAATACTCATCAAATTTATATTTTCACGATCAGCAATTATTTGTTCTTTTTGACTGGAAATTTAAGATACATATTACCGCTAAAATTCGTCGCGCACTAAACAATCTCCCAAAACATACCCTCATCTAATGCAACCTTAACAGACCTAGGCCTTTTAAACGGGCGTTTGAGACGATCCCTAGGACCACCGGGGGGTTGTGGTTAGGTTTTGGGTTTCCGGAGGGTTGTGGTTCGGGTGGGGAGTTGGTTGGTTCTTACATCTTGGCCACTTGAAGATATGCGCTGATGAGGGACAGAGAAGTCCCCTGAGATTTAGGATAAATCAGAATAACACTTTCTGGGTACGAGATGAGATTGGATGAATAGCAATCTCGGTGCCAAACGTTTTGCGCATGCGCGACGTCCGAGCTCGTCCTCAAAAAAAAGCGGGAAAACACTGAACTGTTTGGACTGGTCCGAGAGTCCGACACAAAAGTTAAAAACCAGAACGTTAAGGTAGGTAATTTGTACATGGCTTCTTTGTCAATATTGTAACATATTCTGAATATTCTGAATTTACCCCTTCGTAATTTTCTTTACCCTTTTTTAAAACACAAATGAATAGTCGAGTCTTACTTTGTCTTCGCTGTCTGGTTTGTCGCCACGGCTAGTTCCCACTTTTCTTGGGTGAATTTCTAGGTCACTCGCATTCTCGTCACTAGGTCACTCGCGCCCTTTTCCGCGCGCCAGCACGGGAGAGGCTCTGGGGACGAGAATGGGTATAAATTCATAAATAGTTACCAGACCTCCTTGACCGCGGTGACATGTCAATTGTCAACATTTTATAGCAAAATGCTTTGGCTACACTTTACAGTGGAAATGTTTTCTTTTATTCTATTATCATAATATAACCTTGGTCAACATGCGATCAGAATCATCTTCAGATCAATCTACGTCAAACATTTGTCCGAATTTATCAGTTACTAGAAGATGGAAATACTTCAGGAGAATCCTAAAATATCGTCAGATGGACTTCGAATTTGCTTTATGGCAAATGTTATATCTTTTTGTTTCCCCAAGTAAAGTGTAAGTTTTTAAAAAAAATACAGTGAATGGCTTTATAACTGTAAAGTTTTATTTCACTTTTTGCACCAATTTCAATATTTTATTTTGTGTACTGTACTCCTATGCACCCAGTTATTTTGTACCCTTTACTTTTTTTTTAATTTTATATATTGATTCGCCCATGTTTAACAAACAAAAAATAAATAAAGTAAATTAAGTGTTCTGCGGTTTTTGGGCTAGAGGTCTATTTGAAACCCTAACAGGCTTTTTGTCAAAGACCCCTAGTTTAGTTCAGTAATTAACGTATTTACATTGAGTCAGTTCAATATTACATAATGATTTTAAGAAATTTATAATTACATAATATAAAATAAAACAAACATATAAAGAAGTATACAAGCAAGAGAGTATAAAAGGTGAAATTTATACAATCTTGATACAAGGTAACTAATTAAAGCAATTTAATTAACTTGTGTTGGTTAATGGTAGGTATAAAAGAATATTATTATATTATATGTTATTGTACCTACCAACCAACATGGCCACTGTGTCTTTGTCCTCTAAATCTTGATTGCAACCCACCAATTATTGATGATGCTAAATATGCGTGGACAGCATATGGATCATGTGATGTTGCTTTTTGACAAATTTGATTGGCTAATGTCTAAAGTTCGTTCAAAGTTTTAGATATCCAAAGTTTTGCGAGAGCCAATCAAATCTCTCAACATGTCATCCATGCATCTCAGGCAGAAAGGCTATTATATATGAATCCATTCCAACGGCAATCACCCTGCCCTCCCCCCCCCCCTCCCCCCCCCAATCACCAAACTCCCTGGATTTGAGTTCTGTGTAGGTGACAAGGCAGTATAAATTCCCAGGAATATATATTCCCTTGACAAGAAATTGGTCAGTGGTTGCAAGCTGAAAGATTTCATCCTTACTCAAGACTATAATACAAATATAATAAATTCTGGAATGTATTAAATCTTATCACCTTGAAAAGCATTTTGGGTTTGGAGTTTAGCATTTAGAAAATTGCTTAGATATGTGTCATAATGATTATAAAGTACAAACCCTTTGCAGCTGACAAACTACCAAACTCAATAAGACTCAGATACTACTGTAGGTTTTTTGTTTTGTTGGGGGATCTTTTCATTAAAATAGTTCAGGATGCAACATTTAACTCCAGTGCTTTAAATAACGTTGGAATTCATTCATGCTAGTGAATTTGTTGTAATTGTGTTGTTGAATGAAATATTCCAGACAAAACAAATTTACTGCCAGGTTCTGTTCATGACACTCAGAGAATCTGACAGCCCCAGAATGCCCAGACAGTGGGACACTTGACTGGGCATTCTGCTTGCACAGTGAGGACTTTGAAGTAAATTTTCAAATTCCCTGGGGGTTCACCCAGAGAGGGGGGCAGTGGAGGTGGTGGAGGTGACTGATCACAGTTGGAATTGTCTTGTACATTAATATGCAGATGAAGGGGGATGTTATCTGATCAAGACTGAGGTAGATAACACTCAACACAATTTAAGTGGAACTTAATAATAGTTTTATTATTTGTATTCAAAATGCCAGATGAAATTAGTGAGTGATAGAAACCAATAATCACAGTTTTTTGTGCTGACATCAACCCACAACTTCCACATCAATTTTCATCAAGCTTAATGAAGTTTGTTATGTCAATTAACCAGGGGGGTTTGGCCAATAAGAAATGGGTCTACATTTCAATGAATGTCTATACCACATTTCCTCTAATAAGCCCCCCCCCCCTCTAATAAGCCCCCCCTCTAATAAGCCGCCAGTCCAGAAGCACTGAAAAAAAAAACCCCACCCCTATGGGATTTTTTTATAAAGTAAAATCAATATAGAAATACGAGCACTTGCGACGTTTTATGAAGAATAACGTTAATTTATAAATTGAAAGCTGATACATGCATGTATTTAAGCGGGAAGTTAGTTATTATATTGATTATTGCTGAACTTTATTATATTTAGCTCCTGGCGAACAGTTGAAAGACATTGACAGCTGTAAAAATATGAGTAAACATAATTATGAATTTCTAAAGAACATGAAAATTTATTAAGACCCCAGCCTCTATTTATCCCCGACCCCCACCCCCACCCCACCCTTCTAATAAGTCCCCAGTCCAGAAGCACTGAAAAAAACCCCCCCCGGGGGGCTAAATAGAGGAAATACGGTAATATATACGTCGTGGAGCTTGCAAACTCCAATGTGCAATGCACATAATGCAGGTGCAAAATGTTTGACAGCGGTGTCGCATTTGGAAATGACGGAAAACGACCCGCTCACGACAGGAAACGGCTTTCTCAGTTCTCACGACGGGAAACGGCTTTCTCAGTTCTCACGACGGGAAACGGCTTTCTCACAACGGGAAACGGTCCTTTCACGACTGGAAACGGTCCTCTCACGACAGGAAACGGCAGGAAACGGTCCTCTCACTACGGGAAACGGTCACCTCGCGACGGGAAACGGTCCTCTCACTACGGGAAATGGTCCTCACTACGGGAAATGGTCCTCTCACTACGGGAAACGGTCCTCTCACTACGGGAAATGGTCCTCTCACTACGGGAAATGGTCCTCTCACTACGGGAAATGGTCCTCTCACTACGGGAAATGGTCCTCTCACTACGGGAAACGGCGCACTCACGACGGGAAACGGTCTTTCTCAGTACGGGAAACGGTCCTCTCACGACGGGAAACGGTCCTTTCACTACGGGAAACAATCCTCTCCCGACGGGAAACGGTCCTCTCACGGCGGGAAACAATCCTCTCACGACGGGAAACGGTCCTGTCACGACGGGAAACGGCTTTCTCACGACGGGAAACTGCCCTTGCTACCGAGGTTGATAAAAGGGAGCCACGATCCCTAAACAATATTAATACCAATTTTTCTCTGGTCGACAGTGGAACGAGTTTTCCATATTTCGTTATTGAAAGTGACCTAGGCAGCAGTGTTCTCACTTTTTAAGGAAATTTCCTTAAAAAAGACCATCACTGTGGGGGGAGGGGTCAGTATTAATAGTATATATTATACAATCTTTTCAAAAGTTCTTTGTGTCTCTCTTTGTTCTAATCCCTTCCCCCGATGAGGACAGGACTATGCAAATAAGTTGTGAGAGCCCTGCTAGGCAGTTTACACCTTTTCACTTTGCAATGTTCAGCAAGAATTGTCCGTATAACATCATGATGTTTAATAATTTAGCACTTTTTGTTTAATAATTTAGCACGCTTTGGATTTCCAGCACCAGTTATTGTATGTAAATGGTGTATTTACTGTGTTAATTATCGGGGGTGCGAATACAAGATAAAGATTCGAGATAAAAGACTAAAAATCTTAAAAAAGAGTCGCAGGTTTTGCAAAACAAACTAACTTTAAGATGTTTTCTACGGGAAAATTTATGTGGTTTTTTAACAACACAAAGCAACTTTCTTGAATAAGACCTAGTTTCACTGGCAAATCTCAAAAAGTGAACCCAATATACTGTTCCGCTTGCCACGACAGAACTGCGTGCTGGTTGGGTAATGGTCTAATAGACTGCAACTATATACACTCTCTAGTCTAAATTTAAAATGAAAAACAAAAAAAAACCGCTTCAACTAAGCACCTGTATTATACTGCGGTAGCAAACCCATTAGTAACACTAGTTTAAACATCTGAACAGCTCGCAATATCACGTCTTTTATTGAAAAAAAAACCAGTAACTAATTCGCACTTTCAAATTGTTGGTTTTTTTCGAAATTATTATTATTATTAATAATTAATTACTGCAATATAACACTTATAAATATTGTCTTGTTTATATATTTCAGGTATCGTAATTTTGAGTACCATAAACGTAAGTACTGTACATTAAATGATCCATTTTTTGGTGTTCAAGAGAACAAAATGTCAACAATTCTCATTCTACTGATGATGCAATTTCTCATTATTAAAAAACAACATGCATTAACCCTATAGCTCTCAGATTTTCTAAAAGAAATTTAAGTTTTTTTGTCACCTTTTGAAATTTTTTTTATCCATCCAATTCGCAACAATTCGCAACAATAATTGGATATACAATGCATGACTTGGCAGTAAAAGTTGCTCTACAATCTATAAGTGACTTAAGTTTAAGTTATTATGTAATATATCATACATGAGGAGGAGTGTTTCATCAGGATATCCAAACACTGAGTCGTTTGTTGAAAACGGAGGCGAAGTCGAGGTTTTTGAACAAACTTCGAAGTGTTTGGATATCCTGATGAAACACTCCTCCGAGTGTATGATATAACATCTCAAACAAATCAGTATTTTAAGAGAAATCGGGGTAAAAGTTTGCTTAATTTATTAATTTCTTCCTCCGATATCCAAACCACCGACACGGTACTGATTTTCTTTGTGTTTTCCTCATGAATTATTTATGAGTTTGAGATATAAAGATCAACAATGTTAGCACGTGTGGTGAACCGTGTAATGAACAGCGATCGTCGAAGAAGTTATAGCATGTCTCCAATTGGCTGAATATCATAAAGATGTGTAACGGCATTCGAGTGCAATCAAAATGGAAGATTTGTAAAACAGCAAGTCAAATTTGATTTTGATATTAGTTTATTATATTTTTTTAGAAACTAAGCATCAGTGGGCCAGAGATGATCCAGCATTTCTTGTACTGTTAAGCATTTGGTTGTCCAGTAAGTCTTGCTAACTTTTAGTTACTGTATTATTAATAGGAAAATTATTTAAATTTAAGTTTCTGAGTGAGTGATACTTTTAAGATACTTTAGTTTATTCAACCCGGTATGGCATACTCCATCGATTTATGAATCTACGCGGCGAACATGAAAAGAGCTTAAGAGATGCTCGAGGAGATACCTTAGGTCATCGCTGGAAATAGAGGGCACCAGGTCGCCAAATTATGCGCACAAATTAGCAAATTTAAAACTTAAATAGCGTGGAATTATCACATTATGTAATGAATTGCCAATTTCGTGGTCAACTTCCGAAATAACGATCAAACTTCGGAACGCCTTTGTCAAAAGTTATGAGAAATCTTCTGTAAAATAGAATTGTATTGTTATTACAAAGCAGAATTTAACATTATCCACGACGCCACTGCAGCTGCTATAAAAACAGTGTTGCATACTAAAATTACATATGTATATGGCGTGCTAATAAATATTATTTCATTTTCTACCTGTACTTGTGGTATTGTTGGTGATATAATTTTTGATATAATTCTAGTTTCCTGCATTGGGTTTTCTCTTGTTCTTCGCTTGAGCTTTTTTGCATTTATTCGTTTCACGCTGTGGGTGGTTTTAATGGAATTTATTGGAGTTGGTTTACTTATTGCAACTTTTCTCTGGTGAGTAGTACATGTAGTTTATCTTGTGTAAATTTTAAAAGACTTGAGCTATGTACAGTTAAGAAAGGTATAAACTATTCCTATTCATGAGGAAAATTAAAATTTTAATAAATTAGTTATTCAAACCGCGAAATTAATATTTAATCTTGTGAAATTCATGAATAATTAATGAGGTTAAGAAGCAGTCAAAACGTAGCATTCAAGTCACATGTATACGTCTGTAAATCCCAATAAAGATCATCTTTTGGACAAAGTGATCTGAACAAAAATTTAAGAATGCTAATTAGTCTTCTTGGTGATCTTTATCAAAGCTTCATTCTATTGTTTCATTTCACACTACGATAAAGCATTCGCGCCCGATCTGTATGGGGATTTACTTCGGCTCACCTGCAGCTCGCCTTGTAAACCCCATACAGATCGGCCGCTCATGGTTTATCTATTACATATAATATGAGCGGCCGAACTGTATAGGCATTTACAACGTCTAGCCGAAAACTATGTTTCATCTTTAGAGACTTTTAAATCTTGCCTGAAAATCTTTTTAAATTAGCCTTTAGTCATCTGTTTTAGAATTGTAACTATAAGTATATATTTTGTTATTATATTGTTGTAATGCGCTTTTGATCATTTTATGTAAAAGGCGCAATATAAATTATTGAATTATTATTATTACTAGAAATACATGAATGCAAAAACCCCTCGCCCGCTTTTACATGCTTTTTTAAAACAAAAACCCCTGATTAAAATAAGCACTCCTGATTATACAGCCAATATAAAAACAAACAAATATAAAAACAAATGATATTAAATCCTTGGGATATAAAATTATAGAATTTATGGATAGGTCGATAGGATGACAAAACTGATTTAAATCATTTAATGAAAGTTGAACATATCAAAGCAAAACTTAGATTTCATTATTCTGGTTGTAAAAAATATATTTCAAAAGGTTTCAAAAGGGATATATTCAAAAGGGAGGTTTCAAAAGGGATTATTTCTAGCAAGCCTTTAAATGGCTTCTCTATGCATGTACATTTTGCAAAGGCAGAATTAAAAGTTGACAGCTCAAAAATTACATTTATAATAGAGTCTGAGATAAAAACAATTCAGTAGAATCGGATTCCGGAAAGAAGTATTAAACAGACAACGTTTCAGCTGAAAATTTGGAATCACAGCCAAGAAAACCGACAAAGCCCACGTCCAGCACGGTTAATATAAGCGTGATATAAGCCTAAGATAGTATTTTAAGTTAGCTTTAGTTAAGCTGACTGATGGTTAATTTGGACGAGCAAAGGGAAAGCACGAAAACGTGAAGCTGTATATTGTTTTAGGACATAAGGGCAAAATACAAATCCCCTACCGTTATAAACTTGAATGATTTTGAGACCACTGAGTGACCACAAACACTGCAATTCAGTTCGAGGTTTTCTTTACCAGACAGCGTTTGGTTTCTTCAGGTCCTCTGGTTTCGCTTCGAGATATATTAAACCGGCTGTTTGTATCCTTTTCTTCGTTGTTCTCTTTTAATTTAAGTAGAGCAGGCTCCATTCCGTAATAAACGAAAGCAAAAATAATACTGACAGATTTAGTTTTCTGCATTGCTAGTCACCAGTGTCCAACAATTCTTGCCGCGTGACACCGTACCATACATACATATACATATACATATATATATATATATATATATATATATATATATATATATATAAACTATTTCAGAGTCTCCCTCGCTTTTTCTCCACGCGTGTAAAATGGACTCCACGCATGTCGAGATTAGCACCCTCACCGGGCTCCGGGCCTTCGGCCCTACGCCCGGCTCGGGGATAACTATCGAGTTCACACATCTAATTGTTCAGGTTATCAAAAAGTTTATGTAAATCAGGTCGGGTTTGTATCCAGTGTACAACGCCTGATTAAACATTCATTTCTTTCGAATTTTCTTCATGAATTATTAATGGTGTCCGGAAAGGCTGATAAATTCAAAATCGTCCCAAGTTGTGAGAAAACATAGTGGAAGGGTATTGTAAACACATAGAGTTTACAACTGTTATTAAGTAGCTGTTAATTTAGTCCATGCAGTGGAATAAGTGTTTGAGTTTGTTCATTTTTTATTGTTCTACAACGTCTCTTCTATTCTTAGGTTCATCTGCAACAGATATCTGAGAACACCTTATGGTGGATCAACCAAGCAGTCTGTCGAATGGGGTTATGCTTTTGATGTTCATCTGAACGCCTTTTTCCCTCTCTTAATAATCCTTCACGTGGTTCAGTTATTTTTCATTAATTGTAATTATATAGATTTCTTTTTTAACATTTGTTTCGTTATCCCAAGAATATTGTAAGAACACGTTTTTTAGAACACGTTTAACACATTTTGTTCATTTTATTCATCACCCCAATCTTTCATCTGCACCGACTTTGACCAGGATTGTCATGAAAATAATGTTTGGGCTTCGGAATTTATCTCAACATCGCTTTTTGTAAATTAAATTTACGTTTGGTGGATACATGCATAGCACACGTTTCCTGACCTTTTTCGAAACAGGATAAGGCGATAAACTCGCGATAAGCTTTACTTTGGTGTTAAAAATAAAATATAAATTTTGAAATATATATGTAGTTATGCGTGAAGAAAGATATTAAAAATATGTTGCCAGTTCGGATAATTTAGAGTTGGAATTTTTAGCGTATTGGATATATCCTTCGTTCTAAGTCTTTTCATTGTTGTTCGCAGCTTTACGTGTTCCTACATTCGACTTGAAATGAGATTAGTGTCCCATGCAGTTGTATAAGTTAGTATTGGGTGTGTGATATTGTAATTGAGAAGAAATATAATAGTGTAATAATTCTGTGACATTGTAAGTACGTTATTACATTGACTTGTAACGCACTATCATGATTTCGACTTTTATTGCTCCCTCCATTGCAATATTATATCTAGTTCTTTTGAGAACATAGCAGCTTTGTTGTTTATTGTTATTCAATAAATGACTAGTACAATCACGATTTATTTTCTAAGCTTTCTACTCCTGGAGCGAAGTTCGAACGCGTTAAGACAAAGCCAAAAAAAATATTTAAAACTTGTATGGCCGTGTTTCGAATTAGCATGTGCCGTAGACGATATAAAGTAGCTTGAAATTTTATTCACTCGAAGAACAACTGCATTCGTCAAAATCTTGCACTTGCATATATTTTTTGGATATTTACTATCCCATATCATCTCAAAATGCTCTCCTATTAGTTAGTCTCCCATTATTTGCGACTGGTGCATTTTCGTTCAGTCATCTTCTACATTTAGTGTTGCGCGCTTTTTGTAAAACAATATAGCATGTTGCCGTATTTGTGTAAACGTTGTACTCTACTCTCACACTTATTTATTATTTTTTTTTAGTTATGAATCATCACCATGAGCTCACTATACTTCTTGTCAACACTCTTTGGTTAATTGCTTTGATATATTATATGTACATAACATTTCTAGGGTACAGTGGTACGTATTGCTGCATTTGTTATTGTGTTCCCACTGCAATTTTTCGTTTTCCCAAACTTAATTCCACTTGTGTTTCAAATGTTTAAAACGTGGTACTTAAACTTATCATAAGTTACTTATGTCTTTGTTTTCTTCTTGTAGCTTTGCCATTTCTTCACAAGACTGTTGTTTTAATATACCCAGTGCCTATTTTGATCTTTTTATATTTCTTGTCTTTTGCTTACGGTTGTAATATTGGTCATGAAGTGCTGGATTTTTACAAGAATGTGGTACGATAGCACCAACATACAGTGATATACAAGACATGGTGCAAGACTGAAGTTATGTTGCATGCATCTAATGTAGATTAACATGGAGTAACTATAGTGCAGTTGGACAACTTTTATACTGTACATCTGAGGGTGGAATCAAAGAAAATTTATTGGACTTTTAAAGTATCAGTAGAAATACATAGACTCGAAACAGAATAATTCAATCAAATTATTGTCAAGAAACAGAGTAACTGCAAAGAAAAATGCGGTATTTTTTTTATTATTAAATTCAAATACACATAAATCAAATTGTTGACATATTTATTGATTTTAAACGTTGGATCTCTGAGTAATAGCTGCGTGAACTTACAAATTTGTCAACATCATTTTCTTTGGTGCTACCCCCAGTGTTTATGATGATTGTAATTAATGAATAAAAGAAGACAATAAGGATTCAGTTTAAAACTAAAACCTTATAAATGAACATGGAATACTGCACCATGCGTGTAACTGCACCATGCGTGTAACACCATCCGTGGAATATTTCGTTTCCTGTAAAGAGCGTGCAAGGTAAAAATATTGCAACAGTTGTAGTTGTACGTGTAAAAGGACGTCAACACATAGCTATATAATACAGTCGAACTCCAATTAAGCAAACATCTCTCTTAAGCAGACACCTCTCCTAAGCAAACACCTTTCTTGGCAGGTACCTCTCTTAAGCAGACACCTCTTAATACGTTGAAGCATGACGACGAGTCTTTAAGGTTTACTCTTTCTAACGCCAGACGATTTTATTCAGCATAGGGAGAGGTCCAGGTCTCAAAGTGTTAAGCGGATACCTCTCTTAAGCGGACACCTAGCAGACACCTCTCTTAAGCGGACACCTCTTAAACGGACACCTCTCTTAAGCGGACACCTCTCTTAACCAGACACCTCTCTTAAGCAGACACCTCTCTTAAGCGGACACCTCTCCTTAAGCGGACACTTCTCTTAAGCAGACACCTCTCTTAAGCAGACACCTCTCTTAAGCGGACACCTCTCTTAAGCGGACACCTCTCTTAAGCAGACACCTCTCTTAAGCAGACACCTCTCTTAAGCAGACACCTCTCTTAAGCAGACACCTCTCTTAAGCGGACACCTCTCTTAAGCGGACACCTCTCTCAAGCGGACACTTCTCTTAAGCGGACACTTCTCTTAAACGGACACTTCTCTTAAGCAGACACCTCTCTTAAGCGGACACCTCTCTTAACTCTTTCTTGTCCGAATTGGTCTTCAGTATTTTATTCTGGCTAACGCCAGACGATTTTATTCACCTCTGGGGAAGCCCCCGGACAGGAATGAGTTAAGCGGACACTTCTCTTAAGCAGACACCTCTCTTAAGCGGACACCTCTCTTAAGCGGACACCTCTTAAACGGACACCTCTCTTAAACGGACACTTCTCTTAAATAAGCAGACATTTTTCTTAAGCAGACACCTCTCTCTAACGGACACTTCGTTTGCCAGACGCCTCTTTAGACGCCTCGGTTTTTTGAATACGATGTATAGGTCATTAGGACAAACATTGGGGCTATATCATGTAGGTGAATCTATAAATTTGCGAAGTATGCGCTATATGGCCTCAGGCCAAAATACGCATCTTGCTGTGTTTTTTGTTTACTTGCGGAGGCAACGACGGTTGAAAGCTCAGTGTAGATATGATATGGAGGTAAGTTAAACAAAATAAAAGAAAGGAGTAAAGCTGCGCAAGTAATATTGAGTATATAAAGTTCATGGGACATTACTTACACAGCTTTACTCCTTTCTTTTATTTTGTTTAACTTACCTCCATTATTTTGTTTAACTTACCTACATGAGACGGGCTAACCGGGCTGACTCGTGTCACGAAATTCTTTCCTGGCCGCAAAGGAGATTTGAAATAATGTTAAGATTTGTTTACATTTAAACTAAACCAATTCTTTGTAAATTTAGTTTATACAAGTTTTAAAACCACAGTAAGATCCTAAATAATCAATCGCGTGAGCCAAGTTAACCGGGCTAGCCCAGCTCATGTAACCAGCACCTTAAGCAGACACCTCTCCTAAGCGAACACCCATATATACTGTATTTGGAGTATGTGTTCCTCCAACATGGCATATACAGGTATGTGCCGCCCTAAGGTATGGTTTTTGAGTTCCAGGGTCTGGGATAGGATGTTAAATTGTCCATATTAAATTTGATCTGGAATAGGGTGTATATTTTGGTATGGGGTATGCATGGATGCCGGTGTGATACCAGTGTAGGGGTATATATGATACCAGTATACCGGATAGGGTGTTGATTTCTTTTTAGTTAATTAAGACCTGGGATAGGGTATGAAAACCCGCCTTTTTTGGTCTGGAATATGGTCAGGATGCCATAGTTCCCACTCGGGCATGGCTGCTACATCTTTGTCTTCTGAATCTCAATTGAGATTCAGAAGACAAAGATGCAGCAGCCATGCCCGAGGGGGAACTATGGCATCCTGAACGTTTGATTGCAAACCATCAAAATAGAAGCGTAAATTTATGAAGTAAAACATCTGGTAAAACTTGTGGTATCCGATTTTTATGATACAGTATTTATAAACTTAGATCGATGGTTGTAGCACGTTCTTTATTTTATAGTTAAGTCTATAAGTCCTATAACTGCGTATGGCTCCGGCCTGTGCAGCCTTCTTGAATGCCGGAGAGCTCACCCTGATTTTTTCCCGCGTTCATTCCGCGCTCCCGGGGATTATACACTCGGAATCATGTCCTCGGCCAGAACGAACGCGGGCTCTGGGTACCGATTGCACGTTTGCTGCAGTCTTGTCTTGCTCACATTTTTTCTTGGATAGTTCTTTCATTACGACAAGGATGCAGCGAGAGGCTAGAATGAAAAGAGAATTGAGACTTCTTGAAAATGATCCACCACCAGGAATATCTTGTTGGATGGTGAATGACCGCATTGACAATTTACAAGCCAGTAAGTCATGGCCAAATTACTGTTGGTTTACAACTTTACATGCTGATGGTAAATATGATTTGTAATTGTATCGCTTTTCTGTAGACATTCTTGGTGGAGAAGACACACCGTATTGTGGAGGAATATTCAAACTTGACATACATGTACCAGAAAGGTGTATATAATATATATATATATATATATATATATATATATATATATATTATACCAATGTGTTACGTTTGCAGTAGATTGAAGAGTGCTCAATACCAGGAGTTTGGTAGAGCGGAATAACAGTTTAAATCCTAAAATATAGTCGTTGCTACTCTGAGTTTCACGCCTCACATCTTGAGACTATATATATATATATATATATATATATATATATATATATATATACAGTACCACTCAGAAATAACCTAACACTGCGGTTGCGGTTAACTGGCGGTTAGTTTGCGGTGCGGTTGCGGTTAACTGGCGGTTAGTTGGTGGTGCGGTTGCGGTTAACTGGCGGTTAACTGGCGGTTAGTTGGCGGTGCGGTTGCAGTGAGGTTCTTGTCGCTACATGAACCGCAAGAGGGAAACCGCGGTTAACCGAACACCACGAGTACCGACTTATTCCGACTGCACATGTAGCAATCTATTGCTAGCTAGGATAATCTATATATTAACGAACAATGCAACTAAGTAAAACGGCTTACGCAGACACACAAGGCTGTAGCGCTTTTTACGTAAACAACAAAGAAAGTTTTCAGTGCATGTCAGGTGATGAAAGCTGGACTAAACTTGAATATTAACTCATTCCTGTCCGAGGGTTTCCCCCAGAGGTGAATAAAATCGTCTGGCGTTAGCCAGAATAAAATACTAAAGACCGATTTGGATGGGAAAGAGTTAAAGTCCGTCGTTGTTAGTTGTTGACTTATTCGACAATTTGTATAACATTTCCGAAATTGTATAACATTCACGGCCAAGAATGGCAAGATTATTCGTCGATCAAATTGAATTTCACGTTTCACGAGCTAGCTACTATCGACTATAATCAACGACAACGGGTAATTTAATCAAAAGACAAAAACCATGACCAGTCGACAACTTCAGAAAGTATAATTTTTATTTTATGAATTATGTATATGTTTAAAAACATATCCTATATATACTCCCATCTAATCAATTACCTTTTATTCTGAAGATGTTACATTTTCTTTAAACTTTTCTGTATTTATATCTTGAATTTATTATGGGTTTCCATATCAAAATACTGAGCTGTGCTCTTATATTCATTTTGAGATTGCGCTGGAAAATCGATAGCGCCAAGCTATCTAATCATTGTCTAATGCAAGTAAAGTGAATATAGAAACGGAAAGACTAATGTTACCGAAACGACGAAGTTATACTAACGAACTTACGGCCGTGATTGAATGTAAATTAAGTCACTCAATCTGTAGATTTCGTTTTCTGCTTTGAATCAGACTAGGTTCTGTTAAGTATTGAAACCGCAGCTTTCTTTTAAACTTTAATCATTTGAGAGACTGAAAGACTGAGAATGTCAACGACAATGCATCTTTCAGACGAGAAACATCAGTATGAATAAATTTTCCACGCCAGTTAAGTTTTCTTTCTAACCTTTCATCCTAAGGGCGATTCCATGTGTGTCGTACGGGACAACTGGAGTAGTTTTTTGTCTTTTAATAATAAACTAGAAATACATAAACGCAACCCCCTCGCCCGCTTTTAACACATTAGATATACATAATCCCCCCCCCCTCCCGATTAAAATAAGCACCTGATCTGGGTTTTTTTATACAAATGATATAAACACCCTTGCACCCTTGCCCTCCTGGCCTCCTTTACATCCTATTTTATCACTTTTATGAATATAATTTTTCTATTATTGACCAATTTCCAAAGCAATGTTTTATTCCAAAATAATAAAGCAGTGGCTGAGGAAAAACTTGTGTCACGACCTAACTTAATAGCACCAGAAACTGATAGCAAAAACAAACAATAATTTCAGACGCTTATATCAAGGTGCCTATTTCCAAATATAATGTTGAATCTCAAAGAAAAACATCAGAACAGAAAAAAACGTGGGTACAGCCTGAAAACTATAGGTATAAGAGAGGAAAAACTAACCAGGGAAGAACTATAACTTAATGCAAAGTTTTACTCGAACCATGGAAAAAAACGCCTGGGAAAATGTATATTATTTGACAAGATTTTTGCTGTTTTAACTGAGTTTATTTAACTGAAAAGGTTTCGGATATATACCGACTCTAATCAGCTAAAGAAACGGCTGGAAAGTTAAATACGAATCACTGCTTACCGTTAAATTTTCTTTTGGCTCTTCTCAGATGCTGCAAACACTGCCATACGGGCTACGGCGTTTGGTTTCCGTGTTTTTTTCGTTAGCAAAAAGCAATCAATTCTCTTCAAAATGTGAAAAGCTGTTTGTGATGATGTTCCTTTCAATTCACTGTTTTCTCTCGAGCCAAGATATACCAGTGCATAAGTCTTTTACTGGCTTTGAACAGACACGAAGAAACGTCTTTTTGTTTTTTTCAGTCACATTTGGCGGCATCTTTTCCGATCTTTATCGCAATTTTTCATGCTTTTTCAATGGTTTCTAGTCGTGTTTAACATTGTTTGGTTCATCCCACTGCAACATCTCTTCTTGGCTTTTCTTTTTCGGTCATTTGTAAACCAATTTTTCTGACAAAGATTTTGTTTCGCTTGAGCCGGGAAAGTTGCGGATTTGTTGACATATATATATATATATAAACATCTCACAGAATTTCTTTCCCACTTGCGTGTAATTTCGCGTGTAAGTGAACTCCACGCGTGTCGAGATTAGCACCCTCACCCGGGCTCCGGGCCTTCGGCCCTACGCCCGGGCTCGGGGATAAAATTGCAGTAGCATTCTTTATCACCTTTATTTTGAAAGTTGTTAGATATCTAACTTATAGAATGTTGAACAGATTATGTAAATCTGTTTGTTCTATATAATAATGTAATTTATAAGATATGTCGTACGGGACAATCAGAGGACATGACTTTAGTTAAAACATTTTCAAATGCAAAAGTCTGTGAACTGGCCTCGATCAGTCCACAAAAATCAAATTAGCCTGAAAGTTGAAACAATGTAGAAGCTTACAAAAGTGATATAAAAAACATTCATCTTTTAATAAATAAATAATACATGAAGAAAACAAGTGTCGTATGGGACAATAAAACAGTGTTGTACGGGACACAATGTTTACTTAATAACTTTTGGCTAGAATTTTGGATTGTGAAACCCATAAAAATATTGTCCTGTGAAGATTAAATGATCACAAGTTCTTTTTAAATTAGATAATAAAAATTATATAATTTTAGTGTAATAACATATTTCACAATGTACTTATTGAAAGTCAGAAAACTGGGACAAAATAATTCGTCCGTTCTCAGTAACCAAAGCTGGAGGACCTTCAAGTTTCTTCACTATACAACTTTGCTTGTAAAAGATCTTGTCAGGTTGATCTGGCCACTTGAAATACTTTCCAGCTCTGTGCATCACACATACCTCAAATTCTCCATTCAAGGTGCTAGTAACTTCACCAGGATACTGCTGGTCATCGTAGAGTACCACACACCAATCTCCAACATCAAGTGCTTGAATTGATGTCAATGCTGAATCTGGAGCTGGTAAGACTGTAGATGTACATATATCTGCATGGTTTACGTGAGTACCTGTAGCAGCTTTTTCAGCAAGGGCATTCTCATACAGCTGGATCTTACCATTGATAGGATTACAGCATGCCACATGCATCTTCATGATGCCAGGGAAACCAGCAACATCATTCCAAGGTGCCATTTCATTGATGCGCTCATCAATCTCCTCTTGTGAGATGTGAATGACAGTAGTTTTGTTCAAAAGCCTTCCTGCAGTTCTTGCAAAGTCCTTCGATGACTGTACCACTGTCCCTTCTGTCTTCTTGCTCATCACTTCAGTCCTAACTATTGACTTGGCACGACCTCCAATACCATCGACAATGCCTTTACCATGGCTTGTGGCAAAGTATTTCCAGGTAAACTTGCATCCATATTCCTTGCATAAAATCTGCAGGAGTTTCATCATATATCTATTCTTAAATTCAGACGAGGGACCATCTGTCCAAATTACTTGCTCGGTTACACCCTGACTATATGGAATCAAATAGTGCTTGTAAAGAGTGTCTACAAACACTGCCACAGTGTCCTTTGTTTTATCCTTTGTGTCTGAACACACAAGGAATGTCTTGCATACACCATTATGCATTGTTGCTGCTGTGAACAAAGTCACACTAGCTCGACTCCAAAGAGCGCTTTGCACTTCATCTTGATACTCGCAGGAGTAATTCATTGCAAAGTCCATTTGCAAAATTCTGAGGGCTGGATTTGCCTAGTCATCCAGAAACTGCTTTGCCTGAATTCGTTTGACATTAATGTGTTGGAGAACTTCGTCAAAATTATCTTGTATGACTTCTTTCAGTTCACCAACACATTCCTCGTGTAATACTGACTGCAGCTTTTTCTGCTTTTTTCCACCCTCGGTTTCTTGATCACTGAATTCCCATTCCCTCCAAGACACCATCTGCTCTGGTGGTAGGCTTGTGTCCAGCTTCTTTGCTCTGGAACATTCAGTGCAATCAGCCTGCCAGCACTTGGAATTTAGCGTTGTATCACACAGTACAGATTCCCAGAATTTGGTTGAATTGTACTGAATATGTAGCCCTTTTAGTCGTGACTGATCGGCTGGTGTTTCATGTACCAGAAATACATTCTTTGGTCGCAAGGAACAGAATTTGGAAAAGCCAATCTTATTCTCTGGATGTGTTTCAATAAAAATTGTAAAGGCTTCTCTGAGAAACATTGTTAGATAATACTTCCTCTCCTTAACTTTCTTTCCATCTATCCATATTGTCACCTCATCTTTCATTCCTGGCATTGTGTATACTATATCAGGACGGGTGTAAAATTCTTGTACATGTCTCACTGTTTCTGCAAACTGGCTGTTACCTTCATGCAAATGTTCACCCACACTGGCATTCTTTTTGTTTTCAAGCTGTAAGCCAATCCTTTCTGCTAACCCTGCAATAACAGCTTTTTTCTTTCTGGGGGAGTATGGCAGTTTACGAGAGACTCTATGGATAGCTTTCCCGAAGCTTTGTGGAGTAGTGTATGGTGAATGTGAGCACTCTCCAGCTTCTGCCTTATCTTACTGTTTCTTCTTCAACCTGTATTTCCTTTTCCTCTCGGTTTCCAATTTTCTCAAAGCCAGCTTTTCCTCTTCGGTTTGCCTTGTCTTTCTTGATTTACGATGTGCAGCAACCCTATTCTTCTCCTTGATGTAGTATGTGGGGTCTCTTTTCTTTTGCCTGTTTTTATATTCCCTACAACGTTCTGCATTTGTTTTTTTATATTTTCCTGGTTGCTCTTGCTCTACTCTTGCTTCACCATGAGATGTCATTCTATGCCTTGACCTAAAGGAGGTTTATAATTATTAGTTAATATATAAATTGTTATTGGAGTGATTATATATTGTAAACAGTAATTAACACAGTGATTTATACAGTTATTAAAACAAAAGAAATGTATCTAATTATCACTATCTAAATAGTCATTCTACATAACATATAATTAAGCATTTTATCATACTGCAGATATTACAGATTGTTCTTTTAAATTTTACCAAAATTCCTAAGCAAAATGCATTAAGCTATTACATTCTTGCATTTTAAAAACCTGTGTAAGCTTATAACATGTGATATAATAAAAATTTATGGGCAGTACAACAGTGAACCTGCTGATTACTTCAAATGTCATTTCATGCCTCATTTTATCATTTAATTAATTATTAAATAACTACTAATATTTCAATAATTTATTATTTCATTATTGAAGTAACTTACGTAGAAATTGCTGTTCCTTGGCAGCTTCATGGTACACGTGGCTTCCATTCTTTTTATTGAACACACAGTTTTACAGCTCAGCCAGGTCTGCCATTTTGAATTTCTGGTTCTAGTGCCAGTCTCCCTTTGTGCCAGTCCCTTCCACTTGGTCCCTTCTTAGTTCTTACTTATCAGCAGCTTTAGTCTAGCTGGCCTTATAATCATAATTACTGTACATGCATGTATATTAATAAAAGTATATATTGAGAGATAACCCTGTAAACAGAAATAACTCAAGAACCATTTAACTTGGTATTTAATCTTTTTAACATTATTGATATTTCCTATTGACAGTAATGATCCAGTTAAATCACTGAGTGTCGTACAGGACATGTCCCGTACGACACAAACTATGTCGTACAGGACAAGCATTAAATTCAATTTTAATATCATCAATAGAATAAATATCATTACAACCTAGGTGTATATCTTCTTAGTGATAATTTGACCGAGATAACTAACATAGACATGTCTAGCATTTATGATATGGCAGGGGGGAGAAAATAAGGTGGTAAATGTGTCGTACGGGACATAAGCGATAAGGTATTTATTGTATAAATCGTACACACTGCTAAGTTTATTTTTCTTTCTCCACACTTTATTTCTTT
Source organism: Corallium rubrum (assembly GCA_964035015.1). Lineage (NCBI taxonomy): Eukaryota > Metazoa > Cnidaria > Anthozoa > Scleralcyonacea > Coralliidae > Corallium > Corallium rubrum. Next base: position 25,838,810 of record OZ035997.1, read on the forward strand.
GTTCAGAATACACTTTTCTCTGCCCCCATGTAGCAAATTCAGCTTAAATGTTGGGGGTTTTTAAATTAAGGCCCAAAAAGTCACATATCGAAAAAATGAAAACAGCAGTACCTTCCATTTTAAAGAGTTCCTGCCAGGAATTTTTATGTTTGTCTCAACATTCAGAAAAAATCATTAATAGATTTTGTAAATAGATGTATTGAAGCAACAAAAAAGCCCACTAGCAAAAATAATTCACAATATTTTAATTTCATCATGCATGTCCATCTTTTCATGGAATCGCCCCTAAATGATGAACTAAGCTCTCAGACACGTCAGGTGGCAATTCCCATGAGGGTAATTCGAAATTCGGCGAGGCTGCAGGCAGGATAAGTATTTGAACAGTGAATAAATACATGCATCACTTGCAATTGGCTGGCCTTTACTGTGGCCCGTGCTCAGACCTTCTCCTCTGTATTTATCGTTGCCACAGGTACCTTTTACAGATAAACCATTTTTGACACCTTCTGAAGTAAGAGAACTGATAGTCCAAAAAAATTGATCTCGCCTCAAGTTAATGAACTTACTGGTAAAAAATACGCCGTGGTTATAGTTCCGACACCGGATCTTTAGGTTCGATGGCTATTGATCCGACATTGACATAAATTAAACGCATGCGAAATACGGTTTATTTTGAACTTAGTGCTTGTCAAATCTTTTCAACAACCAGCACAAGGCCCGACATTATTTAGTCTTTTGAGTTTTGAGCAAAAGGTTAGTTCATCATTTTCCGTCATCTTGCCATCGATAAATTGTATCTGCTCTTCACTGAGTATTCGCTTTCTACCACTATGCGCTTTCTACCACTATGCGGCGCATCATCGAGACTACCACTTTGGCGATAGCGAGAGAGAAACAGAGTCACAGCTGAGCGGGATGTTTTTATCCCTTCCTCTCCGAGTAACTGAGTAATCTTCGTAACTGAAACGTTAGAGGAATACAAGGCAACAACTCGTTCTCTAGCGTAGCGAGATAGCCTTCCCATTTCAAATTAGACAGTGTCAGCACAACAGAGTGAACAGACTTGCCTTGCCTTCGAAAAATTGAGGACGCAAAACTTCGGAAATATGCGACTTTTTCTCGGTGTTACGAGAAGGTACGAACCTTGCGGCTTGGGCCGCAGCGGCTGCGGTTCGGTTAGGTTCGGTTACGGTTCAACCGCTGATCGACCGCGGATGAACCGCCGATGACCCGCCGATGACCTGCGGTCGATCAGCGGTTGACCCGAGGATCGACCGCCGATCGACCGCCGATCGACCGCGGTTTTTGTTAGGTTACTTCTGAGCGGTACTTATATATATATATATATATATATATATATATATATATATATATATATATATATATATATATATATATATAGATAGATAGATAGATCTATATTTAAATATTACTTAACTTATAAAATATTTCCTCATCTTGATCTTGATTAGATCATATTATTTAATACACAGAACAAAAGTTTTCATTTTAGTTTCTCCCTCTCCACCCCCTCCTCCACCCCCACCCCAAACACTCATAAAGAGCCAGAGGCTCTAATCCAGGGTGCATTCCATGTCAACCCCACGGCCCACACCGAAGATAAGCCACAGGTGTGACAGGTGCTGTGCCAAGGGAGGTCAAGATCTCATGCCGGCACTGGCACCACCCACTGACTTGTATAGTTGTATGGCTGTATATGTGCGTTGACTGCAGTGTGATTATGCGCCAGCATGCCTAGCACTTTTGAAACTCACGCTGAAGATTTTCGGCATGACCTATATGGAATGCACCCTGGGCTCTAATAAATTAGGCCTGGGCTGAAGAAGGAGGAGGGAGGTACATTATGTTATTTTTTCTAAGAGTTGACCATGCATAGAATTGCTTTGTTCTTTGGGGGCCAATTACAGTACTGTACATGAAGTACAGCCTCTTGCTCCCTTACTGGACTCATTGAGCTGGCTTACAGGCTATACTGTACAGCAAGTTGGCCTGGTTACCCAGAATGGTGATTTCATTGGCCCAGATACATGTAACAATATTGATTTTATACTGTAGTTTACAATTTTCTTATATTATTATAAATTATTATTACATGTAGATATCCATTCCAGCCTCCTAAAGTACAGTTCATTACACCAATCTATCATCCTAATATTGATAATGCTGGCCGCATTTGTCTTGATATTCTGAAGATGCCACCAAAGGTATACAATATTGTTTTTTATTTTTTTATTAGTTGTGAGTGGGTGGAATCCTAGGCTTTCCTGCAATTTGATTGGCTACGTGAGTAGGTGGTATTTCACGATATTTTGGACCGTGGTCCAAAAAGTTATTATTTTACATTCTGTCATTTAAAATTGATCAATTTTCATAACTATTTCACTTGCCACAGAAAAAATTATGTTAATTTATCTAATTATGTAAACTATAAATTGTACAAAAAATGAAATACGTTATTTACCGTTTTGGTCAGTCCGTATAGAATAATATTTGCCCTCGGTCTCAAAAATGTCCCTCAGCCTGTGGCCTTGGGCCTTTTTTAAGACCTCGGCAAATATTTTTCTATACGGACCTCCCAGCAAGTAAATAACATACTGTATATATATATTTAATTGCTTCCTTGCCTATATGTATATACTGTACTGTACATTGATAAAGTAGTCTAGGTTTATTGTCATTTACACTGTCCTACATTTAGTCTTGTACATGAAAATCAACCTTGGGAAGATGACAAATGAAATTATGAAATTCTTTCAATTGGTACAGTACTGTACTGTATATATACAGTTTCTGATAATTTTGTTTCTCTATAATTAATAATTATCATGACAATTGTTAATTGTTAAGGGAGCATGGAAACCTTCTTGGAATATCTCAACTGTTTTAAAATCTATTCAGTCTCTAATGGCAGAACCAAACCCAGAAGATCCTTTAATGGCAGAAATAGTAAGTTGCATGAGTGCTTAAATTATAAAATTCATTATACAATAATAATATATACTCTAACTGTGTTGTAACAAGATTTTAATGTTAAAATTACATTATTTTCAGTATATAAATATAATTATCAAATCATACAGTACGTAACGGTAATTCAATCATACCGAACAAATGCTTTAAAACACAAGTGAGTGTCCTTCCTCTGATGATTTCTAAATACAGACAGCCAAGCATCTTGAAAATTCGAGGTGAATCCTAGTTTTATATGTTATTGTTTTAGACTGTATTTAGACATCAGAGGACAAACACTGGCAAGTGTTGGATATAGCTTCTCAGAAGAATCACTATATTTTAGGAGCAAATCGACCTAAAAGTTTTCTCTAAATTTGACCGTAATCTTCCTCCGAATTCTAAATCCTGATTAAATAGTGTTTTGTTTTGTTTTTGTTTGTTTTTTTGTCATGAATTATTAATGATTTGAGAAAATTTATTCGTTGTTGTTAAAATTACTAATTTACATTGCTAAAGATTATTGTCAGTAGACATACTGTGTATTAAAGCTGTTCTTTTCCAATGAATTATGTTTTTGCAGTCAGATCAGTTCAAGTATCACAGACAAGAGTTTGAAACATCTGCCAAAGAATGGACTGAAAAACACGCTGTCTCCAATCCCACCTGTGCACGGAAACCTCTAACTGCACAGAAGGTAAGTATACTACATGTACATTAAAACAAGAACGTGAAATAACCAGACCTAGTCCTAAAGGGCAGTGGAGTGACTATTAATTCCGCCACGAACAAACCACATACAGAATAAGTCGTTACGGCACTGCAATTTGATTCACTTTAAATATTATTTGATTCACAGTCTAAACCTACTAATTACAAATGCTGCATCCTTTTGGTGATAGACCACTAAGTAGTGAAAGTGTCGTTTTTCTGGAGTTTCTTTATATACTGTACATGTAATTCAATCCATTGTCTTATTTTCTTTTTATGTTTCTTAACTGGAGAATTTGAAGGTTTTTGTTTTGACTTAGGGGTTGATTACATGAGCCGGGCTAGCCCGGTTAACCAGGCTCACGCGATGGATTAGGATCTCACTGTGGTTTTGAAACTCACATAAACTAAATTTACAAAGAATTGGTTTATATGTAAACGAACCCTAACGTTCATTAAAATCTTTTTTTGTGGCCGAGGAAAGAATTTCGTGACACGAGTCAGCCCGGCTCATGTAATCAGCCCCTCGTAGTAGACTGAGTGTCAAACAATATTCTTATGTATTATTCAGCTCATAGACAACTTGGGCTCGTTGTTAAATATTATATTACGTCCATATTTATAGGGTATTACCAAAACCGATGATGCGCGGCATGGCCCAAAAACATTAACGGAAAGAAAACATCCGCCAAAACATTAACGAATCCGTCTGCATTCCTTAGCCTTTGAAATTGACACCCTGAGATCACTCACTGCAATATGGTTGGTCCAAAAATTAGGGGAACCAACTGAGTATTTTTATAAAATACAAAGCAACGGTATTATGGTAAACATTTTATTAACGATTCAACGTTTCGACTAAATTGTAGTCATCATCAGGAATGCATGGTTGGTCCGTTTGCTACTTTTGAATTCTCCAGCCAAAAAGGTTTAGGAATGCAGACGGATTCGTTTGCCGCGCATCGTCGGTTTTGGTAATATGTTGCGTACTGAAATTGTAATATTATTATACAAGTTGTTGTATGGACTTGCATGTAGCTGTATCACTGACATCACTGACATCACTGACTGCGCTTGACTTTCATAAACCTAAGTTAATTATGTAGACCTTTTGCCAAGCAGCAACAAACCAGAAGTATTATACTGTATGACTGAACCTGTTTTTTTGTTTTTTGACTAGACGTACGGCGCACTTGCGGGCATAGTTAAAAACAAGCTTGCACAGTACATGTAAACATATATCTTTCAACAAACTTACATGTTGTATGTACAATATTTACAGATAACAGACTCATCACAAAACCAAGTCAAAAATTGTACTTCATCAAGTTCTGGGAAAGACAGTCTGTGTGTTGACTGTACCAATAACAATCACAGTGAATTATTTAAGGCTAATATCCCAACTAAAAGAATGTCCAATCAAGAAGATTCAACACAACCTTCTAAACTTGTTAAATATACATGTATAGAATAAAATATTGTTTATACCAATATTATTAACCCCATTCCTGCATGCTTAGATAAATTTTCTTTCAAGTAAATTATCAACTGTCTAGGAATTAGTTAATATATTATCGTACAATAGTTTTCTTCAACAAGAAACAAGATGAATGTAATTCCGATCCTACTGCGTATAGGCGAGATTAAACACGGAGCGACTGCATAAGTACTGGCTGAGGTACTCAGCCAATCTTGCCCAAACGCATCTGATTGGTCCACACAGCTAAAATTACTTCCGGCCTTACCGAGGAAGACTGAAGAGTGGAGCTTTTGTGAGACTTGTTTACTGTTTTTAAATTAAACTTGCACTTCCCAAACGTTGAATTTGTCTTTTTCGAGTGTAACACATCATTTTGAGTAGAAAGACGGGAAAATTACGCTTCCAATACGTCGAAACAAAACTAAGGTGAGGAAAAACCGTACGAAAAAGACCAAGCGTCTCACCATTTTTCTTGTTGAATGCAGATGATGTCTGTATTGATTCTTTGCTTATTCATTCATATCTTCCGTCCTTGTAATTATAAGACCCTTTTATATACACCAAGAATGTTGATAATGAATATCTCCATGTAGATGTCTGAACATCATCTCACTTTTCAACGACGACAACTTTGTTTTTGCACGACCGACAGTACATGTTGTCTGGAAAGCCAGACAAATGACTACTAAAAAGTTCTAAATTTGTGATATATTGACTTGCAAAGTTAATATAATACATGTAAACTATTTATTGTCTTCGTTTAAATGGTCTGTTTTAGTTGAATATCAAAGTATTGTCTTTTATGTGGAACTCTGTTTTAAAAAACGGCAAAAGCCAAAGCAGCTATACGTGACCTTGAAACATCGTTTGAAAGCAAGGTCATAATATAAGCTTATATATTTTACAAATTCATTGACCAAACAAATTTAATCACTTCAGAATTGTTTTTATCTAAGACTCTTATGCTTCTCTTTACAATTTACATGGGTAATTGAAAGGTAAAAAGGTTATAAATAACAGATAATTCTCAAAACTTCACCAGCTCACTGACTCGTTGTTGACTTGACTGTTGACATTTCAAACTGTCAGTGCGTAGCCGGGGGGGGGGCTCCCTTTTATACGCTCGCTCCGTGTTTAAGCCAGTTTTCCACTGGAACTAGGTGGGGGGGGGGGGGGGGTCGCGCGAATCGACTGTTTTGTTAGAATTAAATTGTTAGAAAAAAAAGGTCGCCTTTTGTGGAAAACCGGCTTAAAACGTTCTTCATTCATGGACTTGAGTACGGAAGATAGCTTTCAAAATTTCAAAATTTTGACCTTTGGTTAGGATAAGGTTTGTTTATTGATTGACCAACAACGTCCAAAAATCAAGTTTTTGAAAAATGCACCCCCAATTTTCGAACAATGCTATACATTTGGCCGTTTATAATACTGTAGGTATCCGTTGGTGTAGAGGTTTCACAGTAGTAAAATTTCGTCTTTAACTGTCTTCTTCAGATTAAAATGTGACAATTATTAGTTTTGTGAACGTCAACGATAACATAATTTTAACACGGTTTTCGACCTTGCGGCAGCCGCACAACCTCCGCACAACCGCACGCAGAGCGCCCGCAGACGCAGGTTATTTCTGCACAGTACTCAATGGTACCATTTGTATTGAACATTGTTGCAAGTTTTATCCATGCGTTGGTCTTGCAATTGCGATCCTTGTAGGATACAGCAGAAGTATTCCACAAACAGGGAAGCATTCTTAATTCTTCTATAAATATTTCCGTATCATATTCTTTTGTCTCTTCAAAGATTGGATTTGTATCGAAAACAAAACTTTCTTGCTCGTCAGCTTGCAATTCCTACTTTTTAGATCTAGTTTTTTTATACTTGAGGGAAGCCATTGTCATCTTTTCATCTTGCAAAGTTTCCGATGGTGGGACCAAAATTTGCTGTGGTTCATTTACTTCGGCATTTCTATTAGGCATTCAAACCTACCCGCAAGTTGTTGCTGCTGAATTTGTTCAAGTATAAAAGCAGTAAGATCAATGCCAGTAAGATGCCGAGAAAGAACCAGCAGAAAATAACGCTAGTTCGGTGTTTTGACGAAGGTTAAAGGAGCGAAGACGAAGAAATACCAGATTGATTTTGAAATAAAAAGTGCCATATATAAATAAACTACTTAATAACCTCGACCGTTCGGTCGTTTTGGCAAAATATTAAACCTTGACCTCGCTCGGTTTAATATTTTAACGTAAAGACCTCACTCTCGGTTATTAAGTAGTTATTATTTGTATTTCTGATATACACTGTCTACTCGGTAGTTAGCACATTACGTTTTGGTATTTTTATGATCTATAATTTCGTTTGAAGTGGATTTAGTTACCGTCGAAAATTTACAATTAAAGTCGTGTTTTATTAATCAACCTCTGATTATGTACACTGTATTCGGAATTACATTTGCCTTGTTTATAGACATGTATACTTAATTGTAAAATGATTATGTAGTTGTTTCTGTTAACTACCTGCAGAATGGTTTCTATAGTTTAAAAACATTCTATTTATGCTGTTGTGTGAATAATGCAATTTTGTTAAAAATTTACAATGTCCATATATATTGATAAAGTATTACAGACATGCACGTTAAGTTAAATTTGCCTGTAATTACATTTTCAATAAATTTTGATAAGAAAAAATGTCAAGTGGTACTTTTTATTGAGTAGAAAATTTCTGGACAACAGTGTAGTAGTCAAAATATAGTAAGGTTAGATATACTGCCGAAACAGAGAACGTAGGCCCTTCCCTATGGCCAGCACTCAAACATTTCGTGGTCGTCACCGCCATCTTACGTAGTGGAACATGACGCATTGCGGCCTTAGAACTTGTTCCCAATCTTGACGTCAGCACGGTCAGATTATCCGGGGGTAGGAATATGTGTGCTGTGCCGGGGGAGTCGGAAAAGCCGTAAAGCAAACAGATGCCGGTTCGTTTAGTTTTCACTGTTTAACATCATGATCAAATACAGTCAAGCGATGGCAAGTACACAACACGAAATATTGTTAAGGCATTAAGATTATTATAAAAGTCTTGAAATTGAATTCTTCGTAGATTTTATAGTCTGTTTTTCAGTTTATATTATCGTGAAGTTTCTTCGTTGTCGGCACTGAAGAAAAACAACGAAATTTAAAGGTTTTATAGCTCTCTTAAACCTAATTAAGTTACTTCTTGTGTCCTTACATTCGTTTAAATTTTCTTAAAATAACTCTTTTTGTCTGTTTTTCAATCTATCTTGGGTAGTGGTCACGTCATCATACAACTGGCACGCAAAATCCGGCCCAATGGCCCATCCAGTTTATATAGAGATAAGTGAGTCTAACGTTTCGAGCGAAAGACTACTATACTAAGTATAGTAATCTCTTTTACCAAATCAGGTTTAATTCATTGAATACATGCATCAATTGAATCACAGGGCTCCAAGAATATAGACCACTTTCATAAAGGACTTCACTTTAAATATTCTTGTACTCCCATCTAAATGAGCCTTTCTAGCCCTCGTTATGAGCAAAAATTATTTTGTATTACAGACATGCAAACGAGGCCAGAAAGACTGATTAAGACGCACACAAAAGAATATTCAAAGTAATCGCTATTATGGAAGTGGTGTACACACGTAAAAACGCACAAGCTGTTACAAGGATGTTCAACAGGCTGTCACCGTCATGTGTTCGCACTGGCTGTCCCAGTCTGTTAACATGCATGTCTGTAACAGGTTGTTGACAACTTGTAACAAGGCTGATGACTCCAACAGACTGATGACAAGTTGTTCCAACAACCTGTTGCCGCTCTGCACTTAACAAATTGTTAACAGATTGATGCTAACAAGGTTGTAGCAGCTTCTTGAATGAACAGCATTGTTACAACTTGTTCCCAGCCTTGCTACAAGCCTGTTGCGAACACATCCTGTTGACAAGCTGTGAGATTTTACGTGTGTATATGAGAACAGTGTAGTGCAGTGACAGTGCATCTGACACATCTCATGCACATATACAGTATAACCAATACATAGCCATGCAGTATTATCGTATATAACCAGGCAACAGAAGCTGTCTTGACACCTTACTGTCAATACCTCTTTGAGTAAAATCATCTGGCGTTAGACAAAGTTAAACATAAAAAGTGCAAAATGACACCGATGGGAATGAAAGGGTTAAAACCAACTGCAGACAAAGACAATACGACAATCCAGTTTCAATTCATTATCTGATCAATAATATCAAAATAATAACTTTGAAATGAGTACTGTAATTAAAAAATAGACAAACTTTTTTCTTGAATTCCTGTGATGCTTTAGAATAATCGGCATTACACTGTAAGCCGGTTTTACTACAAAATCACAAATTACATTATATTTTAACAATTTTTGCTTGGTCCTGCAAAATAATTGGGAATTTCTTATAAGAACCCGATACCCTGATTTTATGTTACACATTAATTAAATAAGAACCTAACTCAGCATGGCGTGGTAAAATGTAAGTTAGCGCGTGTTTACTATAATATTCGTGCATGACGTTTGAAAATTAAGCCAAATTGCATTTGCCTATTTGCTTGACATTGTGATTTAAAATAACTTGTAGTTGCACTTGCTATCATATGATTACCTATACACGACTTGAAATAACAGTGTTATCACTAGTTTTAGATGAGTGCCAATCAGTATTTAGCATAATGTGGTGAGTATATAAGGGGCTGCTTACATGAGGCGAGTTGGCCCGGTTAACCGGGATGTCGTCTTATGTTTTGAAACTTGCATAGACTAAATTTGAAAAGAAGAATTGGTTTAGTTTAGATGCAAACTAATCTTAAGATATCGTGACACGAATAGCCGAGCAAGCACGATCGGAAATCGCATAGAAAATCGGCCACTTTCATGGGGCAGTCCGCAGTCTACGTGCGTGCTGGCTCAAGTGAGTTGTCGGCCGTGTATTGATGACGTTTACACGCAAGATATTCGTTCTACGCATGCGTAGCTAATACGGGTTAGCGCTGTATTTCGCGAGCCTCGACAGCCGCCATTTCCGATCGTGCCCGGTTCTAGCCTGCTCGCAGGCTAACCCGGTTCATGTAAATAGCCCCTTACGATTGTATGTTATCAAGTGACAGGACGGGTAACATTCAGGCATTGGAAGAATGCCAATGACATTTTAGTAAATTAGAATCAATCTGTAAAAAACAAGTTCTTTATGAATAATTATGTCCGTGTGGTTTGGAGTTGTTGATTCCTGCCCAACAAATCAGAGATATCTGAAGATGAAGGAGCGAGGTTCTCCAACCTTTGAAGAATATTTTGTACTGAAGGTCTTTCTTTCGGATCCACTTTTATCATGCTTAAAATTAAGTTATTAAGATCCAGTGAGTAGCAACTAGAAATGTAAAACAAATATCATGGTCAAGTAATTATTTTTAAGCGAGAGTTTAGGGAGGAGGTGGAAAACCTTTATTTACAGTGTTTCTGTGAAAGAGTTTTTGAATTTGCGTCAACTGTTCAATTTCTATATGGCCTATTGAAGTTACATTGTGGGACTTTGCTTAGGTCTAGAATGTCTTGTGACGCCACGTACAATACTTGCAATTTTTTGAGTGCTAGTACAACAACTAGCTTCAACTTGTAGTTGGCCTTTATATGATTCTGAAAAATATGACGTCAAAATTTGGACGAAAACTGTTCGCCATACATCAAAATCTACCCTGGTCCCAGAGGTTCTACTGGGGGGGGGGGGGGGGGCGTCGTCGTAGAACCTCTGGGACTCATTCTGTTATGCAAATTTAAAACGGTAGCATAAAATGCATGAATGATATTTATCTTCATTTTTCCAGCACGAGATCAGATATCGTAAAACAATACATCTTTGCACGTGACATAAATGTTTTGATTGTATTTTGAAGAACACTTAAAATAATAAAAACTTTCACATGCCTTTCACATCTTAGACCTGTTTTAGACTGCGTGCTTGTCACGAACCTAATGATAATAATTTGAGACTGCATCCAATTTATACGGCGAACCAATGGGCCGCACGAAATGCCGTTTTGTGTCTCTATCAACCAAATATAGAAAATATTTTAATAATTTATGCATTAGATACGGTACATGAGAACTGAGAAGTTCGCCGTCTAAATCGATCTAAACCAACGTGGCATCAAATGCATTAAGTTCGACCAATTCAGTCGAACTTAATCAAAAGGTCGAACCAAATAAAAATTGCCGTACCTATTTGATTTAGACGTCGTGCTTATCATGAACCTAATCTCTCCTATTAGGTTCAGTACTGAAAAGCACGCCATCTAAAACATGGTACCCTGGCCCAATCAAAGAATATGGTCCATGGCCTTATTCCGTTCTTGATTGAGTAATTAATCATGCACTTTGAGCTGTGATGTCAAAAGTTGTGCATAGTGCAAAATGGAGAATCAGATATACGACCGGAATGAACCAAACTTCACAGACCTATTTAATCCGAATGCCAGGCCTCGCGTCTGCAAATTGTGAGACAGTTTAGTCAAATAAATCCAAAGATATGGCTGATTTTCCGTTTTATACTTATACACAACTTACAGTATGACGCCCTAGCTCAAATTACAAGATTAACAACTCGAAAACGGGATATATATAAAGATGTGGAAGGCATGTAAAAGCCATTTTTTAATTATTTTAAATGTTCTGCAAAATACAATCATAAAAATCTGGAAGGAATTTTCATGTCACGTGCAATTTAAGTTCCCCTGTAATCACTAATATCCCGCAATGCCAGGCACTTCTAATAAATAAGCATATCTTGCAAGAAAATTACAGTCACTATACAGTGATCACTATATTTTATATTCATAACTGAACATTACCTGCCTGATGGAATTTTTATCTGTCCACTTAATGCTGCTGTAGCTGAACCATTGAAAGGACTACTACCTACAGTATACGTGGTGGAAAATGTTACGATTAAAAATAATAAAATTGCTATACCAAATTCAGACTAACAGTCATATGCAGGTCTAGACCTCTATAGTCAGAGTATTAAACCACCCCTCTGGAAAGGATTCTTTGTAAGCTAAATTATCCACAAAAGTTCATTTCTGCTTTCATTTTTGCTCAGGCTGGGAGGGCAAATAAATCCTGGCGGCTCATTGGGGTCTTCCGGGAACACACTGAGAGAATAGGGACATTGTATTGAACGAATAGACGTTACTTTTAAAGTTTGACTAAGGGGTCAGTTACATGTAGATTTTCAGTCCGGGCTGAAATTTTAAAATAAAGCCCGGGACAAAAGTTCAGCCAGGGCTGAAAATCTCCATGTAATCGGACCCGAAGCGTAATAATATAACGGTCAGAAATAACAGTAAATGCTATATGTGTAGAAAGAAATCAATGTTATATATATAAATACCATATGCCATTGCGTATAATGTACAACCAAGTGACCACACATCTGTTTTGGAGTCAATCACACATTCAGATGGAACATCAAATAGTTCAGGTGCTCTAGAAACGAAAAACAGAAAACTACTCATCTTCAAGACACGAAATTCTGTAAAAGTTCAACTACGGTAATTTGTAATAAATAGTATGCATTGGTAGCAATTGCAGAAAATAGTACACAGTACAACGTAACATGCTAGCAAAGTAGCATACTACACAATACACAGCACACATTATTTGTAAATCGCCCTCGGTAATGACACTTACCGGCAAAATAATTACCGTGAAAAAGCTAAATAGTTTTAACCCCTTGCTTACCAGGGATTACCCTGACTATGACGGAATAAAATCGTCATTGGCGTTAGCCAAAATAAAACTATAAAGACTCCAATGTCCCGTTGAAATAAAATGTTAATTCATCATCGATGAACTGCGAAGAACCTTCTTGACACATATGCAGGATTGTAGAGGCTGATAATAATTAGAGTGAGTGTATTTACTACCACTGTAAACAGACAATAAATACTGTAGATATTATAAATATCATCAGCGTCCACCTGTAGGCAGCTGTACATTCCTGGGCACATTTTTCTTGAAGTGCAAGAGCTTCATGTCTAGCAGTAAAAAGCAAACAAAATGGTTTCAGAGGCATATTAAACTATATAATATACTTTGTCTGACTATGTTTTCTTTCTTTCTTTCTTTCTTTCTTTCTTTCTTTCTTTCTTTCTTTCTTTCTTTCTTTCTTTCTTTCTTTCTTTCTTTCTTTCTTTCTTTCTTTCTTTCTTTCTTTCTTTCTTTCTTTCTTTCTTTCTTTCTTTCTTTCTGTCTGTCTCTGTCTGTCTGTCTGTCTGTCTCTGTCTGTCTCTGTCTGTCTCTGTCTGCCTGTCTGCCTGTCTGCCTGTCTGCCTGTCTGCCTGTCTGCCTGTCTACCTGTCTGCCTGTCTGCCTGTCTGCCTGTCTGCCTGTCTGCCTGTCTGCCTGGAATTTATTTGGATGAAACTTTGACCTGGAACGAACAAATCGATTACTTGTTTACAAAGATTTGTCGTTCCATAAATGGTCTAAAGCAAGCACGTAAATTTGTTCCACGCAGAACATTACTTACTATTTATAATTCGCTTATCCAGCCTTATTTCGATTATTGCGACACTGTTTGGGGAAATTTGAACAAAGGTCTCTCTACTCGTTTGCAAAAGCTCCAAAATCGCGCTGCTCGTATAATAACCAATCAAGGTTATGACGTTAGATCGGCTGATATTTTAAAGGAGCTGAAATGGGATAATCTAACCATTAGAAGGGACAAACATTTGTGCCTTATGGTTTACAATGCTCTGAACAAAAATGCACCCTGCTATTTGAGTGACTTATTTACTAAGCGTTCGGAACAGGGTCCCTATAAGAATAAATTAAGAGAGAATCGTCATAATTTATTAACAACTCGAATTCCACAAACAGAATGTTACAAAGGCAGTTTCTCATACAGAGGTGTTCAGTTATGGAACTCTCTTCCTTCTGAACTGAAAACACCTCAATCTAAATCAGAATTTAAAAAGAAGTTATTCCTTTGAAATTGTCATCCATATATGTATATATTGTATATAGTTAGTATCTTTTGTAAATTAGTATTTATTTGTAAAATAACAAAAATATTGTATTTTTAACTTATGTACGGCTTTCATGGAAAGAAGTTTTTATACTTATGAAACTACCGTACTGAAATAAATGTGATTCATTCATTCATTCTGCCTGTCTGCCTGTCTGCCTGTCTGCCTGTCTGCCTGTCTGCCTGTCTGCCTGTCTGCCTGTCTGCCTGTCTGCCTGTCTGCCTGTCTGCCTGTCTGCCTGTCTGCCTGTCTGCCTGTCTGCCTGTCTGCCTGTCTGCCTGTCTGCCTGTCTGCCTGTCTGCCTGTCTGCCTGTCTGCCTGTCTGCCTGTCTGCCTGTCTGCCTGTCTGCCTGTCTGCCTGTCTGCCTGTCTGCCTGTCTGCCTGTCTGCCTGTCTGCCTGTCTGCCTGTCTGCCTGTCTGCCTGTCTGCCTGTCTGCCTGTCTGCCTGTCTGCCTGTCTGCCTGTCTGCCTGTCTGCCTGTCTGCCTGTCTGCCTGTCTGCCTGTCTGCCTGTCTGCCTGTCTGCCTGTCTGCCTGTCTGCCTGTCTGCCTGTCTGCCTGTCTGCCTGTCTGCCTGTCTGCCTGTCTGCCTGTCTGCCTGTCTGCCTGTCTGCCTGTCTGCCTGTCTGCCTGTCTGCCTGTCTGCCTGTCTGCCTGTCTGCCTGTCTGCCTGTCTGCCTGTCTGCCTGTCTGCCTGTCTGCCTGTCTGCCTGTCTGCCTGTCTCTGCCTGTCTGCCTGTCTGCCTGTCTGCCTGTCTGCCTGTCTGCCTGTCTGCCTGTCTGCCTGTCTGCCTGTCTGCCTGTCTGCCTGTCTGCCTGTCTGCCTGTCTGCCTGTCTGCCTGTCTGCCTGTCTGCCTGTCTGCCTGTCTGCCTGTCTGCCTGTCTGCCTGTCTGCCTGTCTGCCTGTCTGCCTGTCTGCCTGTCTGCCTGTCTGCCTGTCTGCCTGTCTGCCTGTCTGCCTGTCTGCCTGTCTGCCTGTCTGCCTGTCTGCCTGTCTGCCTGTCTGCCTGTCTGCCTGTCTGCCTGTCTGCCTGTCTGCCTGTCTGCCTGTCTGCCTGTCTGCCTGTCTGCCTGTCTGCCTGTCTGCCTGTCTGCCTGTCTGCCTGTCTGCCTGTCTGCCTGTCTGCCTGTCTGCCTGTCTGCCTGTCTGCCTGTCTGCCTGTCTGCCTGTCTGCCTGTCTGCCTGTCTGCCTGTCTGCCTGTCTGCCTGTCTGCCTGTCTGCCTGTCTGCCTGTCTGCCTGTCTGCCTGTCTGCCTGTCTGCCTGTCTGCCTGTCTGCCTGTCTGCCTGTCTGCCTGTCTGCCTGTCTGCCTGTCTGCCTGTCTGCCTGTCTGCCTGTCTGCCTGTCTGCCTGTCTGCCTGTCTGCCTGTCTGCCTGTCTGCCTGTCTGCCTGTCTGCCTGTCTGCCTGTCTGCCTGTCTGCCTGTCTGCCTGTCTGCCTGTCTGCCTGTCTGCCTGTCTGCCTGTCTGCCTGTCTGCCTGTCTGCCTGTCTGCCTGTCTGCCTGTCTGCCTGTCTGCCTGTCTGCCTGTCTGCCTGTCTGCCTGTCTGCCTGTCTGCCTGTCTGCCTGTCTGCCTGTCTGCCTGTCTGCCTGTCTGCCTGTCTGCCTGTCTGCCTGTCTGCCTGTCTGCCTGTCTGCCTGCCTGCCTGCCTGCCTGCCTGCCTGCCTGCCTGCCTGCCTGCCTGCCTGCCTGCCTGCCTGCCTGCCTGCCTGCCTGCCTGCCTGCCTGCCTGTCTGTCTGTCTGTCTGTCTGTCTGTCTGTCTGTCTGTCTGTCTGTCTGTCTGTCTGTCTGTCTGTCTTAACATGGCCTTCTCAAAGCAATACAACCAGCACTACGTAGGATTAATTCCCATATAACCAATGATCAAGACAATTATAATGTACTTAAGACAAAAAACACAGAAGCCTTCTGTATTTAACACATGTATGCAGGCAAAAAATTCAAAAATTGACCATAAAATATACTCCTTTACCTTGATTTAATTTCATGGACTGCTTTGTCAACACTTCCAAGATCCATCAAAATAACTGAGGTTTTTGACAGTACTAACAGGTTATGTGGCTAAAAATAACAAAGGCTGTGTTATTTGCAGGATAACAACATATTACAAGTGCGGGTGATCTTGACCTAACTGCGAGAAAAGATATACTTTGGTGGTATATTGAACTGGATTCTTCAAAGGTGTTTACAACCATTATATGCATGACAAAATTCCTGTATTCTGATTGGTCCAAAGGAATGCTACTTCAATTGCTGCAATCTGATATATTCGTTCAAAAAGGTGCTTTTAAGAATTAAGAAATATAATGTGAACCACGTTGTAACTCTGACTTACAGCTTTCTTAATGTTGTGCTGCAGAAGTAGCATCTGGAACTGAAAATTTTCGGCATTTTATAAAAGCAGTGGAAAGAATAAACGAGGGACACTACACTACTGTACATGTACCTTGATGTCTCGATGTGCAAGTGAAGGATTACATTCATGAAACGCTAGAACTGCTTCACATAATGATTTAAACAAATGAAGAATATCCAGTTCTGGAATATAATAACGTCCAAAAGCATTTTCAATCAAATCTTGAACACTGCCTTCCTAAATAACATCATTGTATACAACACATAAAACTTTAACATTGTTTTAGTATTTATCATAAGTTTTAAAAAAATCTTAACTTTCTTTTTATTTGTTAGTTTCAGAAATTGCAGCTTGATGTTAGTAATAATTGTCAGTTGTTTGCTGTACAAGCTGTGTTAGCTGTGTTAGATGACTGGGTACAGTCTAAGGTATAAGTACCTTAATTAACCTTGCTCCGCTATCTGAGTTCTAGTGGCTCAATGGTTAGAGCGTCTGGCTAGCATTCAGAAGGTTGTGGGTTCGAGTCCCGCTTAGAGCTCAGAGTTTTTCTGAGTATTACTAACTAACACAGCCTGTACAGCAAACAACTGACAATTATTTCTTTTTATTTATTTATTATAATACTTAAACAAGGAACCCATCTCCTAGGATGCATGCTTGCATTTAAAGCAAGAACAAATATTAGATGCTTGAGACGAGAAAGGGAAAAAATCTTAAACAAAGAAGATTTAGTTAAAAGGTAACCAGCTGCTTAAGCGAAAAGCAAAATTTTTAAAACCGAATGGTCTATTATTATTTTTCTTAGAATTTTATGCTTTTCATTCTCAATTTTGTGTACGGTATATACATGTATGTATGTACCTATTGAGTTATAATTTGAAACACTGTTAAACTGGGAGAACTGACAATAGCTGAAGAAACTTGTTTTTGTTTTTTTCTACTGGCCCAAAATTCCGCAATAGTTTCAATGAACTTTCAATTTAAACAAATATACTCCATATTTTATTGTCTGTTCAAAAGTAGAGATACTGAAGACGGCAAGAACATTGGCAAGAACATCAGTGATTTTTGTTTTTACCAAGTTGTGACGTCATCTGTGTATTCATATCTGAACAGACCAAATGGCAATAGAAGTGGTCTTATAAAATATTGTTAGAATTCAGTTCCTCAGACCACTCTGAACATTTGATGAAATTCGTTAGAAATGTGTTGTTTTCAATTCGATTAGTTTTTTCGTTTTTGAGCAACTACGGTTACCATGCAGATACTAATCAAATTCAAAGCAGGAAGATGCTCAAAAACGCAAACTTAAACTAAACAAACTTGTTTTCTAAACTGTTCTGCTTAGAGGTTAAGTCTCCAGCTTGTAAGACCATATAACTATGGTAAGACCGATCTCTCGTTGGTCCAGTGTAGACACCACAGATTTTCTCTGGAGTACCTGGAGAAAACGTGTGATGTTTGGTAGGGCCAAACTGGAATTACTCTTCACACATTCACAATCAGATACAGTACAGCAGAGATCAAACTAGGGTTGCAGAGGTGAAAGGCACTTATTTAGGAACTTATTTATAAAGGCAATATTTAGGAACACTTCTAAAGCCATAACAGTTACTGTTATTGTATCAATTGCTGGGTTACACGTTACGTCATGGCGGCCATGTTGGTTGGTAGCGTAAAGTTCCCAAAGTGGAGGCTTCCGTTACTTTCGGGATTAGCACCCATCGGGCACGCTACTTTCAGGTAGCCGTTACTTTCGGGGGGGGGGGGGGGGTGTGTTACTTTGTGAACTCTACGGTACTTTTTACAAGTCTTTATCCATGTATAATTTGTAATTTTCTTTTCACGTACACATTTCGAACGAGCTTCATTAGTTCATGGACTATAAAAAAAGGTTAATGTATTATTTATTCTTTTCTACCTTATAATATGGAAAAAGCATTCTTCCTTCTTCTTCACCATTATGCGTTATAATTTCTGATTCGATAAGTTCCAAAACATTGGGATGGCTCAACGTATTGTGGGCATTCACCTCTCTTGTGAACGCCTGCAGTATATAAATATTAAAAAACAGATTAAACTAAAAAAATTAATTAGAGCTATTAAGTACATGTACATTAGTAAATTTAAAGCTAAATTGTACATCATAGTACGCAAAACATGATGTTTACCAAATATAAATTATATACTGCATGTAAAGACATTTTATTAATTAAATTAATAGGTGTAATTTAGATTAAAAAGAATGCGAACACACCATGTATATATTTTAATAGCTGAGCCTTGAGCTGTGAGGACGGCTTCATTCAGAGTTGAATAAAAGTAGCGTGCGGCGTAGGCAGTGTTGAAACAACAATCGAAATATAGCAAGGTTAGATATACTGCCCAAACAGAGAACGTAGTAGTCTAACATTTCGAGCGAAGGCCCTTCGTTAGAGAGAAACGTTTCTGAGCTGTACTGTAGCCATCATACTGTACTCAGTCTGTAACCTTCAGTATCATCTAACTTCTAATATACAGTAACCAGAGATGTTTCAGCATTTTACATTCAAACCGGGTGTTCTCCTGCGAGCTACATTGCAATATTCCCACACAACTTTGCAATGTTGATTGACAAGTTGCCGTGAGCAATTTGAAAACGTTTTCGGAATACAATCATGTATTTATTTCCAAAATTCAAGATTTCTTTACTTAAACTACCATTTGCATGGCTGAAAATACTACCTACCCACCAACAGTAATATTTTAAACATAAATTAGTATTTATACTCAAAAGAAAGACGAACCTTTAAAGGAATCTACGGGGGAGTCTTCACGAGACGTTTTGAAGTTGCTCAAGCCAAATTGACAATCAACATTGCAATGTTGTGGTGCGATATTGCAAAGTAGCATGCAAGAGAACATCCGGTTTGACTGTAAAGGCTCGTCGTTTACACAGGCAATTTTTGCTGCAATTTTTCTCCTCATGACTGATGCGATCGAATGGATTGACTTACAAATGCATTGAACATTTGTACAAAGCTTAATACTACAACAACAACGTTTTACGGCCGTTTTCCCCGCTTACGCGGGGGTTGGCTGGCGGCTCCGCGTAGCAGTTTCCTCCACTTCTCTCTCCGGAGCATCCTCCCTTTTCAACCCACAATCTCTCATTTCCCTTTCCACCACCTGACTCCATGCCATCCTCGGCCTTCCTTGTCCTCTTGTACCTTCCACCTCGAGCGACATGTTCTTCTTCACCCAGTCACCATCGTCTTTCCGCTTTATGACATCAGACACCAACTCAATCCCCATTCTTTCCCTCAGCTCCACACTCGGTACTCTATCCTTTAGCGATACACCACACATCCATCGCACCATCTTCATCTCTGTCCGCTCCAATCTCCCCCTCTGCTCTGCAGTCATGGCCCATGTCTCACTTCCATACACCATAGCACTCCTCACACACGTCACATACATACAGCTTCCCTTTTAGCTTTAATGACACTTTCTTCCTTATTTCGCCATAATTTCGACATACAACAGCTCCCACGGCAGATCCTCTCTAATTTCTTGTGTCTGCGCCTCCCATCACAACCACTAACAATAATGGGCTCAAAACCGACCCCTGATGTACCCCAACCTTCACCTCAAACATTTCACTGTTCCCATGCTTCGTTTTCACCATTGTTCTCGCTTTTTCATACATTGTCATCACTGCTTTCACCAACCATTCTTCAACCCCCAGCTTCCTCAACGCCCACCTAACCACCTCTCTCAGTATCCTATCAAATGATTTCTCCAGATCCACAAATGCATAATACAATGCTCTCTTTTTTGCCATAAACTTCTCCTGTATCTGCCGTACCACAAAGATCGCATCCGTCGTCCCTTCCCTGGCATAAATCCAAACTGCATGCCATCAATATTTACTTCCAATACCTTCATCCCATGTTCTAACAGCTTTATTGCCCGATGTGCCCCACACTCCAATGGATCACCTTTCCCCTTATATATGGGTAAAAGGGTACTCAGCTCCCAGTCCCTTGGTATCTTTTCCTCGTCCACCACCATATTACAAATCTCCGTCATCTTCTTCACCCCTACCTGACCAGCTGCACGGATAATCTCACCCACCAGTTCCGTCGGACAGTCTGCCTTCCCACCTTTCATCTGCCCTATCGCCTTCTCTACTTCCATCTCTGTGATATGCTCTTTTGGTCCTTCAACTACCCCACATTCTACAATTCCATCCCAATCATTCTCTACATTCAATAGCCGCTCCATATACAGTACTCCCTCCATCTCTTCTTCATCATCTCCGGCTTCACAACAATATTTCCACTCTCATCTTTCAAGCAGTTCACTCCAACCACATCCTGCCTTTCCTTTCCCATCTGCTTTGCTATCCTGAACACAGATCTCTGCCCTTCTTCTGTGTTGAGTTTTTCTCCTAATCTCTTTCTCTCCTCCTGCTGAGCCCGAGCAACCACTTTCTTCGCAATCTTCTTCACTACCACATACTCCTCCAACGCTGCCTTCTCCTCAGCAGTACCCTTTGCCGGACACCACGCCTTGAACTTCAACTTCTTCTCACTCACCGTCTTCCCAACCTCTTCATTCCACCACCATGTTTGCACATGCCTTGGTGGGCCTTTTGTCCACCCACAAAGCTTAATAGTGGTTCAATACATTCGTGAGTCATCCATTCAATCGCATGCGTCAGAATGAGAAAAATCGCACCAAAATTGCCTGTGTAAACAGGCCTTAACTTAAAGTATGTCCATTAAGGTGGACTGTTTTGTTTTACTGTGATCTTGTGTAACTTATTGATCCAAAGTTTAACTGATCTATAGACCTTATTCCAAAATACAGTATCTGCCAAGTTAAAATCTTTAATTTATTTATACTTATTAGCCAATATAAATTTGTTTTCATGCGGGACATTTGAAAAAAATATTACTTTAAAACCAGATCATAAGGGCTAATAAAAATTGTACAAGAAGATAAAACAATTTTAAAGTGTCCACCATTTGGGAATAAGGTGAGGTCTAAGAGTTTTTGTTTGAACCTTCGTTTAGGATATTATTACCATCCATGTATTGAAGTACTACAATACTGTACAATAAGACAAAGATATTGTCTGCAAAACAACCTAACTGAGAAGTCAAATTACCATCTGCCAAGTGTAAAAGAGTTAAATACAGTATGTATACAGTAAGTACATGATGTTTTTAATTAGTTTTCATAATTAGAATTCAAGTCATTGTTAATTAAACAAACCTGTTCTTGTTCAGGAACCTGTATTCTAACTCTTTTCTGAAATTGTTAAAAATAATAATTATTACTGAATATTAAATTACTTACTAAACATTATGGATGCAGCTCAGTTTCATGCAGCAGCATGTAAAGCAGGTTCTTTGTTGTTACTGTTATTAAACTAGTAGTACATATTTTTGTAATATTATTATAAATTACTGTATATATACTGTACAAGTTAGACAATAGCTAGAGTTACATGATGGATAGTTATATTGTTTGGTTATATTACATGTACCTCCACCACTGTTTGTTTGTTTGTTTGTTTGTTTGTTTGTTTGTTTGTCTGTTTGTTTGTTTGTTTGTTTGTTTGTTTGTTTGTTTGTTTGTTTGTTTGTTTGTTTGTTTGTCACCAGGATATCTCAAAAAGTATTGCACTGATTTTCATGAAAGTTTGCAGAAGGGTTGGCCATAGACCATTGAACAACCAATCCATTAAATTTTGGTTGAATTTAGTCAAAATTTGGATGAGAAATTAAGAAAAATCTGATTGCAAGATTCTCCATGTAGAAGAAATGTTTGATTGCACTCATTATCCTTATTTTATGCAAATATTTTTGCATAATTTTGGTACGATCGAGTGCAATCAAGCATTTTATTCATACAATCCTGGTCAAAATCACTCCTGACAGACACCTACATGTAGGTTAGTGGGATGGCTCGTTGTCTTTTTCAACATCTCTAAATAACCCGCTGGTGGAGGTATATGCAGTCTCCAACTGCCCTCTATTTTCATATATTATCAGTTTTTAGTATTTTTATTAGTATTTTTATTATGTAAATCCTGATGGGTCTGCTGTGATTATAAATAAAGTTATCAATCAATCTCTATCTACAGTAAAATTACACTGCCTACACAGCTCTCTACTTTTTTACACTACCATATGTACAGTACCACTCAGAAATAACCTAACAAAAACCGAGGTCAAACCTAGGTTTAACCCCAGCTTAATCATAATATAACTCTGTTCAGTGTTAGTTAAATTGTCTCTAAATCACTATGAATCAAAATATGGACTGTTTTCTGTACTACTAGATAATTTTATTGTGCTTTACTGAAGTTTATTACCATTTCTATCATTGTTTAACTCAACGTCAACCTCATCCGCACTGTTAGGTTATTTCTGAGCGGTACTGTATGTACTGCTATTAGTCATACAGACTGTATTTATTTAATACTGAAGCTTTCTATAAAAATTATAATATTGTACTTACCAAAGCAAATAATCTCCCTTTCTTATCTCTTAGACACTGCACATAGGAAAATGCTGAAAACATAATATAATTACACATATATCAACTACTGTTACCATACAGTACATTAACCTTTTATTGGGTCATTCCAGAAAAGATCCATACATGTACCTCCCCCACAGAGGAAATTTGTACCATCCGGGGAGGGGAGGGGGTAAATCTACTTCTGATAATAGTAAAATGTACTAGGACTTCGAAAGGGGGAGGGGGTCAACTTCACATTTCCCCCATGGGGGAGGTGTGGATGTTTTCTGGAATGACCCATTACACTATCAGTATGGTGCATACTCCTCAACTCTCACTACAAATTGTCTTTCCTGTCAACAAAGTTTAGTATATTTTTTTAGTATATACAAGTTATAAGACTGTACTGTATATGTAATTTAATATTATAATCTAATATATTGACACAAAAAATAAAATATAAACCTTCTATATTCCTCAACATTTTTAAAATTAAGTACAGAAATAAAAATCAAGAATTTTGTTATGTGGCCTTGTCAACCCTTTGACTACTCTGAGAGGTTATCACTTGATATTTCTTGCAGCTTCAAGAGGGAATATCTTACTTTTTACATGTATTTTATTATACCATAAGAGAAGTTAACATATAGCAGTGTCCGTCCTATATAAACCTAGTTTGTTCGGTAGCCTTCAGCTTAGTTGTTGCTCATTTTCTTACCCCCTAGGTCCCCCTTTTCTCTCTTCATTGTTTTTTCCCCCTATTCATGTACTGTAGGTCAGCAGTTTCCACTTCCTCAGTCCAAGGAGGAACTACATTGTTGTCATTCACTATCCCTCCTTGTATCATGCTGGGTATATTTCTCTAGTGGTGTGGTGTTACGTCAATTGTAGATATCGCTTACCCTGAGTTTACTTATGAGTTACTTCATCCTGGGTATTTACTGGTAATTATTATTCTTAGTTTTTCCCCATATTTAGATGGGTGACTTTCCAGGTCTTGGGATAGAGGAAGTTCCATTAGTTAGGGGTCATGTGCCATGCTGGGGTCACACCAAGCGATTAGTTAAATATAAATATATACATGTATTTTACACTGGTTATTCTTTAAAGGGTTAATATTACACCAATTATTGAAATCAAGGCTTAATTTTTACTGCATTCCAGAAAAATAAAATCTAAAATAAAAACATGGGAACACAATAAAATAATATATTTAATAATGACATAACAAAATAATAACACAAACAAAAAAACAAAATAATAACACTATTAATTTTACTGCACTCAAACTAGAAGATAAACAAACATAATTCTTCATTTGGATTATTGAACTGATATATTTAGTTTATATGTAATAATATTATATTTTGAATTCTCTCAGTGACAATAAGTTAAATAAATATTCACAGGTATTTATCGTCGACATGTTGCAAATAGTATATGCAAAATATCTAGTGGAAATAATATTTTTATTATGTTGTTTATTCTTCTAATATGTTTAATGCGGTAATATTTTTTGTCTGACGTTTCGGGTTCCTTCATACGAAATTCAAATGAACAAAGAAATGACTGGAATTATATATAATATTAAGAATTGTATATTTCTCGAGTCCTACCTCCTTCTCCGATGTCCTTAACAATGGTGTATCTTTTACCATTAATAGTTATGGTAGAAAATAAGAAAATAGACGAACAAAGATTACCCATTTACAGTTGTAAACCAAATACAAAAAACATCAATGCCAAGATAATTCCTAAGGCTCTAACATATCAATATATCTGTTACTAAAATACTTCTAACTCCCATTCATTGCTCAATGCTCAGCACAATTCATTTGGCCGCGTGAGAAGGCTCTGGGAACGAGATTGTTCATCGACATGCAGGGTCATGAACCTTTTTACGATAAAAATAGTAAAATTTTGTCTTCAAATGGCTCGTTAATAAAAATCCTTAGGTAATTAATTAGGTTTTCTAATAAAATACGGCAAAAAATTTATCATAAAATTTTACCTCCGTCAGGAGGTTGTTTTTACTTGTCTGTCTGTCTGTCTGTCTGTCTGTCTGTCTGTCTGTCTGTTTGTTTGTTTGTTTGTTTGTTTATTTGTTTGTTTGTTTGTTTGTTTGTTTGTTTGTTTGTTTGTTTGTTTGTTTGTTTGTTTGTTTGTTTGTTTGTTTGCTTGTTTGTTTGTTTGTTTGTTAATTGCTTGTCTGTTTGTCTATTTGTCTGTTTGTTTGTTTGTTTGTTTGTTTGTTTGTTTGTTTGTTTGTTTGTTTGTTTGTTTGTTTGTTTGTTTGTTTGTTTGTTTGTTTGTTTGTTTGTTTGTTTGTTTGTTTGTTTGTTTGTTTGTTTGTTTGTTTGTTTGTTTGTTTGTTTGTTTGTTTGTTTGTTAATTTGTTATAGTCTTTTATATTAATAGGTATGTTGATCTATTTAATAGTCTGTTGGTTTAATTTTCTGTTACTCGACTGAGGATATTTCAACTGAAGTATTGAACCGATTTTTATGTAACGTTGTGGAAAGGCAGGGTAAAAGATTGGCCACACCAAGGACCAACTCAACGCATTATTTTACTTTTTTAGAAAATTGGATGAGAGTTTGAGAGTTTTATAAAAAACTGTAAGCATATATATATATATATATATATATATATATATATATATATATATATGGATCATGGATGGATGAACTTTATTTAAAAACGGTATATCATCATACAAAAACTGATAATAAATAAATTAGGAGTTAAAAGGTATTTACATTCAAAAAGATCTACATGTTAAAAACTAAGTAATGTTTACAACACGAGCGGCCGTGTTGTATTGAATATACAATCACGAGCCGAAGGCGAGTGATTGTATATTCAATACAACAAGGACGCGAGTGTTGTAAACAACTTGTGAAATGAATGAATAGTAAAAATCCCTTTGGGATATTGAGATGCTAATTAGTTACAAGCACTAGTGCACTAGTGGTTGTATCAGAAGAGTATACATCCACTAGTGGTTGTAACTAATTAGCATCATTGGTTTTAGTTTGTATGGGGTTTACAGGGGTATACATGTGACGTAATTTCTGAAATTGGATTGACTGCAAAACTCATGAATTATTAATGAATTTCACAATGTTATATACATATTTTATTAATAATGTAAATTATTTTTAAAAATTTCAATATTTTCTGATGTTAATTCTAGTTTCATCAGCTATAGAGTTCAGTCCAGGCGACTGCTCCACCGTAGGCAAGACTGCATTTAAGGAAATTAGTGTTTGGTTTTGGAATAGAAAAATTTACATGGTTACTCCTAATATTATAACCACGTGCTGTTTCTCTCTTAGAGGGGACTAAATTATTTGCTACTTTGAATATTACAACTGCCTTATTTGTTTCCCAGCGATCCTCTAACTTTTGCCAACCCAAAAGTTCCAACAATACAGCTGATCTAGTTTCATAGCCAGAGCGCGTAATAATTCTTGCTGCCCGATTTTGTAATTTTTGTGACTACCGCTGACCTGTCAGCGGTAGCCATAATGTCGGCGTGTTGCTTGCTTGTATGGAAAGCCATAGCTGTCTTAAGTGATCAAACGTCATTTCAATTGGTGCTTTTATCATTATATGCGGTGCTTCGAACATTACACGCTGTGCTTTGGGCATTATATGCGGTGCTTCGAACATTATACGCGGTGCTTCGAACATTATACGCGGTGCTTTCAACATTATACGCGGTGCTTTCAACATTATATGCGGTGCTTCGAACATTATACGCGGTGCTTTCAACATTATACGCGGTGCTTTCAACATTATACGCTGTACTTTCAACATTATACGCTGTACTTTCAACATTATACGCTGTACTTTCAACATTATACGCGGTGCTTTCAACATTATATGCGGTGCTTCGAACATTATGTGCTGTGCTACGTGCACGCGCTGTGCGTTGAACATTATACGCGGTGCTTTCAACATTATATGCGGTGCTTCGAACATTATGCGCTGTGCTTCGAACATTATACGTGGTGCTTTCAACATTATATGCTGTGCTTCGAACATTATACGCGGTGCTTTCAACATTATACGCGGTGCTTTCAACATTATACGCTGTACTTTCAACATTATATGCTGTGCTTCGAACATTATACGCGGTGCTTTCAACATTATACGCGGTGCTTTCAACATTATATGCTGTGCTTCGAACATTATACGCGGTGCTTTCAACATTATACGCGGTGCTTTCAACATTGTATGCGGTGCTTCGAACATTATACGCGGTGCTTCGAACATTATACGCGGTGCTTCGAACATTATACGCGGTGCTTTCGCTTCATTATGTGGTAGTGAGCCAGTATGTTTGGACAGCGGTTAATATTTTCTATCGTTCCCAGTCCACTCAGTTTCAATCGCGTGTTACAAAATGGCGTCCGAAATGGTGTCTATTTTACGCAAATTAAAGCTGGATTATTTCATAGAAAGATTCAATATTGAGAAAATAACGCCAGATTTAGTTGGAAAGCTTTCTTTAAATGAATTTAAAGAGTTGGGAGTACAGAATCGCAATGATATAATGGCATTACGCATGGAATGTTCCAAGTATGGGTCGAATAAACCACCCAGAAGTACGCGAAATGAATGTGGCGCTCCTATGTTTGAAATCCCACGGTCTGTTTTGGAGTGTTACCTTGAACAAAATCTAACAATAGACGAAATCTCCAAAATTCTTTCAGTTTCAGAGAGCACGATATATCGTCGAATGAGACAGTACGGTCTAAGTAAGATGGAATTTTCGAGTGTTACGGAAGACGAATTAGATCGAGTCATTAGCGAAATAACGAAGGAATTTCCTCACTCTGGCGAGGGGCTAATAAAGCAGATGCTGCTCGGAAAAAACATCAAGGTTCAACGTTGCCGGTTACGTGATAGCCTGCACAGAGTTGATAGCGAAGGCATTGCCCAAAGGAGGAGAGGGAGGTTGGTGAGAAGGGTTTATCATGTCCAAGGACCAAACCACCTCTGGCATGTAGACACTAATCACAAACTAATCCGGTGGAACCTCGTTATAATAGGAGGCATTGATGGCTTCAGTCGATTGCCAGTCATGTTAAAATGCACTGACAATAACAAGGCAGACACTGTTTTGTCATGTTTTGTGGAAGCTGTCAATGAGTTTGGCCTACCAAGCAGAGTTCGTACGGACAAAGGTCTGGAAAATGTGGGTATAGCTGAATTCATGATCCAAAACCGAGGCACAAACCGTGGAAGTGTGATAGCTGGCAAGAGCACCCACAACCAGAGAATCGAGCGCTTATGGAGAGATGTTTACGAGGGTGTCCTAAGCTTTTTCTACCAACTATTCTATTTTATGGAGGAAGAGGATATACTTGACACACTAAATGAGTCGCACCTGATGGCTCTTCACTTTGTTTTCATGCCACTGGTTAACAAGAAGTTAAACCTTTGGCAAGCATGTTGGGCTCACCATCGAATGCGCACAACGAGGTCGACACCCGCACAACTGTGGTTAACTGGCCAAATCAACAACCCTATGGGACTTGACACCACCCCTATTCCAGTGCAAGATCGTGATGATGATCTTGATGACCTTGATGATGGGAATGAGGAACAATTACAGGGAGATCGGCCTGTATTTCTTCCACTGTTACCTGGACTACCAGATGCATGTCTGAATGAACTGAACTCTCAAACCTGGTCAGCGGCAAATCATGGCATCAATGATTATGTCAAAGCGTTAGATATCATACGAAGACATGACGTTTAACCAAATGCAAGAAGGCATTGATCTAAAGTATAGTACAGTATAGCAAACAGAGCACCTAATTGGGGGGGGGGGGGGGGGGTTAGGGGTCCCTGGGTATCCATTCTGAGATCTATGGGTGCTTAATGATAGATGAGCCGAGGATGATGTTGTTATGTAACTTAATGTAAGTTGAAGTCAATAGCTTATACTCGTATAAATATTGTTATGTAGTATATTTATAAATTTGACAAACTAAATGCTATTCCAGAGTCTGCCCTATATATCTCATCTAAAAAAATAAACAGCATGAAACAACACAAAGTCAAAAGCAAAGACAATAAGATTTTATAAGACGTGTTTTTAAAACGTTTTTAAGGTGTTGTTAAGTAGTTTTACCTGTAACAATACAGTGGGCTTGGTTCACAAACTACCTGACACAGATAAACAAACTTCAACATTTCGAGTTAATGCCCTTTGTCAGGAGCTAAGTGATGAAGGGCCTTCGTTCAAAATGTCAAAGTTTGTCTATCTGTTTCATGTAGTTTAATAAAGCCAACCAAGACAACCTACTGGCTTATCCAGCACCTGATTGGCTACTTAAGACTAATTGCAGGCAATACTTGCTCTTAGCCAATCACAGCAAGTGTGAACCAAACACTCCAAGGGTATGTGTGTGATAAATGCTCATTTAAGACTAAGCGAAAAGTAATACCAAGCAAATTACTGGTACTGTAACAAAAATACAATTAAGGTACCACAATACATAAAGGAATCCAGCAATTATAAAGTCTCATAGTCAATATTGACTACTTATAAGTAAGACAAGTGACCAAATTTATTATGTCAAATTAATTTCCATATTAAGACTTAAATAATATAACAAAACAGGTGTTGATTGCAGCTTCCATTTAAGTTTCAATGTTAGGCATTACCAAAGAAGGCATTCGCAAAAGCAAAATCATAGAGGTTATAGAGTAGGTCGGCTTCTGGTAAAGGGATAAGGTGTGTTGCATGGGGTATTACCAAGGAACATATGCAAGTATTTGCAGTTGGGACAAACTTGCCACTTCTTTCTGCTTCTGCAAAGGCGATGCTTGGTTGAATTGTGAAGCCTAGTATAGGCTCTTCATCAGCACACGTTGCAAACATGAGTATGTGGGCCAAGCTGATTACACCCCTTCTTCCAGCTAGGATTAGAAATAAAGAAATCATAAATTTGATATACCAAACACTATCTGGCCAAAGCTACTGTAACAAGCTTATCAGTCATTTTAGCTGCCCAAATATGTGCCCAAATTATCAAATGAACCCAATGATCAGGGACACCGGAACGAGGAAAGGGCGGTAGGGGCATGGGTCCGTAAAAGGGCACTTCTCCATCAATTTCCCTTCCGTATTAAAATTTTTCCCTTCCAGAGTGTCAAGGGGGGTGGGGGGGGGGGGGTGTCTCGCAAGTGCATCTTCAAATTTTTTGCCACATATTTTCAATTTTCGATACATATTTCAACTAAACAAGCCAGATTTTCCCCCATTTTTTATGCAACTTGATAATTTTCTTCCCCAAATTTACCGTTTTTTTCCATTTTTTCCAACAAAATTTCCACTTTAATTTTTATTAAAAGGGCACCTTCCCAACCCCCTGAAAAAGGGCAGGGGGGTGCTTGCCCCCCAGCACCCCCTCTCCAGCGTCCCTGCCAATGATTAGAAATATCACCCCAGTGTAAGTAAGATTAGCTTTGTTAAATTGGTGTTTACCTTAACCCATTAAGGTGCAATGCACCATAGTGCGCCCTACTTTGTTATTTTACTGTCTTAAACTCTAGCAATTTTGCTTGTCAAGGGAGACCCTAGGCCTTGTGCCTTAATGGGTTGATGATATCAAAGGAACTGTTCAAGGCAATAAAATTTTATCAAAATTTGCAAATATTATGTGTAAGTTTGGGTGCTTATAAGAAACCTAATATTACAGTTTTCACTTACAAGCAACTAGTCTTACATACTTCATAAATTGTCCATACACTTGGTCCTCAAATCTTCTCCGATTAGAGCCTTCCTCACTAAATCTTGGGTTCAACAAACTGACCAAACTTCTGACGGTTAAAGTGTATGGCAGGCGCTTGAAGATATCCAAAAAAGTTGGAAGTAGACACCCAAGCTATAAGATACATTACATATAAAAATTATCTACTAAACAGTCAAACTTTTGCACTACTGCAAACATCTCTGTAATAATTCAACTTTTCCAAAACCTTCCAAAGACCTTACCACTTCAACTTTCCAAAGCCATAAAATGAATATTAAAAAACTAGGCATCATAGATACCCCCTTGATTTCTAAACCTTCCCAAATTGTCCTGTCATTTTCTAAAATTTTCCATGATTGTCAATTGTGTCATTTGTGAAATGGAACGAAATCTGGAGTTTGCAAAATCTGCAGTTTGCAAAATCTGCAGTTTGCAATCTGCAGACTGCAGTTTGCTAAAATTGTTTACCTTTTCTGAAGTGAGCAGTAATTAATAAACGTTCTTTGGGAACTAGTTTTTTCGAGTACTGTAGTCAGTATAAATGCCATAAAATGCATAAATCCAGAATACCATCAAGAATTCCAGGTGACAGAACGATGTCAGCTGTCAAAAAGCCAGTATGAGAAAACAAACTGTACCGAATCAACGGTACACCCCCCAAATATAAATGCATAATCTACACTCAAGCCTTTATATAAAATATTCTTTTACTTTTCTCAATACTGTATTAACAGCAAAAGTCTGAACTCTCCTAAAAATACAATTGCCTCACTTCCGTATTCTACGAATTATGCCCCGAATTCCAAGTACTAGATATGCTAGTTCACTTCCGGTTTTCTCGACGAGTCTGTTCAAAACTAATGTAAATTATTTGTGCTAGCTTTTTAACAACTGATATCGTTCTGTCCACTGATCTGCAGTGCAGATCAGGGTTCTGTCACCAGGTATTTAAGCCTCTTCAAGACAGAAAGTCTGCTTGCTTCTTGATGGTCTTCTGAATTTGTGCCCAGAGTTTACAGCGTTTCTTAATACTGTTCTCGAAACTCACTCGACAATTTATAAATAGTCGCCTCGGAAAAGGTAAATAATTTTTTCATTTTTTTCTACACTATTTTGCAAACTAGATTTTGCAAACTGCAGATTTTGCAAACTGCAGATTTCGCAAACTGCAGTATTAAACCTCTCCACTGACGCCACAGAGATTTCTCTGTTGTTTATATTTTGTCATAATTTTGTATTCATAAGTACAAATGTTCTTTATCATTCACCATGTCTGTACAGATTTTGCATACTCTTTTCCAGTTGTTAGGATATCTGCTATCCAAGTGTGGGATACTAGATTTTCTAGCTGGATATCCCATTGGATAGTGCTGAAAATTTCAAATTTCAAGCCATGGTGTAGACATTGTAACATAATATCAATTCACAAAAATACAATAACTCACTTGGTAGATTCCAACTTTCGTAAAGCCCTCTTGCAGCTCAACAATGCATGCCTCAGAGGATGCTACGGAAGTGAAAACTTTCTTTTGGATGTCTTCATTAAGGAATGTTGGAATTTTTCCATTCTGAATTATACTCAATCCTATTGGAAAGGCAAACCTTTAATGTAGTTAACCAAGCAATGGGGTGTAAAGAATCAGTAAATTAATGCTCTGCCAAAATCCTTGTAAGGACAATTATATTGCTTAACATGATTCAGTTGAATCAAAATACAAAATTTGAAAATTAAATGTGTACAGTTAATTAAGTACGGAAATATTTTTCAGAATAACTTCCATTTTCTTTCCCATTACAGTGTTATGTATAGCTTGTAGTATTTATTTAATATTTTCAAACTCACCTAATATTATGCCAATGACTACATATTTTTCCCTCAACAATTCTCTTAGGCCCTTGTCAAAGTAGGTCTCCTTAATTTCGGCCAGGACCAATCGAAAGAATTCCTTTCTTGGTCCTCCATAATCTTCAGCCACCTAGTGTTGGATAGCATATATAAGTAAAATTTGAACAAATACATGAAATGGACCCCCTAGGACGCAGTCCGACCCCACTTTAGGGAAAGGATTTTTGCCCTTATATAGCATTTTCATGAATTGTTTTACTTAGTGGAGTAGAGTGCTGGGTGTTTTGTAAAAATAATTAGGCATACTGTGTAGATCGTTTTCATTCTATTCAATTATTTTTTTGAGTAAATATATATGTAAAATCTAAACTGTGCCTGTGGCAGGCACCTTTTGAACTGACTGAGCTGTGTTTTACACCCTGTACTGACTAAAGAAATTATGAATGCTTCCCAACATTAGTACATACCTCACCATAAAATTGAACTTCCAATGTTCTTCTATACTCCCCAAGGAACATGATCTCCTCAAAGCTGGTCTCCATGAGATTATGCCGATCAACATTTATGTAGTTGGTTTCTCCCTCCGTTGCTTGAGCCACATTTTGAACTTCAAGAGCTCTCCCAATCACCATTTTCTGCTGAAAACACCTCAGGATTTCGACATGACTGACAACAGAATTTTCTTCACAGAAGGCAACTGTGCCACTCACCACTTCATCCACAATTTGTCCAGTGTGATTTTCTTCGGCTTCAGGTGTTTGTGTCAGATCGACTGTTGGTACATTTGAGGCACTGGGTAGATCAGAAGAGGATCGCTGTGAGGCACTAGGTGGATCAGAGGAGATTGATGGACTGCTTAAAGTGGCATTAGGTAAAGTGGTTGCTATTGGCCCTGCATTGTTTGAGGAGTTGGCAGAATTTGTGGCCAGGGAGGTCAATGGACTATCATTGGTTGTAGTGGCATTATCTGAGGTACGATTATCATCGTCCGAGTCTAATCCCTCAGTGCAAGACCACAAATGCTCTCGAAGCTTGCGAACAAGAACATCTTGGTTACACATGTAACACTTCTCTTTTACCTCACACTGGCTTTGTTCAACCAGAGGTTGTGTTGACAACGACTTCTGGATAGGCCGCAAGTAAATTTTACCCTGCCCACCACCCAAAGAGGCACGTAGGTCTTTAGCATTCCAGGAACAGCTAATGATGCTCAGATCTCTGCAGTTTGATGCACATCGCATCAATTCAAATCCCCCACATGTTTTTAACTGTGGAAATCCCATTGAGTTTCCTGTGGCATCTTGTGTTTCAGTGGTAAGTTTGCCTATAACTGTCTGTTCGTCATCTTCTAAATCTAACTTGATTTTTTTCAAGCCCAGACCAGCTTTAAACAAAATTTGTTTCTCCAATGCTGACGGTGTTTTCGACGCCGTGGAATCAGCCATACAGAAAAACGTTGGCGTCCATGGATGGCTCTTTGCCGCCCTCCTGCTTGCGCCACTGGTGGTACTTCTGGCCGCAGCACGTGCCTGAGTACGGTTGTGCCTTCGGGGATTAAAAATTGAGAGCCTTTCTTCGCGAGCAGCCGACACTTGGCTTGTCGAAGCAGTGTTCTCGTCCACTTTCCTTTTACATGCGTCTCGAATACGAATACGGTCGCCAATCGTGCTCACTCCGAGACGAACTAATTCCTGATCGGAGGCGGCCAACGTAGTTTGTGGCTCCATTCCTTGCGCTTGAAAACGACCAAGAATAGTTTCCATACCTAAAGACCGCAGTATCCCTTCCATCATACAGGTTTAAAGAACAATACCGCTCTTTGGAAATTAAAAATTTGTAAAATGAAAAGGTTTCTTTCTCACGAAATTATTGATGAGTGAGATTATACGCCGTCGCTAAACATGTAAATTCGGATCGGAAATTACATGTGATCGAAGCACTGGTATATGTTTCAAGATATGAAGTAAAGCACATTCCTCTTTGTAAACCGCTGTCCAAACATACTGGCTCACTACCACATAATGAAGCGAAAGCACCGTATAATGCTCGATTTCGACGTATAATGTTCAAACGCAGCGCATAATGTTCGAAGCACCGCATATAATGTTGAAAGCATCGCGTATAATGTTGAAAGTACAGCGTATAATGTTGAAAGCACCGCGTATAATGTTGAAAGCACCGCGTATAATGTTCGAAGCACCGCGTATAATGTTGAAAGCACCGCGTATAATGTTCGAAGCACCGCGTATAATGTTCGAAGCACAGCATATAATGTTGAAAGCACCGCGTATAATGTTGAAAGCACCGCGTATAATGTTCGACGCACCGCGTATAATGTTCGAAGCACAGCATATAATGTTGAAAGCACCGCGTATAATGTTGAAAGTACAGCGTATAATGTTTAAAGCACCGCGTATAATGTTCGAAGCATCGCGTATAATGTTGAAAGTACAGCATATAATGTTGAAAGCACCGCGTATAATGTTGAAAGCACCGCGTATAATGTTCGACGCACCGCGTATAATGTTCGAAGCACAGCATATAATGTTGAAAGCACCGCGTATAATGTTGAAAGTACAGCGTATAATGTTTAAAGCACCGCATATAATGCCCAAAGCACAGCGTGTAATGTTCGAAGCACCGCATATAATGATAAAAGCACCAATTGAAATGTCGTTTGATCACTTAAGACAGCTATGGCTTTCCATATGCTTGCTTGCTTGCAGGGCGCTTATATACGGGGCGGTGCAACGCGCTCATATCGCGCTGATCGATGTGTGATGCACAAAAGGACTGGCACGAGCGTGCTTCTGAGCAAAAGTTGATCAAAAGTGGATTTTTGGGCACTGTGATATTCTCGCTGTTTTTTCTTTAACTATGTAATTTCGGAGGAACCTTTTGCAATGTACCGACGAAGTACTTATTCGTTTAATGTATGAATATTTGTTTGGCGTAAAAAGTTGTACTATAAAGGAGTTATTATGGATAATGACTCGACTTTTTGATGACTTCTATTGAGGGAAAATTTCATTACAAGATTTGAGCATGTTAACAGGTCGTCCACGCCTAGGAATTCAGGTATGTTGAAGATTATAATAGTGTGGTTATATCTTAAAGTTTTCATAAAAATCGGAGTTGATTATTTGGAGATATAGCGTTCGGATGTTAGGTATTTTTATGGTTTAACTCTTGCCTGTTTAGTTCCTCAATTGCTGCAAGAGAAGTAAACAAAACTTATGGTTTTGCCATGTTACGATTCTTAGTAATTATATCAATAACTTTATCGGGTTTTTGGAGCATTAGATTAGAATAACTGTAAGCTGTAAACACATTTTACTCTCCAATCAATTTATTAAAATACGACTTGCTGGGACGCATGCCGAGCGCATTATGTGATAAACTGTCGTCCACACCTTGTAATTTTGTCGTCAGATAGCCAAGATGACTTCTTGTTAGGTTTCATTGAGAAAATGCAAATTGGAGTTGATTATTTCTTGATATTCAATTGGAAAGATGACCTACCAGCTAAAATTCAATGCAAGATGTTGTCTTCTATCGAACATGGCCGAATGATAACGTGCACAAACAAAGATTTCCAAAGACTTCTTGCGTCATTTCTCTTGCGAAAGCAACGGTACGGTTCATATTTTTCAGCAACATATTTGTTCATGTTTCAGCAATGACTCCAAATTTTTGGGAGTAACACCAGAGAATATATTAGCTGAATCCACTGATATCGTATGGCTCGGCAATTTCATCCATGTCCTCTTCTAAACTCAACTCAGAGACTTCCACATCAAGCGTATTTTACCCGCCATATTTTGGACTTTCCCTGCCTTAGCCAT
The DNA here is from genome assembly GCA_964035015.1 of Corallium rubrum. Taxonomy (NCBI): domain Eukaryota; kingdom Metazoa; phylum Cnidaria; class Anthozoa; order Scleralcyonacea; family Coralliidae; genus Corallium; species Corallium rubrum. The sequence continues at coordinate 25,875,376 of OZ035997.1, forward strand.
AGATATAGGAGACCTAGATTGCTGACTGTAATATAATTTATAGCGCACGCGCGCGCCAACATGAGTAATCCAAGATGGCGGCTCAACCGGTCAAAAATCATAGACAGTGCATAGGAAAAACGATGTTTTTCGCATTTTACGTCCGCCCACTGTTTCCGATCCCGTTGGACCACCTTTTTTTGGGAAGAACTACCTATTGTGAAGGTCTTGGATGAAAATCGTAGAATTTGAGTGGAATTAACAACAAAATAATCGATCGTTAAATGTTGCCGAAACAGTCATATGGTCGGTTCAAGACGTTCGAGCCTCCCAACCTCTTAACTTAGTCAGTTTCTTGAGTCAGTCGTTGCCAAAAAGAAAAAGTTTTGTCAGCTTTGGCCTCTTGGATGATTTTCCTTCGCGGACAACTCAGTCGGAATAAACTTTTCCGAAACGATGGATGAATATTTTGATGTACAATAGCTCTTGAAGGTGATTAAGCTTGGTGATTCACATTGGGAATTTGAATTATAACAATGATCAGGCAAGGCTGACTGGCTGTTGTCAACTGCTACCAAAGCCTGGACACTTGATACAGACTGTAATTTTCTTTATTTTCTTATTTGGCCTTCTATTGCTCGTTCTCCCTTACAAATATAAACATCTGGTTTAAAGTGTTTTTCACACAAGACTGAATATTTGGTTGGTGTCCAGTCTTTCCATTTCATTGCCATAATCCAACTTTTTAACAGGTTGGGATTGCTTGAAGGAAATCTAAATAGTATGAAGGGTAAGATACTTCTTTGTTCACTGATGTGAACAAAACTCAAAATTAAAGTGAAAGTTGTCTGTCTAAGGGACAGACCATTAGATATTTTTTGGGGGGATGGAAGATTTTGAAAAAATATCTTATAAAAAATATCGAAAAGACATATTCTACAGGGAGTGTACATATCGTATAATGATTGTGTGCTTGTGTGAGTCAAGATTAAAAAATAAATCCATGCACCGCTTTTTGGCTAAAAAGAAATACTTGCACAGTCTGCTTGGGAGAGAAAAAAATTATTTCTCAGAGCAATTCTTCCACCCCTCTCCCCCTCACAAATCTAATGGTCTGCCCTAATAATTATTAATTAAGTTTTAAATTCCTAAAGAGGCTCGATAAGGGTTCTAAAAGGGTAAGGTTTGAACTCATTTAAGATTTTTAATAGTTGAAATAGAACTGTTTCTATACTGAAAAGAAGTAAAATTGATAGTGAAAATGAGTCAAATCCTTAGTCCCTTCTGGGACCTTCTCATTTTCTCATTAAAATGTATATAAAACAGCCTGTTGAAACATGCATATAGACTACAAACACAGACATCAAAATGATAAGTTCTTTTCAGTTTATTCTTTTATTAAAAATGTAAACTTAACTTATACTCTACAAAACTCTATTGTTGTCATTACAGACATTACAGTATTTAAAAAAAACAGCTTGTTTTTATACTATAAAAAAGCTTATTATAGTCTTTAACTATTATGTTAATATATGCAATGCTATTGAATATTGTGTACGTGTTTGTTTTCTAAACTTACTTATGAAAGGACAAGCCAATAGTACAATACCATCTTTTAAATCTCCACATCTGGCCGTACAGTTATACGCTGAACACGCTTCAGGCATACTTTTCGATAGAAAAGTAAACTTTCTATTAGAAGAGACCGCCTCTTGCTTTATATACCAAGAAAGAGTAAAATAAACAGCACTATAGCTTTTGAAATATTTTGATATAACAAACGTCGCTTAAGAAAATCTCGCAAAAGACAGTAGAAATACAAAGTAAAACAATCCAGGTGAGTTTCGCGTGCTTTTTTGTTTGCCAATCATAGATATAGAACTGGAACTTTCACCTGATTGCTGCTGCAGATTGTAATAGTATAATATGCTTTAGAAAGCTAATTTTGGGTTAAATGTACTTGTTGAAGTAAAATTCTGTCTTTTAACGCAAAAGATGTATATAATACTTCGTGTTTAAAAGAAGCTAATTAGATAGTAAAATGTTCACTGGAGTTAATGCGTAGTGTATAACTATATTCTATAAAATAGTGAAAATGGCTGAGGACAGATCGCTATCTGTTTGTCCACTAACACGTAAGCTTTCCATCTCGTATCTTATACAGAACGTCCTAGAATCTTCCAACACCTCAAAACTAACCAAAACCTTTATTTTCGGCCAGAAATGTCTCGAACTGACCAAGTGACCGCAAGTGACTGTTTCGGCAACATTTAACGATCGATTATTTTGTTGTTAATTCCACTCAAATTCTACGATTTTCATCCAAGACCTTCACAATAGGTAGTTCTTCCCAAAAAAAGGTGGTCGAACGGGATCGGAAACAGTGGGCGGACGTAAAATGCGAAAAACATTGTTTTTCCTATGCACTGTCTATGATTTTTGACCGGTTGAGCCGCCATCTTGGATTTTCAAATTTGGCGCGCCTTTTCAGCCGAGTCAGCAATCTAGGTCTCCTATATCTATGGCCTTAGCGTTCGTCGCTATGGTGACAGTGGGCTTGTTACCAGTCCTCTGCATCACACATCGATCAGCGCACCCATTGCCGTTTCACCGCCCCCTATATAACAACATATCCTCTCACTTGAGTATCATGATAATCATCATTTGTTAACACAGATGAATATGATGAATATCATGATTCTCCTGCATGCGCGGTCAAGGAGAATGAGTATTAAAACCAAGTCAGAGGGAAAATGGCGGATTCGGGAGAATACTCCGGCGAGGGTGAGTATGTATTATAAAAAACCTTATTTGCATTTGTGTAAATGATGATTTTAGCATCTCATTAACATAAGTGCGCTTACTTAAATTATGAAGTACAGTTTTGAACTTGGAATCATCGTTTTAAACAAACCTTATGAACCCCATTGAACCCCAGAATTATGTTACATTGTTACCTAAATTATTTGAAAGAGCCAGCTTCATAATTTATAGCGCCAACTGTGGGAGGTGAAAGCTTGTTTGATTAACTCTACGGATAACAGACGTACTTCTTTTATTTGCGCATTGTCACCGCAGCTACCAACAAACTTTACTTGAGATAAGTTGTGGGCTGGCAGTGTCGCAGTGACCCAATGAATTGAACAATAAATTTGTGGGATACATTTCTACATTGTCCATATAACAATGACAGATTTATATTATTAACGTCAGATATATTCTGTGAATTTAAATATGTGACTGATTTTGAAGGGGTTAATCACACAAGCAATATTAAATTCTTTACCATTCATAAATTCTTACCATCAATATCTCATGATTGATTCTTCTGCAATGAAATCATTTTGTTTTTGATTTATTTTACTGAGAAAGAAACTTGAAGAACAGAATTCAAAATATCATTAATGTCATTAATATGAGATAAACTGTGATATCATAGAATTCTGAAAGTAGTGCCCACCCCCATTAGTTGTTTAATTCACTGTTAGGGGCTAGCCGCTACTTTTGGATAGTAATTAAAATACCTTACTGCTGGTAAAATAACTATATATAATTGTTTGGGTTTATATCCTTAACATGTCACTGCTTTTCGTGTATTTTAACTAGCAAGATCAAGCTGTAACTGAACAAAGATGGATAATAGTGATATTAATTGCAGATAAATGAGTGGAAGTAGCATGATCACCATGTTGAATTAACTTATTACCCACGGCTTTGCGGTATTCCCAGTATTCTACAAAGCACTCCCCCAGGCTGAATTGGGATAAAATTTCCACATGAAATCCAGCAAAAATTCATCTTAGCTCATATGAAATTATTGAAATAGAGCACTCTTTGCGTTTCGTAGACCAAAACCCACACGTATATATATATATATATATATATATATATATATATATATATATATATATATCATATATATATATATATATATATATATATATATATATATATATATATAATTATTTAAATTTATAAAATATTCAAATGTGGTATATTTAAGAAATAGCACTGGCTATTGATTTTCCAGCAAGAAATCTAATTAATCAAAGTTTAAAGATACTGTAAGAGCCCAGCTCATAATTCTATTAAAAAATATAAAAATCATTTACTTATAAGAATAAATATTAGTTATTCTCACATGACATGTAAAATATATTACCTTGATGCAAACACTTGAGTAAGTTTGGGAGAGTTGGAAAATAATGACTTTTCTATAGATAGATAGATTTCAACCCAATTGTAAATACTATTCTAAAGATATTGCAAGAATACACTGTAGCAATGAAACATTTAATAGTAAAGTTATTTTAAAATGTTTTTATTTTGTATCTTATTATAGCACTACATTTAAGAATTTTGAGCTGGGCTCTTAATCTTTATACTTCAATGAAGAATTAGTATATTAAAGTCATTTCTATGTTGATCTATAGTACAGTGTATTTTAGTTTAATATAAACAAGTGGGATGTTGCGAGACGTGAGAATAGCTTATAGAAAGTTCAGTGATTAAATTTACTAAGTGTGTCATTGCCTGTAACTTAATGTGATAGTACAATATATTTTTTGAATTGATGCGATTTTTGTAACTTTTAACTTTAGGTTCAAGCAAGGAATCAGCTTCTAGTAAAAAGAAATTAACTTTAAAGGTATGGACTTTCTTTACAAAATTTGCACATTGGTTTTCAAAGTGTTTGACTAGATACTTTTTCATCTTAGATACATGTAATGAATGTATGTATGTATGTATGTATGTATGTAGAGTGCATTATAGAATGCATATAAATTTACTACTATGTGCAGTACATTAGATAGGAAATTTTTTTCAAACATTTTGTTTTTGAGTTGAGTTTTCAGTCAATTTGGTGTAACAAATAATTTATGAAAGTTAATTTGGGTTACTGGATTTGTGATCTGGACTTCGAAAGTCTAGTAAATTAATGAGATTTTGAATTGGGTCATTCCAGAAAACATCCACACCTCCCCCACGGAGGAAATGTGAAGTTGACCCCCTCCCCCCTTCGGACATCCTAGTACATTTTACTATTATTAGAAGTAGATTTACCCCCCTCCCCTCCCCAGATGGCACAAATTTCCTCTGTGGGGGAGGTATGGATCTTTTCTGGAATGACCCATTACAAAACATTGTCAGTGAAGTTTTTGTGCAATTAATACATGTACTCTGATGAATTGTGTAGTTCAAAGCACTTTTTTTTATTATTATTTAAACACTACTTTTATATTTTTTTAGAAATGGTACCAGAATTGACATGCTTTTCCTTTTCTGTTTTGTTTAAACAGCTTTTACTGTTCTGCTTAATTTATCCATCCATCCATCCATCCATCCATCCATCCATCCATCCATCCATCCATCCATCCATCCATCCGTCTGTCCATCCATCCATCCATCCGTCCATCCATCCATCCATCCATCCATCCGTCCGTCCATCCATCCATCCATCCATCCATCCATCCATCCATCCATCCATCCATCCATCCATCCATCCATCCATCCATCCATCCATCCATCCATCCATCCATCTATTTATTTATTCATATGTTTATTTATTAGAGATGCATACAATGTGGACAAGACAATCATATTGCAAAAAGGAAATGTTCAAATGAATCTTGTCAGGTTGTATTTGAAGGGTCTAAAAAGGACTGGGATAAAGTAAAAAATAAGGGGAAAACATCTTCTACTGCCCAATTAAAAATTTTGCAGTATCGGGTATGTATGTATAATAATATATAATTACATGTATATACTATTTGCAATATGAGTGGCCATATTGTATCAGATATACAAGCTCGAGCTGAAGGTGAGATGTTGTATGTGCAATACAACACACAGATTTGAATATTGTATTTAGCACTTGTGATACAAATGGATGTAAACGTTTGTATTTGTAAATAATCTTAAATATAGGAATGGTTCTTGGTTAGAAAATTGAACGGAAAATTTATGTAAATTAGCAAGATTTGTATCAAATATACATGTACAACTAGTGATTAAACACTAATTTCTTTTGTGTTTGTTCATGAATTATTATCATTAATATTCAGGCTGATGTGCTGAATTTGCATCATGATTATGACGTTGTCATTTTGTGGAAGTGTAAGCATGGACGAGGTCATACAATTTCAGGTTATGGGACTCATGGATGTGGACAGGAATTCTTATCGACCTCTGGTGGAAGACTTGCAAAAGAACTATTGTTGAAATTTCAAACTTGTGAGTTTATTACATTTTCTTTAAAGTATTGAGTATATGAGTGAGCTTGCCTGATTGATTGGTTGGGTTGGGCTAACCGGACTGAGTTTATTCACCAGTTTGCTCTGTCATTTATGTAATTCAACAGTATTTTGAAGTGTTGTAACATGATAGTATTTAATATAGCTACATCTTTGGTTGTTCATTTACATAATAACTAAAAAAAATTAAGAAAATTTAGAATAAAATGAGATATGGAAAGACTAAAAGACATTTGTCACTTTCAGGATATGTTGGGGATGAGGCAAACTTAATTTTTTTAATTTTATTTTATATATAAGTTGAATTCTTTATATACAATATGTCCATCATACAAACTGTTACTATAATACGTTATACTGTATGAATGCCTTAATTGTCTGTGTTTTATGCGGTGTTTTCGTATTCAGAATTTAATTTAGCAGTTTTCCTTATTCTTATGAGTGTATTATATAATACTCCTATACACCAGCATATTATTGTTCCGAATTTCTCAGTGAAAATTGCTGGTTGAGTAATGAGTAATGAGTAATGAGTAATGAGTAATTTTGTCTTGGTTAATTAGTTCCACCTGAGAGCTTACGAGACAAACGAAAATGTCGCTTCGTGCGACATTTTTCGCCTAGTGGAAAACCGCCTTTAACCTGTTCTACAGTTGGCATATTCTGCGCATAACAATACATGCAATTACTGGTATTGCTTTTGTTGTTTGTTTGTTTTTTCATTTTTTAGCAAAAACACATGTTGAAGCCGAATCCGAATTAGGTACATCGCCATCAGACTCAGACCAATCCGCAACAGCACGAACTGAAACCATCGTACACGATACAACTAAAAAACAAAGAACAAACAAGAAAGCATCACAAAAAAAGACTATTCAACTCCAACGAACAGACATACAGCAAAACAAACAAGTAGAAGGCGACACACAATATGTAATACAACCTACGTCACACGGAACAACTACACAGACTATTCATCACGATAAACAGACTGCTGTACCGACATCAACCCCATTAACACCACTGACAACTACTACTCAAGGAACGCATGAAAATATAGCACAGCAACGCAATGTACGAGATACAGCACGAAAACGATCAACGTCAGAGACAACGACAAACATAACTCGGGCGATGAATTGTAAAACGACAACCGTTATTGAGGCAACGAAACAGAAGAGCTCAGAAAACCAGCAGGAAACAGAACGAGAAATAACTCCTGGTCAAAATGTGACTGCTGTATCATTTCCTAAAGGTACTGAAATAGTTGCATGCTCAGTGAGACAAAAACTTTGCGCTGTCGAACTACAGTAAGTTTGAATATATATACAGAACAAACAAACAATTTCTTTGTCTGTCGTTTTTGGGGGGCTCCAGGAAAAAATATATCACTTTTTTGTACTTTCAATTCGGTTTGGATGGAGAAAAAAAATTGTCTTTTGGGGGGGCTCCAGGAAAAAATATATCACTTTTTAGTACTTTCAATTCGGTTTGGATGGAGAGAAAAAATTGTCTTCGAATATTTCGTTACATGACACTTTATAAATATTATAATTATCAATAAAAATTTGGAAGTTATTTCAATTTCTTTTACAGTTGAAGCTTTCGTAAGCGACCACTCGTGGGAACTTAAAAAGTGGTCGCAACTAGAACTGGTCGCTTATGAGAATTTGTTCTCGTATGCGACCACCCCATTAAAATGGAAAAGTTGGTCGCTTACGGGAGCTTGCAACAAAGGATTACGTAACGCTGTTTTTATTTCATTTTTTTTTTATAATACGTACTATCAACAAAACAATTTTGAGACTCGACTGAATGACAATAACATGTTACAGATAGTCAATACAGTACATGGAAAGTGTTTACGATTCGTTGAAATATCGTGGACTGATGGACATTGAGCTGTAGATCAACTATAAGACATTTGACACTCGCGATTGCACTGTACTGGTCAGCTATTAATTTTCTTGCCATTCGAAAAATTTTGTCAGTTTAATAGTGAGAAAAATAGCGCATTATTGACTGACTGCATTTAACAAGTTTTTTCAATGGGTGATTGCTTACAAGAGCTTAAAAACAAAGAAAAAGCTCAGTTTGTAAATCTGAAAGGTGGTCGCGGTCGCTTACAGCTAGAGTGGTCGCTTACGAGAGCTTTTGGTAACAGTTTTAATATAGTGAATTTATACGGGGTTTTGTGAGGGTGGTCGCAATAGCACTATTACTTATTAATAATCTGCTATGATATTGTTTTGCAGGAACTGCATTTGGAATGGTTGACAAGGACAACGCAGTTCAGGCGATTTGTGTACTTACTCCACGTCCACTTATCCATGGCCATCAGGTTCTTGCTGAGCATACAGTTGTTCAAGTTGTTCAAGTTTTAAACGACAGTCTTTTACCGTTTGTTCCGGGGGGACCCGATGACGATGAATTCCTCACAGCTGGGTCTTTTTGTCAGTGGCCAAATACTAATTTAATCCTTTATAAATAAGATATTTTGGTTTCTACAACCTTCTTGAATTAGTGTAATATGTATTTTGTCATTGTCAAAAGTATTCTGTATTTACTTAGTCTTTATATGTTTACTGTGGCCTATAATTGAAATAGTAATATATAAATATTTACATTTTAGTATCGTTAACAGCTTTTGCATGAAGGAACGAACATTCATTACAACTATTCCTTATTTTTAGTTTAGTTTAGTTTAGTTTAGTTTAGTTTAGTTTAGTTTAGTTTAGTTTAGTTTAGTTTAGTTTAGTTAATTTAGTTTAGTTTAGTTTTGTTTAGTTTAGTTTAGTTTAGTTTAGTTTAGTTTAGTTTAGTTCAGTTCAGTTCAGTTCAGTTCAGTTCAGTTTAGTTTAGTTTAGTTTAGTTTAGTTTAGTTTAGTTATAGTTATAGTTATAGTTATAGTTTAGTTTAGTTTAGTTTAGTTATAGTTTAGTTTAGTTTAGTTATAGTTTAGTTTAGTTTAGTTTAGTTTAGTTTAGTTTCGTTTAGTTTAGTTTTGTTTACTTAAAATATATGCGTTGTCAAAAACACTGCGTTTCTTCTTGGCTATTCTCGCCTACATTATAACTGATGTGAGACAAGATGTATGTACTCTTTTTAAATGGAAAAATAAAAAACCCCAGTTTTTAGCACATCTATAGATGTTCTTGTGATATTTGTACATTAGGAAATTCAGTGTTTTGCTTTTTTGGCAAAGTTAATGCAAGTTGACAGAATTCGAAAAGTATTTAAACTATAATTACAGTTGAAACTTTCGTAAGCGACAACTTCGGAGATGTGGAAACGTTTTATTAGAGCTGGTCGCTTATGAGAACTCAAAAACAACGGAAAAGTCTGCAAAAATCCGCAAAGGACGTACTGTGGCCTGGAGTGAATGGTTTTCTCGTGTCGACGTGTCCACAGAATAGTAATTATACAACCAGAAGTCCAACTCGAGTGAAAACTTGTCCGCATTTCTTCAATGCACAGGCGCGATATTTTACGCCATCCTTGGCAAGTTCACCGGCAGTTTTAACCTTCTTTTGAAGGTCCAAACTGCCGGGGGAACTTGCCAGGATGGCGTAGGATGGCGAGGAATCAAGATGCGCGAGGTGACATGCGCGAGGATATAAACTTCAAAGGTTCCGACCGGATTGAAAGCTCAGTAATATAAAATTATATATGTGGACCGGTGTTTCCACAAGTTATTGCTTATAACTGTTAATAATACAGTTAATTGTTTTGATGGCTCCAACAGCCATTTCATTTATATTCTGTTGCTTGATGTTGGAATAAAAAATAGAAATTCTTTATGATAATCATTGTCTGCCTAATTTATTGTACCTTCAGCTGTTTTGTGTTCCCGGGGGTGGGGAATTCGCCACTTACCTACTGCCCGGGGGTAGGACATTTACCCACTAGTCATTGCCCCGCGGCCGGGAATTCGAACTATCTTTACAAAAAAATGCAAATTCCCGGGGGTATTCCCGGGGGGGGGGGATGGTCACTCATGGAATTGACTCATGCATAAGCGACAACTTCGAAGATGTGGAAACGTTTTATTAGAGCTGGTCGCTTATGAGAACTCAAAAACAACGGAAAAGTCTGCAAAGAATCAAAGATGTTCGTTGTCAGACTTAAAGGCTGTTTGTCACTAGGCGATATTTTCCGAGCGAAGCGACTTTTTTCTTTTGTCTTGGCTAATTTGTTCCACCCGAGAGCTTACGAAACAAAAAAAATGTCGCTTCGCGCGACATTTTTCGCGTAATGGAAAACCCGCCTTAAGGCTCTTCTCCAGTCATCGCAAAAACCAGCTTGCAGCTGGCTGCGATTGTTTGTATCTAATTAAAAACAACTCGCAGTGCGTGTTTTCTCGTTATGAGTTATTTTAATGAGATACAAGTACTCGCAGCAAGCTAGCTGCGAACTAGTTTGCGATGAGTGGAAAAGAGCGTTTCGTCCGTTAGTCCATAGTTAGTCGCTTACAACGGTGGTCGCAAAGGGGAGCTTCAACTTGACTGTATATATGAAGTGTAGCATAAATACTTCTCAAAGTCCTCAAACAAGACGAAAATTCAAAAGAAAGATATATTTAATCGACATCGCTGCTGACAAGTCAGCAACGCTTTATATCACGGCACAGCTGTTTAGGACTGGGGCTGGTTTTATTTGGAAATCTGCAGAGAAAGAATTACATGATTTTTCCTTGAAATATAGATTAGTTAAGAAACTATATCCAACACTAGCTATAGGTCGTCTGTGTCCTTTTTGTTTTGTTTGTAAACGTGGGGTATACTTAGACGTTGTTGGGTTGAGTATAGCCTATCCCGACATGACAAGCCAAGTTGAAATTCACTAACTTCAATTTCATATTTTTTTCTGAAATTTTGCACATCATTTTAAATCCAGAAGTTTGTAAAAAATCTAAAATTTTAGCTCATTTGAGGTAAACCATCATGATTTGAAAAAGTGGGGTGTACTTACACATTGTTGGGTTGAGGTGCATATAGCCTATCCCGACATGACAAGCCAAGTTGAAATTCACTAACTTCAATTTAATATTTTTTTCTGAAATTTTGCACATCGTTTTAAATCCAGAAGTTTGTCAAAAATCTAAAATTTTAGCTCATTTGAGGTAAACCATCATGATTTGAAAAAGTGGGGTGTACTTACACATTGTTGGGTTGAGGTGCATATAGCCTATCCCGACATGACAAGCCAAGTTGAAATTCACTAACTTCATGCAATTTAATATTTTCATATTTTCGATTAATATTAACTATTTTGCTAAAAGCAATGGGAATCGAACCCATCAAAGATTCTTGGCAATCCTCCCTACCAAGGACTATTTGCAAGTGAACAAAACATTAAATAATCGTTTACTCTAGTTCGTTTACTCCGGTTTTCTACAGATTCTATTGTACACGACTACAAATGCGACAAACCTGCATGAGGAGTGTAGTTCTAAAAAAATATTACAAGGGTGGTAAGTTAATTTGCTCATCGTCCTGGCTTAGTAGAGAAGTTAACACCAAACACCGTGTACAAATATAAGCCTATAAAATGCAGTCCAAAAATGAAATTTTACTATTTAGGATTTAAGTCTCAAACCACTCGCGTATGCAAAAATACGCTTTCCTGAGGCATATTTTACCTAGACACATGAAATGAACGCTCAAGATAAAACAGGTCACAGATATTGAGGACAAATCCCAGCCAATGCGGTTTCGACATAAAATAAATAATATTACGACGCAAATTATGAGGCAAAATAAACAATTTTTCACAATGATCCAGGACATTATCATAACAAGTATCAGCTAACAGAGAAACACAAATTCGTAAAAAAATAAATGTAGATAAATTACAATACAGAAAAACAGGCAACGTACATGCCTGGAACTACTGCAAGTATATATTTCAAAATTGTCAGATATACGTTGTTGTTTCACTGGTAAAACATTGTATCACTAATGAAAAATTGTATTTATATGACAAGTAAAGTTATCTTACAATTGCTAAAAATATGCCAAAAGTTAATATTTAACATATACCATATTTCCAAATGTTAGTTCGTTATGTCTTTCTAATCTCCAAACTGTTGTACAGAATTCCACAAGGGAACGCATGCTGGATTTCAAGACAACAGCTCCATACGAATGGTGGCTGTGAGTGTCAATATACACTATATCATTTTGTTCAACAATAAAAATTGAAGTCATTTCGTCGAGTGTGATAAGAGCTGCTCCATCGCCTTGAGTGCTGTGTAACGATTCTAGCTGACCACAGACTGTAGTTAGATCATGCGCATCTGTTAATCGCACTGGAAACGGATCACTTATTTCCAAATTGTCAGAGCTTGGTAGCATCTTCGAAGCTTCAAGAACTGAAAGGAATCTGGAAGGCAAGTTGTGCCTGAAAATGTCATAAAGCCGATTGCCGAAGTCAATGGAATGTGCTATTGCATTCAGGAACACACTTGACAAGCACGAATTAACTGGTTTAACTTCGCGTCTAGGAATAAATTTACCAAGTAATAAGCAAATAAGACTGCAAGCATTACTACCATTCCGACCATTATATGTACTTTGACTAAATGAAGAAGGTAGACTCCAACAAAGAATTCCATTTGTAACCTGAGGTAAGACCAACGTCACACAATCTGGCACAATGAGATGGGTTTCGTCGTCTGATTCATCTTCAACATCACTGTTGTCTTTATAATCTTCTATTTCACTACCACTGCCTTGAGCACTACAAAAATGGTCGTTGTCAACATCTTCTCGAATGTCGTTCTCTTCTCCCTGTTCATGAAGGAATGATGTAAAACCATCGACCCCCTCTTGTAAAGCTGCTTTAAATACCACCACAGCATCTGTCAACTGGCACATAGCGAAATCCAAACCTTTATGGATCAGAGAAATCTTCCCTGCAATAACATCTGGGTTTCTACTGCCTGTCTTGTAAGAAGGTTCTATGACGCATGGCTGAAAACGTATATTTATACAATTACAACTTATACATAGCGTTCGTACTGTAGCTTTAATTTAGGTATCACAATTAGACATTTAGAGGCGGAAATCCCCAAACGACTAAAAACATTATAAGCTGACAATGAAATAAAAATCATTCAGGAAAACCGATTCAAATACTTCTTGGAAATAGAAGGATATCGGAAAGTGGGTTTGCATGAACGCAACTAGTGCAGTCGATACACAATTATTTCATACATGTAGAATAATTTAGTACATCACCTCTTCGAGACGACCAGGACAGTGTGAATCACAAGAACCTAAAATAGAACAAGTATAAGTATTAATTCTTTGAAAGTTTTCATGGCGATAATGTAATATAAATAAGTTTTGTGGAAACACCACGTAAAATATTTCTTAGCAAAGAAATATTTTACGTGGTGTTTCCACAAAACTTATTTATATTATAAGTATAAGTATATTAATTATTATTAGTTGTTTAATTTTATAGTGCATATTGGAGAACGAAATACCATATAACTCAGACTGAAGGATCGGCAACCCCTCTTTCAATTGGGCAACGACGTTGTCTTTGTAGTAAGACATGAAGTTCACCATCTCTTCTTTGATTAGAAAAATCTCTTCCGTAAACCTCCTTTTCTCCATCAATCGTTCACACATCTGGGCTTTTTTCCGAATTGGTATATTTCCTGCATTTAACACACAAGAACAGAAAAGTACAGAGAACAAAATTGAATAGAGCAACTACAAAAAGGCTTAATAGAACGTACTATATGGAAAAACGGTACAAGGTGACGAATAAACGCTGCAAATTTCCAACCGTTCCATACAAAGATGCCGAGAAAGAGAACAATGCGGACGCAGAAAAGTATATATATTAGTAGTGATACCCCCCCATCGGGCGGCGGAAGTAATTAGTATGCAAACGGTGTGTAGCCCCTCATCTCATTAGTATTCATCTTATAGCGGCGCGTTACGTCAGCAAGCCCTAACCCTAATATCATTATTTATGCTACCCTCTTAACCCAACCCCCCTGGTTTTCACTACGTCACTCCCGTTTGGTCTCCGACTGATTTTCGTAGGCAAAATACCGTCGAGTTGATTCTGTTATAAGTACTAAAGTACGGTGTTGTGTATATACACTTTACCTCAACAGTGGGTACGGTAAACGTTTGACAATATGGATATTATTTACGACGAACTACAGAGAAATAACATTGATATTGACAGAGACACTTTGTCGTATTACCTTAACACTTGTCTAGAAGAACATAGAGTACTATTCGACAGCATCAGTGACCAAATACCAAGAATATGTCTTCAACACGTTTATGAAGAGATGAACCCTAACAATTTCGGTCGAATTATCGCTTATTTAGCCTTGGTGTATAGAGTAAACGGATCCTTGGATGAAGAATCAATTCGAGAAGCCGTAAGAAGAACGATCGACGATTTGAGATGTATTGACTTGACAACATATGAAATAAAACTCTCTTGGTTTAAACGGCTGATTCGACTATTTTATTAACGTTGTCAAGCATATTGCAAGTGTTGCTAAGACTGATATTTGCATACTGCCATGTGTAAAACCTCATTAAAAACTCATTAGTAATGTAGACAAAAGAACGAGTCTGGGCGAGTCTGGGCGACGTCAGAGCTTGGACAAAGAAAACCTAATTAATATGTGTGTAACCATAGAGAGTTGAACAGCGTCCCTTCGTTTAGTGTATCATTCACTTACTGTTTGTCGTCAGAGTAAGATCGTCGTAATGGAGTGTCTACACGGTAAACTTGCATCTAACTCAACGACCAAGAATGGCTTATTCTGGTTCTGTGGACAAAAGCCTAGCTGTCAGTTTTTCTGCCCTGAAGAAGATTGTTACATGTTTGGCAAAGCCGTAGATGCTTTTCGAACAAGTGGCTGTCTACATCCAGTCTGTCCTACTCATCAGAAATTGGCGACACTGCGAATGGTTAAAGACAAAATGAGAGAAAGTTACGGGAGACCTTACTTTGTCTGTTCTGAACGAGAGAATCCCTGCTCGTTTTGGCAATGGGGAGATGTCTTCGAGGGTCCAAAACCGTTGTGTAAACATGGAATGGTTTGCCGTATCCAAAAAGTCAAGAAAGAAGGTGATAACCAAGGTCGTCTGTTTTACTCGTGTCCTAACGAAAGACAGGACTGCTGTGACTTTTTCGAATGGAAACCAGAAGAAGATCCCCTTGAACCCTTTTCCACTGTTCTGTTCAGTATGCCACCATCCTACCGATATACAGTCAGAAAGACTGGAGAGACATTCACGAGCCACGAAACTGATCATAAAAAAGCCTACGAAGAGTACCTTTTTCAAAAGTCGGTAAACGAATTGACTACAGACTTGGGAAATCTGAACATTTGTTGAACTTATATAATTTTGTATTCTAATTTAATATGTAATAAATATGTTTTGCATTTATATATCGTGTCGTTGACTTTTCTTTATTCATTTACCTCTAACCTTTGTCGCGTGAACATGACTTGCTGTGGCGGTTTACCACAAATAGCCCTTCGTAATATTTTTCGAAAGATTCGCTGTATATCAGCGTGCTGTGGGGGAAAATTGTGATACAAGCATCCGAATTAGATGGCGGAACAGTTCCTTCACGACCTGTATTACAACCCAAAAAGTCCGGCAAGTTTTGGCGGCGTAGATGCCTTATACCGTGTCGTAAAAAGTGATGGTAAATTTCAGATATCCCGAAACAAGATAAAAACATGGCTTAGACAGCAAGATACTTATACTCTGCATAAACCTGTACGACATAATTTTAAGCGAAATCGTGTTATTGTTGGAGCGATGGACGAGGAGTGGGAGGCCGATCTAGTAATTATGGATTCGCTTAGTAAAACAAATAATGGTTATAAATACGTTTTAACTGTTATTGATGTACTGTCCAAATTTGCGTGGGTGGAACCATTAAAAACAAAGACTGCAGGGAGTTTGGTTAAAGCCTTTGAAAAGATACTAAAGAAAGGAAGGAAGCCCGAAACACTTCATACCGATAAAGGAACTGAATTTACCAACAAACGCTTTCAAAAATTATTGAAGGACAAACATATTCGATTTTTTACAACACACAACGATACCAAGGCATCCATCGTTGAACGATTTAACCGAACGTTAAAGGGGAAAATGTGGAAATATTTTACAGCAAAGAATACGCTGAAATATACCGATGTACTACAAAAATTAGTGTATTCCTACAACCATTCGAGACACCGTAGTATTGGGATGAGACCGGTAGATGTCAATCGAGAAAACGAGAGTATTGTATGGCAAAAACTGTATGGTGATGAGTCCAGCAAACCCATCAAATATAAATTTAACACTGGTGACCAAGTCCGGATTAGCAAAGCAAGACGTACATTCAAGAAAGGCTACTTACCTAACTGGACCGAAGAGGTGTTCACCATCACGAAGCGAGTACCCCGACGACCGCCAGTGTACAAGATTGCTGATTATCACGGAGAAGAGTTACAAGGAACATTTTACGAACAGGAATTGCAAAGAGTTACAAAGACAGATAGTGACTTTTATAGAATAGAAAGAGTAATTACATCACGCATGCGTGGTAAACGTAAAGAGTATCTTGTAAAATGGTTAGGCTATCCTGAAGATTTTAATTCTTGGATACCAGCCGATAATGTAAAAGATATAACGAAATAAAAATGTGTGTACCTTACAATGTGTGTTCATTTGCGTATTATTCTTCGACATGGCAACACAGTTTTATTTAACGCTTCCAAGCAATAGCTCTATGGAATATTTTCCAGATAATACTGTAGCAAATTTTAAAGTGAAACTTGCTGAAACTATACAACTGACAGGCGACTGGGAAGTAGCTTTGTCAGAGTTATATTATCCCCATACATGGAGCACGATTCGAAAAGGTAATCAACAAACGTTTCTCTATAACGTTGGAACGAAATATGACGATACGGCTCTTATCCCAGATGGTTACTATAACACCATTGCTGATCTCGTAGGGGCTTTAAACCGTAGCATGACAAAAGAGGCACGAACCAAGATAAAATTTTCTTACATTGCAAGTAAACACAAAGTCATGATTGATGTGTCTAAAGGTTCACTCGTGTGTATATCTGGTGATATTGCTACAACCTTAGGGTTTCAACAAGACACCGTAATTAAGAAAAAAACCCTAAGCCCTTACGTAGCAGACGTTAACGCGGGATTTTCAGCCATGTATGTATATACAGATATCGTGGATGCACAGTTTGTCGGTGATGTCAAAGTGCCTCTACTCAGAATTGTCAATACTCAAGGAGTTTATGGAGAAAACGTGAACGTCAGTCTCCGTAACCTACAATATATTCCTGTCAAGGTAAAGTCCTTCGAAACAATTGAAGTGAATATAAAGGACGACAAAAACGAAAACGTATCATTTGGCTTCGGGAAGTCGATCGTGACACTTCACTTTAGACAGCGGAGATCTTCGTATTTCATTTAAAAATGAGACATACAATTATTCCAGACGTAAAGCAATTTCAACAACATTATTTGAGAAGACAACAAGGTGGAAGTCTACCTGGTTTCCGAGGTGCACGTATTCAGAAAGGTTATGGCATTGGAAGTTTTTTTAAAAGTATTGCACGCTTTGCAATACCTTTGGTAAAACAAGGAGCTAAAGCTATTGGAAGAAGACCTAGAGGTTTTATTCTGAATGTGGATTCTAGTAATGGACCTGGTACGCATTGGGTAGCAGTTTATCTCACTTCAGATGGACAAGGGGAATTTTTGGACTCGTACGGACAAGAACCCGGATTTTATAGCAAAAGCTTTGAAACGTTTTTACGAGATCATACTATCAGTTTTACCTGGAATGAACAGACTTTACAGTCATTAGGGTCTCGTGTGTGTGGACAATATTGTTTATTTTATGCTTTACATCGATGTAGAAATATAGCCATGTCAACAATTGTTGGCATGTTTACTAATAATAAAGAATGGAATGACATGCTAGTTCGTGACTTTATGCGTAAATATTATTGTGTGTAATAAATACAAGACAATTATAATATGTTGTAAAAATATACTTTATTGTAATATCAAAAGTTTTACAGGGAATAAATTTATTTAAACCATTTATATGGATGTAAGTTTTTGTCTCTTCGTTTCTGTTTTTCTTTTGTTCTTTTTGATGTTGCGGGAGATGACGTCAGGGGCGGGGAGGTGTCTGAAATATCTTTAGTCTTATATTCTCGTACCATGCTTAAACGATTTTCATTTCTGATAATGCCTTCGGGAACATTCATGTTTCCTAATGCTTTTGCGAAAAGCTGCCATCCAGCAGGGTTGAAATTCTTTCGTTGACGTAGAGAATCGTTGACCAAGTCAACAACATTTGTACCCGGAATTGGTCGTCCTTTAAACACCATTTGTCCTTGGTCAGTCCATCCTATGAGGTCTTTATTCGCTTTAAGTTTCTTAACCAACTGTCGAGCTCTTGATTTCATTGTTACAGGTACACTTTCTAAAATGTCAGTTTCTATCTCTCCAGGCAAGTCAGAGGGTGCAGCAATCTCTTCTGTATTCACTGATTCTTCAGGTTTATCGTCGTCAGCTATGGGCGTCGATACGACGTTTACACGTACGGGTCTACTCATGCGTTTATCGTAATAATTCAGGTAGCGTTGAAGCGACTGATCGTACATTTTCACTTTCTCGTCTTGTGTTATATCTTGACGTTTAAGAAGATTTTGCATTTCTGAATCTAGTTCATTCACCTGCGCTGTTAAAGGAGTGACCAAGGGTTTCTTTCGGTCTGTCATATGTTCTGGAACTAACACCAATCTCCGGACGTGTTCCATTATTTGGTTAAAAAACTCGCTAGTTGTTCAAGTACAGGAGCTAAGAGAAACGGTAGAAAACCTTCACCTTCTTGTAGAATGACTTTCTTTCTTTTTGCTACTGGATGACGTTTATCAGCAACAAACTTGATATGATCGTTATAAGGGGCTAGTTTCCTTGCTGTTTTCGGAGTAATCTTAATTGTTTCACACCACACGTTCAAAAGACACTGTCTAATGGCTTCTAATATATCGTCGTCGGCAACTTTTATAATTGCGTTTCGCAGCTGAGGATTACACTTTGCCAATACTTTTAAAACATCGCAGTTCCTTCTTATACAAGCAGACATGATCAAATGATCGCATTGTCACTGAACAGCCCCTTTTATACTCTGGGCTGGTACACGTAGTGGGTGTCAGTCGGAAAGATCCCGGATCTTACTCGGATTTCATCGGGACATGTCGGCGTGAGATCGACAAACAAGTAGGAATACGGCTCTCTAGTCGCCATCTGATAGGCTTGGTGAAAAAATTTTGTGTTGCTTGGATACAGTTGCTTAGCCAAATGAACTACTTGACTAGCATCTCGAACATTTTTGGTTAACACGAGATAACTGGCATTCAGAGAGATGGTACGATGATCTTTGCTTTGATGAAATAGGTTTTGCACGATATAAATCACACTGAGATTCCCATGGTGCGATTTTTTCGTAAATAGTTTAGCGATTTCTGCGTCTTTCTCTCCCATCATATCATCGATGATGTACAAATTTCTTGTTTGGGGGTTAATGCTATCCAACATCGATTGAGGCAAACCTTGGATAAACTGAATCCCTGGAATTAGGGTTTCTATTTCAGCAAATGTGTCTTGATATTCCGAGTAGAAATACATGATATTTTCTGGAGCAGGGTCGATCATAATTTGGGCGTTGGCTAACAATTCCTTAACAAAGGATGTCTTCCCCGTCTTGGTCCCCCCAGAGACCATGAGCCCAAACGGATGTGTTAACTGTATGGAGTACATAGTTAAACTGAACAGAACGCTTGTGAAATCTTATTTATACCATTTTGGCCGCTTCGTACATTGTACTCGTTTTGTGTACTTAGTATTTCGAATAAGTCTGTGTAATTCGTTTAACAAAGTTTCTAAATCTATAGGAGAAGCTTTAGCTCGAATCAAATACGGTTGCCTATCTTTTGAAGAGAGTTGATGAACATTGGATAAATGATTTGCTAATCTTAATAAACCTTGCTTGCCACAGACAGGACAATCCTTACGCCTTCGAGGCATGATAACAAATGAACGATTTGAAATGGTACTCAAAAATAAATACTTTATATGGCCCTGGGGGCCTTTTTCGAGGCCCTGTGGCCCTATCGCTTGAATACACTCCCTGTCCCCTCTGACCCTCCACCCCCACCCCTAACCCTGTGTTCTAAAAGACCCTCATTAAGCCCTTAAACCGCCACGCCAGAAAATTGACAATAGATAGTATTAATAAAAGATATATTTACAAATATACACAAAATTTTTAAAATTATTTACAAACACACAAAGTTAAAATCCATAAGGTAAAGTATCAAAATTATCAACTATCACACGTTTATTATATACAACTCTATAATCTTTAGTTTCCCCCCTGGTTGACACACTCTTTTCTTTTCTTTCACGCACTATTTTATACGGAATATTTACAGACAACGGATCTACCACATCACACATAACATTAAGGTACACCATATCACACATGACATTAAAATTAACTTTCTGTACAGTTCTGTAATTGAGAGTGATCCCTCGCACTTTGCACACCGTTTTACCCGAGTTCGTCTCATACGCGTAATTTTTGGGCCCGCCGGACACAAATGTGGTGATGTGATTGCCGTCCAGTTCGTCAGTGAGCTCACCAAGGTAGGATCCGGTCGACGGTTCCCATTCACCTTCCTTCGACACGTAGATCACAGAGTCTGTATCAAAATACAAGACTCGGCGATCCAACTGTTCCAGGACACCATAGAGCTTGAGACGGGCGTGGGCTGTCGTGAACGCAGCGATGACAACGTTTGTCTTCCCACTGGCTTCAACAAACTCGTCGACGTTCTCGAAGTGGACCTCAATCAGTTCGTCGTTGATGAAGTTGGCGTCTGTCACGGTGATTTTGTCGCTGGATAGCAGGTCGAAGTATTCGGCTGGATCTGAGATGATCTTGACCTGGGTCATGTTGGGACGCTGTGCAAATTTACCTATAGTAATATAAAAAAGAAAAAAGAAAAACATTAACCTCTGTGTAAACAACTGCATTACGTCTCCCCCAGGCCCTCCACTCACCCCTCCATTCACATTTAATATGTGTTTAGTTCGACTTACCCCAAAAAGAATTCAACATCAGCTTTGCCAGCGCCCTCAGACCAGGATTCTTGACAATCTGATTCGGATCCAACCGAATACCTTCGTTGGCAGCATAATCAGCGATATACTGGGCCTTCTTCTCGTCGGTGTCGCAGTCTGCAGGGAAACCACTCGCCTGAAGAAGAATAACGATAATAAGTCATAATTGATAAGTAACATGTGAAAAACAATATTAATATCTTACCTCTTGTTTGATTTTGAGGAACGTGTCCACGTAGTCTTTGAAGAGACCATCAGTGTGCTCGTGGAAATGCCAGACTTCATCGACTTTGACCAGACGATATCCCTTTTCCAATGCTTTTTGCAGCTCCAGGGTGACCCAGGTTCCATGGAGAGCTCGCTCAGCGTCGCTATGACCGCATGGTTCTTGCTGCAGATTGTCTGCACAACAACGACACAGTGGAAACATCAATTTTCCTTGGGTACGATAAGGAAGGACAGGATGGTAGAGGCCACGAGGAGGAAGAACGGAACACTTGACCAGACCGAAGTACGCGTCGATGGGGGCAAAGTTCTCCGTGATGATCTGAGGATGACCAAGCGGATATTCACCGTATTTATTGCACCATGGATAGAGGCTGCAGAAATCCACGTAGTGAACCTTCTCGTCTGGCTGAGTCTGGTAGAAGAGGCGTGTCGCGTTGGTTCGTCCACCAAAGAATCCGTGGCGAGGTTCCAAAGGTTCGGAGATCTCGAAGTTCTCAAAGAATACTTTCATCTCAGGGTCTGCGGCAAGTTGACGATCAATGTCACAGGTCCAAATCTCCACGACATTGAGTCCTCTGTCTTTTAGGAACTGTGTCTTTTCCAAGGTTCGTTGACGAAGTTCGTGCATTGTCAATTCATTGACGGGGTTAATCGTGTCTCTCGCGTAACAGCGTTCACAACCGTGCCACAGGCAGCCCTGAATCTCCCACACCGTGTTCGTTTCGGCGTTGTACCCATCGACGAGGTATTTCCCAATGCGTTGCTCTCCATGATTGCGGGCATGTCGAATGGCGATATCATCACGTTGTGCGATGTATGCAAGCATTTTCAGAGCGATGACTGACTGTTTGTTTTCGGGTTTGTACCCACAGGGAGGGATGACGGCAATAGTGTTCTCCTTCAAGAAGGTCTTGCGGAAAACCAAATTGCAGGCGGATGCGATGGTTAAACATTGTGCGAACGGATCAATGTCAGTGACTTGGTGGAAAAGTTCACGAAACTCAAGACAGCATTGACGGAGAATGTCGACATCAGACTGGCAATAACGTAAGATCTCGGCCTGAAAATCGAAGACGTAGTTACGGTTGACGAGGCCTTTGTACCACGCATAAAACTTTTCGCGATCGCCAGGACTCATACCCTCGGGATCGTAGAACTTGGCGTCGGGTAGTGATCCTACATAGTCTTGGTTCTCTACTCTGTTGAAGAAGTGTGGGAAGTAGCCTTTCTGGAGTTCGGTGATACCAAAGGTCTTGGGGAAATCAGCCAGACGCATGGGAATAAAGCACAACGAGTCAATAAATTTAATGTTCAACTGTGGAACGGTGAGTGAAAGGATTTTGGCGCCACGAGTAATTACCTCAGGAGTTATACCGTTCTTGTACAGGTACTGTAAAATAAAATATCCATCGTACGCTTGAAAATTATGAGCGACGAAGGTGGTATTGGCGTTTTCCATCTGGAAAAGCCACTCGCAGAATTCCTCCTTGGTGTTTGGACCAGAAAATACCATCTCGTCGCCGCTTTCGTTCTGGACCACGCAGAGATTTGGGATGTGCTGACCGTCGTCCTGGGTACACTCGAAGTCGAAGAACATCAAGTTCTGGTCTTTCTCACTACCGTTGTCACCGTCCACAGCGACATCGTCGTCAAGGAGTTCGTTGGTGGTGTTTTGTTCAGTTGGTTGTTGGTTCCTCTGGCGTACGGGCTGGATGTAGCACTGGTGGTTGTCAGGTTTGACGTACTTGGCGCAAACGGAGCACCGCACTAACCCACAGTGATGGTCGTTGAGGCTGGCACGGGTCACCACGCGTTGACACCTTTGGCATTTGGTGAGCGAACTACAGAGGGCTTTTTGTTGTCCAGCTGCTGCTTTGTGTCGAGAGAAACACTCGTCGCTCTTGAAGAACCGATTACAATCCTTGCAGTACTTCCATTTGACCACGGGGCAGTTCTGGGTATGGCACAATTTGCACAAGTCTCCACACGGATGGTCGGTGATTTTGTCGTAGCCTTTCTTACATTTATGGCAGTACTGCTTACGAGCGAGGAAGGCAGGCATACTCGTAATTACCTCGTAATGGTTGTCGTGGTGATAAATGTACAAACATTTATCGGCTTCGGGACCAGAATAAATTAAGGCATTCAAATGTTCCTTGGAGACGACGTTGAGCTGGTATCCAGGGAAGATAGCCTGGAATTTCTTGACTTCGTGGATCCCACAGGGACCAAGGGGAACACCTGCGGCCTCGTGGAGCTCGCGGGCCAAACGACCTTGTAATGCTCTCCGATGATCCACAATGCTCTTGTATTGTGAGTTTTTATCCAGTTTCGCCTTAGCAACGACGATGGCTCTCGCACAACAAAGTTCGTCTTTGTTTTTAATCTGAATAAAACAATCTTTTTTCTTTAGATAACTTTGTAAATTTACCACGTCTCGTTTACGGCCGGTTCCACCATGAGGCATTTCAACGTGAACTACGTTGACGTTGACTGACTCGTCTAACGTAAACTGAGTGTTGGATTGGACAACACGTTCGACTGCGGCCAGGAATTTCTCGGGGGTCAGGCGGTCACGTTGAAGAAAAGGTAAAGAAATGGGTCGGTCGAGTTGGTGTGAGTTTAAGATGAGGCGAACTTGATCGTGGGGAGCCATGCCATCAGTTAAACGATTAAATAAGTGCTTAAAAGCACGGTTTAGCGTTGACACAACATTTGAAACACCATGAACGTTTAATGGGTTGAATTGAATGGTATAATCCGTACCTAAAACATAGTACACTATCTTACACATTTGACCAGGTCACAAGGATTAAAAAACATGGTAAACCTCATTTCATATCACACGCCAAACGGTCAAGTGAGCGCTTAAAAGCGCTGTTTAACGTGGAAACCACACATAAGGATTAAAAAAAAAAACATGGTAAACTTTAATTTATTATCACACGCCAAACGGTCAAGTGAGCGCTTAAAAGCGCAGTTTAACGTGGAAACCACACGCCATGAATATTTAAAGGCTTAAACTGAACAGTATAGTCGGTACCTGTAGTCTTGAACTTGCGAACATTCACCTGTTTGGCCGACTTGATGGTAAAGTACTCCTCGGGTTTTAAACGTTTGGCTGGAGATTCATCGTCGCCACGCTTACGTTTGCTGCCTTCGCCGACTTGGTCTTCCATCGGTTCAGGGATTTCGGGTTGTTCAGCTTCCTCATCGTGGCACAAGAACTCATCGTTGGCCCAATCTTCGTTGAATTGGCGACGTTCGTCGTCGGTCCAGTTGGCCATTAAATCAGATACCACGTCGGATGGCGTTTCGGTCTCTCGCTGAAGATCATCGGCCATAGCGTTGGTCCAGAACACGATCCTCTGTTGAAGGACAACCCGCTTCTGCTCTTCCGTAAGAACAAACGATTGCTCCAAAAACTCAAGAGCACTCTCCGTCTCGCAAGACATGATGAGATCAACAATATCAATCTAGAAACATAAGAGGGAAATTCGTAAATATAAACACTTCGTAAATAGAAACATAAGAGGGAAATTCGTAAATATAAAAACTCAGATTAACGTTCAAAACATAACTTACCGTTTGAGACATTTTGATCACAACAAAGAATAAATCCAATAAAACTTTCCAAACCGCTTCCAAAGACTTTCGATGCTACTCGGACGAAAACAGAATTCGAATGAGACGACGCGACGCGGTTTCTCTATGGTAACGTCACCGCTAATCACCTTTTCGCCTAAACATGCCCGCTGTTCATATCCCTTATTATCCTTTCACAACCCCATAAATAATTACATATTCTACAGTATATGCAAATCCGGTTATGTTTTGGTCATTAGTAACTTTAACGAGTTTTCTCTTTTGTGTTCTGCTCGTGCGAGAATCTTATTGTTTATATCGTTCTTATTAACAGAAAGCCTAGTAACCATGATGTATCTCAGTTATATATGGACAAGTCTTTGTTCTTCGCTTTTCGAATTGATTTGTGTCTTCTTACGACTTCTCGAACTGTTTCTTCATCCAAGGAATCACTAGTAGGTTATAGACTAAGGTTAGATAGGCAATAATTCGACCAAAACTGTCAACATTCATCTCTTCGAAAATAACACTCGGATTACTTAACCAAAATCCCGCTATATTCCTCCAAACCAAGTTTAAGATAAAAAATATAAAGCGCCTCTATCCATTTCTGTTTCGTTCCTCTACAAACTATGCCAAAGTAAACGATAACTCTCTAAAATTGTTAACACTTATTGCCACCAAACGTGTATAAGACTGTTTGGTCATTTAGGTTCTGACTAATATAATATTCAAAGTCTCCATATTATTCAAATAATATTCAGGTTTGACCAGAGCAGTTCTCTCTGCCAATTCAGACACTTACGCTGTTCAGAACTCTCTATAATCCTCCAGACAAGGTTTCAGATAAAAAATATAAAGTGCCTCTATCAATTTCTTTTTAGTTCCTTGTGAAGAACGTCTATTTTGTTAAAGTTTACTGTACGCATGCTCCGTGCGTTTACGTGTCCCACAAGTGTTGGCTATAAGTAGGGTTAAGGGTTTAAATGAAAGTTGGTTTCTATTAGTTATAAAGAAATAAGTCTAGCGTCTTTTGATAATGACGTAACTTCGGAAATCAGTCGGAGATCAATCGGGAATGACGGGGGGTTAAGTAACATCTAGGGCTAGGGGGTTTCGGAAGAGCGCGAGTCAGTTATGACGTAATAAAAACCGGGGGTTCAGCAACAAGCCAGGGAAAGGGGGTTAGGGTTAGACTATCCTAAAGGAGTCTGAGAATGAATAAATAATAAGGTGAATATGACGTAGTGAATAACGGGGGGTTGAGTGAGATTAGGGTTAGGGCTTGCTGACGTAAGCCTCTATCAATTTCTCTTTAGTTCCTTGTAAAGAACGTCTATTTTGTTAAAGTTTATTGTACGCATGCTCTGTACGTCTACGTGTCCCACAAGTGTTGGCTATATGTAGGGTTAAGGGTTTAAATGAAAGTTGGTTTCTATTAGTTATAAAGAGATAAGTCCAGTGCCTTTTACGTAACTTCGGAAATCAGTCGGAGACCAATCGGGAATGACGGGGGGTTAAAGTAACATCTAGGGTTAGGGGGGAAAGTAGGGTTACTGCGTCCCAAAGGAGTCTGAGAATGAATAAATAATAAGTCGGTATGACGTAGTGAAAACCGGGGGGTTGGCTAAAAGCGGGGGTACGGGGGTGCCGGTACTAGGGTTAGAACTTAGTGACGTAACGCGCCGCTATAAAATGAATACTAATGAGATGAGGGGCTACACACCGTTTGCATACTAATTACTTCCGCCGCCCGATGGGGGGGTATCACTACTTATATTGCAGGTCAATGTTTTTACTTCCCAACCATAATTTCACATACCTTTTTCGTTCCCTTTTTGCCAGCTGAACACGCCATTTTCCAAATCAACGAGAGAAACGTCTTTAGCTTCGGAACAGATGCAACAATACTGCTCGTAATGTTTTCTCATCAGTGCTTTTTCATTTGTTATCTTTTTCCTTAACCGTTTCCTCTGCTTCGACGAATCTAAAGTTACGATAGAAACAACAAATACATGTGAAACTTTTGAATCCGAAATATTGATAAACTACTGTACTTTACTTAGTTCCGGATACATGTTCTCTCTTCACGTGTTTCACTTCCCTATAACATTTGTATTACCTGCAAGTTTTCCAATGTTATGAGTGAGTTGAGCAATGCCATGATAGGTGTACTCTATCTGCTTTTGAAAGTATTTGATAGCCCTCTGCTTTACCAAATCTTCACCACTAGTATCCGTACCACTCTCTTCGCACATCACAGCAACATTATGAAGGTAGACTTCGTCATCTTTATACTTTAATAGTTCTTTCATCTTTTTTGAATATATGACAGATAACACTTGTGCCAATACCGACCATTGCTCTGGCAAACCAGAACTATCTTTAAGCATTTTCAGAACATACAATTCCTCGATGGGAGACAGACAGACAGAAGAATATCCTTTCTCGTGCTCTAAATAGTAACAGAATTTTTATGGTAGTAATAGAAAGCAAAGGACAATATTCTACGGTCTTTGGTGTTAATTAAGGAAGAAACAAAGGGCATACGTACTGTACGCGCATGTATGGCCAGATGGACGGACAGTAAAAGAAAGAGAAAGACAGGCAGGCAGGCAGGCAGGCAGGCAGGCAGGCAGGCAGGCAGGCAGGCAGGCAGGCAGGCAGGCAGGCAGGCAGGCAGGCAGGCAGGCAGGCAGGCAGGCAGGCAGGCAGGCAGGCAGGCAGGCAGGCAGACAGACAGACAGACAGACAGACAGACAGACAGACAGACAGACAGACAGACAGACAGACAGACAGACATATACCTCGCGCAACAAGTTGTACTTCATCAATAAACTGAGATAGGTCAACTTCATTTATATTAAACAAATCCATGTGCTCCTGGATGTCTTTGTTTGCTGCAGCCAATTGTTCTTTAACCTATAAATAAAAAGAATATCGAAGTCCAAAAATTTATGATTCTTCTTTTCACAAATACACATTCACAAAACATGTAACATACACATAGTCAGAAATACAAACTAAAAAAGTCTATTTACTTTAACATAACGTTTTGCTAACGCAATTGGCAGTCCTTCTATCTTCCTCCTGTTCCACGAAAGAGCACTTTCAGTCAACATTTCCTCACGAGCTGATATAAAAAAAGAGAACACAGTTTTTCCTAACTCCGGTTTTAATATTGCTGAATTACTGCATTCACATGGGGACTACTTAAACATGGTTATGGCTTTTTTAAGTCTTGCATACATGAAAAAAAAACGCAAGAAAAACTCATAACTGAAAATCCACATTAACTTAACTTGTGGCAAAAATTGATGCTCGTGCATTAATTTCTTCTAATAAAAGATCACAAATTTAAAAAGCGGATAGAAACAATATTTCATCAGTGGAGTAACAAGGTACAAAAACATGCCCATTAGTATTCTAAACTTGCAAATGTAATTATAAGCAATGAAGTACAGTATATACTATGTATTCACCTTCAGGTCGCATGTGCTTAGTTGTTGAATTAAGTCTGGAAAAGTGACTATTTATTTGTTCAACTTCCTCTCCAGTTGTACCACAGGCACCTTTTTGCCACCTTCCTCCCCATAAACGCTTCAACAAACACGAAAAAACAAACAACTTCTTAATACCTAATTTGAATAATACACAACATTAGGCAGTACCACTGATCTCAAAAGAAGACTGGATAGTGCAACCTATTGTCCACTGGTTCGGAAAATGAAGTCAGCTAAACAAAAGAAATTCGCCATTACTAAGGGACCAAACATGCTGGAAAATATCTTTACATGTATGTCTTCTTAAAATGTCTGTTGTGCCCAAAACGAATATTGAACTATACTTTCTTTTAAAGATTCAGCATCTCATTCAACAAAATGTTTATATTGGTGCCAGAATACACTAGAAAGACCATCACTTGGTCCCTTAGTAATGGCTGACTTCCAGCTTCATTTTTTAAACAATAGGTACTTAATCCAGTATTATTCAGAGATCAGTGTGGAGTATGTGAGCAGTGCAATAACACTGACTGATAACTAATAAATTACAGTTACCTGACATGACCATGAATGAGCTTTGGCATGCATGACAGAAAGTGCAGGTTGCATTTGCTGGGCTGATAACATATCATGCCTTTTAAGCCATGGCCAATACTTGCAAACAACATCATACCAAAAGAATTGCACTTTACCTGGTATAAAAAATGTTGTTTGCATGTAGTGGGCATAACCATACACTTCACCATATAGCATGTTAACAGAATGTTGTGCAATGCCATGCCTACAACCTGCAATTTCAAGGCCAGTTTCATCCATGCTCTTTTTCATTTTCAATGTATTTCCTGCTGCCCTCCATGTTGAATCACCACATTTCTTTTCACTATCTTTGCTTGCCTAGAAAAAAGTCCACATTCTTTTCACAATTATCATGGGTAAAAATAAATTATAGTCATACAATACTGAAAACAATCAGATAATACATGTTTTTAAATATACAATACTGTAATACCTGCATGTACTGTGTACATGTACATGAAGTATTATACTATTATTACACTTACATTGTTTTTGTAAATTCTTTTTAAGTGTACATCAACTTTGGCATTGGAAGCGACAAAGGTCTCTTTGTAGTAGCATTCCCGATGTCTTCTAAAATTGGAAAGTAAAAATGTACAGTAACAGTTTAATTAAACCCTTACATGGGATGGCACAGAACTATTTAATATTCCATTACATTGTAATGTAATGTATGTATATAATGTAATGTAATGTAATGTAATGTAATGTAATGTAATGTAATGTAATGTAATGTAATGTAATGTAATGTAATGTAATGTATTGTTTTGTTTTGTCTTGTAATTGTATTGTATCATATCATATTGTATTCAAATTGTATTGTATTGTATTTTATTATATTGTCTTGTATTAAGAACCAGGCCCTACAGTATACCACAAAAAATACACTGTCATGTACAGTATGACAATAATATACGACATTGTACATACAGTATACCAGGTAAGAATATAATGAACTTTGGGTAATATTACATACTGGCCTGCAGACTTGTATCTGTAGAGTTTCATGTTGCCATCAACATGAACTGAATGTTGCTTGATTGAACAGGGAGGGCATTCCATCCAGTGTTTGCACTGTAACAAATCCACTTCAAACTGACAAAATTTCCATTCTTTAAAAGACTGATTAAATGCAGTGGAATTTATTACACCAAGCTGAAAGATAAAATTTATGTATCATAGTTAGTATTTAAATAATTTCTGCCATTAAATGGCACTATTAGTAACCAAGGCACTATTATATATATATATATATATATATCTATGGGGAGCACGGTTGGCGTGTGCTGTTAGGGCACTGCCTCTCACCAATAGTTAAGCCCAGTCGGACGGGGTTAGTACTTGGATGGGTGACCATTTGGGAATAACCCCGTACTCCGCCAGCTTTGGGACTTATGTGAGTAGAGTTTAGTTGGTCTCTCCTGTGCTCCGAGGGTTTTTCACCGGGTTCTCCGGTTTTCCTCCCTTCGTAAAATCAACACCTAGGTCTTAGTTAGGGGATTCTCACATAGGGCTAACCTCTCGAATCTCCTGCAAGTACTCTGCAGGGTAACTTGAATAAATGTTTGAATTGAATTGAATTGAATATATATGTATATGTATATGTATATGTATATGTATATGTATATGACTATATGTATATGTATATGTATATGTATATGTATATGTATATGTATATGTATATGTATATGTATATGTATATGTATATGTATATGTATATGTATATGTATATGTATATGTATATGTATATGTACTCGTCCTTTTCTCTTTGAGAATTCTGCCAACAAAGATAAAAATGCCCGTTCAGATGTCCCAGGCATCTGTTTCTGCACAAGATCCCAATGCATCAGCAAGTTTTGGTCAAACAGTGTGTTCGTGTTAGTGATGCTTCCAGGCCAAAGACCAAATTTGACAATATTTGATAAAGACCATGCTGGAATATCTGTGTTGCATTTGTGGCATAAGATAGAGCACTCATTGAGATCAAATCGACCTACAAGAGTAAAGTTAAAATAAGTATTGTCACAGTAAGTTATTATAATAGCAATATACCTATTACTATATACTGTAGGTAATTAATGTAACATAGAATATTATTGTGGTGGCAACAGAAGTGTTCCTAAAATATTGTTGCAATAGATTCCTCAAGTTGACCAGTTCATTTCATGAAAATTATTGCTAACTACCTGTTTTGAATTTGATTGGTTTCTGGTTTTTAAACAACCAATAAGAAACAGGATTATTTACCAAACACCAATCAAATTCAAAACAGAATTTAAATTTCAAAATCGGAAGTTGTCAACGAATGTTATCAAATGAATTTGTCAAGTTGAGGAATATATTGCAATGTTATTTTTAAGAATGCTTCTATTGCCATGACAGTAAATGCTATTGCATATGCTGCATCAGGATCAGAATCACTAGTTATTCTAATATAACTTTATCAAACTGGCACTTAACCCTTTGTTTAAAAATAAATAAAAACAACCTAGTAGCAGTAACTTTCCTAAGCAGCTAAAGAAAATTTATATACTGTACTTGAGTTGATTGATGACAGATATACCTTTTAATGTTATAATGGTATTGAAAGAATCTTTGCCTGTATAAATTAGATGTTCCCCAGATTTACAGGTGTGACATACCAGGTTCATAAATGGAAAACAGCGATCTAACAAAGCAAAAAGACATATTTCTATTACGGTACAAGTACAGTATATACTGTACAATGTGCTTACGTCAATGTGCTTACGGCTCCTATAATTTATATGTTAAATCAAAAAAATAAAAGTAAAATTATCTAATGCCTATAAGTAGGCTGGCTGATAATTTTTCTTTTGATAAGTAAAATTGTGCACTTGGTGCTGCAGCCAGTACCACATACCAATGTCTACTAATTTTCCATCACTATCAATAGCCATGGTGGGAGATATGGGTTTCATGTATCCATTTGCAAAAGCTTCTCGATCATGAAAAGGAAAGAGGGTATGAAGCTTGTTGTCACAAAGGTAACACAACCTTTTATATGCACATTCTGTACATCTAATAACAACTTTGTTCTGATGACATTTATGGCATAGTTCATCATCAGTTGGAACACGACATTGTTCCAACACCTTTTCAAGTAAAACTGGCCTACACTCATTCCAACTTTCTTGAATATTTGACATCCTTTTGTCCCATTTTCTCTGTGAAGGTCTCCTATTTTTTCTCTCCCATTCCTTTATTTCATTCTCAGCCTGTAGACAAACAACTTCAAATTCATCTAAAAATTAACAAAGTGAATACCAATTAAACTTATTTTATCAAGTAAAATAAAAAAGACAATATACATATTATAATATGAAAGTACCATTATGTAAAATCAATCATCTACAGTATGATACATGTATATTATATTATATTATATAATATAATATACTGTACTTTAATTAATATAAACTGTACCTGCTTCATCACAGCTCAGGGAAGCTAAGTCGTCACACTCGTTTGGATCGGCCTCAATATCCTGAACTAATATTAATTAAGGCAGAAACAAAACATATTATAACATAATATACACTAAGATTTAAGATAGCATTAGCATTAAGCCACTAGTTTTTAACAATTAATTGTAAACATATATTTATATATTCCTTCTTTAGTTGTATTAATGTTTGATATGTATCTTATCAAATGAATAAAGAAAACTGACAGACTGTATGAAAATACAGCACAATTACCAACTGTTCCACTTCCACATGCAGTAGTCGCTTTTCTTCTTGGTCGGTATTTACAATGTGTTTGTTTCTTACCAGTTTCACAGTCGTACTCAAACACGAAGACGCTTTTTTTCTTTTGTTTAGCAGGTGGAGGCGCAACTGACGCCAGATGTTCTAATGCACGTTTACATACATCTTCATAGGTTTCCTTACTTTTTCTTTTCTTTTCACTCATTGACACATTTCCTAATAATAAAAAATTAGAGCTTATTACAACAAATAATTTGTGAACATGCCTTTATAGGTTTTATGATTCATTTATTTATTCATTTTCGTGTCATCAGCTCTCAGCTGATTCAGCTGATAGACTGATAGTGATAGCCTGATACATGTATGTCTGAAAATTTAGATAACATTTGAGATTCAAAAGCTTTGTTTAAAACGATGATTCCAAGTTCAAAACTTTACTTCAGTTCATAATTTTATTCGCTTATTTATGTTAATGATATGCTAATAATATCATCATTTCATACTCACCCTCGCCGGAGTATTCTCCCGAATCCGCCATTTTCCCTCTGACTTGGTTTTAATACTCATTCTCCTTGACCGCGCATGCAGGAGAATCATGATATTCATCATATTCATCTGTGTTAACAAATGATGATTATCATGATACTCAAGTGAGAGGATATGTTGTATATAAACGCCCTGCTTGCTTGCTTGCTTGCTTGCGCGATTGTCTTGGACCGCACTTACGTCATACTCGTGCAGCCATCGCCACAAGACCCTGGGTACGAGGTTGCCATCGCCAGATATTCGACGCGATCGCTATATATACAACATATAGTCAAGAAGATCGCCATTGATCGCCAAGTATTCGGGAAGTACTCGAGTTGTTTTCGTGGCCTCGCGGGGAATAAACTAAAGTGAATCTCGTCTTTGCATTTTGGTTGCTTTCTCGATGACAGTTTTGATTTTTGAAAGTGTTAATTATTACTTTGCAAATCTTTTCTTCTTGGAACGGTTTCTGTCCGTATTGATCAGTTTATACAAGGTAAGAAATAGTTTCAAAACTGTGATGTTGTTTATCTTATACACTATATACAAAATCTATAAGTACTTGATCGGAAACAGGGTACTGTACTTATAGCAGTACTAGAAATATTCAGCTTATAAAGTTTGCTAGAAGTTGGGCCTTCAACCTTCTTTTATCGAAGAAACTGATATATACCTAAATTATTTATAATGATAAAATCGCTTTGTAAGTTTAAGTTTAATTTTGGTTGAATTGTGTGTTGTGCTCACTGGTCATTGACTCATGTTTATACTGCATGTACAATACATGTATATATCATACACCAGTGCATACACTAAGAGTGAGAAGTGTGTTTTAACCAACTTCGAGCTAGGTGTTTTGATATTAGATCAAACACAACTTTCATTGTTTCGTGATCAAACAATCAGGAAATGAATTGTTTGATCACATACCAAACCTTTGTCTCGCTTATGATTTTCCTATCTGTTTGGTTTGTGAATTATTAATGAGTTTGAGAAGTATATATCACAGTGCCCTGTATTTGCACTATATACATTGTATATAAGAAATTTATGCTAGGTGGTGTTGGTGGCATAGTGGTTAGTGCACGTGCCTTTCACCTCTGTGAGCTGGGTTCAATACCTGCATGGTGCACTTATCTGATTAAAATAATTCACCTTGGCCACATGCGAGAAGAGTGCTTCCAGTTTGACTCTACCAAACACCACAGGTTTCCTCCGGGTACTCAGGTTTCCTCCTGTAGTAACACTGGACCAATGAGGGTAGGCCTGTACTGGACCTCTGAGGATAACTGTTTAGATATAACTGATAGAGTTATCCAGTATAAATAAGGTTAGTTTAAGCAAAATATGTTGGCTGTTACATAGACATTACAACACCTTGACTTGGTGCTTTGTTTACTTGTTTTAGGTGTTGTTCAATATCTTGTATAATGAAATTAAGAAACCAACATTTGTGGACACCAGAGCTGCTACAGTGATCTGTCCACAGAATAGTAGATACACCAGAAGTCTAACTCTTGTGCAAGTACTGAAATATTCTATAATTTACATGCCACCAATTGTATATTTTGATAAATTGTTGTAAAGCTATTGTGAAGTGTTGGGAAACTTAAAGCCTTGAATATGTTGAAAGCCTTGAA
Source organism: Corallium rubrum (assembly GCA_964035015.1). Taxonomy (NCBI): domain Eukaryota; kingdom Metazoa; phylum Cnidaria; class Anthozoa; order Scleralcyonacea; family Coralliidae; genus Corallium; species Corallium rubrum. The sequence goes on from OZ035997.1 coordinate 25,910,616, forward strand.
ATGAAGAAATATATCTGTTGAAACTACAATACTGAGTATTGTTGTACTGTGTTATTTAAAATACTAGCAGAATCACAAAATATTAGTGATGTGCATTACACTTGAATGCCACTGACAGCATATTTATGGCAGGTAAAATGTTGTTTTGGAACACAATGTTGATTATCTGGAGTGATTAATTCTTTGAAAGTTTTCAAGGCGATAATGTATATATTTTTGTGGAAACATAATGAAAATTATTTATTTGCTAACAGTTTCGGCCTGAGTCACCAGGCTGAAAGCTTAGCAACTAAATATTTTACAGTGTTTCCACAAAAATAGTCTACATGTATATGATCTGGGGTGAGTTGTACAAAGCCAAGATAGCTTATCTAGTTGATAAGTTCTAGCTAAAGAACAGCACTAATCATGCTTTGAACAACCTAATATAAAATTTTACTGATCCACTGATAAAATTGTATCCACAGTGGATAAAAGTTAAATTAGGTTGTTCAAAGCACCACTAGAGTGGTTCTCTAGCTAGGATTTATCCACCATTTTTGTGTGTGTGTCTGTGCTTTTCACACATTTTCATGCATTTCAAGTCTATATCTCGTTCTGTACTTAACAGCGGTAGTCACATGTACGCATTGCGTACCTATTTTTGTAATTGGTCCTTATGACTTTTATTACAGTTTGTCTGAACAACAGCATTAAAAATTTTATTAAGTAAATCAATTGGTAATGTACCACGAGTTCTTCGTAAAATACCCAGACCGTTTTTGCAAAACCATCAATGTGGTCATGTCAATTTAACTGAATTCTCGTCAATAACAAGTCCGAGTGATTTTTTACATTTAACCGTCTTTTCAATTTAACATTACCAATGAAAAGATTTCGATCTACAGTCAGCTTGCCAATCAGCTTTGGGCTGACCAAATTAACATGTATTCGCTTTTAACAGTATTTAAACTAAGACGGTTTGCTTTTAGCCATTCATTGAACCCGGCCAAATTAAATCATGAAAATAAGGAAAAGAAGACTGAGGTGCGAGTATGGAGCCTTATGGTACTCCACATTTTCAGTATGGTTCGTGCAGTAGATAATAATGCCCCATTAACAAAGCAGCGCTGTGTTCTGTTTGAAAGAATTATGAATGAAACCAGCTCAACTGATTTTCATATATTCCATAGAATTTCATCTTGTTTATTAAAATGTCATGATCGACAGTATCAAAAGCTTTTTTCAAATCCACGAACACTGCGATGTTAATTTCTCCCGTCATCCATGTTGCTGAGCCAGTACATTGTATCTTTGATAAAGCCGTCAATGTAGAATAGCAAGGTCGAAAACCTGACTGAAATTTCGATAAAAGATTATTTATGCTAAGATAATCATAGAGTTGAGAAAATACAATTTTTTCAAATATTTTAGAGATCGGTCACAGACAAAACAGAAATTGGTCTGTAATTATTCACATTCGATCTGCCGCCAGACTTATATATTGGTGACACTTTAGCAGCTAATTTACATTCATCGGGGAAAATTCCACTTAAAATAGACTTGTTAAAAATCTTAGACAGAGGTTCAGATACAATACCAGCAACACTTTTAAGTATACTGCGCATGGAATCTTATCTAAACCCGATGCCTTGTTAGAAAGAATTTTCCGAATGGTATTTGCTACGCATTCTGCCTCGTCTGTTTCAAGAAACTCATAGAATCACATGTTGGATTTGGAATCTGTTTTTCAAGGTTTGGACCTATATCTATAAAATGGTTATTGAAATTTTCTGCAATTGGCGAAAGGGTCAGTGACGTCTCGAAAATCATTCTTAACGACGTTAACGGTAGTCATTTTGGTTGGTTGGTTTGTTCAATCATTCAATAAATTATTCAGTAATTTCATGCAGGTTTTCTTTGTATTATCTTTATTTTTGTCCAAATTTGTCACGAAATTAAAAACTCGCGTTTCGTGGTTTTAATTTCACGGTTGACCTTATTTCTTATACATTGGTAGGCTTGCCAATTCGCCTCTGATCGATTTTTTACTAGCGTTTCTTTAGATTGTCTCTACGAAACATCAACGCTTTTAGATCAGAAGTTATCCCGCATGGAGCATCGATATTCCTAACGCGTTTAGTTTTAATAGGTGCATGGGTGTCCAGAACCTTGTTAAACAGTGCCTTCCAAATACACCGCACATCTCATTAACTTAAATCTATAAGTCAGATCTATGCACAGTCAGATAAGGCAAAACATTTTTTCAACTTTCAACGCAACTTTCAACGCAAAAACATTTCTTCAACTTTCAACACAACTTCAGTGATGCGTCCCAAGTTGAAAAGCGTTTTGCACGTATTAACATACACCTACCTTAAACATTGTCACGCAACAACGATTTTGTTGCAAGTTGAAAAAAATTGTTGAAAAAGGCAGACTCCAGTTCTACTTGCTGCAACATGCTGTTTCAACTTGCAGCAAAATCATTGTTGCCGCGCACACGCCAAAACAAAATACCTAAACTCCTAAAACCAGTGCCCAAAACACTGTAACAATCTGCTTATCTGCAGTCTACAAGCAGACTAACCAAAAAAAATAACGAATCAAATATGTAACATTCTTTCTTTGCGCTAATCCTCGAAAGACTGACGAATATAGATAATTGACGGAAAAGTGGATAATGAGGGGGGGGGGGGGGGGGAGTGGTGAGTGCTTCAGCGGCATTGAAACAAGTTTCCGAAACAAGTTTCTTCGAAAAGTTTCTGAAACTTGTTTCCAAAATTAGAACAGTGTTCTAATCAGGGAAATTTGGTTTCGAACTGAAACAAAGTTTCTGAAACTTTTCAACATACTGGAAACTTTTGTTTTTGAAACCGTGTTAATTTCGGTAACTTGTTTCGAAAATTTTCTCTAGAGTACGCCGGGCTTAAAGAAACTTTACTTCTGGTCGATCGGATCCTACTTCATGTATGCCATATCTCGAGCGATGAACATACGAATTAACCCACTCTAGGTTCAGTAACGCAATCTGACATACGACAAAGGTAAAATATATAGTCCCAACTTTCCTCAGCTCAAACCTCACCTTATCTAATACAAAACTTCTACTTCTGAATCCTCAACCCTTAACTAGAGTTGAATGACTAGTGAACAACCACGCCGGTGACGTTATTATTAACCTCAGCAATTAACCTTTACGATCATCATTAGTAGCCTTTTATAGAATAAAGATAAAAAATTAAAAAAACTAAACATTAAATTCCAGTGCAATGTCGATACTGTTATTGCGTTTTCATTATATGTTTTAGTTATCAAAAAAGTTTCCTTGACTAGAAATACGCACATGTTGACCTAAAAAGGTAATGTTAAGTGTGGAATGTAGGCGTATTAAATTTAAAGACGACATTTTTACAATTTCATTGATCGCACTTTTGTTCTGTTTTACACTATATTTCAATTCTAGATTTTTTAAAAGACTTTGGTCATAAAGTGAAGTAAAATTTGTTTAATTCTGGAGAAATAAATTTCCTGATAGCTAGACCTTCCATTCTTCCCGTACATGCATGTCCGGTAGAGCTCCCCTCCCCCCTGTGAGTGAATGCACGACAGGATTGCTGCAACAAAGCACTGACATCTCCAGCAGTGTGTGTGAGCGCCGCCACGCTGGATGAGCACGTTTGATAAAGAATGGACGATTTTGGTAGATTAGTCTTTCCAATATTTAAAATAATCAGAAGGAACCAGTCGGTAAGTCAAATTCATTATTGTTTTTACCAGCTACTTACATCTAGCTTTCGTTCTGTGGATCCTAGATTTCTAGTTAGCTTTTATTCATAAATTCTGCATATATCCGCAAACAGCCGCTAGCTTTCCTTGTTGTTGTCCACACATTTCAAGTTTTATAGGAGCTTTCAGTGTGAAGTAGGACAAGAACTAGTCTAAATCTAAATCTAAATCTAAGTATGCAAGTTAGGATTTCTTCAGTTGGTTTATTTTATACTCAAACACGAATGTTTTCTGGGCGTTTCAAGAAGTCAATGTTGTTTATGAATATATAATGTGATTATTCCTATTCCGACCGCTTAACTTCTGGCCTAGAATGTTGTCGTCGTGAATATTAGTGTATAAATATCGTCATTTTGCTTCCAGATGGTCTCGTACAAATTGAAATGTTGATAAATTGCTTGAGAGTTGAGCCCCCTACCTTGGGTGTTGCATATTCTGGAATCCTTTTTGTAAACAAACTGGACATGAAACTCGACTAATTTCTTACAAGCGTCTAATATAACCTAGTTAATACGTATTTCATAATTATCAGTGGACAGTGCTAGAGTTGGAAGTTTGTATTTACAAGTGTTTTGTTGTACAGTTGTACTGTTTAAATACTTGGTGGACAGTGGGTATAATATGACTACTGTTTAGTTTATGACTGCCATTGAACCCCACTGACTTTATGCTCTTGAAAGATAATCTCATTTCGTTCGCTACTATTTACTAAAACCAGACATGAATAATCTCGAACTTTGTGACCAAGATGCTGTTAATAAAGATCATTTCTTTTATAAACCAGAGTTGTGTTTTTAGTTCAACCATACAATATATAATGTTGAAATATACGAATGTATTTAAAGCAATATTATATAATATAGTCATTCAGTTTTAAGATGTAGATCGTGTTTGATTCATTCTTAATGTCTTGTCTGGTTCATTAGTTAGATATAAACAAGTAGTTTCATCTTCTCAAGTGGTATTGTCGATCAGAATAGCCATATATGGCGTGGAAATTTTTTTAGGCATGAGTGCAAGTTGTTGATTACTGACAAGACAAAGAATGCCTTCTGTCTGCCGTAATATCGCGATTATCTTACCCAACATCAGACTTAATTTGTCTTTTTTAATGTCTAATTACTTTCTGTAGTATTGTACGACTTAGTCAAAACGATTTAAAATGTTGGATTGCTAAAATGGAGCAGAATTGTTGGTGATTATCCATGAAATCAACAGAATAGTTTCAATATTTTTATAAGAATTTGTATCATGTGGTAGATCAGAGAGATTAAGGGTGCTCATGTTACCCATACACACCTGTTCACATCTGCTTACAATAACATTAGCATTGTATTGTTAGTTTTAATTATTACCAAATTTTTAATTAAATTTTGCTTAGTCTTGCATATAGTTTGAGAAAAACCCCAAAATAGTCAAATTCATAATATAACAATTTTATCTGTAGATAATTTGACACTAACTTAACTGGATTCTAAATGTCATTGTAACTCTGGTATGATATATGCATGGTCAGTTTGGGTATCATTTAGCCTGTGTGTACATCATGCAGATCATGTCTTTTGTCTATGAAATATGCAGTTCAATTTATGTCTTTTTTTCAACCTCAAACTATTAAAACAAGCATTCTGGGCAAATTTGGAATGGTTAACAGCTGCTTCGCTAAATCTATAGATACATATTTAATCTAAACTCTAATATTAATAACATTATATAATTACTATACTGTTAAAGTTACTGTATAATGCAGAAGGGGTAGGGGGTTACAACCCCCCTGTATAAATAGTAAAGCTTTTATAAATAATAAAGCTCTATATAAACAGGTCTAGCTATAACAGTTTTTCTTCATTTCACCTTAGACTAAGTGGTTTGGTTTGTTTGTAAGTTGCTTAGTTTTTATTAAAGTATTTTAACCTTCTCAATGTATTCATGTTCAATATGGTCTTTTTAAAAGTTATCTGCTGGGTAATAATAGTTATCACCCAATTCATTAAATTAATATGAAAAAAATTCAAAAGAAATGAATATTGTTGAATGCAGGTAGATTACTAAATTTACTTAAGATCAATTCAATGTTGATAATTAAACCTGAACAATTACATGTATTTGTACATATGTGTGTTTGAATTTGATAAGTCTGAACTGTAAATGCTGCTTGTTGTACTACAGTCACTTACAGCTATATAGAAACACCGCCCATCAAAACATATTTTCTATTTCAATGTCAAACATAAATGTTTTCCTAGGAATACATGTTTGTGTTCTTAGCCAATCACGTCTTGCCAATCCCACTGTGTCAATTTCAAAACTGTTAACTTTTGAACATGTTTTAACATGTTTTGATGGGTGCATGGTGTTTCCACTTTCCAACAGTATTACTTACATGCATACATGTATTTACATAATAATGTTAGAATTTTCCTTACATTTATATGAATGCATGTTGCCATTCAGCAACTTTAAGTTGTTGCATCAGTATTGCTGCCTATAAGCTGTTTGAGAGTTATCCCTGTCATGAGTATATTTGTCTGTGTGCTGTATATTAGAGTGAGTAAAACAATATTTAGGGGCTAAGGAATTTTATTATTTAACCGTTTTTTTCAGTTTAGCTTTTAGAAAAACCAGAAAACTGTCATTATTTATTACAATGTATAATTTTGTTTAGTTCTTTAAAGATTAAAGATGAGAAAAGCAAAATAAAATTAAAGTTAGCAAACGTTTTCACTGAATGTTTGTTTTTTGTTCAATATTTTGCTGTGATTTATGCAGTCATTTATAATTATACAGCCAAATTATGATGTCCAGTGCTATTAAAAATTTGAAATTGCATTCCTTCAATTAGTTCAATACTGAAATTGCATTCGTTTCTGAAATTTTGAATAACCAGTTCAGAGTCAGCTGTTTGGTGGTTTTTATTTCAATCAAAACTGCCCAAGCTTAGAAGGGGCTGTTTTTGGCCAGCTCAACCAGGAGTTGACATGGCCTCATGGGTTAGTTAAAATAGGATGCAACCTTAATGTTTAGCTGCATGTTTTCTTTTACCTGGGATAAATGGCCCAAATGTAATAATGTTTTGATGAACACCTGAGTCAACAGTAAAAAGCTAAGCAATAAGTAATAAACCTACCATGGTGTTATCAGAACTTCACACTTTCATTACAATTTGCCACCATGCTGACATTTAAAGAATTAGTGGTACCAAATGTGTTCAATAAATCTGTCCTAACATAACTTTGCAATATTTTGTCCAACACATAGTGAACAATATACACACACAGTTGTCTTAGCTGGAATTAGTCAAACCAACACATTAACTGCTTCTCAAATCTCAAGGGATTCAAAATGGACATTTTTCCAATTGTTTGGCACTCACTGTTTTGAAATTTGAATCATAAAGGAAAGTTGGACAAACATGTAGCTGAAGTCATTTGAACACAGTGCTAATATGTACAGTCAAACCCCTATTAGCAGACACTTAAATTGGGATCTGGTTTATGTTTCCGAGGTACAGTACATACAGCCACTTATATATGCAGTGGTGTCACCAGCTCTGGGAAAGTGATGTAGACTAAAAGTTATTGTGAGTCCACATTTGTAGAGAACGTTTGGAGAAATGCTTCCCTGAAAAAATTTAAAATTTGGGGTTCTCCAAAATGACATTCCTCGATTGGTTCTGTCATGTTCAAATTGTTGTACAGTTGCAACATTCTCAGGTATTTGAGCTGCTAAAAGAAATACTGTAAATGTTTTCACTAGATTTGGAAAAATTTTCAGAATTGGTTTTGAAAAGGAGTGGAAGAACTTGTCCCTGGCTGGTCCTCCCATGGTCATGCACCTACACTTGGGGAAGTTGGGCTGTGCAGAATTTTGATATTTTTTATGAATGTACTGACCCTGATTTGTATTTTTGTCAAAATATAAGTCAGGGCTGTATCCAGGGGGTTTGCTGTATCCACGGTCTTGATGAGTACATCACCAGGAACATGCACCTCTGGACTCCATTGGAGGGCTCTTGGCCCTTTATATTGTCACGAATACACCAATGACTGGTGTGCCCAGCCCCAAATTATCTCTGGATATGGCGCTGAATTATGTAAAATCTTTATTGTTAAAGATTTATTTTCTGCAACAGTAGTTGAGTACTGTAGTAGAGACTTTCTAAAAATCACTGGATATCACTCTCAGGAAGCATGAAATGCTATTTTGGATTTTACATATGTCTGCCTTGGTCGTCCTCGTCTCTTGCCCGTCCTCGTCTCTTGCCCGTGCATCGGCTACCACATGATAGTCCAATGAGCAGGAAGTCTCGGGTGTCGATGACAGTGACCCGCCAGTTTCATCCTCCGTGCTGCGATTTAATGTCACCCACTCCCGGGAGCTCACCATATAGGACCTCGTATAAGACACTGATATTGTTTATCTCACATTTCACTCCAGTCTGATATTAAAAGACCTTCACTAGTTGAAATGTCCGTTTTTCACTTTATATCATTGTTTTTTAGTAGTACCCCACTTGATGTGAACTGTAATAAAATTTTTAATTTTCTGATGGAATGGAAAATACACGTCATTATTTATAAACCTTGTACATTGAGGTTTATTACCTTTACATATTTTATGCTACCGTCGGACCCCTATTAACGGACACCTCTCTTAAACGGACTATGGAGAATTGCGTTGCATTATGGGATGCGTACAGCGTGGCTTGTTGCATCTCTGCTCTGAAGCTGTTCGATTGCACTCCGCTTCTGTGTGGTTTGTTGTCCCACCCAACCACTCCCTGACTCCCTTTAAAACAGATCTAAGATTGAGAGTAGGTGGTAAGTATTAGTCAACACATTCCACTGATATGATGAGTGTGACCATAGTGTGCCGGGTGCCGGAGGTTGACCCATTGCAGAGTTGCCATGGTTTCCTCTTTTGCTTGACGAAATTGCTTTATGTCTTCGTGCATTTTGGCACCTACAGCCCACCCTCCGAAGTATTAGTGAGAACTGCGTGTTATTTTGTAAATTTTTGTTTTCTTTATCATTTAGTTTGCTGAATTAGAAGATGTTTCAGAAGGTGATCAATGTTTACATTGTTCAGAGTGCCCAACAGGTTTTAAGCACCATTCTTGGAGGTAAATTATACTGTAGTTGTCTGCTAACACAACCTTGACAAGTACTAAAGTACAAATTCTAAATGATTATGGGTAAGAATTTTTTTTAATTACTTTGGAAAATAGCTCATTCCTGGGACAGAGATGTACAAAATGGTAGCTATTATATAACTGGGTTGGGGTTTTTCCCCAGCTTTTTTAACTTTTTCTGGGTGGCATGTGACTCAAGTCATGTTTATTTTACTCTGGCTAATGGCAGACGATTTTACTTGTTACAGAGAAAACCGGTTAATATTTACAGACAGGATGTTTGTATCAAGGCTAAATTGTATTTGACAGAAGAGCTTCAGACCGAAATACTGAAAACAAGGCGTACGATTGCGCACTTTTAGTTATTGAGATGCGCATTTTGCCAGGTGTCTCGTTTGTTGTGACAGCAATATATTTTGCGAGAAAATGTAAACCTTCCTTCAGTGAAGCATAACGTTTTATAACGGTGCTGCAAGGTAGGGTGCGATTTATAGCGTAGCGGAACATCTTACAACGTAACGGAACGTTTTATAGTGTGGTGGAACGTGTTATATAAACGCAGCGTAATGTCTTATGACAACATTGTAGCGGAACGTCTTAAGCGTAACATCTTACAACGTAGCACAATGTTTTAATCATTTTTCAAAAAAACTGGCAAGCTCCACTCAAAGTAAACATACTGTTTAAAATAAACAAAGTGTAAATGCAGTTTCTGGATATAAAACATTGTTATTCTGCTGTTTTTTGCTCGCTAGCAAGTCTGTTTGCCATTCCTTACTTTGTGGGGAGGCCGCCAATTTCTTTCCAAAACGATGCGCACGCAACACCCTGAAACTCGTCTTATTATGTACATCGTAACATTGTAACGAACGTCCTATGTAGCCTAGTGAATCGCACGCCTGAGCTTAATATTACGAGCGATGTACCACGTCAGGCTTGATGTTGGCACGTACAGACGTACTGCACACCGCCATTTGAAAGCCCTGCCACAGGAGATAAGAATTTTATACTTACATATATACATTAAAATGATTAATAGAGGACTTGCCGACGTTATTTATGAGAGCTCATTGTCTAATATTGTTAATAAATAAGGTTTTTGTAATTGTTTTCATCACTGTTTTAGGAAAAGTTGTTCAAACTGTAACTGCGATGCATACCACCATGCCGCTATGTACAATCCTTATAATAATCCTGTTGAGAGAATGGCTGTTCAAGAAGATCCAATGTCGTCATTTGACAATGCTAGAGAAAGAGGTTATGCTTGGGTACCAAGAGATTTATCTGATCTAGAGGTAAGTTGTTCTATATTTATGATTGATGTAGATGTACTATTTCATTATCTTGGTTATTGTCAGTGTTGTAATTTATTTTATAATTATTATTATTATACAGGACAGCGTTTAATATGATCTAATTATTAAAAACTATTTGTCTTCATTAAATATAGTATCGTTCATACTGGGATTTTTGAATTGGAGGGGGGGGGGGGGGGGGGGGGGGTTAGTACAAAGTGATGACACAAGTCTAGGGGGTCTGGGGGCATACCCTCAGGGAAATTTTTGAACTCTGGGTTTCTCTTGGTGACCAAAATATAAAGGTTTTAAATCACATGTTTTAAACAGACGTCAGAAAGAGTAGAAAGTAGAAGTAAATTTTGACTCCCAAAATTTCTCCCGCATTCTCTCCCACGGTTGCGCGCTTTGTCCTACAAACAAAAATATTCAATTGGCTTTATGCATGCATACACTTTACTTGAGCAATGGAAGCATTATACATTATGTAGTACACAATTATAACTACCACCACGCGGCCTGAAGCCCCTAAAGGAAGGCAATATGTTTGGCCCCTCCTCCTTTCTCCGGATTTGAACTCACCATTCTTGGTCAAAGATTTTGCCGTTTGGACGAATTTTAAGTGGTTTAATTACAAAATTAGGAAGTATGGAATATTTGACAAGCCAGAAAAACACTTGACTATCACCTCGTTTTCCCTGTTCAGGGCCAGTTTTATCCAAGCACTTGAGGTTAGGTCCGTTTTTATCAGATTGAATTTTACTTGTGATACACAATTCTAGGGGCGTCCGGGGGCATCCCCCCCCGGAACATTTTTGAAACATTTTTACAAAAATTGGATGATTTTTCAACTTTATTGAGAAAATTACAGCATTATATATTTACAAAGCCAACTAAAATATTAGTTAGGCTAGCGAAACGAGACAGGCCGAGGCGCGAACACCCAGAGAGCCGGCATTCCTACCTTGTGGACCCAGGTCCGCGCAGGCGGTTTACTTAGTGTACAGTATTACCTTCGGCGTGTAGTAATGACAAGCCAACATGTCATTTTGGTGTAGTTATTATATATTAGTGCATTATTATTATTATAACAAATGTGCGCCACGCGGCCACAACGCACGCCGAAGATCTTCGGCGCAACCTACAAACTTTCCACCGTGGTAAATGCCTAACAGACTGCAGTTTTCTATAGTATTAGTCTGAGGGCATGTCTTGGATGTGTTTGCCTTTGTCAACTGTCCTGAGCAGTAAAATGTTCGTCTAAGTCACTCAGCCAACCTAACATGAAGTAGCTTAGGGGGCTGCGATCCTTTGCGCTGACCAAACGAATTGTGGCTTCTGTCTGTAGACGAGTTGCTTGGAAGTCGAAGATTCATGGGGAAAACCCCACCTAACTTATAGGTAATTTGGTACTGTTCATACTTAAAGGTGAAGTGTAAAACGGTATTAATAACAACAGATGAATACTTGGAAAAAGTCAAGATTTGAAAGTCAAAGAAATCAAATATCGTTTAATAAATTGTATCGTGCTGTCGTGCATACACAAATAATTTATTCGCAATTCAAGATTGAATATTGAAACTCAATCCCAGATTAAGTTTCTAGGTCCGGTAACCGGACAAAAAAAGTGCTTGGATAAAACACTGCCTATTTCACGACGTTATAATTCGATAATATCACGCTTCTTTTATTTCTTAATGAGTGTAATATGTCAGAAAAGCCTAGCGTTAAGTTACTGTATGTTCAATTTCTGACGCGATTGCGTTGCGAATTTTAATATTTGCTGACTTGGGAGAAAAATTACAAAACACATTTGTTTGCCTAGTTATAAACCTTCCAAAATAAAAAAAATATTCCAATAGTTTGTTGAGTGATCTCTCACTCGGTGAGCATTCTTCGTCACTGGTCCAGTTGTATATAGGTCAGTGGATCTTACTTTTTACTGACCTCCAAACCGTGTCTGAGTTGTTGATGTAAACCATTGAACTCTAAAAGGACTGGAACGCTAACTCCATAAGGCAGGCCCTAGGGGCTAAGAACGGTGGAAACAAAACAATGGCCCAGCAAGAATGATTTAGGGTTTTTTGTACTTGATTTTTTTCCACAATTGATATTACGAAGCCAGTATGTATTAGAATCATTGTTCTTTCTATTTGAACTACGTTTGTAGGCGAAAACAGAATAAAGGAGGAAATAAATTGCCGAACAAAAGCAAAATTTCTCCTGACGAAATTAAATTCAGGTTTTACTGTTAATATGTCTTTTTTCATGAATTCTTTAAGCTCTGTCAAGCTGTTAGTACCTTTAGGGGCGTCCGGGTGTGTTAAATAAAAGAAAAACGTTCGTTGAGTCCGTGAGGATGAATGGCACCAATTTTGAAAATGAGACGCTTTTCTAGTCTTTTGCGGCTGACATTACCGCCAGAAATGGGTGAGATGGCACAAACTTTCATATCTGAAATGGCAATGGTTGGCACTATTAAAATGTCGGGCAACAAGCTTTGTGAACATCATTGTTCCTCACAGAACGAAATGTTCAGCAAACCTGTCAGATAAACGTCTGCCAGTTTCACCGCAACATTTATTGCAAGAAATACAGTAAATGATGTTTGAGTTAGTTTCTTTTGACTCGTCAGAGAGCTAGATCATGCCAGCATCCGTATTTTCTACAGATTGTCCCTAGATTTAGACTTATATATTTATTTTATTCAAAATACTTAGTTGATTGCAAGCAGTTTAATAAACTTGACACTGAAGTGACTGAACATGACATACCAAAAATTCAAAAATTTTGAACTCAAATTTAGATCTCTTTCATCAGATAAATCACCGGCCTTTCAAGCAAGTTTTGGTCTATAAAAATCTTTGAGACAAAGGCTATTTTATTGTACTATGTGTGAATTCCTTATAACCCGTCCGACGCAATTAAACTGAAGAAAAAAGATTTTCTCATTGTCCATCTTGTTCAGAAAAGGACTGGTGTTGACGTGCATGGCGGCGCCCATGTCCACCATTTTTGACTTCAAAATTGCACTCAGAGTTATCGTTCCAGTCTACTTAGAGTTCAATGATGTAAACTAAACAATCAGCCGTAGAATATTTTGTAAACTAACAGTTTTGAATTTTCAGCTGTGAATTTTTGTAAAATACTGAACACAGGAACCAGCACCAACACCAGCAGTAACACCTGTATCAACACGAGTACCACCAACCACTACCGCGAAGCCCTACCATATAATCAGTATGCTACATGACAAATTTTGCTATTATAGTTACGTTCTCCTTGGACAACTGCTACAACTCTTCGAAGAAAGAGTTTTATCTCAGGAGATGATAAACTTTCATTAGGAGGAACTTTACTGTACTATACAGTATTATATAAAACAAAAGTTACATTTAATAACTTTATTTTAAGATTAATTTAACAATAGTTGCTCAATTTTGTGCTTATTTAAAGTCTTTGTGACTTCTGTAAATGTATGCGTGCATGAAGAAGTACAACTTTGACCGAGAAGCTTACAGTTTTTTCTCTGTTGTAGATCGAACAATATATGATGTTTTTGCCGTCATCTAAAGCTCCTAGATTGGGTTCAGAAGGACTTACCTATCGTGCTCAACAACTAGCTTATCAGCTTCCACTTCATGATTTCTCAGCGAGTTATATGAAATTTCTTCCTGAGGCTGAGAGAGAAGCTTTTGAAAGTACACAAGCTTCTGGCATAGACGACTCCATGGGTCAAGGTAATGTTATTCTGCATGCCAGTTCTTGCATTTGTTCAAGTGGCCACACTGTTATTGTTATCAAATATTTTTTATAAAACTAAAAAAAAAATTGCACGAGAAATTGCATCATCAAGTCTCGCAACGTTTTTGGTGCACGAAGTAGAATCAAGTTCTACTTTAGCAACGATTGCGGCAACGCTGCAACTGATTTTTTGAAGCATTGCACAATGTAACACCCATCTTGCAAGTTGTCTCGTAATATTTCGTTGATCAACCAATAGAAATACACCTTCAAGCACGTCCCCAGGGTCTTCTATGTGGTTTCTGCGAAAGTTACGAGACAAGTGCAAGAAACATTGCAGAGTGTAACACCCCTGCTCACGCAACTGCAGTTTAACAGATTTAGCCGTTGTGACACAAGTTGCACGAAAAATTGCATAGTGTGCCTGTAAGACCGCCTTAACCAGAGCCTGAAATAATTTTAAAATTTGTCCGGCAAAACTTCCGAGCAAAATGAAATTTGACCGGAAATTTTCAAATTTGGTCGGAAATTTTTTAGTTTAGTTTGACCCCCTCCGTTGAGTAAATTCTGTCAAGCATGCAATAAATCACTCTACTTGTTATTTGTAATAATAAAACACAAATGTTTAATTCTGAATTGCGTATTAGTTATAGTGAATAATAATTTAATTAAAATGGTAACTATGAAACAACTTTAAACTGAAAAGCTGGATTACACGATAAGTTTCCGTGATTACAATGGCGTCAATCGCAGTTTAACGCAATGGTTTTGAATTAAAAATCACGCACTATTGTTATCTCGACTTGACAACCTGGAAGATAAAGAATACGTTTCCTCGACGTTTTGAGCTCAGGACCTTCGTCAGGAGAGTCAAATAAGCCTATTTGATCAGCCTATTTAACTGTCCTGATCATGAAGGGCCTTTGCTCGAAACGTCGAGGAAACGTATTCTTTATCTTCCAGGTCGTCAAATTAACAACAATGAAAGCAGTCACTCTCACTCGTAACTCACTGTCACACACTTAAGTTAACTAAACTTTGTTTAAAGCATACTCTGATCGAAGAAATTTTGATAGTGCACTGTAAAGTGTAAAACCAACTTTAACTCAAAACTGATGGAAAACCCAATGGAAATTTAACAAGAAAAATGGAGTTGAGCGCCGACCCGATCATTTAAAAAAACAGATTATTATTTTTTTCAAAATTTGTCCGGACAAAATTTCCGATCATTTCAGCATTTGGTCGGAAAAACTGGAATTTGGTCGGAAAACCGCCGGCCGTTATTTCAAGCTCTGCTTAACTGATCCAAAAAGTGGCTTTCTTTATTCTTGTCAACAATAAATGATTTCGCAATCTTAAACGACGGTTTATCATCACTAAATGATTAATGCTGACGCCAGCCCATCAATTCTGCTGCTCCATAAATATATCGTAACCGCGCAAGTGAACATCTTACCGCAATCCAATGTAATGCGCCGCATGAATGGCTGTAGGCTACTTTTATGAGCTCTGTTTTATTTTGATAATTTATCCTTCTAAACTTGAACCATGGCCTC
The DNA here is from genome assembly GCA_964035015.1 of Corallium rubrum. Classification (NCBI taxonomy): domain Eukaryota; kingdom Metazoa; phylum Cnidaria; class Anthozoa; order Scleralcyonacea; family Coralliidae; genus Corallium; species Corallium rubrum. The sequence continues at coordinate 25,926,110 of OZ035997.1, forward strand.
CGTACGCCCATATCATCTTAGTAATGGACTTCTAAAGAAGGTCTGGCCACGTTAGCGAAGAAAACGAGCAGGCAAACTAGTGAAATCAATCGAGATAATTCAACCTGTTAAAGACCCATAATCCAGCAAATTGTGTTCCTTCGTATGTGCCACGATCGAAAAATGGTTCAGAAAAGGTGCTGGTACGTAGTGTTTTGCTTTCCATTGTGCCACGTATGCAAATTTCGTACTTGTTTGCCTAACAGAGACTTGGCTGAGACAACGTAGTCTCTATTAGCGGATTTACCTTGGTTCAGCTGGATAGGCAGTCGGGTATACATGGCGGTGTGTGCACGTATATTAACGAATCGATTAAGTTTTTCCTGCTAGACGACCTAACCGATTTTTCCTTCGAGGTCCTATGGATTAAAATTTGTCCAACTCGTCTCCCAAGAGGCCTTAGCAGTATTGTTGTAGTAACAGTGTACCATCCACCAAGTGCGGATGATTCTGCCATGTTGAACTATCTCGTGTCTCTCGTCTATTGAGTCTCAGCATTCGAACAGTGGCATTCTTTTGCTTGGAGACTTTAACAAACGTTGTGAATTTGAAATCTAGTTTTAAATTGAAGCAAATAGTTAGTTTCCCGACTAGAGGACAGAACACCCTGGATTGGATTCTAACTAATCTCCAAGATTTCT
>OZ035997.1:25926989-25964489 GCA_964035015.1 Corallium rubrum
ACTTTTATTTCTTAATGAGTGTAATATGTCAGAAAATCCTAGCGTTTAAGTTACTGTATGTTCAATTTCTCATGCGATTGCGTTGCGAATTTTAATATTTGCTGACTTGGGAGAAAAATTACAAAACACATTTGTTTGCCTAGTTATAAACCTTCCAAAATAAAAAAAATATTCCAATAGTTTGTTGAGTGATCTCTCACTCGGTGAGCATTCTTCGTCACTGGTCCAGTTGTATATAGGTCAGTGGATCTTACTTTTTACTGACCTCCAAACCGTGTCTGAGTTGTTGATGTAAACCATTGAACTCTAAAAGGACTGGAACGCTAACTCCATAAGGCAGGCCCTAGGGGCTAAGAACGGTGGAAACAAAACAATGGCCCGGCAAGAATGATTTAGGGTTTTTTGTACTTGATTTTTTTCCACAATTGATATTACGAAGCCAGTATGTATTAGAATCATTGTTCTTTCTATTTGAACTACGTTTGTAGGCGAAAACAGAATAAAGGAGGAAATAAATTGCCGAACAAAAGCAAAATTTCTCCTGACGAAATTAAATTCAGGTTTTACTGTTAATATGTCTTTTTTCATGAATTCTTTAAGCTCTGTCAAGCTGTTAGTACCTTTAGGGGCGTCCGGGTGCGTTAAATAAAAGAAAAACGTTCGTTGAGTCCGTGAGGATGAATGGCACCAATTTTGAAAATGAGACGCTTTTCTAGTCTTTTGCGGCTGACATTACCGCCAGAAATGGGTGAGATGGCACAAACTTTCATATCTGAAATGGCAATGGTTGGCACTATTAAAATGTCGGGCAACAAGCTTTGTGAACATCATTGTTCCTCACAGAACGAAATGTTCAGCAAACCTGTCAGATAAACGTCTGCCAGTTTCACCGCAACATTTATTGCAAGAAATACAGTAAATGATGTTTGAGTTAGTTTCTTTTGACTCGTCAGAGAGCTAGATCATGCCAGCATCCGTATTTTCTACAGATTGTCCCTAGATTTAGACTTATATATTTATTTTATTCAAAATACTTAGTTGATTGCAAGCAGTTTAATAAACTTGACACTGAAGTGACTGAACATGACATACCAAAAATTCAAAAATTTTGAACTCAAATTTAGATCTCTTTCATCAGATAAATCACCGGCCTTTCAAGCAAGTTTTGGTCTATAAAAATCTTTGAGACAAAGGCTATTTTATTGTACTATGTGTGAATTCCTTATAACCCGTCCGACGCAATTAAACTGAAGAAAAAAGATTTTCTCATTGTCCATCTTGTTCAGAAAAGGACTGGTGTTGACGTGCATGGCGGCGCCCATGTCCACCATTTTTGACTTCAAAATTGCACTCAGAGTTATCGTTCCAGTCTACTTAGAGTTCAATGATGTAAACTAAACAATCAGCCGTAGAATATTTTGTAAACTAACAGTTTTGAATTTTCAGCTGTGAATTTTTGTAAAATACTGAACACAGGAACCAGCACCAACACCAGCAGTAACACCTGTATCAACACGAGTACCACCAACCACTACCGCGAAGCCCTACCATATAATCAGTATGCTACATGACAAATTTTGCTATTATAGTTACGTTCTCCTTGGACAACTGCTACAACTCTTCGAAGAAAGAGTTTTATCTCAGGAGATGATAAACTTTCATTAGGAGGAACTTTACTGTACTATACAGTATTATATAAAACAAAAGTTACATTTAATAACTTTATTTTAAGATTAATTTAACAATAGTTGCTCAATTTTGTGCTTATTTAAAGTCTTTGTGACTTCTGTAAATGTATGCGTGCATGAAGAAGTACAACTTTGACCGAGAAGCTTACAGTTTTTTCTCTGTTGTAGATCGAACAATATATGATGTTTTTGCCGTCATCTAAAGCTCCTAGATTGGGTTCAGAAGGACTTACCTATCGTGCTCAACAACTAGCTTATCAGCTTCCACTTCATGATTTCTCAGCGAGTTATATGAAATTTCTTCCTGAGGCTGAGAGAGAAGCTTTTGAAAGTACACAAGCTTCTGGCATAGACGACTCCATGGGTCAAGGTAATGTTATTCTGCATGCCAGTTCTTGCATTTGTTCAAGTGGCCACACTGTTATTGTTATCAAATATTTTTTATAAAACTAAAAAAAAAATTGCACGAGAAATTGCATCATCAAGTCTCGCAACGTTTTTGGTGCACGAAGTAGAATCAAGTTCTACTTTAGCAACGATTGCGGCAACGCTGCAACTGATTTTTTGAAGCATTGCACAATGTAACACCCATCTTGCAAGTTGTCTCGTAATATTTCGTTGATCAACCAATAGAAATACACCTTCAAGCACGTCCCCAGGGTCTTCTATGTGGTTTCTGCGAAAGTTACGAGACAAGTGCAAGAAACATTGCAGAGTGTAACACCCCTGCTCACGCAACTGCAGTTTAACAGATTTAGCCGTTGTGACACAAGTTGCACGAAAAATTGCATAGTGTGCCTGTAAGACCGCCTTAACCAGAGCCTGAAATAATTTTAAAATTTGTCCGGCAAAACTTCCGAGCAAAATGAAATTTGACCGGAAATTTTCAAATTTGGTCGGAAATTTTTTAGTTTAGTTTGACCCCCTCCGTTGAGTAAATTCTGTCAAGCATGCAATAAATCACTCTACTTGTTATTTGTAATAATAAAACACAAATGTTTAATTCTGAATTGCGTATTAGTTATAGTGAATAATAATTTAATTAAAATGGTAACTATGAAACAACTTTAAACTGAAAAGCTGGATTACACGATAAGTTTCCGTGATTACAATGGCGTCAATCGCAGTTTAACGCAATGGTTTTGAATTAAAAATCACGCACTATTGTTATCTCGACTTGACAACCTGGAAGATAAAGAATACGTTTCCTCGACGTTTTGAGCTCAGGACCTTCGTCAGGAGAGTCAAATAAGCCTATTTGATCAGCCTATTTAACTGTCCTGATCATGAAGGGCCTTTGCTCGAAACGTCGAGGAAACGTATTCTTTATCTTCCAGGTCGTCAAATTAACAACAATGAAAGCAGTCACTCTCACTCGTAACTCACTGTCACACACTTAAGTTAACTAAACTTTGTTTAAAGCATACTCTGATCGAAGAAATTTTGATAGTGCACTGTAAAGTGTAAAACCAACTTTAACTCAAAACTGATGGAAAACCCAATGGAAATTTAACAAGAAAAATGGAGTTGAGCGCCGACCCGATCATTTAAAAAAACAGATTATTATTTTTTTCAAAATTTGTCCGGACAAAATTTCCGATCATTTCAGCATTTGGTCGGAAAAACTGGAATTTGGTCGGAAAACCGCCGGCCGCCGGCCGTTATTTCAAGCTCTGCTTAACTGATCCAAAAAGTGGCTTTCTTTATTCTTGTCAACAATAAATGATTTCGCAATCTTAAACGACGGTTTATCATCACTAAATGATTAATGCTGACGCCAGCCCATCAATTCTGCTGCTCCATAAATATATCGTAACCGCGCAAGTGAACATCTTACCGCAATCCAATGTAATGCGCCGCATGAATGGCTGTAGGCTACTTTTATGAGCTCTGTTTTATTTTGATAATTTATCCTTCTAAACTTGAACCATGGCCTCCGTACGCCCATATCATCTTAGTAATGGACTTCTAAAGAAGGTCTGGCCACGTTAGCGAAGAAAACGAGCAGGAAAACTAGTGAAATCAATCGAGATAATTCAACCTGTTAAAGACCCATAATCCAGCAAATTGTGTTCCTTCGTATGTGACACGATCGACAAATGGTTCAGAAAAGGTGCTGGTACGTAGTGTTTTGCTTTCCATTGTGCCACGTATGCAAATTTCGTACTTGTTTGCCTAACAGAGACTTGGCTGAGACAACGTAGTCTCTATTAGCGGATTTACCTTGGTTCGGCTGGATAGGCAGTCGGGTATACATGGCGGTGTGTGCACGTATATTAACGAATCGATTAAGTTTTTCCTGCCAGACGACCTAACCGATTTTTCCTTCGAGGTCCTATGGATTAAAATTTGTCCAACTCGTCTCCCAAGAGGCCTTAGCAGTATTGTTGTAGTAACAGTGTACCATCCACCAAGTGCGGATGATTCTGCCATGTTGAACTATCTCGTGTCTCTCGTCTATTGAGTCTCAGCATTCGAACAGTGGCATTCTTTTGCTTGGAGACTTTAACAAACGTTGTGAATTTGAAATCTAGTTTTAAATTGAAGCAAATAGTTAGTTTCCCGACTAGAGGACAGAACACCCTGGATTGGATTCTAACTAATCTCCAAGATTTCTATAACGTTCCAGACAAGCGCCCACTCTTTGGTTTATCTGACCACGTGACCATTGACCTTAAACCAAAGACACGCTCCCATGCAGCTATCGAAGCTGCGGTTGACGGTTAAATCGAGAGATCTGCGTCCAAGTACCGTAGAATTCCGAAAGTAATGGCCCTCCGAAAGTAACGGGGGCCGTTACTTTCGGATTTAGTAGCCCTTGGGGGAAGAAATATCAAAAGTCTCCGTTCATCAGTAATTATTTATTTACTGCACTAGTCCTATTTTCATGTAACTTTTTCTGAGGATGATTCTGTAATTAACGACTACCTAATGTAGAGGACGTAATGTTTTACGACAGCAGCGATGATGACCTTGACATGATTGGCGGCGATGGTGGCAACCTATAAAGAGAAAACATGTTATAAATATTGAAAAATTAAAGACGAACGCGTGCTTTCATCGAACAGAAATGTCGATAATCGAAAAAACATATATTAGTAGCTTTAAGTTGATTGTTAAGTTTTAATACGAACATTACTTTTTTGCTGGATAAACATGTATTTGAAACATTAAGAAAATGCGCCACGTTCGAAGGGGCCGCTACTTTCAGGGGGGGGCCCGCTATTTTCGGGAAATTTTAGAAGTGTCACAAAATCAACGTTACTTTCGGGGAGTAGTTACTTTCGGGGAGTCGTTACTTTCGGAGGGTCGTTACTTTCGGAATTCTACGGTAGTCGCTTGGCTATGGGGACATATCTTCAACAGGTCAACGTTCCTGCCGTACTTAACACCGTGAATACATGTGCAGAGAAGGTGACGCTCTTTGAGTCAATCAGATTGGTTTAGACCTTGTACTCCCTCTACGATCCAAGACTATTCATTTAAATGAGCCACCGTAGTTTAATTCAGCTTATCCTGCGAACCGGCTCTCCCTTGAGGGGGTTGGGGAGAGGAGGAGGGCCTGCACGCGTAGTATTGTTTTTTTGAGTAGTAGCGTTCCAAATTGGGACGCAGCTTACTGATTGGACGAGACGATGATTGATGACGTAGCTTTGTAGCTTGAGGCTTGTGGTTGTATAGACTGCTGGTAATTTGTAATTATTAAATGCATTTGTGTAAAAAGATATTAGCCATCAGGTAAACTGATATTCTTAATCATTATCTTTGACCGTTTTTTTATCAAGGGTTGTTCGAACCGCAATCATATTCAGGTTGATTAATTAGGATAGAGGCGAATTGTTTTGGAACGAAGTACTGATCGAGGGAAGTCCTTCATCAAAATAAATACTGTGGTGAAGAGCTTTGCTTGAAATGTCAGCATTTTAAATTCGTTCCAAAAATTTCACCACCTTTTCGCTTCGCCATGCTTGTTAAACACTTTAGTTTAGTGTGAAAGCAAATCTAGCCTGCGTGCAGATCGTCCTCTTGTGGTAAGTCAACTAATTGAAAATTTATTATTAACGAGAAAATATTATTTTCAAAACAAAGGATAAGGTTCGAAACGGTTCGAAATACATTTCGGCTTCAACACGTGCAGCTTTTTGTATTAGCACCTAGACGTTGTCTCATTCTGTTGTTTTTTCAATCTTTACTTTCACACAGCACGCTTTCACAAACGAAGAGATACTTGTGCGGAAATCCCGATATAATCGTCCTTGACGGCAACACAAAGGAACAACTCAACAATTGATAGCTTCGAGGATAGCTTTTCACGCCGTCCTTATTTTCTGTAAGCATTTTGAAATTGATTTGCCGGCAAGTCGCTCAGAGCGACAATATTTCTTAAATCAAACACGTTCGGTGGTTTGATTTGCTTGACTGATTCATTGTTAAGAATAAAGTTTAAACATTGCCTTTGCTAAACAAATTTGCTCCTATTGGTCCGTCTTTGTTCATTGACTCGTCACGTCACGTCAGTTGGGGGCGGCATTCGTAAAACAATGCTATACTTCCTCCTCTCCCCAACCCCCCAAAGGAGAGCAGCACAGAAGAGGGAGACAAACAAGATCCACGACGCTGTGGATGAAGTGACAGCAAAGTGGTGTAGAAAGGTGCAGACCTCAATTCGCACCTATGATTATCAACGATAACCCAATTGAAGTTGTGACAAGCGTCAAATTGTTGGGTCTAAACATCTCAAATAATCTCAAATGGAACTGTCATATTTCTGAAATCGTCAAAAAGGCGTCCACTCGACTGTACTTCCTGAGGCAGCTGAAATGGGCCAAAATTGCTGAGAAGGAACTCGTAATTTTTTATACCACCTGCATTCGTCCGATCACCGAGTACGCCTGCCCCGTCTATCTACCCCCGCTTTTTCTACATGCGTGTAAAATGGACTCCGCGTATGCCGAGATTAGCACCCTCATCGGACTCCGGGCCTTCGGCTCTACGCCCAGGCTCGGGGATTAATCTGAATTTAGAAATCTGAGGAAGATTACAGTCAAATTTAGCAAACTTTTAGGTCGATTTTCTCTGAAAATATAGATTCGTTTAAGAAGCTATATCCAACACTCGTCATTGTTCATCCTCCGATATCTAAATACAGCCAGGCTGGTTAAAAAGACTCGGCTTCGCCTCGTATTTTCAACCTCCTTGGCTGTATTTAGAAATCGGAGGAAGAACACTGACTCGTGTTGGATATATTACGTATAATATATTACTGGGTATGACCCGAGTTCAATCCTTGGTCAGACCACTACCCGTCGTGGGGTGGTGTACACATCCATTACTGCCGTATGTTCGTACTAAATGAATGTTCTCTTTCTTTATGCAGGAGTTGTGAATCCCAGCATAAGTCGAGAAAGAAACTGTCATGAATGTAAAGAAGAAATTGAGGCTGGATCAATGGCTGTGTTTGCTGAGCGTGCGGGATCGTCTGTCAGTTGGCATCCACAATGTTTCTCTTGCCATAAATGTAAAGAGCTCCTTGTTGACATGATTTACTTTTTTAACGCTGGTCATGTTTACTGTGGTCGTCATTTTGCTGAATTAGACGGTCATCGATGTAGCGGCTGTGATGAGGTAAATTTTGTTTACAGATGCAATATTTTTTTCCAAACAAATTGTTTTCATATTTTCCTTCGGTATCATCGTGCCATCTTATATAAACTACTTTGAATATTTGTTTTGTACATTTGATATATTTGACTAACATAACATTTTCAAAACGTCGTAAACTTAAAGAACATTACAATATATAAACAATTTTGTATATTTTGAATTTCGCATTTTCATGTTTGAAGAAATGACGACATGTGGAAATTATTAATTAATTATTTGCATATCTCATCATTTCTATTAAAATTATAGAATGAAAGCCAAAGCTGACTAAACCTATGTCTCTTGCAATGTTCTTTAAGGTTACGAGGTTTCCAAAATGTGTTATCAGTTTATTTGAAAATGTTATGTTAGTCAGGTGAACTTTGGCTAACTTTTATACAGTGTTATTTGAGTACAAAACTATACGTTGATATTCACAAAATGTAGTCACCGTCATTTCCAAATTTTTTTGGCTTTCTAGAAGCTTTTTCGGCTTGTGCTGATGGCCTATTATGGTAGCCCATCAGCACTCGCCTCGATAAATTTTGGCTTGAAATTTCGTTGTAAATCTCGTCTGTTTTGATTCTGGATCTGATCATTTTAACCGCCGAAGCAGTGTTTTGCTAAACACCTAGATAGGTGTATATATTTTGTGATAAAAATCTATCATGCAAATGTTATGCCTTTTATCTAATGTTGGGTATGTATTTTTGTTCCACGTCTTTCTTAGTGTTCTTTAAGGCGCTAATATTGTTTGTGTTTCTTTGTGTTTCAAGTTGATTTTCGTCACTGAATATTCTCACGCCATGGATAAAGACTGGCACGAGGAACACTTTACTTGTGTTAAATGTGAAAAACCTCTGAAGCGTGAAAAGTTTGTTGCAGTCGATGAGAGACCTTGTTGTACGCAGTGTTACAACGTGACCATGGCAAGTGTTTGTGATGAGTGTGGGAAAGCCATTGGACCTGGATCTAAGGATATCATCGTTCGTGATCGACATTGGCATGAAAATTGCTTTGTTTGTTCAAACTGCAGCAAACAATTGGTAAGAAATTAAATTATATTAATGATTTTTGCATAATTGACAAATCACATATATCGACTTATGACTCTAGTGGACTAATAATGAAGGTCAATGAACTTGCCCAACCTAAACCCTACCTCAACCTTCCTGACCCTAAACATAATCATAACCTCCGGCAACTCTAAACTTAATCACAACCCCTCCCCCCGGCGAGAACCGCACCTTTTAAACTCTGACCACAGCACTCCTGCTGGACCATTAGTTGAGGAGTCCCCTTGGATTCAGAATAATCGGGAATTCTAGACATTTTGGCAACTCAGGATAATCCTGAATTTTTAAGTGTGAGAGGACAAGTTGAAGTTGATCAGGTGTTTCTTTGGCACTTTGTAGAATGTCTTTGTTTTTTTCTCAGTTAAATGAGGGCTTCACCTTCAAAGAGGAAATGCTTGTTTGTCACAAATGTCGAGGAATAAATCCATCCAAGTACTGTGCTGAATGCAAAGAAGAACTTCGTCCAGGAGAGAAGAAAGTTGGTTATCAAAATGAAACTTATCACGAGGAATGTTTTGCTTGCTCTAGATGCAATAATCCAATTGGTGCAGAGCAGTTTATCAACAAGGAAGACAAGCGTTACTGCCAACCATGTTTCAACAAATTTATTGCCAAGGTAACGTTTAACTTCCGCTTGCGGGTTCATGAAACTTGTATTCAGTATTTTTGCGAATAGTTATATACTAGAAATACATGAATGCAACAACCCCTCACCCACTTTTATTAAATGGTTTTTTGAAACACCCCCCACCCACCCACCCTGATTTAAAATAAGCACTCCTGATATACAACCACTGATATAAAAACAAACAGATTTTAAAGCAAATGATAATCCTCGAGATAATTATAGAATTTATGGATAGGATGACTAACTGATTTAATGAAGTTGAACATATCAAAGCAAAATTTAGACCTGGTTGTAAAAAATATATTGTTTTTATAGGAGGATTCAAAAGGGATTATTTTTAGCAAGCACTTAATGGCTTCCCTATGTGGCTATGTATACATGTTTTGTAAAGGCAGAATTAAAAGTTAACAGCTCAAAATTACATTTATAATAGAGTCTGAGATAAAAACAATTCAGTAGAATCGGATCCCAGAAAGAAGTATTAAACAGCCCACGTTTCAGTCGAAAATTTGGAAATACAGCAAAAAAAATCGTCAAAGCCCATGCAAAGTGAATGAATAACATAAACATAAGCTTATAAAGGAAGTGTTTTAAGTTAGCTTTAGTTAAGCTGACTTATGGTTTGGACGAGCAAAGGGAAAGCACGAAAACGTGAAGCTGTATATTGTTTAGGTTATAAGACAACAAGAATCCTACCGTTTATAACTTTAAAATTATTTGACCACTGAGTGACCACAACCAATGCAATTCAGATCGAGTTTTGTTTACCATACGGCGTCTGGTTTCTTCAGGTTCTCTGGTTTCACTTCAAGATATATTAAACCGGCTGTTTGTATCCTTTTCTTCGTTGTTCTCTTTTATTATTTAAGTAGAACAGGCTCCATAAAGCCGAAATACTGACAGATTTACTAGTTTTCTTCGTCGCTAGTCACCAGTGTCCAACTATTCTTACCGCGTGACACCGTACCAAACATATATATATATATATATATACAAATAAACTATTTCACAGATTTCGTCTCCCTCGCTTTTTCTGCACGCGTGTAAAATGGACTCCACGCGTGTCGAGATTAGCACCCTCACCGGGCTCGGGGATTAAGACAAAAGCTTGTAATGATCGATGAGGAAACGAACCACCCGACTAGGCGTCTACCCGCCTATTCATTCATGTAACTGTCTAGCCATCCATCCATCCATCCATCCATCCATCCATCCATCCATCCATCCATCCATCCATCCATCCATCCATCCATCCATCCATCCATCCATCCATCCATCCATCCATCCATCCATCCATCCATCCATCCATCCATCCATCCATCCATCCATCCATCCATCCATCCATCCATCCATCCATCCATCCATCCATCATCCATCCATCCATCCATCCATTGACTAAATTTATCACTGTCACAATTTCCCTTCACTACTATAATTTGTCATGTACTGCCAAATATTCATTTACGTACACCCCCACACATGCGCGCATACACAACATCTCCGATTTTATTTGTTGTTTATTGTGTCGTAGGTTTGCTTCAAGTGTGAAGAAGTTATCAAGACAACTTCAGTGACATACGACGGCAATTCTTTCCACAGTGAATGCTTTGTGTGTGCTGAATGCGGCAAGCCATTGGCGGGAAAAGCTTTCTGTAGAATGGAAGATGAACGCGTGTGCCATGACTGCTATCTTTCGAATCATGCCAAGACGTGTGCTGGTTGTCTCAAAGCAATTGAAGGTCAGGAAAGATACATCGTCTACGATAATGAGCATTATCATCGTACTTGCTTTATTTGCGATAGCTGCAAAAAACCCATGGCTGGAGAGAAGTTTCGTCTTCGCAATGAAACCGAGCGCATCTGTATGGAATGTTCTTAAAACTTTCTTAATCGCGGTTCACTTTTTGCCATACTTGATGTTTTCAAGTTGAGGATCAACTAGTATAAGAAAAATAGAATTAGCAGCTCAACAATTCAACCAGAGGCTTCTAAAAATTATTTAGTTTCTGATGTCTCTTTCTCTCTTGATTTCATAGTAATAACTATAAGTTACTTTAATGAGTGAACGAACTTTATAATATGTGAGCAGTTTCGTCCAATGCTGTTGTTCAGTAACTATATACGGTTTGGGAAGGAATATAATGTCAAACATTAGGAACCTGTTTTTGTTTTGTTTTTCATCTCATGTTTTTAAAAACAGTGGTTTATAGAGTATTGGTATACGGCAATCAATGGTGTTTCTTTTTTTTAAAAAAAAGGACTTAATATTTTTAATAAAAAATATAGTCTTTACCAGCACTAATTTCGAGCCGCATAATTGAAGAGCTGCTATTTCAAACTTTAAAAATACAAAAAAGACATCTATTCATGTTTTATGTTTTGTATGTAATAGTTTGAATGTTGCTATGCAGTGAGCTTACAGTTTTAGAATGAGTTACTAGAATTATGATATAATGAACTAACGGTATTAGTATTGGTTTCTAGATTTATAATACATTGAAGTATTGAAGTCACTGTTTTGGACATGGTTCTTAGAACTACTAATATTTTATGCCAAGTAAAATGTGTGTCCAATAGGATTTTATGAAGAAATGTAATAAAACTAAATCATTCTTTTGAAGGTTTTGTCGCTTCATGTTTTGCATGCCTTCAGTTGTGGGTAAGCATAAACTTTAATATTAGTTCTCGTGCTTATTACTTGGGCTACTGTGGTAGGCCAAGTCTAGGTTTCGGCTCCGTTTGTTTTTACACAATTTACTTCCTGTCAGCCGTGCCGCCGCTGGGCGTTCTCCGCTCCGATGAATCGACAGACATGCATTTGTGTTCCTATTCTGTGGTTGACTGGAGCATACCACTGATCAACTATTTCAAGGAATGAAATTTCTGAGGTTTGTTCAATAAGGCAAAATGGACGGGTTGCAGAGATACAAGAAACAAACGCCAGTACGCCAAAGTACATCAAAGAACCTATACGTGTTGTTTACCCAAAACGTAAGTGATAAGCACCGAATGACGCAAAAAATACGAATATGTTAATTGTTGAACTGTTTGCATGTCTAGACATTATGTAGGTGTCGTATTATATTTGGAAACGTGTTCCAAATCTCTTACGGTGAGCTGTCCTTTTTCCCTACGATACAAAATCAGCATGTTGTGACATATTTTCTGTTTGTCCGATTTAAATTTGTCAAAAATTCTAAAATGTGCACAGGCTATTGCAAGGTTGCAGATATTAATAGCCCAAGTAAACGCCTGCTAGCAGGCGTCTTGTTTTTATAAAATCATGTATTGCTGACTGAGTGCCCACATACAAACGACATTACATTTTAGTCAAACGATTTAGAGGTGACTATTGAGTTTCTCGTGATGTGATTGGTCGAGCTGAAGTGCTTATTTCGCAAGGTTTTAGTCAGGGTTTTAGTCTTTGGGCATCACTTAAGGTATAATTTCTAGCCTGCGTACTGTGTAGCAAGCGTTTTGAGAAAACGCTTCGGCAGACAGAACCCAACATTCTTGACCGCTTCAGATCTGTCGAATGCCGACGAATGAAAATAAAGCGTTAAGTTAAATCAACAGAAGCGAATTTTACTTCCGTTGAACAAAATAAAGTCGGTCTACGACTTATCGATAAAACTGAAATAATATAGATTTCAAACGAAAAAATGAAATAAACACACTTAGCTTTCTAGGCAGGTTAGTTGCCAAACGGGAATACAAGAATAACTAGAAATATGAAAACCTTTTTATGCCAGCTATTATTGATGTGATGTTTGATTCAAGCAAATAACTGCGGCCACTCTCGCACAAGGAGAGCTTATTTATGTACTTAAAAGTCCGCCATTTTCGATTTCAAAGCACTATACAAACGATACTAGACGCAAACGATACGACTGCGTTACCTTAACATACAGAAAGAGAAGTACAAGTCAAATTGTTATTCCGATCAAATACGGAAATGTTCGGCCACTAGAACTCCGGGCGACAAGAAGAGTAAACTACGACAGCAAATTTTAAAACCAGTTGGCAGTAGCTCCCCTTGTAGTGTACTATATAAAAATTACCGGTTACGAAGATGAGAAATTAGCGTGTCCCCTTGATTTGTAAAGTAATCCTCAATCCGCTGACGAGAAACGGGGAGACTGGGCTCGAGATTGCAAAATACCATGAAAATATACCGGCACAGTGATACCGGGGTTTGCCCTCCGCAATTGTCCGCTGCCAAACGTTTTACGCCTGCGCGACGTCCGAGCTCGTACCTCAAAAAAAGAGTGGGAAATCAATGAAATATTTTATTTTGGACTCGTCCGAGAACCAAAACGTTAAGTAGGTAATTTGTGCATGACTAATCCTCATGACGTCAATATTTAACAATTATTCGCCGAAGGCGAGGTGAATATCGGTGTATAATAACCGAGACGAAGTCGAGGTTATTATTCACCGATGTTCACTGAGCCTGAGGCGAATAATTGTTTTAGTATAAATACACATTTTCATACTTTTAGGAACAGCGTTTTCTTTAAAATTGTTAATTTCCTCTTCTGACATTGACAAACCGGCTGGCGGCCATTTTGAATAAACGCTGTAGGTGATTATCTATTACTTAATCCTTTGGTAGCTCGACCAATCATCGCACGAGATTTTCTATAATCACCTGCGTATTTATACTAATGTAACTTAGTATAAATACACAGGTGATTATAGAAAATCTCGTGCGATGATTGGTCGAGCTACCTCTGATTAATTCCCGATAATCACCTACAGCGTTTATTCAAAATGGCTGCCAGCCGGTTTGTCAATGACAGAAGAGGAAATTAACAATTTTAAAGAAAACGTTGTTCCTAAAAGTATGAAAATGTGTATTTATACTAAAACAATTATTCGCCTCAGGCTCATTGAATATCGGTGAATAATAATAACCTCGACTTCGTCTCGGTTATTATACACCGATATTCACCTCGCCTTCGGCGAATAATTGTTAAATATTCTGAAATGCCCCATTAGTAATTTTCGTACCCCATTTTTTAAAACACAAATGAATAGGCGAGTCTGAGTCCTCACTACGGTCTGGTTGTTGTTGCAGGTGGGTAATTTCTTACTTTCGATTTTAGCCGATTTCAGTGTTCACCTCTTTTTTACATTTTGGTTTGAAAATCTGGTTGTTACTTGCTCTCATGCATCTGATTCTATACGAGTACATGTTTCTCCAGCTCAATAGTTGAGGTTTTAAAGTTAATTTTTTTACGTTAACTTGTGTTTCGCCGTCTTCCCTTCTGTCGATTCAGTCGGACGCTAGGATGTGGCATGAGTTTTACATCTATTTTCGACCAGTGCTATATATTTTCGAATCAAAATTTGCCTCTTGCTTTATCACTACAGGCCGATTATATTTTTATCTCGTTTCCATTTCTGGTTTTCAAGCTATTAACGTATTATTATTATTATTATTATTATTATTATTATTATTATTATTATTATTATTATTATTATTATTATTATTATTATTATTATTATTATTATTTTTATTATTATTCGCTTATTTTTCATATTTTCAGATTGGTCAGGATAGGGATATTCCAGTTATAAAAAGGTTTGTCATTGGATAACGCTACTGGTGGTCTATCACCAATAGACCACTAGTAGCTCAGTCAATCAGAGTACCGAATTTGTAACAGACCAGTAGTTGGTCGATACTAATGAAATTTAGCTAAGGTCATATGACCACTGATCTCTCTCTATATATATACTGGAGTCTGGATTGCGCATTCCTACTGTCCAGCAGTCAGAAGCCAGATCCACCATCTTACTACTCCCTGTCAGGTGGTCAGGGAAGTTGGAAAAGCCGTATAGTCGAGAAGGAAAAGCGAGAAAAAGTTGACCACGTAGCACCCCCACTACACAATAGTTTTGACTCCAGATTATAATAGGCTGATACCCATAGAACATTGCCAGGTCAGTCGTACTCACAAATTGTGGGTTCAGTGGCCTGCTACATAGAGGGGGTGGGTGGTCCTTTAGTTGACTTTAAATGCACATAAAACGAAAATTAAGTTTGTCTTATTTGAAAGAACACTTAACATGATAGAGTAACATCTTTTGCAGTTTTTCGTTTCCTTGCTTCGTTGTTGAGATATTTCAGTTTGTTTGAAATAAATTAAACAACTTGACGTCACATGTGCATAATGAGTTATCAGAGAAGATTATAATATATCTTTTCTTTTATCAAACCAAACTTAATTCGAAGAAAGTATGTGCGTGTGTTTCTCTCATAACGAGAATTTTCAAGTGATTATGTTTGATAATAGCAAAGATATATAACCTCTGATAACTCATTATGCACATACCCGTCATGTTGTTTAATTTACATTTCAAACAAACTGAAATATTAATTCTTTGAAAGTTTTCATGGCGATAATGTAATATAAATAAGTTTTGTGGAAACACCACGTAAAATATTTCTTTGCTAAGCTTTCGGCCTGTTGACCACAAAACTAATTTATATAAACTGAAATATCTCGACAACGAAGCAAGGAAACGAAAAACTGCAAAAGACGTTACTGCAAAAGATGTTAATTAATCATTTCAAGTGTTCTTTCAAATAAGACAAACTTAATTTTCGATTCATGTGCACTTTAAGTCTGTCAAATAAAGGACCACCCACCCCCTCTATGTAGCAGGCCACTGACCCCACGCTCTGGCATGCACAGCCATGAATAGAAGAAAGATGTTGTAACTTATAAGTACTCTTAATAAAGTACAATATCTTTACAAGTAAATGTACAAGAATTTGATTGTTTTTACAAGAATTTTATTGTTTTTAAATACTTTTATAGGTTTATAATATGATTAATATGAATCGGTAATTTAAAGTAGATGTAATACATTTTTAATGTGTAACATACGGCCCTTTGAAAAACAACTATTTTTAAACTTGTTGAATAGGTTACCGTGTATAAAGATTTTTAAATAAATAAATAAATAAATAAATAAATACTCCAAGGCTTTGTAAAGATATATTTTACTATCAAAGTGATGTAGGCAAGTTATCGATTACCAGGCAGAGTAAAAAGCTACGAAATAACACGTTTTACTGCTTAATTAATAATGCAAAACCTAAGCTTCTAAACCTTGTACAGTGTTCTTTGTTTGATACCAATAGTATATTTTTTTTAATGTGGCTCGTTTTGCCGTCTTATCGATCGTGCTACGAACACACACAAAGTTCCGTGGCGGCCATCTTCGTACTTCCAATTCGTCATCTCTGCTCAGCTGGCCTCATTTTTGGAGCCAGATGAGCAATCCAGTTTATATAGAGATCAGTGCAATCATGTGACTACAAACCAACCAATGACAGTCATTGTTGTATCCAGCGAAACTTTAGCTATATAACAACGTTGGTTTTTCTGCCATTGCGAACATGCGTGCAGGAAGCCATCTAAAAACTGACTTATCACCTACTTATACTAAGAAGGCTTCTGATTGGTTAATTAGACGCCAAACAAAACCCCTAACCTTTACGTACATAGTTGATCTGGATCAGAGTGTATAAATGAATTAATATTACTTTCTTGATGATTTGACTTGATTAAAATTTATGATTGACAATTGAAATTGTGTGATAAGATTATATATAAATCTGAGAGCAGAAATCCAGTAGCCCAGTGTAATGCAGAATTGTTTGAGTTGTTGAATATCATTTCCCCTTTCATCGCTAGCCTGCAATGCCAACGCATGCATTATATTGCAGCATTTGCCGGCTATATCATCGCGTGTATTCGAATTCACGAACACTATATCCTGTATCGGTGATCAGATTAAGTCTGAATCCGTGCAGTGGCGCAACTACAGGGTGGGTAAACTCCACAGGCCCCAAGCAAAAGTAACTTCATGAGGGTATGATTTTACGAAAAATATTGTTTTGACTATGTTCTTGCTGCCTATATGCAAACAAATAAGCGTGAAAGTCAGTGTAAAGCGTAAGAGCTTTACAAAATTTACGAAGAATGGTGAATAGGAATATGTTCTTGCTGTTCGTGTAAACTAAATCTGTGCGAAAAGATCAGTTTAAAAAGCTACAAGTGTCGGCGAAATGTATGTGGCGAAATGTATCTATCGAAACTAGCGGATAATATAATAATACATTTTACGGGGATGTCTGGCCTTGTCTGTCTGGCCATGTCTGTCTGGGTTGGCACTGTTCAAGATACTGTTTTATACCGTATACTGTCTTTGATTTTCTTCCAAATGCCCACTAAAATTATTATAATAGTAATAGAGTTGATGTTCTTGGGCATAAATATGTTTTTGGCCCTTTTTCGGGCCAAAAACTTATTTATGGCCAAGAACATCAACTATATTGTTATAATATTCAATCAAGTTTTTCCCAGACACCTGCAGATTATGAACATTTGTTTTATCAGTACCCCCTAAAGTCTAATGCAAATTGCGACGCCAACATGGATCGACACGTTAGTGAGAATGCATGCTGATAAGCTCTCCTTATTAAAAAAGAAAAAAAAGTATTCGAGATTATTCTGCACGAACATAATATTACACATACACTCATGTCGTGCATTCTAATGACGGATATCAACATTATCCTATGCAGTGATGATATAATTTAGTAAACTAACGTTGCCATGTTGCTCGTAACTATACTGATTACTGTAGCTCGCGGGTTTTCAGTTTTCAACGTTTAATGACGACCGTGCGGCGTTTGTCGTTTATAGAAAAAAATAAAGAAGAGAAAAAAACAACATCAGGGTCTTCGTTAAATTAGTGCCGAAATTTAAGTAAGTCAAACATTCCTATATATAGTTGAAGTTGTTAAATATACTATAGTGCTGAGTGGGCAGTGTTTTGATATAGCAAAGCGAAAAACCAGAAGGTGAAAAACTGTCGAGATTTCAGTTGGAACGAAAACTTTCGTTCAGTTGGAACGAAATACGTTTCGAGCGGAGTCACTTTTTCGTTTTTCTACAATTGACTCACTATTTTCTTCACCAGATGAGAACAGATCAGAGGTTTAAATAAACATTTTCAGCTGGTCTAGGAGTCCAACAATGTCTGTCAACCCATGCCAAGTCATAAACAAATGTATATGCCCGTTTTGTACCCCATAATTGTTGTCATCGGTTAACTGGAAACTAAAATTCTGATCCAACGGGTCCATATCTGACCATTTATGTTTTTCAGAATTGCAATTTTATAATTGCCAAGTTGTAGGGCAATTACACTGTACAAACAGCGAACATGCTGGGTAAAGCACACATTAATTCTTTCAAAATTAAAAAACATCTGACCGTTATCTGTTAGCAGTTGATACTGTTATAGTTGCAGAATGTTATTAAAGATATTAATAAAACTTACATGTCGATATATATCTTTTCCATTCCTGAATGTTAAGATCGTGATTATGACTCTGAAGTTGTTGATATATTCGCGTGTTTGCATAAGTCAGTGCCTTAAAAATAGTCATCCGCTCGATCTGGCAATTGCCCTTCAGCAACACGAATCAGTTATGCATCGGTTACAGCGGACAAGAGAATTTTTCGGCTTTTTACTTTGCGATGTTTGGTGAAAACTTGAAACTATTGCATACCAGGACTGTATCATAATCATATCATGCAAAGCAGATTAGTATTAATACTAGTATAGTCCTTATAACTACGGTGCTGAGGTTAGGATTAGGGTCAGGTTTCCCCTAGATCCAACTGTGGAAAAGGTAGTCTTTGTCTCAGACCTCGCCAGTTATTGTGAAAACATAACAAATTTTTAAAAACTAGCTGCAAACTGCATTGTTACATTACTTAAATTGCAACATCGCTCGGTTTCGTCACTTGTCCGCTGGCCTGTTGTGACTTGTGACAGTAGACTAGTTGGAAAATATGTGCCGCGCGTGTAAAAGGTATTTGGAAAAAAATTCCACAGCAGAATAAAGTAATTACCCAGAAGCCTTCGGGTAAATAAAACCAATGAAACTATCTTTGGTCACTTTGGTAACGAAATTATTTAATAACTGTGCAGACAGATCACGGCACAGTTGTAGCTTGGACTGGTCCACAGACGAAGATACCCAAGCAGGTTAACAATGTCATACGCTAGGGTAAGTACTGCCTCTCGCGACAATTGTCGTTTATATTGCTCTACACTCAATGTATAAATAACTGAGGCTTTTTAGTTCTGATTAGTAATGTCTACAAATGTCTCCGTATAAATATTTGTTGGGATTTACTTGTAGTCAAAGTCTTTCTTGGAGAGAAACATGCAACTGTTAACTGTATATACTGATACAGTTATATGCATATAAATGCAACACGTTGACAGAATGACTAAATTATAAGCGGGAGGATAAAATTATCAGCAAACTACGGAACTATAGTTTCTCTCTGATAAAGTATTTAATTACAAGTAGTCGGTTAGTGTTAATACACCAGTTGCACACATATATATATATATATATATATATTTATATTTCTTTCTTTAATTTTTGCGCGATCATTACACACGAACTATGACTCTTTCTTCAAAATCTGGATCATTTTACGCATACAATATTTACAGTCGGTGAGCAAAATCTGACAGATATTCTCGCGCTTTGTACTTGACTAAATGCAATCATGATACCAGATGTGGGCCTGGAACAACAAAGTGTGTTTGGTACGAGGTAGAATGATGCCAAGTTAGGTAATACAACCATCACAGTATCATGTAAACACACAGGGACTGTCAAGAAGTGGTAGGAAGAGTCATCTGAAGCCAAATATTGAAACACACCAAGATAAATAAGACAACACCCCAGTAGTCCAATAACGTCTTGCTGAATACATTAACTTTGTTAATAGAACAACATTGCTCGCAATTTCTATCACTTTGCCTAATTTCTACAAAGAAAACTCCTGTACGATATCCTACTTTCTTCGGCGCTGTTTAATGTATTGTAAAATACAAGATCTAAGAAACATCTATACGACAGACATGCAGTTGTGCTCGATACGCGCATTCTATACATAAACTAAAAGGTCATGACATCCTTTGAGCTAATCATCGTTTATAATTATGTCGGTGAATCACTACATGGTATGTTTTATAAATAGTGTATTTCTGCTCTTTGGTTCGCGCCAAAAGCCTTACTAATGTACAATATACTACCAACTAAAAAATCTTAAATCCTGTAATCGTTCTTGCTATGGTATATTTTCTGGTTTCTGCTCACACAGTTTGACCTCAAAGTTTAACTGTATTTATAATACGAAACTGACAAATGGTCATTAAAATTCTTTAACCACAAAAGGACAAGCTATAATTAAAATTAAATATGAAGATATGATTGTGAAAGAGATACAGATAAAATATGTAACAAGATCCACGAAATATTTCGACTGAAACAAAACGTTGATGATGTGGCTGTAGACAGCTATAGCTACAGGATTCTGGTTTACACTTATCACAAGATATCGTTGCTGTCGCCGACAATTTCAACGATACTAGATTGTTCGGGAGATGTCTGTACATTCACAACAGTCAAAACACGCCTTCGGTCTGTTCATTCGTTTTACATCCGCACCATGGGTTGCATGCATTATTATTGCCCTGATTTGCACAAATTATATAATAATATCGGGCTAATCAAGGGCTATATAATAAGATTTCTCACATATTTTACACAGTTTATCATTTTCCAAAAATACAGGCTAATACAAAAATAGCTTCACATTCTGTACCTACCCCTAGAAAAATACTGATGCCATTTCCTAAATCGTGCATTGACTGGAAATTGGGCCACCATGCATGCATTCACGCACTCAGTGAAAGTGATTTTTTTCTAGCTACACTTTGCTGACACTGACCAAGTGTAAACATTATTTCTCCAGAAGGCAGGCAAAAGCCGCACCCTGAAGGGAATAGAAATGCCAAGTTCTATTAGAGAATATAAACAGCATACCATATTATAAAGTAAAGCGTCGAAAAGTTGATGACAACTCTAAAACGGTTGCTAAAAGGTTACCGAGCACTAGACTTATTGCTCAATTGCATTAATTTTTTGATCGCAGATCATGTTCTACTACATATAGGTCAAGAACTATACATACAGATGGAGTCCGGAGGTGCTGCATATTGGGCGAAAATCTGCTGTTCTTATATTAGATCTATTATTGTATTTTGTATATAGTCAATTTATACTCATAGCTGCGTCAGACAAGACACTAATCTGGGTGTGGTCAATTGTACAATTTCCTTGTATTCAATTTAATTAAACAGCTGCTAAACAGGTTTATACAGAGCTTCATGAACCGTCATTCTAAATTACCAAGACATATTTGAAAGAACTTGTTCAAAACACTTATTTGACACTGATGTTTGACAAAATCTTTGTTGCTTTCTCGACCAATATCGTCGTATTGTTTTTAGTCTCTTATTCATGTGTAGTCCGAGTCGATAATATAATTGATGATCATGTACCTTAATAAGATTTTCTTTTTATTACGGTCTTTATATATGTCCAGTCAGTCCTGCATGATAAAAAGAAATTACTTCATTGACACTTTGAGGCCTGGACCTCTCCCTGTGCTGAATAAAATCGTCTGGCATTAGCCATAATAAAGTCGTCTGACGTTAGCCAGAATAAATCGTCTGGCATTAGCCAGAATAAAATACTAAAGACTCATCGTCAGGCTTCAAAGTGTTAAAATTTTGGAAGGATTTTTTGTTCAACATATTGGTAAATTTCTGTCAGTGTGAATGAACAAGATTAGAATATTCTTTACAGTTTTCAACAGAACACGTGTAATATTTTCATTTGGATAATTCCTCTAACCATGCATTGAACGTGTGACTACTGCATAAATTCTCTCAAGATTGTGGGTTCGATCCCCGGCCATCTGGATAGTGATTACATCTTTACTAGCAAACCGTAAACTTTATTAAAACTACAAACTATTGAAGTATAAACATATAATGTTGTGATAGAAATACTCAAATACAACATGAAAATAGGAGTGTTCAGCCAAGTCATGCACCGGCACCGGTGCACAGTGGCGTAGCGAGTATAGGTCAGGGAGGGGCAGCTGCCCGGGCGCCAAATGTAGAGGGGCGGCAAAAACATTAGAAAATTAGAAAATATAAATATTTCTACAGGCTATTTTTTAAAAACTACGCGAAGAAGATGCCGACGCCGCTGCCGCGGTGTAATCTTCCTACAGTAGCTGCTGAAGGTTGAGTGCCAGCAGCCAAAAGTTTATGATTACTTAATTAAAACTTCGTTAGAGAACAGGTTCTTTATATTTATTTGACTGAGATGTTTTTCTTTGATCACGCGGTTCACCCACATTTAGGGCATAAATTACTATCATATACTTTTCACGATTCAATTTTACAACCTTAATTTTTTGCATCAGAACTGTTGGATACTAGTTTGCAATTTTTGCTGTTGTTGCTAAAATTTGAAGACGTTCCCATTATCTGATTTGTTAGATGCAACTGTTGGAAGACCCTATTAATGGCGTTGACACGATGTGATCTAATAGGTCTATACACCGTATTGATAAAGCTGGCCGCCAGTTTATATTCTGTTATGTGCATTTATTAATTAATGCTTCTGCAACAGTTCATTCTATTTTTCCAAATAAGCCTGACTTTGGCCTATAATTAATGTAAATCTTCTATTGGAATATCAATAAATTATTAATTAGCCTTTTCAGCCTCGTTCTCGTGTAAAGGGTTCTTTTCAATTATAAACACAAGAACGAGGTTCGAAAGGTTAATTCAAATGCGTATAAAACATATAAATTGGCGTCCATCTTTATGAATACGTTATGATGTTATTGACTATGTTTCTGTGAGATTATGAAAACATAGTAATGACATCAGCTCAGGTTTTTCGGTCTTGTTCTGTATTGTCTGTATTTAAACACGCCGAACGAAAGGGTCTAAGCCCCCCCCCCCCCCCCCACACACACACACCACCCACCACCACCACCACACACACACACACACATGCACACACACACACACACACACACACACACACTCTCCCCTAGAAATTTGACAGTTAGTGCAAGCACATGATGCAGATATATCAAATATTTTTTCTCCGTCTTCGCCGCACACAGACAATACAGTGACTGTATTGGGTAAGTCCCTTTTAGTAATTCCCCCGAATTATGTCAAAACATCCAAATTTAAAAACAATTGTGGGTGCCGTGGCATTCGCTCGTTTGTTTTGCTAGCTCGGAAAATAATTTAATCCTACCCCAAATAATTTAATTTGAGTATTTTAATATGGTGTTTCATAACCTTCAGATTTCTGTAAATTCTTCCCCCAAAATACAGAGACTAGCATTTTCGAGACTCTAGATTTCAAAACTTTAGGGGAACATGCCCGTAGAGATCACATTCTTCAGCCCCCCTAACATAAAACATCTTCCTACAACCTTGTTATGATTTGTTTCTGAATTCTTGAATGACACCTTTTCAATTTATAGAGTGCTGCTCCACGGTGTGTTAATTGCCGTCGGCAAATTCAAGCCGAAGAGAAAAAACTCAACTATCAAAATGAGTCCTACCATGCTGATTGTTTCGTGTGTTCACACTGCCGTAATCCATTGGGAACCGATAGCTTCGTGAAAAAGGATGACAAACGCTACTGCCAAGGTTGTTTTTCCCGCCTCTTTGGAAAGGTATTTTATGTCCTATGCAGTTTGTACCAATTTCGATATAAATCAGTAACTAACTTTCCTCAAAGCTAACTTCGTGTTGTTGTGATTGTAAAATCTTTTCTCTGAGTTTTTTATTGCATTAACTCAAGAAAAGAATAGTTTACAATAGGAAAATGTGAAATAATGTACACCAGGAAAAGAATAATTTTTAATCACGTGATATTCAAATTTAAGGATCTTGTTTTATAATATAAAGTAATAATTGTGTTGTTGCTGGTCTTGCTGCTGGCGTTGTTGTGTCTTTTTTACTGCTATTGCTGCTGTTGTTGTTGTTGTTGTTGTTGTTGTTGTTGTTGTTGTTGTTGTTGTTGTTGTTGTTGTTGTTGTTGTTGTTGTTGTTGTTGTTGTTGTTGTTGTTGTTGTTGTTGTTGTTGTTGCTGTTGTTGCTGTTGGCGTTGTTGTTGTGATGGTAGTTGTCGCTGCTGCTGCTGTTATTAGGTAAAACTGAAAGAAAGTTCTATTAGATGCTATTCTACCAACAACCAACATCTAATCTTTGTTTCTTGAGGCTCAGGGGATTGGTTGCAAGTCACTTGGTTGCACATAACGTCACGTCGGTCATGCAAAAAAATAACAACCAACATAGCCGTTGAGTCTTTCAGAGAATTGATTGCAACCTACCAATATGCATAATAATTAAGGCTTATATTTACGTACTATATAGATTAGTCTTCGTCGCAGTCTGTTTCGGTTGGATACGCTGGTTCTCCTATACATGAACCTGGGGTAACATTTGAATCAATGATAGGATTTATTTCCATCTAAGCTAATTATTTTTTTCAAATTTAGTTTAGACAAGTTTCAAAACCACAGTACGATCTTAACGGGGCCAACTCGCCAAACATGATCTCCAAACTACGCACTATAAACATCAGTTTGTCACTGATCATGAAATATTTAGTTACTAAATAATAATTCAATTCTATTTGATCTTTCAACAGACATGCCAAGCCTGTGATAACGAAATCAAGACGGCGTCAGTTGACTATGAAGGTAAAACCTATCATAGTGACTGCTTTGTCTGCAGTGATTGCCGCAGTCCTTTAGCTGGAAAGAAGTTTCATAAGATGGGAAGAAAGCTTGTGTGCAAACCTTGTTACAGGGAGAAGTATGCCAAGACGTGCAATTACTGCAGTCAAATTATTGAAGCAAACATCAAGTTTGTTGTCGATGATGATAAAGTTTATCATCGCGAGTGTTTCACTTGCAGTAAATGCAACCGGCCTATCGATGGTGAAAAGTACAACATGAAAGGTGACAAGCGTATCTGTAATAAATGCCCAGCTTAGGAGTGAAACTAAAGAAGATGGCGAAGAAATTTTGTCTTTGGAACTTAATGTTTCATTATTAATGTCTTTGCGTTATGTTTGTAAAGAAAGAAAATTCATTTGAATAAACTTCTTTTTTTTCATGACATTATGTTTAGTATGCACGATTATATATAATATACGTCTTGATCATGCGCTTTGACAGAAAGGAGTTCGACAACTGATACAGATCTTTACAAGAAGCAAAATGGCGGGTGAGAAGTCTCGAGAGAGTGAGAGACCACTGATCTCTATAATAAGATAGGACGTGTGTAAAGTCTGGTTTATACTAGAGCGTAAACTAAAACATTTATAATAATTTATAATAGGCAGCCTATTATAAATTATTATAAATGTTTTATACTGGCATAAGCGGCATAAGAGGGTAGGCATGAGCATAAGCATGTGAGGATAATAAGTAGCGTGCTAAGTGTAGCGCATGCATGATCACGCTATACTGCAAATCACTTCGTATCTACATAGTGCGCATTCTAGATCAGACAAGGATTGATAAGAAATTGGGACAGATTCTATAGAATATTCTATAGGATTATATCTATAGAACATTTGGTGCCAGAGTCTTCCGCGCTCGCAAAGAAAACCGCACCCACTTTACCGCTTCGCCGCCTCGCATATAACCCCATTATCCCAACGAGCTATAATTTATATATATATATATATATATATATATATATATATATATATATATATATATATATATATATATATATATGTATATATATATATATATATATATATATATATATATATATATATATATATATATATATATATATATATATATATATATCGAAATATAGTAAGGTTAGATATACTGCCGAAACGGAGAACGTAGAAGTCTAACGTTTCGAGCGAAGGCCCTTCGTCAGAGAGAAACGTTTCTCTCTGACGAAGGGCCTTCGCTCGAAACGTTAGACTCCTACGTTCTCTGTTTCGGCAGTATATCTAACCTTACTATATTTCGATTGTTGTTTCTACACTGCCCACGCAGCACGCTACTTTTATTTGCCTTAAAGTACGTATATTTCCAGTCTTCTACGCGGTCTGGTCAAGTCTGATCCAGTGAACTCTATATCTACCTGGAAGGCTGACTCCATTCAATTACTGAACGAAAAAGTGAGGCAAAAAATGGCGGACATGGGGAATTTTTGGACGTCAGTTTCAGGTCCTACGCGGTCAACTTGGATGTTGGAACGGCCGGTGTCACTTCAGTGTGTATGAACGTTTCTCGAGCTGCGAAGCTGAACGTTTGTGTTGAAAAACCAAGTAACCGAAAGCCAAGTTCTTAACAAATGTATACTGATGGGAATTTTGGCGAGATCGAGCAGATTTTGTGGATTTTACGGAGCTTCAAGTGAGGGCCATCCGAAATATTAGAGAGCTTAACTGACCACCAAGGTCAACGTCCTTAATACAATATAGTTTTCTTCACACACAAGAAGATGAATAATCTTTAGTCCCAATATAGCGGTAATCTTAACGCCGTTCCGTTCTACATACAACGTTATTCAGCGTGGAACGGCGATGCCCGTCTACGATCCCCGTAGTCGAGTTTGACTTCAAACTATGCAACGAAATCCTTTGGAACTAGCTCTATAAGGTTTTGGATGTCGAAAAACATACTTTAAGTATTTAATACTACGTGGATCTACGTACTAGTAAATGATTTGTGGCTTCTGCCAGATACTGAACTTTACATTGCCATGATCGTCGTCCCAGTTTGTCTCTATGAAAGTCATCAGGTATCAGAAAGCGGTTAATTGACTGTGAGTGGGACTCGCCGAAATATATAGTTCAAACTCGACTCGGAAAGTCACAAGCATCAACAAACACAAAGCAGAAACATTGAAACAAAATAAGAACAACATACGCAGCCCATCCCCCCAAAACAACACTGCTCCTTTGCAAAGATAGAGGGTGTGCGTTTGGGCCACCTGTGGTTTACCCTGGGTGCCAGAGGTTCTTCCACGCTCGCAGGGGGGTTAGTAGGGGATTATAGGGGATATATTTGAGGGAGTAAAAGGGTGAGCAGGAAGAACCTCTGGACCAGAGAGCGATTCCTCTGATCCCGCCGAACCAATCAAAATGCTAAGATGACATTTTTAGTCAGAAATTTGGATGTAAATTCTGATTTATTTACTTAACGTCTGACATGAAGTCGGTTTAAATAGAATCTCAGATGTTTAATTATATTAAACGCAGAAACTCGAACGACTTGAACTTCAAATGAAAGCTTATAGACTTCTAACAACATACTTACAGGATATATTTCAACGATGCTATCTTGTTGTTTGTTATATATATTTTTTCAATGACGAAGACATCTCGTCGCTGACGTCGCTTTAATTCCTTCATGTGTGAGTCGATCAAAGGAATCAACGGACACAACACGAGCATTACAGCATTTTTCGGGAAAGTCGTGTAGCCAATATCGTAAAGCTCTTGACATATAGCTGGAACCAGTTGGAAAATTAGAGATTTTCCAAAACCAGTTGGTAACATGGCAAAGACATCACGTTGTTGCATGAAATTGAACAGACATTCAGCTTGATTCTCACTGAGCTGGAAAACCTCGGGGATATGCTTTAAAACATAAAGTCATTTTACCAAAGAAACCTTCATTTACATGTAAAACGATGAACCAACAGCAGAATTGTTTGTTTGCGTTTGTTAATTATGTCAACTTTTGAACGATGACGTAAGCGTTCGGTATTCAATAAAACAATATTTATTTATTATTGAGTGAACATTTTGGACATTTGAAAAAATTCCATATAACCCAGAACCATAACCCATACATCAAAGCCGGCCAGGGGCGGATCTAGGAAAATATTTGACTGTTGCACGCATGGCGTGGTTCACTCCATCTAGGGGGGTAGGGGGGCATGCCCCCCCGGAAAATTTTGAAAATTAAGACCTCTAAAAACGCATTTCCCGCATTCTGAGAGCAAGTTAAAGCCATCTTTGGAAGACCGTTTTGTATATATTTAAGATAACGTATTGTAATTAGATACACAATTAAACATAAATACAACCGAAAAGCGCTTAGTAATACTATACTGTACAAAGCATAAACGAGATGGAAAGTGACTGTCAGACTTGACTCACTGACTGCAGTAAATATTGAAACCGAACAGCGGAGAGCTGACTCCCATGAAACACTGAGTGAGGACTCATTAGCATACAGTATAATATAATATTCATTTATAGAATCTAAGCTGCTAAGGCTTACCTCACTGAGTAGTGATT
This sequence comes from Corallium rubrum, assembly GCA_964035015.1. NCBI lineage: Eukaryota > Metazoa > Cnidaria > Anthozoa > Scleralcyonacea > Coralliidae > Corallium > Corallium rubrum. The sequence continues at coordinate 25,955,316 of OZ035997.1, forward strand.
CGAGGCGCGCGATTCCTGCACAAAGTACAGCGTAGATCTTCACCAAGATTCTTTCCGCATCCTTTTGAAATATTACGCTCGCACTCGCGCTTGAGAGCGATAAGTTTGCAGTCTGTTTCCTCTCGAGAATAACTGCCATCAATATATTCAACAGCGGTTGTAACACGGACATCGTTAGGTCGAATGAAGCGTACTCAATAACATCATCTGAGAAGCGAAACAGATTTCGCAATCTGTTGCAACTGTTGCACAGTCTAGTGTTTTGATTGGACAGCTACCCCTAGCTGTTGCACAAATGCTAAATATAGCCTGTTTCACGGACTATATTTAGCTCAACTGTTGCACAAACGACTTCAGACTGATCTGGTGCAACAGCGGACCAGGCCTGTTGCACAAGGATGTTGCACAAGGAGATGGGGGGGGGGGGGGGGGGGGGGGGTTCGGCCGGAAATATTGTATATTGCGGGTTTTCTGGGTTGATGATAATCTCACCCAATTGCGGGTTAGAATTTTCCCGGATGTTGCTCGAAGCGAAGACTGGAGGGCCGAGGCTGAGCTTTCGAGTCATAAACCGTTAGGTATTAAATTTTGCAAATTGAATTATTCTTATCATCTTTTAATGTCGTTTTTCGTTTTTCCGGACATTTTGACTGTTGCATTTGCAACAGTTGCAACAGTCTAGATCCGCCCCTTTAAGGGAAGCTTATGAAATTTATAACAACATACGTCCAAGATAGCGTTCAACAATGCATAGTTTGGAAGTTTATATAACTGTCTGAGTGTCTGCATGACAAGTAACAGACGGCGGATTTGAAAGTTTATAGTGAATATCGGGCAGCGTCATGTCGCCCGAACTAAAATCAAACCAGTTTTATTAAATTTGAGCAATTTTTAGTGCTCTAATGTATAGAAGACTGTCGAGACGATAGCATTATTACTTGTTTGAGAAATACAAAATAGAGTTGACTCTGGATAGTTAAAATATTATTACCCGTACGGCCATCGGGTACGGCGGTTTCAAATTTCAAATCAAAACAGTAAAACACGCCTCAGTGTTCCATACCAGAGGTTTTTCGCGCTCGCCTTCCGGGTTGGCCCCTCCCACTTTACCGCCTGGCTTCCTCATGTGTCCCCGTTATCCCCCACGAGCGTCGAAAAACCTCTGGTACCCAGGGTACCTGTGGTTCGAACGCGAGAAAAAAACTAAGACTGACATCCAAGATGGCCGCGTAGGGGCCTAGAACTGACGTCCAAAAATTCCCCATGCATTGCCGCCATGTTCGCCTCACTTTTTTAGATTTATTCCAGGTATATATAGAGTTGATCCAGTCAAAAGACCGCGTTGACTGAGTTAGGCAGGACGAAAGCTCAGCAAAACAAAGCCTATTTTCACATGGTTGTGCCGTAAATCTATTTTAATAACTAAACATCTCCATGCAAAGTTTCAAATCACTTGAAACAAAACTTGCAGCGCAGCGAATTATATTAGTCTTCTTATTAGTATCAGCAATTTTTTTTCATACTGTGGGCACGGCCTAGAAGGAGTAGTTACAACTATCGAGTACTGGGAAAATTAATATCCGACTCCCCAAACACATTAAATTAGATTGAGTTTGCTAATCCTTTTGATCTGGAGATCGCTGTCTATCAGGGACATAAGAACTTGGCTTTTGTTAGGAATTAGGAATGGGGGGGGGGGGGGGGGGGGGGGGGCTTGTAAGATTTAGATTCTTTCAAAAATGGACGTAAAATGAACTTCAATATACAAGTATATAATTTATGAGAATCGCGAAGTTGTAAACATAAACTTGGGGAAACTTATCAACTAAGCCAAATCATTGTTAAAATCCATGCCTTGTAGGCATGTATATATCCTCGACTAAGAGTAAGGATGCGTTTGTTTGGGTTATCATCCGGTTATTCCTATTCCGGGGTGGTGCCAATGGCAAACAAATGCACTCTACAATTAAAAATTAAAAGATTAATTCAAAGACTATAGAAGTGTCGCTGATTATGAGTCTTCATGCACTCCTTGCCTCTGACTCTGTCGTATATCGGCGTGCTAGTGTATATAGATCTGTATATGGATACGAGTAGGTATATATTTAATTCTCTACCAGCAATAAATTAAACTCCCTCAAATCTACTATGTTTTTCAAAATACTATGTTCTCACAAAACCCTTTAACATTACTACAATTAAGTGGACGCCATCAACACGTCCCACCTTTATGGTAAACAATTAGTTAAAAACTATTAAAGAGTTATTTAATGTGTATGGTTTCAAGGTGAAGTGACTAGTGTCTGCGTTTGCTTTAATTGACAATAATTAAACCATTGAGTTCTTTCATTAATATTGGCTGCAACTGCAACTTTCAAATTAAAACCACAAACAAAGCTAAAGACAAAACATTAAAGGAAATAAAAAGTCAAAACCATGCTAATGTGCACTGTGCACTTGGGAAAACATGTATTATTTTTTCACTTTACAGTTTCTACTTTACTGGCTATATATGTCAGTAATAAATTTTGTTCATCAGTCAATAATTCAAAGTTAACTTTGGCTTTGGAACAATAAGATAGCTATAAGATTGACTAGAGTTTACTCATAATGCATAAGCCATAACGTGTCCAATGCCAATGCCAATGCCAATGCCAGTGCCAATAATGCATGCATGGTCACATGCATGTTGCCAAAAAATCAGTCAATCAAAAAAGACAAACGCACATTCATAGTTTTGATTTATAGAAAAAATGTTAAATTTTAGTCAGTCTTTTAAACCAATCTTTCTGTTTTCACATATCCCAAAGGAATAAATGACATAACTTTGGTTACAGACAAAATTTACATAATTATAAAGTTTTTGATTTGAAACTAATTTAGCTTGATGTTGAAAGATACGACTAGTCTCACTGAGCTATGCACTTTGAAAGCAGTATATCTAATGGTATAAAAGTTTAAATATGCTTTCTAAGCGATTGAGAAGCTCTAATTATAGTTTCGTTTGTCACAGTGCTAGTGTATGTATGTATGCTATACTGTATATATATAAGTATATATAGGTTATTTTGAGGCTACGAGGGGATATGTGATTTATTCACCGAGGGCGAACAACGTACTTATTTTTCACATGACGAGGTTCACAGGATTTCATCAGAATTTTATAGCGAGGAATGGTGCCAGACGATTTTACTCGTCAATGGAGTGGCAGAGGGGAATATTAGAGCCTTAGAGGGGAATATTAGAGGGTATTATTAATCTATTGTTTTGCCAGGGGCTATTGAATATATTCACCTAAAAGAACAAAGGAAACCGAGGCATGTGAAAAATAATGCGGTTTACTTCCTTCTGCTTATATGATTCGCTCGCACTCGTGTTACAAAACGTTCTTTTTAACAGTAAACTCTAATGACTAAATAGGATATATCGTAAAGAAAAGCGTGAACTAAGGGATCAACACACGGTTAATAGAAGGGGTATACTGGCACATGATTATCTTAGCGTATATGTGATCCAGCAACAAACGCGTGTAAAAGTTTTGCAACGTATCAATATCACAAAGAATTGCGACTCATGCCAACAATCTCATGCGCCAGAATAACAATCGCTTACAAGAATCTTGTAGACCGGCGACATGTGGGTGACGATTACACACGCATACGTATACCAATTGGTAATATCAGTGCATGTATGTGCTTGTCTGCGAGTCCAATATTTCAAGTCCGCCAATCCACTTGATTGTCATTGACGTACATGTATTATATTTAAAATACTTGATTATATATTATAAACATTAACATATATATATTGGGACTCACAGACTCACTGGCGGTATTTTCAAGTACAGTTGTACGGACATCTTGATTCTAATCACTCCGCACCACTGACCAAAATATAACTGGATCGCGGGTCCCCAATACTTTTGTCCCCAATTGAACGGCGCCTCTTGTTAGGTCTTCCGACGGCGTAAAGTAAGAATTGACGACACACGCCGATAATTCTTTTGAAGCAAAGAAAGGCTTTGAGAAAAACGTTTACACAAAAATGTAATTCTTTTTTAAAGTAAAAAGTTCAAAGACGTTGAAATACATGTAAATTATGGCGTGAAACAAAGGTTCCGCGGAAAATCCAAGCTTTTTTCTTTGCCGTGTTTGTTGTCGAATAAAGCAAGCTCAAAACGGACAGTTAAAACATCTTCCCGAACACAAAAAAACTCAAGAAACATACAAATACAACATAAAACCATTCAGAATTATCCTTTAAAAAGAAACCTGTAAATATGTTTGGTTTATAGTTGCACTTTTTCTAACGGACAATCGTTTTTGGCATTCAAAATGTTTGTCAACTCTCACCTCGTTTTTTTTTTTAAATTTGGTCACATGCCCTTTTTACTCTCATAAGACACGGTTAGCCAAAAGCTGGCCTGTGATTGGTGAATACATACAAGAAACATACAAATACAACATAAAACCATTCAGAATTATCCTTTAAAAAGAAACCTGTAAATATGTTCAGTTTAGTTGCACTTTTTGCTTACCGACAATAGTTTTTGGCATTCAAAATGTTTGTCAACTCTCAGCTAGCATTTTTTTGTAAATTTGGTCCCATGGCCTTTTTACTCTCATATAAGACACGGTTAGCCAAAAGCTGGCCTGTGATTGGTGAATTTCGCGGCTCAGACCTAACAAGATGGCGGCTGATGGTGTGTATTTGGGCCATTTTTTTGTGGGGCAACCGCAGTCCAATTACGTAGAGGTCAGTGCTCCGCACCAAAATAAATATACTTCGTTCATCTGAGTGCAAACTACTCAGTGATATATAGATACAAAAGACTTAATAAACAACCAGACCCAGTCTTAATAAGCGGAACATTGGCTATGAACGAACGAACGAACGAACGAACGAACGAACGAACGAACGAACGAACGAACGAACGAACGAACGAACGAACGAACGAACGAACGAACGAACGAACGAACGAACGAACGAACGAACGAACGAACGAACGAACGAACGAACGAACGAACGAACGAACGAACGAACGAACGAACGAACGAACGAACGAACGAACGAACGAACGAACGAACGAACGAACGAACGAACGAACGAACGAACGAACGAACGAACGAACGAACGAACGAACGAACGAACGAACGAACGAACGAACGAACGAACGAACGAACGAACGAAGCTACATAGACCTTATTCAAAAATGGTCGCCGAATTAGAATTCTTTTATGTGCATATAAATTAGCCCTTATGACCTCGTTTTAAAGTAAAAATTATTTTGAATTGTACACATGAAAGGAGTTCATAAGGGATAATTTATATGTATATAAAAGAATTTTAATTCGGCGGCCTTTTTGAATAAGGTCTATACATATTATAATATATACAAATACATACAACTGGCCCAATCACTCAATAACAGTTTTGATAGGATATATATTGTCGAAGTTTTAACATTTTCTGGAAGAGCAATTCTGCAATCTATAACTGATAGTTGTAACCGGAAATCGTAACGGAACCCTCAATCATTTATTGATCATATAATTAACTTGTTTTTTCCTGTACGACTTTGTAAAAGTTGAATAATAATTATTTTTTCAGTGAAGCAATAATTATTTATAGAAAAAACAAAAGGATATAGGATCGAGATTATATTGAAAATCATTCTGGTTTACAAACATTAGAAGGATAGCGTAAAACTCTAAAGAAAGACAGATGAATGAGGTATGAAAAAATCTTTTTTGACCACAAGTCAATTAACGATAAATGTAAAACAATCTCTAAGATTTTAGTTACTGTCCATGCTTCGACCTGTTGAATTTGACCTTAATCAAATGCATGCCGTTTTGACTCGTCTTATGCCAGATATATAAAGGGGATTATAATCGAAGCAAGCTGCTGAACTTACATAACACGTATAAGGATTTAAGAATATATATAATGTGATGAGATTTGAGTCAAGATCATGCATGCATATAACATATAACATTTATATTTTCACGTCAAGGATATGATATTATAGGCCGGGTGTCGTTGGCCGTAATAACGCCGAGCTGCTGAACAGTACTTGTTTTTCTTGGCTTACTTAATAAAGACAAGGCATTGTCCTTTTAATACTGACAATGCTATATGGGCAGACGACGTTAACTAATTATGCAAAGAGCTAGAGAATAAAACTTCCCAATTCTTAGAAGATTTTCAGTTTGTTTCTATTATAAAATAGCTAGCATATACTGGCTAGTGTTCCTCAGCGTGTGAGAAAAATCTTGAATCATTTCAAAGGGCTAAGAATCCTCACATCAGAAGTCAATGAAGATATACTATTGAACTTTGGACAGATATATTTTGGAACAGAATAATTTGTGGCAGTTGTTATAGAATTGTACATTGACAATTTTATTTATCTCTGGCCAAATTCTGAACAGGGAAGAATTAACAAGATTTATGATAATGGCTAAATGTACATGGAACGCATCTATCTGTGCAGAACACTAGCTAACTTTGTACACAGAGCAACACTATAAAGAGTTCGTAATAACATAACATATTGCATTTGCTGTACAATTTTGTACGAGTTGTTTGCGTTTGTTTAAATGATTAAAGAAATTGTTTAAAAATTTATTATGTTTATAGTACTTTTGTCCCTGCGCCAGCTCTCTATAACCTTACTATATATTCACTAAATGAAGTGCAGAGGATTTTCTTATTTCTTATGACGTATAAACAAACATTGCACGACTCGTCATTGCCTACTGCATGGCACTGCATGATGAACAAAAGCTTAATTAGTTTAACAAATGGCAGATGGCGAAGCATTAATCAATAAGCTCAGTAGTGCTAGGCAAGGTCAGTAAAGTATTATATAATATACTAGATGAACGTCTTTCAGATCAGTTTCCATATTTTATCTCATTTGGTAGATTTTTATGATTTTATCTTAAACTTTGCCAAAACTGGGAAAATCTCGTTATTCCACACCAATGGCAAATGGCAATGGATTGGAAGATATAGCTTGTGAATACATCAGCTGCTGTCTACAGAACAGCTGGTCTATTCACATGACAGGCTATCCTTATTTGCTCAAGGTCTGTTTCTATAACATTCAGCAGTAAGAAATACTAGTGTTCCCGGTTGCCAGACACGCTTCAGGCTATGACATGCGTTCAACAGTATAAGCCAATCGTCATCTCGGAAAAGTGCCAGAATCGATAGTATCTTGTAAAAAATATCAAAAATCCTTATTTGTCACGAGTTAAGTCAGGGCACTATACACACACATTATTCCTTTCTCAATACACCAAATAAACTATATAACATATAGCCCGTATAGCAGTTCCCAAATCATTCATTGTTTTCTTTGTATAACGTGTCACAACGTTATTCAAGCCATGTTTTAAAGATGATTCTGTTAACACTTTACATAGTTTACCCACCGAGATGAGATTTGAAAAAATAATGCATTGTTTAATTTAAATGATAAATTTTTAAGGTATAACTAATTTGTTTATTTTCTCTCATTCGAACTTTGAAAACAGCCTATTGTTTATGGGAAATTTTGCTTTTAATCTCTCTTAAAATGGGTACATCATTAATTATTAAAGATGCTAATGACAAGGAACAAAGAGAGTGCTCTACCCAAGCGAAGCATCAGACGCTGTTACATCTGATGGAGTGAAAAGGTTGAAAATTGTTTTAACAAGAATCTGGACAAACATCAAGTCAAGTAAGTTAGAACCATGTTGCAACTATTGTTTTTAATTCAAATCGACACCTATATGTTTCCCTATAATTCATAGTTTGCTTCAGAGAACAAAACTTTACAAAGAAATGTTTAAGCGTGTTTTAATGGGACTGTATATGAAATCCTCAGCCAGATGTTGTTAACTGTTTCAGTTAACATAACGTTACAATATATTAACACAGTACAAATTAATATATAAAAACACTGAAGTTGAAAAGATAATCCAGAACATTACAAAGAAGTTTATTTAATGTTTTATATGCACAAGGTGATATTACAATATTTGCATTATACAAATGTATAAAAGCAGGAAGTTGTACAGAGATAAGCCAGAACAATTTGAAAATACGTTTATTAACGTCTCGTAGCATCTTCAATTACTGTCAAATTATATCTATATTTTTATTTATTCGTTATGGCTATTTTTGGCGTTGACTCACTTTAAACGTGGTTCGGGATATATGCATACATTTACGTTAATAAGAGAGTTTTACAATTCGAGACATCATCACGGTTTTTTTATTTTACAATTTTGAAAACCGTTATGCTTGCCGGTAAGGAGTTGTAACACTTATTCAGTAATTGTTTTTCGAATTTAACTAGATTACGTGGTTATGAGTTCCTACATGCTTGCTTGCTTGCAGGTCGGCTCTTTTGCTTTTCAAACACGAGTATAAAAACCCACTGCACGCTCACCTGATTTCAAACCCTTTTTGTCGTAATATTAATGATTGCGTGGTTAGTTTTAGATATGATAACCATGTTCGTCAAGTAAGACAGTATTACAATCACTTAGTGAGTTCAGAAACAATCATAAAGGGGTCTAGCTACATTTCGTTTTTCTTTCTTGCACGCTCCAAAAGGTTTCACTACAATTTAATCAAATAAACATGCACAATATAATATTAATGTTTTAAAGTCACTATATCCTTTTCAAGTCGTAACTTGTATTCTATAGTGATCAACAATCTTGAAGCGTAATGTTGTATCATACTCTTGCGACTTGCGGATGGTATTTTAAAATCAATGTCTTTCGTGCATGTCACTTTTTTAACGCTATATAAAGTACTTACACTCAAAAATAATTGTCACCTAAAAGCAGTTTCACGAAAGTTCTCTTCGTCGTTGCAGCTGTGTTTTGTCCCTCCACATGCATGAGATCCAAACTTTCCAATGAAAATCTTTAGTTGTCTAGCTACAACCGCGTGCATGCAGCTATAGGTAGTTTAATCAGTTTGCGCAAGTTTCTTAACAACTTGTTTTTGTTTCACTGTATGCTCCCTAAGCGCAGTGTTTGTTCGCGAAAAAAAGCAGCGTATAAAAACCAAACTGGCTCCTAACGACCTAAATATAACACTACCACGACTTTTTGCACTAAAATTTTTTCACGGAATAGGCATAAGCGCTTTTGAAGATAATATATT
>OZ035997.1:25969489-26054421 GCA_964035015.1 Corallium rubrum
ATTGTTGCGTGACAATGTTGAAGGTGGGTACGCTTTTAAACAAAGTTGCGTTACAAGTTGAAGAAAAATGTTGTCCGTATTATATACCTCACCTTAAGTGTTACAAAAGAGAATATATCTTTTGAGACAAAAAACGACATCCAGCAGACAATTTGAAAAAATACAAGACAAAGCATAAACCGAAAATAAACATCTTGAAATCCAAAATACGAGCTAAAAACAATTGAAACGGCGATATTTCGATTTTCTGACGATGATTTTGTAATAAAATCGAAATATCACCGTTTCCGTTGTTGTCTTATTTTTAGCTCATAGTTTGGGTTTCAAGATGTTTATTTTCGGTTTATGCTGTCTTGTATATCGTTTGAGAAAAAATCTTTTTAAACAAACTTTGAATTCTGCAAGTAATATTTGCTCGGTTGACACTACGACCAATCGTAAAAGAAAATAGTCACTCTTAAAAGATGGTCTAAAATAAACAGAAAGTATTCAAGATACGTTTTGTGGAAACACCACGTTTAATATTTATTTCAATAAATATTAAACATGGTGTTCCACAAAACTTATCTTGAATACTATTATCGCCATGCAAACTTTCAAAGAATTAATAAAAAAAAGAAGAAAGTGTTAGATTAACGTTCACGAATACGCTGGTTTGGTTTCAGCATTTTTCACCATGAACCACACAGGCGGTTAATTTTTTAATTTAATTTATTAACTTCGCCAAAACCAAAAATTACAAAATATAAAGAAAATATCGTGGCAGGGTATCCACAACAGCAAAACGCCAATTACTGTGGACCCGAGTAATCAAAGAATAATTAAAAACAACAAATAATAGGAGCATGCAGACTACGAGCTATGTTACAGTGTAAACACACCGTTTTCCATGTCCGAGAGTTTTCAGGATCGTAACAATTAGATAAAGCAGTAGCATAATATTTCCATAAATTAGCTTTAAAGGAAGGTAAGGAAATTGATTTTTTGCGAAGGTTACTGGGTAAGATGTTCCAAATTCTGGTAACTCAATAAAAAACGAAGTCTGATAAGTTTTTGTTCGACAAAATTGTTGTTGAAAAACTATTTCATCAGCTAGAGCAGAAGACCGTGTTGATCTACTATGTAATTTGGCTTTTGGTAACACTTCAGGAGCAATGTCAACTAAGCCATTTACAGCCTTGAAAAGCAGGACCAGGTCCAAGAATTCATACACGGGTCCGGCAATTATCACGTGAAACCAATACATGAAATTTTTGGAGCATCTTTTGGACATGCATGTCTGCTTGTGCAATAAACCTAAAACCCAAATAACCTAACTTAAAAGTAGATTGTAACAAAGAAAAAAGAAAATAAGAAAGGCAGGTTTTCACATGTAAATTTCAATATTTTTGTATATTTTACTGTCTGACAAAATTTACTTTTCTTTCACGCATGTGTAATAAAACACGCTAAGTCTGACAGAAGTGGTTTACGCTGACAAATATAACCATGGTTCATGCAGTATATATAAGCCAGATCAACCAAAGTAAGAGGAAAAATCCTGATTTCTACACACGTAAAAACGTCACAGCTTGTCAACAGGATGTGACGTGTTCGCAACACGCTTGTAGCAAGGCTGTTAATAGCCTAGGTAACCACTAAAGACTTCTGCTTTCCTATTGGTTAAAATTTCGCGTTTTTATTGGCTATGAGTAAAACTGCAATCGTCATAAATGGATTTAGCCCCGATGACGCGAGAATGAAATTAGTGATTACCTGGCACATATTTCTTTTGAAATTGGGCCAGGGTACCAGGCTAGGCTGTTAACAGGTTGTAACAGTGCTGTTCATTCAAGAAGCTGCTACAACCTTGTTAGCATCAACCTGTTAACAACTTGTTAAGTACAGAGAGGTAACAGGTTGTTGGAACAACTTGTCATCAGTCTGTTGGAGTCATCAACCTTGTTACAAGTTGTCAACAACCTGCATACATGTTAACAGACTGGGACAGCCAGTGCAAACACATGACGGTGACAGCCTGTTGAACATCCTTGTAACAACTTGCTTGCAGGTATGTAACAACTTGCGCGTTTTTACGTGTGTGGTATACAGATCCGAGACGAAGTGGAGTGTCTCTATTCCGTGATACAGAACGGACACGAATGTTGTAAATAACTTTTAAAACACTTTTTTTGAAAAAAAAATTATTTGAAAAAATAAATATTCCCGAAAAAACAAAAAGATATAGGTTTATGTACCGTTTAACTAACTCTTTGCCGAGTTATGTATAGTCAACGAAATCGGGATTTTGTGAGGGATGTTGACTGTTTTATGACGTTTTGTGACGTAGAACGTTTCTTCCTACAACTTACGCTGCTAAATTGCATGTACGTTTAATTAAAGTTGGCCAACATCATGACGGCGATGGATTTTCTAAATTGGCAATGCCACGAGTCAACCTCTGAACACACTTGTGAACTATCTTACAATTTCGGTGAGGAGAGTTTATCTTGTTGAGGTAAGATATCAGTTTCTGCAACTGACAACTGTGTTTCTTAGTACGAGATTTCACAGTTGTTTTCTTCTATTTTTAGGTGTGTATTGGTGTGGGTTCATTGTGTTTGCATTGATCAGCATTCTGGTCAGACGCTACTATCCGTGTGTGTATTTTGACTTACACAAATTCTGCAAAATAATCTGATGGCTCAATGGTACATTGTCGTATAATTTTATTAAAGCTCTAGACTTGTCTAAACATATTAAGCACTTGGAATTGCATTGACAGTTTTGCCACAGCATTATATAGCAAGTCAGCTAGGCATGATTATTTAATATTTCTATATTAATTGTGTGTATATCCTGTTAAAACCCTTGCCATATCATGTCAAGCGATAAGTTATAGTAACTTGTAGTACTTTTCAGTTTTATAATTCAAAAATATAGAAGAAGCGTGTAAACACTCTTACTGTCTATTGTAATTAATATTAAATTTTTTGACTTTCCAGCCTCCTTCACAGGCAACTATGTGGGCTCTTGGGTGCATGGAGTGGGCAATCTCAGGTGGCGTGGGCAATCTCGGGTGGAGTGGGCAATCTCAGGTGGAGTGGGCAATCTTAGGTGGAGTGGGCAAGGGGGTTGTCACATTGCCCAGATTGCATAGAGTTGCTGTGGAGTAGGCTAAATGTTTTTCGCCCATTTGAGGCAGCACTTCACTTGGGATAGTAATTTCTAGTTTTCTACCTCGTTGGCTACCTTTTCTGACCTGTATAGACTTAAACGAAGAAGCGAAAAAAAAAATCTTCTCACGATATTAAAATGCTTGGACGATAAGCAATCCTTTTAATCATTCAATTAATAGAATAAAAGGACACTTCATGCATGCAAGGACAGCGAGGTCAGTATATTTCTGATATTATCTAAAAATCTATCCCTTCGAGCGAGATTCACTCTGCCTATGCGGATTATCATAATATGCACTAAGCCACTATATACATATACCATACAACAAAGTTTAATTAAACTAGTAAAACTAACCCAATGTTGATACACAAATTCATACAGACATACACGACTCAATGGACAATGTACATTTTAGCCCCCAATCGATCGGCGTTCTATTTCAGCGCAATGATAATTTACTGAAATTCGCATATAAAACTACTGAAAACATTTTTGAAGTACGCATATTAAATGTAAAATGGGTAAACTGTGCATTACTAAAATTAGAAAAACCACCCAGTCAAACTTGTGAGATAACAAGACTACAAGATGCACTTGTAAATTTTCCCACGGCATTTAATAAAACCACATAGTCATAGAAACATCTAATTAACGTAATAAAGGAACATTTTCGTGCAAGAAGATTTTAAACTGATACAGTAATTGACTATAATTGTCTTGCAGTGAAATCACGCAAGCCCATAGTTTGGCCCATCATTTATCAAGTATCAAGATATAGTATAAATTACACATTTCTTCAACTCGCCCTTGTCAGTGCTTTTTTATATAGGGACTGACGTGTATATCTCAGCTATCTGACCGAACTATCATTATTATAATTCACTCGATATATGACGATTAAACTGCAAGTTATAGGAATTTTGATGAAGGAAAATTTGGAGGGTAAGTTTACTTAGGTACCTATACAAGTAATAAATATTCCTATTAACTATACATCAGTTTATATAGAGATTTGCGTGGTGAACTGGAAAATTTTTGAATGTGGGAATACTATATATATTAAGTTCAAAGCAAGGCAGCCGCACTGCATGTGCTCTGCATGACCACTAATAGCTACGGAGTCTTTTTCCGATCCAGAATTATGATTTACGGAGTAATGCTGGTGAAGAAATATTTGGCATTTTAATGTTTTAGTTAGAGTATATACAGTCGAATATATACATTTTAAGATATCCCCCCCTCCCCCCATCTTGTCAACTTTCCCTTTGGGAGGAAATCATATAGAGTTCCAGAGAAAACTCACGACTATCAGTAGAACTGACAAACTCTTCCAGCAGGAGATAAAACGACTATATATATAGTAATGGGGTTCGAACTCGCGATCTCACTAGAGGTTAGAGGCATGCGCTCTATAACTACAAACCCACAGAAGACTTGGGTCTGCCTTAGTAAACAAAATACACTGAAGTGACATGCAGGAACTTTAAATACATACATTAACTTTAAGTTATCCTAAGTCAATGCACACAGCAGAGCATGTACATCAGCCAAGTATACCAACACGTCGACCCCCCGCAGTCTTTTATTCACCTTCGGGGGTACCTTCCGGACAGGAAAGAAATAATTGGGACCACTTTAGCTAAAGAAATATAGTTAAGATTCAATAGTTATCCCAAAAATATGAGGAAATATACTGAAAATATGACAGGCATGCGGTGTATATGTGTGCTTCCAAACAGCATGTGAAAGGCAGAAGGCTGCCTATACATATATAGGCTATTACACCAAGATGTGTCGAGCAAAGTGTCTTCAAAAAGACAAAGAAAAAAACAGCATTTAAACCCTTTCTCAAGTCATGGTCATGGTTCTAGATGCTGCTAATAATACATTTTTAAAAAGACTTAATACATGTATTCAAAGACTCTTAAATGAGTCCTAAGAAAACCTTTAGTTAAAATTAAAGAACTCTTTTAAAACATCTTTTAAAAATCTGAGAAAACTTACTTTGAATAAAAAGAGGACTTTCAAAAGATTCTTCAAAAATCTCTGAGAAAACCAATTACTATACGAAAGAACTTTTTAAAACACCTTTCAAAAATCTCTTTTACATCTGAGCATTGAAAGTGCCTGAATCTGTATTTCAGACTTAAACATATGCACTTTTATATAAACAGAGAGTGTAAGAAAGTGCTACGTAGGCAATGTTTTAAATAGAGCAAAGTGAAAAGGTTCTGAGTGTAAACGGCCGAGAATAGTTTTAATCTGACCAAATATACTGACGTTTCGCCGAGCGGAGCCCTGAACAGAATATATAAAATGAGTTATATAAACACGATGCGTATCGGCTAGCTTATACCGTTTATATCTCCATGTTCTACATGCATGCATGCAATACGGATAAATGTGTAAACTCAAATAAAATAAAAAAAGAATGTATTCGCATGAACATTTCGAAACTTTTGCAGATCAGATTCGTTACCTAACACGCATATATATGTGGTCTGTACACCGCGGACGTGTGGACGGAGGGAGTTAGCGGTCATCTTTCTCACTATAGGAAGCTAACAAACCTTAACGTGCATATAGCAATAACATTATTATATAAGACCCACAGTATTGTCTATTGGTCCTTAATTGTTATTGACGGGAAACCTCTTCTACGATTTTGGTAAGTATATGTTGTATATATATAGAATGGCGAGCAGTGTACAAACAACGTTAAACGTTCAACCTTGAATAAATGAAACAGTCTAGAAATATAAATCAAAACATCAAAAGGTTGTCACTGCACGACAAGCTTATAGCCTTTGCTTGAAACCCTCTTTATGAGTATTTCGGATAAAGAATATTTTTTCTGGTTTGTGTTTGCGTATGTTTGGAATATGTTTGGTATTTTCTGTGAATAGTATAAACAACTTATATCCTTCTTATAAGTTGTACATATATACATACGTGTAGTGCATGTGCATGCATGTGGTATACGTTTGCGAGCTAGCTTGGTGTAATGTAACAGACTTACAGACGTTTGTTAGACGTTTGCTCAGAAAAGATTTCTGATCCCCAGCCTGTTATATATCATTCTGTATTACATGTTCTCTAACTTCTCTTTCAGCTACAACCTCGTACCCAAGGCCTTATTTCCGCTCGCCGCCTGACCCCCACGCAATTAATTTTGTTAGAACACAAAGTTCTCAGTTGAGAACGAGTTTTGAAAAAGCAAGTAACAGTATTCAGCGCCCACACGCGCGCAACAGAATAATTTTATTGGTAGTCAAATGTTTACACACGTCAGTAAAAACAATTCAATTCAATTTCAATTTGTTTGACTAGATATATACATATATTTTACAAAAACTAATCACACTATCAATAACAGAATATTTACATAAAGGTAAATTAATAAAATAATTTTAATTTTTTTACAAGTTGTTCGTTGTTTGTAACAAGTTGTTGTGTTCAACAACTACCCATCGCAGGTTGTTCCAACATGCAACTTTAGTCTCAGTTACATGCAGGTGACTCCATCATGTTAACGCGCTGCCCCTCGCCGCTGAGGTCAATACCTAATTGCGAACACGTCTTATTAATTGTTAACAAGCTTTTCATAGTAATGTGTAATAGTTCCTGAAGATATTTAAAATTTGCACGACAATAAATGACAAGAACTTAGTGCAATTATACGTGGGATAGCAAAACCTAGTTAAGTTTTCCCACGAAAAAAAAATTGCTTGACAACAAACAAACTTTATAAACATCCAATTATCGAAATAAAAGGACAATTCATGCATAGAAAGTGATATTTGATCATATTTCTGATTTAATCTATTGGAAGTGAAAACCATGAAAGCCCTCTTATAGTCTTCTTAAACGAAAATACAAGCTAACACTGAGTCTGAAGAATTAAATAAAGTAAGTCTATAGCGCAATGATTCATTACTGAAATAGTAATTGTGTGTTTTTATGCCAGAATCTTAGTATATTTTTGGCATGAAATATGAACTAATGTGGTGCATGTGATGCAATATGAACTAATGTGGTGTTTGTATGTATATATATATATATATATATATGTTTGAATTTGTGTTCTCTGGATTTAGGTTTTTAAAAACTTTTGAGCTTTCAACTCGGTCCTTCGAGTCTTCGTCAGAATAAGGTGGTTGGATTCTTCGTTTATATTATTTGGATTGTTCGTTTATACTATTTGAATTTTGTTGTGATATTCGATCCGAGCGTCTGATTGGTTTAGTAACCACCTTATTTCTGACGAAGACTCGAAAGATCAAGTTGAAAGCTCAAAACTTTTTAAAAAACCCACTTCCAGAGAACACAAATTCAAACGCATTATGCCTGGATTACAAATCTTTAAATCATATATATATATATATATATATATATATATATATATATATATATATATACAAGCTTTGAAATGACAAACAGGTCCTATCGGATAATTAAAATTTGGTACACTGGCACCTAGATCGTAAAATTTAAGACCAGTTCCTACTAAGTATTAGCCTGTATATACACACCGCTTGTACAATACAATACAATACAATTCAATACAATTAGATAGAGTATATATATTATTTTAGTATATTATTTTAGTCTTCACATAGGCTGAAGAAGGTTTTAGTATTTAAACCGAAACGTACCAATAAAAACTTTTTAACATCTTAAAGTTTTTGTCTCCAGTCAGTGTCAACTCTTTCTCCAAAAACCTCACAGTATATATAGTATATGTGCAGCCTCTACCCGATTTCGAAACCCGAGTTTCGAAATCGGGTGGAGGCTAGTGTACAGCTTAACTGTTACCTTCCGACAGTATAGTCAAAATACTGCTCTAAGAAATAAAAAGGTTACTGCTTCCTTGGATTAACAATTTAATAGATAAAGTTGATTTTGCTCTCAGTTGTCAAAACGTTTTGTCCAAGAAAAGACTTTCTTTGCAAATAAGGTTTAAGGTGTGTACATGTGGGTGATAAGTAGAAAAGCTATGGATTAGTTAGCTGCTAGCAATTTAGAATTGTATTATATGTTTAATTGGTTACCACGGTGCGGATAAAGGTGCTTGTGCGTCAGCATATATGGATTGAGTCTATATGATGACTAATAAATTCGTGCAAACCTATCACTAATCCCAATACTAATCCCAAACTCAACATTGCCCATGCTGAACAATATGGTGACATCAGAGACATGATCTAAACAATGTCAACGCCAAATTAACGATGATTACTGGGAGTGGCTTCATTTTCCTTAGAAATTAAACTTTGTTTTAAAACAAAGAAACGTCAAGAGTTTGATGAGTTCTACACGACTCCCTGGAAGCCAAGCATTGACATCAAATATTTACAGGCAAATTAAAAATCTCTACAAAACATCGAACTATATTGCTGTTGTGCATCTTACGTCATTGCCGCCATGTTGGTTGACGTTTTCAAAAGATTTTCATCATCTGCAATTATAATATCATCCAACATGGCGAAAATATCTTTGTCCTTCGAATCTCAAGGGATTGGTTGCACACCACCTATACGTTGTCGTATACAGTAAACGTGACGTATCCATGACTCGTTACTCTGATCAGTGCTTGGTGTGACCTTTTAATTGTCGCTTACTTCACTGGGTGAAACTGAAAGCTATAGGTATATATCTATATGCGAAATAACTGGAAGGCATTAATTTATTATAATTAAGATTTAAGGTTGCCTGTATACACCTAATTTTGACATTCTGCACAGGAAATTCCCGTCGCTCTACTATCGGTTTGTATCTAAGACTGAACATTATCCCTAAAACATCAACTTTTAGGGACTCTTACTTTCCTCGAATTGTTCAAATCTGGAACGCTTTACCTGATGACATCAAGTCCTCACCTTCTCTGTCTGTTTTGAAATGTAGACTAAAGAACTTTTATTTTAATAGACTTCGAGATATATTTAACCAGGACAACATCAGAAGTTATAAGTTAATTCGTCCTAAATGTCGTCATCCCAACACTTTTACTTTGTGCTCGTGTTAATACCTACCGTGTTGTTGTTTTTTTATGATTGTATTAGGTAGTACTTATCCTGTTATTCATATGGGTATGTTGTGGTAGGGTTTAAATTTTTGTTATGGGTTGGGTTACAGGTGTCAAACCTTGTAGGGGACCTCGTGTCCTGTTGTTTGTACACCTAGTGTATTCAATTATACTAAATCTTTTAAATAAATAAATAAAAAAGTACCACTGAATGAAGAGTGATGTTCAACTTAAGCTGGGACAATCGCAATTGTTTCTCTTCACTCTTCACAAGATCAAAGTATGTATAATGTTATGTTATCGTCTTCCAATTGGAGATGTTAAATTAAATAAATATATTAAACTCGTAATAAAAATACCTCTTTCATCAACTTACAATATCAAAAACAATACGCCAACTCGATCTACTGTATTGATATACACTAGATAGGGTAGGTGTATTGTTTTAATATTGTTGGGTTGATCAAAGAGGTATTTTTATTACGAGTTTAATTTATCGCCCCTCGCCGGAAACGAAACCTGTCTAATTTCCCTCTCCAGAAATAGAATGTCATTTCCCCTTAACATATAGAACTGTACATTTCAGTATTGATGGCACATACAGGTTAATATCCAGGTATGAATATGCACAATATTAAAATTTAAAGTGCCCATGAAAAAACATAAAGTAAGTCTGTCTTAGTTAGTTTCAGAAATTGTAGCTTGATGTTAGTAATAAGTGTCAGTTGTTTGCTGTACAAGCTGTGTTAGTTAGTAAAACAGCAAACAACTGACACTTAAGTCTGTCTTGTTTTCGCAGTTTTTCGTTGTTGAAATATTTGAGGTTGTTCGATATCCAAATTGAACATTTTGACGTGACATGCAGGGACGTAGACAACAGACATGAAACTACAAAACTGATGTAATATGAATTGTGTCAGGAAATAAACTGTAAACCGTTGTATTCAATCTACTGAGTGTATGCATTTTGAGTATCTATGTGACGTTTGCGTGTTTTGAGTATTTCATATGACGTTTTTCAACCTTTAGAGTCTGTAAAATCTTCCTCCAAAAGCCAGGAAATGGCGATCGATAATTGGTACTTCTCTCCTTCTCTGATTTCAGCGACTCTCGATTTCAAAATTTCCCGGGGGAGCATGCCCCTGGAGCCCCCTAAAAATTTATTTTGATTTCGGCTCCCCCCCTTTTCAGAATCCTGGCTACGTCCCTGGTTACATGTGCATGCATAATGAACTTATCGCGGCCGGGAAGGTTATATTTGCTATTATTAAACATAATCATTTAAAAATCTACACGTTTGGTGTTCGGTGAGAAACACATGCTTCTTTCGACAATTAATTTGCAATTGGTCTGAAAAAGGCAACGATATATGACCTTCTAATCTGTGATAATCATTATGCACATGTGACGTCAAAATGTTTAAATTTGCATATCAAACCGCCTGAATGTTTGAATATCTCAAGAACGAAGCAGGGAAACGAAAAACTGCAAAACATGTTACTTTGTCATTTTAAATGTTTCTTAATAAAACAAACATAATTTCCGTTTCATATACGGGTAGCAACGTGCACGGGTGGAGCGCGCTGCCTCTCCCCAAAAGTTTAAAAGCCCGGTTAGACGGGGTTATAGTACTTGGATGGGTGGGGTTGGGGAGAGGAGGAGACGGAGCCTGTGGGAATGACCCGGTTGTCGAACCCTAGTTGATCTCTATTGTGCTTCGAGGGTTTTTCGCCGGGTACTCCGGTTTTCCTCCCTCCACTTAGCTGTGATCCGCTGTCTAAACTGCATCGTATGGCGGCTGCTTGGAGCGCTTTTAATATGCCTGATCGACACGGCCACGTTGATGGACACACATGCGTCCTTCGCAATTCAGCCTCCACTGGCTGCAAGTAAAGACGATTAGCCCCTACTCCTTTATCTTTATATATAGGCACTTGTACTTGGGTATATTATTACGTATATATACTATATTATAGTACAATTTTATAATATGTATGCTATGCTATGGTTGATTGGAATCTGGTAGGACAAATTATCATTGTTTCTTTAGTAGGCTCCTAGCCCTAATATGAAAACGATAGAACTATAAGATTAGAACTATATATATAGAGAATAATACATGGTCCTGGATGTGCGGAAGTATGAAATTTATTTCGAGTGCTGACCAGGATACAATAAAAACCCGCGTATATAAGAAACCGTGAATTAGGAACCTTTAGCCTAAAATTGTTACATAAAGGACCTGGACATAAATCAGAGCAGGCCTGGTTCTTTTTGATTATGTCAGTGGTCATATTAGATATAATTAAAGTGTTTATTGTACAAAAGCAAGGGGCCACACCCATTTTGAGCTTGTTGTTGGACCAACAGCAAGCACCCTTACCTCGAAAAAAATAAGAACCTATTTAAGAACCTAAATAGCCTAAAACCCAGTAAATACCACTTATATAAGAATCTTCTTAGGCTAACTCGAAAAATGGTGGTTCTTGAGCGAGACAAACGAGTGAGATATCTTCACTGATCTCTAGATATCTTGCTCAACACGAGAAATAAATTTCATATTTCCAAACATCCATGTATTATTTTGTTTATTATACAAAAGATAGTCCTATTGCCCCACAAAAAATAGAGCAGTTTATTCTAATGCGTTTCATAATAACTGGCCATTTCCCAAAAGAGTTGAAGACTGGTGACGGGTTAGGAACGCTAGGGTACTTGGGAACGTTTGGAGGGACATATTTCATGCTTGGTGGCGTCAGCACAATGAAACTGTCCTTCCAGACGATCCCAAGAACACCAACGCTCAATACTCTTTACCAGTCTTCAATTGTCGATTTATTAGTGGCGGAAAAATCAATAAACCACTCCAATTTATATAATAAAAAATTATTTTATATGCGGAAAAATAAATAAAAATAAATATAACATATAAAAGTCTTGCCTGTTTAGGATTTATATATCAAACAAGACGCCTGCTTAGGCGTTCATTTGGAACTAGAGGAATTTTCTTTTGGAAAACTATTCAAATTGTCTTCATATGTGTGATATACTTATTTTATGAACAAAGAGAAAGCAAAAACAAAGAACTTATATAAATCTTGAAATCTACCTGGGCAGTAGAAATCCCAAATTAAGATGTCGATCGACGTACATGCGAGCGACGCGCCACTAGAGGACATTACAGGTCGAGGATTGTGCAAGAATACCGATTTGCGACGCAGAAAGAAAATCAAGAAAAGACACCGAGCCGAATTTAATACTTAGGCTTACCACAGTAGCCCCAGTAATTCAGGCGCAGTGTAGATATTTTTGACATCATAATTGACAAGATGGTGATGATGACGCAAAGTGTTTTTGCAAAACTACCAAAGATCACCGACAGTTTTTTTTGTTTGTTTGTTTTTGTAAAAAATAATTACGATATATATATATATATGCGAGTTCCACGATCATGCGCACGCATCGTTTTTGCGGGCCACAGGAGTAATTCAGTTGGTGGGCTACATGCATAAGAAATGTGGTAAATAAAAGAAATTCGACAATTTCTGAATATGTTAGCATCAGGAATTATTTCTTTCTTTAAAAATAGTTTAATTTCGTTTAGTATTGGCCACGTTTTTTATGCATGTGGCCCGCCAAAATCATACGTGCGCAACATCGTGCCTATATAAAACCTCGCAAGTCAAAACTAACCGTGTCGGCTACTTTCAGGATTAAATGGCCGATAAGGGCGGCTATGCTTTAAGAGGGGCGGACACGTTCGGAAGGCGGTTACTTTGGGGTTACTCGTTTTAATATTGACCACAACGTGTATCAATTTTTTTAACCACTACATTTTGCACAGCGTTTCAAAATGTTTGTTTTACTTTAAAATTTAATGATAATTGCTTACGGTGCTGAAATGTGAAGCTAACCCGACCAATCCACAATATAATTTTCTATATACAATATAAAGTAAATGGTTTGAACATATAGGATATATATATATATAGTATGTTGTATATATAATTTTGTATACAATTGTTATTGCTATAGATATATTATGATTTACTATTATTACTACTCCTATGCACAAATCATGCACAGTCAAATTAGAGCATATTAGAGTGGATAGTTTCGATATTGTAACTTAGTAATTAAAACTACATTTTCTATTTATATCCATGATGGAATAATAAACAAATATGTAGCTAAGAACATGAGATGTCAACATGGTACAGAAGAAATTTGAATCAAGCAGAAAGTATACGAAACTAATATATAAGGCTAATATAGAAGAAACGTATACTGGTTTATACTAGACATGCACGTACAGCAGGAATAACACGCGAAAGAGCCGTATATTTAAAAACCGCTAAAGCTATCATTGAATTTAAATACACTTGCCTGTAGGCTAATACACTTGCCTGTGGGCTACTAACGGTGCAAGTTAATTAACAATGAAACAATGAAAGCAATATATTATATGTATGTTTAATCGGTACCAATGCTCTTTTAACTTCCTAAGTGCTTGTATAAAACTTGTACTATTTCTAGTCACTAGTAAACACGCGAACTACATAAGTCAGAAAAAAACAAGGCAACTACTCGGGCTAAAATGCTTAGAGCTTGCCTATAAAGAGTCTGTATTTTAATGGGAGTGAGACAGTTACAGAATATAGGCGTCGTAAACGTCACAATTATTCACGAAATGATAACACATTCTGTTCTGTACATATACTCTGTACAGTAATTCTCTAACACATCAGTTTGATTTTCTATATTTTTAATTTAATTTGTTTTTTACTATTACCAAACGTGGTATAAAAAGCCAAAAGCGTTTACAAGTGTCTAGCTGTTGCGTTTTTCCAGTTTTAAACCCGCATCATCACTAATAATAGGGTAATTTGTATTCTTGTTATTCATTTAAACTGCACGTCTGCTGCAGTGGAGATAATGCGTATAATTTTGGCAGGTTAATTGATGATATTCATGAATTATAACAACCGCTAAAAATACGTATGCACAACCTACTAAAATAAGACACTATATAGGTCAATATTGTAATATCCAAGAGCATGCATACATGTGTATATCTAAACATCAATATATACTCTTTCTAGAACTAAGTTTGAACTAAAACCGGAAAATTAAAAATATGATCACATAATAAACATGTCGGAACTTGAAACTGAGTATTACGTGTACATTGACAAGCCAAAAAGACTTTCTTATAATGTGAGGTATATAGGTGATAATTTCATGCGTTTTGTCGTAAAGCTTTACAAGAATGGCTGAGTTGCATGTGTAAATGTATTATATTATTATATACCAACAACATAAAGTATTTGCGATGATCATAGTAAGTAGCTGTCACTTATACTTGTAGACTTAAATAGTCTCTTCATATGGTCCCAAAATAAATATCATTAATATCCAGAATATAACAAATTAATCAAAGAACGACGTTTTAAAAGAATATAGCGGTGTAGTTTATGAAGAGAACGTGTCATTAGCACACCTAACAACAAACCAGTCAGCAAGAAGAAAGACAAGAAATCTCTAGAAGAAACTATCATTATGAATAATAATAATTTATCTTGATTTAGTGACAAGACTGTTGATGTATTGTGAAATAATAATATTTCAACTTTGAGAATCATCTTCTGAGCGACAAAGTTTATTTAACTGAAGTCCTGATATTTCAATTGTACCATATATACTCAAAGTTATTATTTATTGACTGAAATAATCAAATCGTGCGTTTCAAGAGTTTCGCGGAATATGTTTTATGTTAAAGTTTTGAAAGTTTTCGTTTATCGTCTGGTTGTGGTTTTTGGTTAAAAATTGAAGACCGCTTATTTAACTAAAATAAAAACATTAAACCAAAATATAAAATCAGTTAGGCACTTCGTGCAGTTTAGTGAAGCTGGCAAACGTAAATTCTTAAACTTTAAGTCAAGATCACGCTAAGTAACTATACATGTTACCACCTGCAAGGGTCTCAAGCACTGATGCAAGCACGCACGATAATCATATACAATCGGTTTAAGGCTTCAGACCTATAAGTCACTTTTGCAAAATCCAAATTGAAAATGTTATTAATGTTTATTATGTGGGCTTAATAGTAATTCGTTTGAAATGATTTATTTTAAAAATTCTAATGCTAAACGTCGCTTACGTTTTCCGTCCGGAAAATCTCGAGCTGAGAAGCCGTAAAAGTCTTGGTATTAAAAACAGGCGCTGTGCCGGAAACAGTCATCCGCTACTGACTTTGCTCCATCAACTCTAGTCGCCGTAACTCTGTGTGCGGCATAATTCCTGTGTGATTTAATATCATGCCAATTTTATATGTCAGCGATATATTCTTGTTTCACAGTCTCTGCGGACTGGTTTGTTTTATTACTTTATTATTTCCCACCGCAAAAATTTCGTCTAGGTCCTATATAACTAAAGCCAAGGCTAAGATATAACATTACATGAGGTGTGTGGCATATATGCCAGGTTAACTGGGCTGACTCGTCTGATCAGGATCGTACTGTCAGCGTGGTTTTAAAACTCACATAAGCTAAATTTGCAAAGAAGAATTGGTTTACTTCAGATGTAAACTAGTCTTAACGATTATTCAAATCTCTTTTGCGGCCAAGGAAAAGAATTTCGTGACACAAACTAGCTGGGGCTCTTGTAAACTAGCTGCGGCTAAAAGAGAGAACCAACGTAAAGTTTTAAATAGTATAGGGTCCGAAAAAAGTCTTCTATTTAGTGCCGATATGGCATCTCCTCTATAAAAAAGGTGTATGCCGCGTGTTTTTTTGCATGCAGATACCAATTTCAATGAATTCAGATACCAATTTCAATGATTTTAAGTACGATAATGGTATATATACAATCATTAATATAGCCTAGGTTTCTTCAGCTTTATAAGTAGGAGTCAGAAAGTCTGGATAGTTAGGTTAATTTAAAAATAAAAGGACGTCTTTTTGCGATACAAATTACAGTTCGTTTTAAAACAACTGACTTAATTTGTTCCGCTCATCACGATGATATTACTGGTTTCTTTTGTAGTTTATTAGCACTTAGGCACAAAATAGATCGGCTTTGAAGATGTAAATTATGCCGAACTAAAAACACAGTCTTCTTTTTTTTTATGCACTTATAATCAACTTAAGTTGGGCGTATTTTTAGAATATATGTTGTAATCATTAATAGTTAAATACCACATTGATGTCATCGAAAAAATTAATATGCTGGTCCTCCAAAAGGTTTTCGTGGTAGCGAACCGCCGACGAGAGGCGGCTAACATGAAAGGAGCTATGCCACAGCGGTATATCTTTGACACTTTTGTCAGTTTTGCTTTAAAAAAACATTATCTTTTTTGTTGTAGTTGTTATTCAACATAGCTAAACTTCAGTAGCAATACGTTTTCTTTTAGACTCACTGCAATACTTTCCTGATAAAGTATGTTGAAATTGCCGTAATATATTACAATTCAGTATACAGTACATGGTCTATACTAGATATTTTTGGTCTGTTAATGCTGCCACGAGAAAAATAAAGCTCATTTCGTTTGTCTGTAGTTCGAACATGACAACCATAAGCAGTTTGTTTAGTCCAAAGGTCACTGAGAAAGAAATTTGACTTAGTTTGACATAGCTACAATATAGATTTCATTTATAATTGACATTTAAGTTACATATTCAAAAAAACACGTTTGTCTGACTAAAACAGAGCTGCTTTTTCAGTTTTTATTTGCTGGTCAAACAGACTAATTGAAATATAGGTTTAAATGTTTGTGAGATCTATTTTCTATTAAGATGTAATTACGATTATATCGTTAGCCGAACCAAACTTCTTCAAACCATTATAAATAATTAATTAAGAGCCGACCCCTAATTTGGAATATTTCTTCGGACCAAGCACTTGCAAACTAAAACTTATTAATAATTAATTTAGGTCAAGCTTCGATTTGCCACAAAAGACTTTAATGTGCACCGGATTAGGGGTGAACCACACGAGGCACTAATCAACTTTGCATAAGAACACACAAGATTGCAGTGGTTGCTTGGTCTTGGGAGCTTCAAGAAGGTAAAAAGCGATCTATATTAACTGACGTGGATTTATGAGATACAATTTTTTTGTTAATAAAGGGGCGGCATATTTTCTACTCTTCCACCTGTTGCAGACTTGCAAAGTACGCCTACAATAATCATGAACAAGCCTGACCGGGTTCTTGTGTTAATTCTGAGATATTATATCATTTAAAATATATATCAAGTTGCGTGCATGCTAAGTCGGTGTGTTTGTACTAAACACATCTCAAAAGACAATTTATATTCAATAGTAGAATATATTTAACAGCGAAGGTTATTAATTGTTTATTTTTTATTACGTTGAAGTGTAATATCTCAGGTTATAAGTCGTGATCCGTAGTGTTTAGCGCAGTATGCTGCATTTTATTCATCCTTCGATCACATGCTCCTGCCTCTTCACTTTTTGTCAGTGGTATGCCACAAAATGTTGCTAATTAATTACCAGGAAAGAAAAAGTAGTGAAACTTGACGTCATTCAAACAGCCTATATACTGTATATACTATTAATGATAATCCACTAGTTTATGTGGATGTTCTCAACTGACATTTGTTTCATTTAAAATTTATCGTTACTTTCATATATCATTTCTTTCAGGGCCTGTTTCGAACATCCTTTGAAGTACTATCGTGTTATCATTTTTACTAAATATCATTGAACACGGTGAACGCAGCAGGTATTTAAATTTGACATTTTTATTTCCACAATTTATTTATTCATTAGTTGCATTGGTTCAGTTCCACTTATTGAAGACCACGCAAGTTAACACAGTATCTTATTTAACTAAATTGGTCATCAAAAATATTTACATACTAAAACTATAACTTAGCTTGTAATCCGCTTCTGGTTGGCCAGTCAAAGTATGATTTAAGATTTTCCCACGGAAAACGATAGTATACCATGGTAATTATTTCTTGCCGAGTTCTTTTGGCGACATTCTTACGAAGTTTTTAAATAAAAGTAACTGTAACAGTCTTCGCAGCACATGTTTGCATGCTGTGAATAATGATGACTGGACGGAAAATAACTAGTGTGACGACACGTTGCCGGTATTCACAGTGAGATATCCGTCCAACCACAAGGGATGATTTCATCTCAGTTTCACTTGGGAAATTATTAAGTTTCAACATCCATGAAAGAACTCCATGTGCTACATTGAGTATTAATTCAAGGTCATATTATTTATTTAACGATATATGAGTATTTTGAAGTAAGCTTAACCTAAAACTACAGACAAAAAAAGCAAACACAATGCACATAATATGCACAAACACGTGCTTCAAGAAAATATTTGCTAAGAAAGAAACTATAACTACTCTTATAGTCCTCATGATATAGGACATGGTGGAAGTAATCAATTATAGCTGTTTTTTAGTGCTATTAAATGCACTCATCCTTCAGTGGGGGGTCAGGCAAAATGGCAATTCTACGAGCTTTGGGAGCTTAGTTATAGCCGTTGTTAAGCGTTTGGGTTAGAAAAATCTCGCAATTGTGGACTTTAGATCGAAAAATCAATCCATCAATCATTCTGCTCTATTGATACATTCAAAGTGTTTCATAGAAGCCTGCATCCTATACTAAATCCTAATTACTTCTTTTAACGAGTTCGAGCGGCGCCGCTCTGTTTTACGACATAATCTAAAGAGAATTATAAATAAAGTGGTAAATTGGCCGCAACTGATACGAACCACTGTCTTTATCATTCGTCTGATTCTCTTTTTATTTGTATTTTTCATCATTCATTTCTCGTTAAAGTTCATCTATTCCGTTTTCTCAATAACTCATTATTAAACTATAGTACAAGAAAGCATTTCCCTTCCAAAATCAGTGTGATAAGACTATAGTTAATATTAGCTTGAGCTACACAGTTTGAAGCCAGCCCAACCACTCGCGTTTCCGTCTACAAAGACCATTTTAAAAGGGACTGAACAGAAGCCAACATGTCCACCTTAAAATTATCTTTGGAATTTCCTACTAAAATAAATACCGAATTGTTGATACCGTTTTGGTATCCGGTATTTGGTTTCAACTTGAAAAGACAAAAAAGAAGAAGAAGGCGTATGTTTTAAGATGATTTGCTAAAATGTTTTATCTGACCGACACCAGGTATCTTGCTGCGAGTAGGCAAACATTTCCCAGGAAGAAAATCAAATAATGTTAAGTGTCTTTGGTAATGACTGCTTCACCAAATCGTAACACACTATGCGATGATTACTTATTGTTATTAAGCGTCAAGTGGTAAAACCCATGCTGGGCATTGAAAAACGAACGTATATCAGCCTCGACTGCGTTCGTTCACAATCCTGAATTTAGTGATGAAAGGCTGGAATTTGCGAAGTGGGTCCTTGATTGGTTATTGCGCTTAATTAATGTCATAATTGTCAATCAACCAGTTTTAATCGGAAGCTGTGTGAACAATGAACGCGCGAGTTAGAGGCTAGTGTCTCAAATAAAACGATTGGTATTAAATGTTTTTTGATTCAGACAACTAGACGGAAGAACCGGCCGTGGGCTGGTTTAGTCGGCATTCATCGTTCTTAATAGTTGAGCGAGTAATGGACGTAAGAAAGCTGTGTAGAGAAGTAAGGGTAAGGTTACATATCATTCCTCAAGTTCCATTTCGTAGCCATGGTCATCGTGAAGGTATTAACCAGCGTCTCAAGAGATAATTTTGGTATTTGATGTTTTCTTTCTTTTCATCTACTGTGTAGAGTGTAATGGCTTGTGACGATAGAGAGAAGGCTTGTATGAACTGTGGTGATGACTGCCCAGGATTCACAATGCATTACTGGAGGTAGGTATTACATTTTATAAATGATCTTTCAAGCTTTACAGGTGGCTTTGTTGTGTGCGTTTGTAAACAGCGCTAGCTAGAACATGATAATTTCACTCAATATAGTCGAAACCTAACACAAGTGTTTGTGCTCTTCGTTGGTTTTATTTGAAGTTTTACGACTTCCTGCCACACTGAACTATTTGGTTTCCCGTCGGCTTCTCTACTGGCAGATTCAATAACAAGACTTACAAATCCAAAATATCTCTGAATGATACGACCACCAAGAGCGGTCTTTGCAGGAATAAGCTTTTAAGAAACAACGTCTCAACAAAGAAACCATCTATTGATATCAAATCATTTTTTGTCTAGCTTAATAACATGTTTACATATCAGCTGTGATTTTCAGCTTGTCATTTGTATTTAATACGAAGGGATTTTTAAAGCAATACGTATGGTTTATTTAACATATTCAACAGGTCGTTTCAAATGGCGGTTTACCAGCCTGAGAGTAATATGATTAATCTATTTACGCTTTGTTTCTACAAGCTTCCATTGATCCTATTTGCCATTTGCTTTACTTTTCAATGTTGAAGTAAATGAAATTGTAATAAGTGCGCGAGATGTGCTTGACTAAGCATTTGATGGCTTGTAAAGTTAATTGTCGGTTGGTTACACGAAGCGTCAACTAGGCATTGTCGTATAGCCAAGACTAGTAATTAAGTGAAGTTTCCAGTGTAGTACAAACGCTATGAGGAATGTTATTTATAAGTTCTTTAGCCCTTCGTGTTGTTCTCGTCAAGTCGTGGCAAGCGTAATATTTTGTGTTTTTCGTCTATAGTTACAGCCTCGCTGTTTGCTTTTGTGTCTACTGCGTGGCACGTATGATGTATACGACTTGATTGAGCGCTGGCGAGCACTTCTAATTTTAATAACTTGTAGAATGGGATGATAATTTGCTACAACAATTCATATGCGCGGACATTCCATGCTGCATGCAAGAAATGGCGTAAACTACTAAAATTTATATATGTTTATATAGATTCATGAAATATTATATGTTCGCACAATTTTGGCCATTTCCGTTTATAAAATCACACTCTAGAACCCTAACAAGAAAACCTCGGTGAGATTTGAAAGAATTATTTCAGATTTTGTTTGCCCCTCCCGCTACCAAAAGGTTTACGGGTCTTTTCAAATCAACACTCTGAGTGTTTTCAAGAGACACACGTTTTGATTCGTTTCACGTCGTTTTCACATTTGTTATCCAAATTTGCAAGTGTTCGTGAAAGCAAATGTCGTTCAACCGTCATAAATACTTGATCTGTATTGATTTATTTCAAATATCAGACTTGTGAATATTCGCAGTAGTATTATAAAGAGTATCTTAACAGACTTTACTTTTCTTGTGGTTGTCAAAATAGTCCCGCGGGGCATATCTAAGTATTAAGGGGGTAAGGATTAAATGGTGAGCTATCTGAATGAATTACTTCGTCTGACTATCATCTGTTGGCCCATGAAGAAAGCCCTCATTAATTGCATTACACTTTCAACGCCAACTAAAATCACAAGGAAAGAGAGACGTAGACAATTCCACGACCAAATGTCCAAAACATTGGCTATTGCTTTGTATGATCATATTTTGTACTGTAATTAGTGTTTTTAAAGAAGACTAAAGAGCTGCTGTATTGTTTACTCGTCTGGTCATATGGTTTTTGTAATCGTCTTAGTTTATGACATATTTTGTTTATGTTTAAAATGATGAGCTGTAGCTTAAGAACGACGTGTGTAGACTGACTAACATGCCACATTTCTAGTCGATATGAGTGGATTTTTGTCAAATGGGTAGGTTCTAAAAGGAGCTTGTGAGGATTAAGCTGACAGTTTTGTGTTTGCTTACAGAGATTTACTAACTTATCATTATCAACGTCATATAGACAAGATTATAGAAATTTACTTTTATATTGTAAAGAAAAAAAACATTACTGCCACTTGAATTACAGCACACAGAACACTTGAAATACACCACACATGTAGCTACACAATATCAGACTGTGCTTGTGTGTTATCCTGTATTTAACTGACCTTCTCTGATTCTCATTCTGCTGATTTTTTAAAAACTGTCTTGCTCTTTTGTGAGTGTTATTATTATTAAAAATAATTATCTTTGACATTTTTGGATTGTTTTGTTACTTGAAAGTGCAAACTTAGTATATGCTTCTTACAACTTTTTTAAATATGTAGTTTACATGACAAACATTCTAGTTCATGACACATCTTAATTGGGCATTAAATATTGATGTGGTGTTTTTGTGGGATGAATATCATCGTCTGGCATCAGTTGAGCAGATGACTTTGATTTTCACTTTTGTGCCACATACTGTTTAGCAAGGACAAGCACTCACATTTTCGTTGCTGATTAGGCCTATGATTCCCATGTTGTCATGTGAAATTACTCTGAATATGTACATGACTGATCAATACAAATAAACAAATCTGTTGTTGTAATAGTGTGTGTCTGTGTAACCCCCAATTCCTGAGAGCATAAATCCTGTAATAAGTTTTAATCATATATTAATCATTGGGATTTGTGTTCCAGTGGTGGTGTCCTTTGGTCTTAGTATTCTTGGATAGGACATAGGAGTAGTTACAATACAGTACTTAATCTAGTGAAATATGAAACATCCCATTCAGTGGCAATTTATAGGAAGCAAGTTTCAAAAGGACACTTAAAGCACATGTTTTATCATAAAAAGGGCATTTTTCTGTTGCACGAAGGGCACCTTACAACAAAGTTGGATGGGCACATGCTCCCTCTGCCCCTGTTTCCTACACCCCTGATCCCATTCCGTTTACAAGGGGTATAACAATATTTTTGTTTTGAGGTATATGTCAGCATAAGATATAAAGCTTTGATTTGCCTTGTCTAAACCCACCATTTTTATTTTTCAGGAAAATTTGCAGTCACTGTAAATGTCCCAGAGAGGAGCACAATTTATTTAATGATGACTTGGATAAAATATCACCAACTAGCCAGTTTATGGTAGAATTTAACCGTAACAGCTTTGCTAGTGATGATGACAGTGGATGTGCTTTGGAGGAATATTGTTGGGTTCCAGTTGGTCTGTCCCAAGAACAGGTACAATACTACCACACTTATGACAGTGACATTAATATTCTTAATATGGCAAATGAATACAGAAAAACCTGCCATGGTATTGCATGAAAAAAAAATCCATATTGCATGCTAATTTGCTTTGTAAGCTGAAAATGACCATCAAAATAAAAAAAGATACTGTATTGAGCATTTTATTTCTTGCATTTTTCTTTGCCATGTATGTGCTTCAATAAGATATTTATACAGTGCATCATTGTACTATTCTAATAGTAACCGCAGGTTAGAAAAAGTGTCCATGTTTTTATGTTGGTAGTGTACAGTACAGTACAGTACAGTACAATGTGTACACCAAACAGCAAATTAAAAATATTGACTTGATCAACCTACATTTGCCTTACTTAAATAATGTACTGTAACCATTCACCTACAGACGGTAAATTAGGTGATACCAAAATAGCCAAAACAATTCAGTAAGATGACAGGGATTAGGGAGACCAGTGTATAATCATGCCAAAAACTGGATAACAAAACTGGTTTAATAATTATTGCTTCCAAACACTCTAATAAATAGTTGTACTGTATTAATTCATTGTTCTAAAATTGGCTGACCAGTGCGACTTTAGCTTTCTGGTTGCAATCTTTTATGAATTTTTATTCTTTAAATTGTAATGTGTTGCTGTATATTTTCAGACAAGCTTTGTTATTTATTTATAACCCTTTTTGAACTTGCTCTTTGTAATTTTTCAAATACATAATGTAATTCCGATTCCTCAAGGCTATTAGCTTTTGAGTAAACTACATTATTTAATTTATTTTATAATTTTAACTTTCCATATCAAAAAGGTCAGTTGATTTATTGAAATATTGATGTTGAAATCTTAGTATTTTAATTTGCTGTTTTTTGCTGATAGGTTTTTGCCTATATGCATGGTCTACCTGAAGATAAAATCCCATATGTCAGCAGTCCTGGAGAAAAATACAGAAATCGTCAACTCATCCTTCAATTGCCAGCCCATGACAGTGAAGCACAATATTGCAATAAACTAAGTGAGTCAGAGAAACGTGAATTGAAACTGTTCAACTCCCAGAGAAAAAGAGAAGCTCTTGCTCGAGGACTGGTAAAACAGGTTACAGCAGAAGGACTGTTGTGTGAAGAGGTAAGAGTGGCCTGCAGTCTCTATTTAATCAATGTATAATGTGTGTACAACATATATCATGTAAATCATGGTTGTACCTTATGGTTAATTAATTAATTGCTCCTGATTAAACAAAATCTAGACATCATGTAGGCCATAAAAAGTTCACATCAAGAGTCAGATACAAAACTGAATGATCAAGAGCCAGTATGTATTACAAAGGTCAATGAGGGACCTGTCATAGAGTACAGATGGGGGTGGGCCAGAGAAAAAAGGGGGTGGGCCATCATTTTCATGCTTGAAAAAAGGGGTGGGCCAATAAAAAGATGTGCACTACTTTGGGGGTGGGAATTATAACACAATTTTATTTCTGATTCTGACTTGTTGTGTCTCAGCCCAGAGGTAACTTTGAAAATAGTGCACATCCACATAGTATTAGTCAATATACTGTACATATACAGTACAAATATAAAATGGATAAAATGGCTTAAAAGATGAAAGAAAAATCAAAACTAAAAACTTTACTCCAAATTCATATTATATTTAACAAAATACTATGGGTTGTTTCATATGTAATGTTAAAAACACAAGCAGCAGTGTTTTAGACTTGATTGAACACAGCTGAGTATTTTTGAATGGCTTTAAAAATGAACTGTTTCATTAGTTTGTTGACATACTGTACTGTAGTTATCTTAAAAATTAACGTATTTATTATGCTGTATAAAGGGAGAAATTGTGATCTTTATCACATATATTCACTGACGTGCTACTGATGTCCTTTGTTGTGTTTTGTTCATGAATTATAAATTATAAATGAGCATTATTAAATATTAATTAATGATCTCTTGAAAGATCTGAAAGTAGCAGTCCCCCAATGGTGAATGGATCCAAAAGTAAACGGGGCTGCTACTTTTGGGATTGTGGATTCCACGGTAGTACAGTATACTGTGGTAATACATTTATTAATAGGGGAAGTCATTAATTTTTGTGCAAGTATTCAAGGGTGGGCCATGTTTAATCGTGCATGAAACAAGGGGTGGGCCAATTAAATTGGTGTTTTAATCTTTTTGATTTCACTAGCCCACCCCACTTTATGACAGGTCCCTGACAATGTGAGGATGATTTTGAAGATTTTAAACAGAATACATATTAGCACTTGTTTCTTTGAAACATTTACTGTAAAACCAAGTCTTGTCTCATATTCAATACCAAATAAATTGAGAAAAAAGGAGAAAACTTTCTACTATTCCCATCATGGTCTTATACATA
The DNA here is from genome assembly GCA_964035015.1 of Corallium rubrum. NCBI lineage: Eukaryota > Metazoa > Cnidaria > Anthozoa > Scleralcyonacea > Coralliidae > Corallium > Corallium rubrum. Next base: position 25,995,037 of record OZ035997.1, read on the forward strand.
CTGATACCAGAACATGACTGTGTGAAGATCGAATGGTGTTTGACCACAAGTTTGACCACTGAAAAAATGCACTGTGGACATTTATAGTCCTAGGGATGAGATGGTAGGGTAATGTTTTGTCTAAGTTACAGTGCTGGTAATGTTTTTGGTGGTAAATTTTGGCAACTGTGTCTGTAGTGTTGACATTATTTGGTGTATATTCAAATTCATTTGATGTATAAAACAAATAGGAATTATTAAACTAACAATATTACTGTAAGTTCTGGATGTAATGTTTTGTAACTAAAAATTTGCAGAAATTTATAAATACTTGTACACAGATGTACTAATGTACACAGTATAATTCCATTAGGTTACTACTGTATCACCCTTTTTAATATTCTTTTTATATAATCTTGTTTTATAAATTTGTATAAATATGTTTTAATAATAATAATAACCAACATTGAACAAGTTGTACAATGTACTTCACCAGCTAAACCTCCTGTGACCATATAATGATTATGGGAAATTGTGATGATTTACATCGGGATTGATCACATGGATTACATGTAATGCCTTTTTAAAGTGTATTTTTTTGTTTTGTAGTGTGATGAAGAAGTTTATCATGGTGACATGGCTATTTTTGCATGTCGTATGAAGAACAGTAACGCTTTATGGCATCCAGGCTGTTTTTGCTGTAATGACTGCAAAGAACTTTTGGTTGACTTAGTTTACTTTTATAAAGATGAGCAGATCTACTGTGGACGACATCACGCTGAAAAATATCGACCAAGATGTTGTGCGTGTGATGAGGTGAGAGCAAGTTAGGATACTGTACATGTATGTTTAAGCAGTAGAATTTTGAAAGGCTTTAGACTTGTAAGAAGTAGCAGGGGTGCTGGCAGGGGGTGCACAAACCTTGAAGAGGGTGCCGAAAACTGCATGAAGTAACTCAATGGTCTTAGATTGTTGAACAGTCTCGAAGACTGTGGATTTTAGTTCCCCAATGACCACAGAATGTTAAATGGCTTTTTACATTACATACTGCAGACTTGGAACCTTGTGTAATATTTCCATTCTCGCATACAGCCTTAACAGGTACATGTATGGTTGTAGATTTAAAATGAATTTATCACAAAATACTGTACAAAAATCGAAATACATACAGATAGGCTCGACATTCATGGCTAACTGTGAAATTACTTAAGAACAAGTTGAGATCTCTTACCTCTCTCTGGGCATTTCCATTTAAATCGTTTCCCTTCCCAAAACCGTTATCCTCAGCGAATTATAGTAGAACAATGAAGTTGTTGCAGGGTTTCCCCTGATGACCAAAGTCCTGCAGCAGCTTTAGTGAATAGTGACCCAAAGTACAGTAGTTAATATTCCACCACCAATCATATCCTAAAAAGCCAGAGTGAGCACCAGTTTAATATAACACGTCTGGTAGTACTGTTTATTCTCTTTCTTGCCAATGTTGCTATTACTATTTTTTGTTAGGCCAATTAAAAATATATTTGTTTTTCATCACTTTTTTTTGAAAAAATTGGGGGGGATTTTTTTTTATTTTCTATTTTTATTAGTATAGCGTATTTTCTTACAGAAAACGGGTTAAAAGTTGAGATGTTTTCTATTTCGTACGCTTTGCCTGCATAGCTACAGTAACGATTACTGTCCAAAGCTATTGCACGTTTAAAGCTAATTTTAACTTTCAAAGCTTTGCACGATTTACCTGCTTGTCCAGTTTCTTCGGAAGGCTACTGTACTTTGCTCACGCGCGACGGTACAAACAAAAGCAAACATGATTTAGCGCTCTTTTCTAACAATAGCGCATTACGGCGCCAAATTTTTGGTTTCTAACAGGTAACTGACGATAAAAAAAAAATCGGGCCGGACGAATTTTGGGGGGCGGGCGGCGATGAAAAACAGAAATATTTTTTTAATTGGCCTTACGTGTGATACTGTCTGTAATGTACAGTCCTCAGTCATCCATGAGAGAGAAAAACACTTTACTGAAGTCTAACCATACTTTTTGGCCACAAACTGATGATGGTCCTAAAGTAACTTGTACCAATAGTCGCACAATAATTTCAATGCTTTTTCATATATATATATATATATATATATATATATATATATATATATATGAAAAAGCATTGAAATTATTATATATATATATATATATATATGTAATGTTTACAACACGAGCGGCCGTGTTGTATTGAATATACAATCACTCGCCGAATAAACAACTTGTGAAATGAATAAATAGTAAAATCCCTTTGGGATATTGAGATGCTAATTAGTTACAAGCACTAGTGGTTGTATCAGAAGAGTATACATCCACTAGTGGTTGTAACTAATTAGCATCGTTGGTTTTAGTTTGTATGGGGTTTACAAGGGTATACATGTGATGTAATTTCTTAAATTGGATTGGCTGCAAAATCATGAATTAGTAATGAATTTCACAAATATATATATATATATATATATATATATATATATATATATATATATATATATATATATATATATATATATATATATATATACATATATATATGTAGTATTTACAATATGAGTGGCCGTGTTGTATTGGATATAGAAGCTCGAGCCGAAGGCGAGAGCTTGTCATATCCAATACCAAACACGGACACGGATATTGTAAATACTACATATATATATGTATATATATATATATATATATATATATATATATTATTTTCGAGTGGAGATGGACCTAAGATTTTTTTTTAGAGTGGAGATGGACCTAATATACAACCACTAGTGGTTGTATATCTGATACTTCACGGTCATGATTTCTTTTGTGTTTTCTTCATGAATTATTAATGAGTATTTTATATATATATATATATATATATATATATATATATATACACACAAAGCATGAAGTATATTTACCTTAAAGTCTTCACTACCAGAGGTTTCACCCTAAACGGGTGAAACCTCTGGGAGCGAAGACTTTAAGTAACTACAGTATACTTCATGCTTTGTATATATATATATATACACACACATACATATATATACACATACATATACATGGGTTTACAGGAACTGACCTACAGTTGTATGTACACCTTAACACGTCAGCATTTCCATAGGTAGCCCAGGACTGCTTGGCGAGTTGTTGTTTTTTTGGTTGATAAATAATCAATATATTTTGAGGTTTTATCTTCTAAAATGCGACGTTTTGCGAACGATCAACATACACTTCTCTGTAAATTCAGCATGAAGTACTAAAGCACATTTGTAAAGCATGTAAGCGCATTTAGTTGTGAAATATTTGCAAAATGTTGCATTTAATTAACAGTGGTATCACACCAGGCTTACTGTACCTCATTAAATCAATACGTTGACGTCAGTAAAATAGATAAATTTGCCAAAATACGATTCAGAATAGCTGTCTAAACTAACAAAGCAAAGTATATTCCTGAATTTGATGAAAAGCTGCATGTTTAGTACTTCATGCTGAATTTACCGAGAAGTGTATGTTGATCGTTCGCAAAACGTCACATTTTAAAGGATAAAACCCCAAAATATCTTGATATAATTATCAAACAAAAAACAACTCGCCAAGCAGTCGTGGGCTATCTATGGTATTTCGTCATTAAAAAATTACCACTTTTTCACTTTGTTGACCTTGTTCCGCTGTGTTTTCGTCATTTTACCACGTTCACCCTGTTAACCTTGTTCTGCTGTACTTAGTACTATGGGAAAATGAGCCAGATTTTGGCCACTCTCTTTCTAGTCATTAATATGATTATATCGTATGCAGGGTAATGCTCGTAAAACTAGTATTACACAAACATAGATATGATATGCACTATACATGTACAGTAAGCAGCATTTTGATTTCACGAGACGTTTCTCTGTTACCAAGAGCCTTCGCTGTGCTGCCTGGTACGCAGAACACTATTGAACTTTGTTTATTTTGTTTTCTTTTTTCTCCAGCTCATTTTTGCCAGGGAATTTACGGAGGCAGAGGGTCGTAGTTGGCACAAAAAGCATTTCTGTTGCTTTGAATGCGAGAATGTTCTTGGAGGTCAACGATATATCATGAAGCAAGATCGTCCTTATTGTTGTGAATGCTACGAGAAACGCTTTGCTGCACTCTGTCATTCTTGTGGTGATGTCATTGGTGTAGACGATGACCAACTCAGCAAAGGGAATCTTAACTGGCATGCAAATGACAAATGTTTCAGTTGTTACACCTGTGCTGTTTCGCTTGTTGGAAGATCTTTTATGCCAAAAGATGACGAAATTTATTGCTCAGTGGCTTGTAGTCGAGAGTCGCCTCATTTACAAATGAACTCTGAGTTGCCTAGATCATTACACAGTGAACTAATTGAGGAGGAACTATCGCGTGGGAGGGACATACAGGATGCCCCACAACTGAGGCAAGTAAAAGAGACGACTTTTGATGAGTTCAATAATGTACATTGTGATGTGAAACTTGTTGAAACGACTCATGGAAACCACCATCAGATGAACTACGATAGGATGTTGAACAACTCGGTTCGAAAATCACAAAGAAAGCAGAAAACGCGAGAGGATGACGTGATTCTGGCTATTCCCATTGAAGACCTGGAGAGCAAAGACAGCAACTATGGCACAGAAACATCGTCCCTTGTCGAAGAAGATATTCAAAGACACAAGTTTCTGGCTCGTGGTTATGGTATTGAACGAAGCTGTGATGCGGAGAAACGGTTTCAACGTGGAATTCGTGGAAACGACCGGGGATATGATACGGATTGTCCAACATCTAGAATTCCAAGAAAGTCCAGTGAACGAAGCACTGATCGAGGTTACGAGACGGATGGTGCCACAGGACCAAGGACCAACGAGAGAAGAATGGTGCGTGGTTATGACATGAACGCTAAAACAAACCGTGCAAGGCAAAATCGTTGCGGCTATGAAACTGACAGTGGAAGGAGTCGTTCATATAAAGAGTATAATGTGATGGATCGCGGCTACGAAACGGATGGTGCTACTAGACGAATGAACAGATCAAGAAACCAAGGAAACAGCAGAGGCTACGAGACTGATACTGGTAGAAATTACAGCAGGAATGGTGAGAGAGGTTATGAAACTGATAGTTGCACAAACAGAGTGTATAAAGATAGAAAAAGTCGCGCGAAAATGAACACAAAAATTTATTACGATCTGATGCATGGCCCGGGTGAAGAATGTTTTGACCGTGAAGCTCCTTTGCGCGTGACTTACTCCAATTGCCACAAAACAAACAAAGCCATGAATGGACGTTCCATGGCTTCCATGTCGTCTCGAATGTACAGCAGTTTTCGCGAGGGAAGTCAGCACAGAATGAAAGCACAGGAGCGGCTACAAGAAGAAAATTTCGCAAAAGTAAACTCGTATTCCATGGAGAACATTAATCGTTGTGAAAATGTTGAGCAGTATAGCCGTACACCCGATGTTAGTTGGAATGGAATGAGGAGGACCAGTCGAAACATTTCATCAGAGTCGAATGCACGAGAGAGAAAAGGATCAAATACTAAAAAGAACATACCGTGGGAAGATCCTTTCGCTAATCCAGTGCCGCGTCAACCGACCAAAGACAAGAAACACCACCGAATCCGCTACGTGGACGAACTTGGTGGACTTCTTGATTCACGTGTTCCTATCCAGAATAGTAACAGAACACCCAAAACCGAACGCAAAACTAAGTCAAAGAAGGATTGTCGTGTCCAGTAAACTGTTTGCATGATTTATATGTACATATTGTAAAATATCAATTTATATAAGAGATTCAAAAGGTGAACATAATTGTAAGTATAAAAGTAAAAAGGTCGTAGTTTGTTTTTTTCAGAAAAACTAGTTTAGTTCATTAGGTGGACATTCAGTGCTACTCATTTTGTAATTATAACTATTTCGAAGTGAAAGCACTAACGATAGCTTAGGACAAAAGCGATTGTATACGAAAATCCATTCGTTGGTTTTCTAACTATATAATATAGCCGTAAAAGTATTAACTCTATAATAACATATTTATATTGCGGATTATTAAGATTAAAACAGTACTTGAAAAATAAGATAGGAAAATCCTATAACGAGATTAATTTAAATTGTTTTACCGTGTATTACCACTAGATCTCCAACTGTTTTGGAAATAGAGTGTTTTTCCTTGCTAAGAAAGCCCTGTTATTTAGTCAATAAAATGAAATTGAAAACAAATGTTAAATCCTACCTCCCAAAAAGCTTGCTGCAGGCTATCACCACCATTTCAAACACAAAACAGTGATATTTGTATATACTTGTTGGATTTTACTCTCTAAATATGTAATATTAAATTGAAGCCAATTATAGTCGTTAGTTATTGGCGAACCCCAGTATTATTTTTAATTGCTAAATAAAATAACGAGGCCGTCACTTTCGCTGTTAAAAATCATGATCTAGCCAGTAATTACTTCGTGTGGAGAAGACTATATACTTTTAATTTTTGGCACTGCTTTCGTATTCCCGCTTTTAACAGATAGCCCCTCAGAAAACGCATTCAGTTCCAGTGTATAATTAAGGTAGCTCGACAGTCTACATCATGAGAAATTACGTATTTTCGTCATGAAAAATTTAGCACAAGTGTTATGAGAGATTAGCTCTCGTGGTGGTCTTGATTATGGAAAAGATTTATACTTGTAGCGCTGGCGTATCTAAAGAAATTGTGTTTGTGGTAAGCGACAGATTTTATGCAAATTAGGTTTTCTGAATTTATTAGAAACACGATTTCTTCACTTAGGTAAACTTTGGGTATAAAACATTTTAATAATCAAGACCACCACTATAGAGCTATGTAATAAACCAAAATGAAGCTCATGAGATCTGTGCTAAAAAAGTGTAAAAAAGTAGAGAGTTGCGTAGGATAGAGCAAAATGAAAACTTAGTAAACTGACGATATTTTTAACAACGAGGACATTTTGAGGGTATAAATGTAGCTGTGGTTAATACTTACTTCTATATATTCCATGTACTGTACATGCATCACCCTTTTTTTTTTTCATCACGAAATTTTAATCAGATAACTGAACTGAGCAGCCCTTTTGTTAATATGCTTAACTTCTAATCCTTCAAACTGGGCTTAATAACGACCCCACGAGCGTTATAGAAATCTCAAGGCAATATTAAATTTAAGTATTTAGGTAAATATTTTGCTTTTTGTAAGAGTGCGTTGAAATGAATCGCGAGTAAAGACTTCAAACAATCGAGAAATTGATAACTTGGGATTTCCTGATACAGTAGATACTATTCAAATTAAAGACACTCTGGCATTTGAGGACTTGTCTGTGCACGTGCAGCTATATGTGGGTCATGCATGTCGAGTCCGGATGCCAAAGAACGACGACATCCATCAAAAACAATTTAAGATGATTACATGCACAGAGGATTAAATATTGGACCACCTACAACATTAGTAATATGCCAGCTCATTATGATCCTTTGAATATGACATGTTCTAACCAGTTGCCCAGGTATGAATCATGAATGATATCGTTCACAGCAATCTCTAAAGGTGAGGCAATACGGGGAACATTTTTCTTCAACTTAAAGTTGCGTTGCAAGTTGAAAAGCGTTCTTGCACGTATTACCACCCACCTTAAACATTGTCGCGCAACAATGATTTTGTTGCAAGTAGAACTGGAGTCTACTTTTTTCAACACATTTTTTCAACTTGCAACAAAATCATTGTTGCGTGACAATGTTTAAGGTGGGAGGTAATACGTACAACTACGATTTTCAACTTGCAACGCAACTTGCAAGTTGAAGAAAAATGTTCCCCGTATTACCTCACCTTAAGCTGAGCAATGTGTTTCTACTGTTCTTTCAATATTTCGTTGCCACATGTAGCTGCAGAAAATTAGTTCCAATTAAGAACTGGTCTATTCACTGATCTTCTTACACTATTTTGCTAACTGATGAAATGCTTTGGTGAAGTTTCCAACAGACTACTCCTTTCAATGCAAAACATCTGTTCCGAATCTACTCAAAGAAAACATACTCGTCTAAGTGCTGCGATCCGACAGGAAATCTAAGTTAAAACAATAATCATGATGCTATAATCCTTAAGCATTAGATACTAGTTGAGGGAGTGGAAGCAGTATTAAAGGAGAAGGCATGCAAGTACGTAAACAAATATAGCTAGGTTTAAGCATAGGCGTAGAGTATGGGGGGGGGGGGGGGGCTGAGGGGCTTTAGCCCCCGGAGAAATCTCAATGGGGGGGCTGAGCCCCCCAGAAATTTTACAGCAACTGACTCATCAATCACCATTCACAAATTATAGGTTACTCGTTAGGCTAAAGTAACTTGTTACAGCCTCATTCTAGCCTGCGCCGCAGAACGACGCCGGGGTTTAGTCGTCTGCTGCGCAGGCTACCTCAGCCAAAAGCACCCATATACAGTGATAAGTCAATCCAGTAAACACAAAATCGAAAAATTGTTGAAATGTGTTGTATTTTAACTAGTTTTTATAACATTTCATGACCTTCAATGTTCTTAAACACCTCCCCCCCTCAGAATGCAGGAAATGGCATTTCCAAGACTCTAAATTTCAAAAATTTCCGAAGGGGAATGCCCCCGGACCCCCCTAGAAGAGTCCCTTTTTGTAAACGCCCCTCACGAGAAAATTCTTAGAAAGCCCCTGTTCAACACTTCAGCCCCCCTAGACGAAAACAAAACTCTACGCCTATGGGTTTAAGATAACTGTCGGCACTGGAATGCAGGTCTGTTTGGGCAAGTCCCGTGCCCATGCAACTTTAAAAGGCACGAGTGTGGATCGGGATTATGTATCAGTCAATTCCAATTGTTCCCATCCCCCCCGGCCATTAGACATTTTGGAGAAAGAAATGAGATTTAAAGATTTACTCAAACAACATAAATACCAGATTTGGTATATAAGATACATACATATAACATATAAACTAAACTACGTGCTCAACTATAAACTTTCAAAACTTGTTAAAACATTAAAACAGTATTTAGCTACCAAAGTCATAATTGTTTTGTCTTGCATAGCAATGACATACATGAAAAGGTCTTGATAGCTAAATTTAGAAAACGAGTTATTTATTTTACAGAGACTTTCCATAAAATTAACTCTTGATTGTTTACGCTAACTTTGGTAATCATCTTGGTATCGGTGAACTTTGTGTTTCTGCATGACAGGAGTGAATGCCCGGGGGTGGCCCGGGGGGGATGGGCACAGCTGGAATTGACTGATACTTTTTGCTGAAACATGTATATATATATATATATATATATGATATTTTAATAAGCAACATAATGCGCAAGCACAAGAGACTTCAAGAACTAGAGCCACAATCTTGACCAATTTATGTTGATTGTATATCCAGCACATAATTGGGTTGGCAGTTGTTTGAACGTAGTCTCATAACTAGCCAGAAATAGTGTGGCTTTGTCAAAAAACACAGCCAGCCGGCAATTTGAAAAAATACAAGACGCGATGGTCCAATGACTTCGTAATAAAGTCGAAATATCACGTTTCATTTGTAGTAGCTCATATTTTGAGTTTCAAGATGTTTATTTTCGGTTTATGCTTTGATTTGTTTTATATGGCTTTGTAATATCTTGAGTGCTGACAGGTCAGTAAAGATGTGTATCCGGACCACGGTCCGTCTTTTTCCGTATCTGGGACCATTGTCCCGGATGTTGATTTTACAGGCGTAATAAATTTCTAAGATTTTGGCACTAAATTTTGATATCAGTAATAAGTATGGAAAAACTTGAAATGGCCGGCCATTAAACGATTTATTAACCTCGCTCACTCGGTCTGCACGGACCTGACCTCGGTGTTTTTTGCATGCCGACCTCGCCGGCGACTCAGTCTGATATTTTCTCCCATACTAACCTCGTTCTCGGCGACTATCAGTATATTTACGTATACTTCGCCGCAAAATTTTAGTATAATTTTAGAGCCCGGTAAAAAACCAATAAAGTTGAAACGCCGTAAGTCGTTCCAAATGATGCAGACATGCAGTTCTTTATTGAGTCAAGGGTGGCAAATAAAATACAGAATATCGTTGTGACATCGTCAAAGACCGTCGCATTTAAATGCCGTCTTTAGTATCTTCCACCGAATAACGAGTGCCAACGCTATCGAATGACAATTAAGATGCCAAATTTATAACAGAAGTTTCTCGCAATGCAAAATCTTATCTAGAACTCGGCAATGGCAATGGCAATGGCAAGACACTGCCCTCGACAGGACGTTGTTGTAATTCGAAAAATACTTATACTTTGTAGCAGTTATACTGGATGGATATACATACCCATGAACAAAAAAATGCATGTGTAAAAGGTGCTGCTGGAGTCGTGAGTCTGATACACGACAGCGATAATGGTGTTTCTCAGGTCCTGAAATAGGAGGGGGGAAACTCCCAGTATACTATAAGCTCTCCTTTATAACGCGAATAACTGCTCAGTGGTTCGAGTGAATTAATTGTGAATGAAATTAAAATTCCAAAATATCAAAATAAAATGTAAATCTTTCTCATCAAGTTCTATACTATTCAAAATGTGCCATATAAGCTTTCCTATAACTTCAAATGGATAATTGCTTAACTGATGATAAAATGTTTGACTCCAAATTTTCACCTGGGTGCTAACGAAACGTTAGTACCCTTTTATATTGCTTTATTGGTAAAATCTTCAAATGTTTACGAGAATTAGATGTGTAGACCACTGGTGTAGACAAACAATATCCGAGGATGAAAAGTGACTCAAGGCTGGTTTTCGTTTATCGTATATATGCAATGCTAACGTTTTGCTGCGTGCATGAGCTAAGGCTACTCGACAGAGAATGTTTTTTCACGTACACATTGCAGCTTGGTTTTGTAGCTTAACGCACCGCGTGTTAATATTTCATGCATCTTAATTTAGATCTGTGCATTTTCGGGCACCATTATGAAGCATGCTTGATTTGAGTTGACCCTAATTTGTCTTGTTTCATCCGATTTCTGTTTTCATTTGTTTTGCTTGTCTTAATTCATCGACGAGTCGACGATCATCGGGGGAAACAAAATTTTTTGATTCTTGCGATGATCGCCGATGATCGGGAATCGTCTCCGATATTGCCGGTTTTCATATCTTAATGGACCTTTTACCTTTTAGGAAAAACCCACAATGCATTGCGGGTTTTTCCTAAAAGGTAAAAGGTCCATTCGCATACTGTCACACTCGATCGGAGAGTTGTATCAGAGATGGAATGCACGAAATGTAAACCAGGCTTAAATTTATAATCTATCTAAGTTGGCTAAATGAGTTAAAAATGTGAACTTCAAAACCCAATTGTGGAAAATAATTGCCAAACAGTGAGTTCTGAAGACGAAAGGCTTGCTTTTAATTATCGGCTGTGTCATAACTTTGACGTCACAAGTGCAAAACATGGTGGCAGCAATCAATTTCAGACGAAAATTTCGACCACTTCTCGTGCTCGGATATTGCTCATCTATACTTCAAAATACTCGTAAAAGATTGAATATTTCGATAACGTAATAAAAACATATACGTACAATTTCATTGTATGATTGATTGATTGATTGATTGATTGATTGATTGATTGATTGATTGATTGATTGATTGATTGATTGATTGATTACCCTGACCGCACGCATGCGCAGCAGGGATAAAGAACTGGTGGTCTGTCTGTCTGTTTTCTGTGAGAAATCTGAGTACGAGGGCAGGGGTGATGGCAGATTCCTCGCTTGCGAAGATCAACGAGAAGGTCCTTAAGTGAGGCAGTACCCCTCCTAGTGACTGTGGAGACCAATTCTTGACCTGCATGCTCTGGAACAGTTGGGGCAGAGATGAACCTGTCCTGTAGGTGCTTGGGAAGTCGATTCTTTTCTCCATAGCTTTTCTTCTTGAGACCTCAAATAGCTGGGCTGCTCTGCTGGAGGTCGTTCTCCAATTGTCTCTATCTGATGTCAGTTGTTCCCACACCTTGTGGTCGATACCTGCCAAGCCACGTTGTCGTTTCAGCTGATCTTTGTAGCTCGTCCGTGGCCCTCTCTGCCACACTATCCTTGGTCCCGTTTGTTGTAGCTGCTTTTGGCATTCTGGTTTCATCTATGCCCATTCTTTAAAAATCCCGAAAATAACACTAGCTGACATAGCGTGTTCTGAGGATTTTGGGTGAAGGAAAATTCGAGTGTAGAATATATAGAATATATATATATTCTGCATATAGAATATATGGCTCAGTGGTCAGAGCATTGCACTAGAATCGCAAGGTCGTGGGTTCAATTCCTGCCGGAAGGCCTGTGTAGTTGCATTTTTCGCAACTGGTCCCGGTTTGGTCTTAAAATGTATATATTCTACACTCGAATTTTCCTTCACCCAAAATCCTCAGAACACGCTATGTAATCGAGTGAAATGCCCAATATTACTAGCTGACATAGTCTTTTTTAATTGAATGATAAAAAGATATCACGTCAAAATTTCCACTTCGTTGGGTTTGGATAGCAGCATTAGCAGGTCGACCAGTGTGAACGCAAGCAAACTGGATTTGGACTCAATTCGAGTCTACCGAGTATTCGTAACGACTTTTTTTTAACTCAACTGACGACATCACCAACCCATGGCGTCAACGTGCTTGATCTCGTCTTCACCAGATCGCGTGGAGATCCGCGAAACAGTTTCACCTAGCGAGGCCGGCATTTTCACAGATCACTCCATCATTCCGTTCGATTTACAAACCAGAGTCAAAATTCCCACCACAGCCCGCATGCATGTTTATGACTATCGACACGCTGATTTTGATGGCCTTCGTTCAGCAATCGAAAATGTAAATTTGACCGCCCTTCTCGACTCGTTGGTTGATATCAACGTAAATTGGACACGCTGGAGAAACACCTTCGAAAGCACAGTGTCGAAGTTTGTGCCAACAAAACGTTTTAAAAAAAGAAACGGCCTACCATGGATCACTGGTCAAATCTTACATGCTATCCACAAGAAAGAATCAGCGCGCAGAAAACTGAAACATTCTTTCAGCGAGTACATGGTTGAAAAATATAGACAATTAAGATCCGATGTTAAACGCATGATCTCGGAGGCTCGGGATAACTTCTTCGCTTCGCTTGCTACTGATTTGATAAAGAATCCAAAACGCTTCTGGTCAGTATTTAAACTCTCGTCGAAAAAAGCAACCTTACCAAAGTCCATCTCTTTGGCAAACACCACAGATGACCCTAACAGAATTGTCGCTTCTAACCCAAACAATATTGCTGAACTCTTTAACCACTATTTTATCTCAGTCTTTCACACCAAAACAACCTTATCAATAACTTTGCCTCAGAATCTTTCCTCAAACCAAAATACGTTATCCAACATCGATCTAACAACCGAAGAAGTTTTTGTCGCTCTTAAATTATTAGATGAGCATAAAGCGACGGGACCTGATGGTATACCAAACAGAATCCTGAAGGAAACTGCTGCACAGATAGCTCCCTCACTTTGTTGACTATTTAACTTATCTTTACAATCCGGTACCTTTCCTGAAGAATGGAAAATTGGAAACATTGTTCCTGTTTTCAAGAAAGGAAACAAAGAATTTTCAGAGAACTACAGGCCAATTTCTCTTCTTCCAAACGTGTCTAAATTACTCGAACGTTGCGTTTTGGCAAAAATTAGAGACCGTGACCTGCTTCATTTTTGGAATCCAAATCAACATGGTTTTATTCCGGGAAAGTCTTGTACCACAGAGCTAGTCCAAGTACTGGAATATATTGGTCAGCAACTTGATAATGGCAAGCAAACTGATGTTGTCTACTTAGACATGAGTAAAGCTTTTGACAGGGTGTCCCACAGTCAGATACTCGAGAAGTTGCGAGAAATTAACATCGGCGGTAGTCTCCACTCATGGTTTGGATCGTATCTACTGGGACGTAAACAACGTGTCACCATACCTGGAGCAACCTCATCTTCACTGCCTGTAACTTCGGGTGTACCAAAGGGATCGATCCTCGGACCAATTCTTTTCTTATTGTACGTGAATGACTTGCCAGACTCCGTTGTATCGTCAAGCGTTGCCTGTTTTGCTGACGATACAAAGCTCTTTAAAAAGATTGAATCTCATGTTGAGGCTGATCTTCTCCAAGCTGACTTGAATAGTTTAGATGCATGGTCAACGCGTTCTGGTCTTCGCTTCAATGAGGTCAAGACAAAACATCAAAGTATCACCCGTAAAAAGGCGCCTGTAAAGAGTGTATACTACTTAAAAGGCAAACCAATCGAACAAATCGAAGCAGAACGAGACCTAGGTGTGTGGGTTTCTAACGACTTGACATGGTCAAAACAAGTGGCGGCCCAGTGTACCAAAGCAAACAAGATGCTAGGAATGGTACGTCGTTCAATTACTGAAATCAAAGACCTTGGCGTTCGTCGAACCCTCTATTTATCCATCGTTCGACCTCACTTTGGCTACGCAACCCAAGTATGGTCTCCACAATCGGTGGAATTAATCAAGCGTATCGAAAGAGTCCAACGTCGAGCAACCAAAGTCATTCTTAATCTTCCATTTCGTTCTTCTACAACTTACAAACAACGCTTGCAATCACTATACCTAATTCCCCTCTCATACTGGCATGAATATCTTGACTTGATTTTCTCCTTCAAAGCTGTTAACGGTCTAGCAATCGTTGATCCTGAACTCCTACCTGTTCCATACCAACCAAAACGAATAACCAGATTCTACTCATCTCCCGAACTTGTTCAATTCCGGCCACCAAAATGTAAAACTCTCACTTTTCAACGCTCATTTTTTTCAAGAATGTGCAGAACGTGGAATGTCCTGCCAAATGAGTTAAGATTAAATGGAATAACACTCAACAACTTTAAAAATCAAATTATATCTTACTACATTCTCGCGCTGGACTGTGCATACGATCCAGATAAACCTCGGTCATGGAGAACAGTTTGTCCCAAGTGTAACTCCGCCCGGAGCTTGCTTGGTGACCTTCGCTGTTGTACTTAATAGCTTTTACTATGCGGATTTTCATCGTTCTTTTATTTATTTTTCTTTTGATCTGAATTGAACTTTTTTGGCGTTTTTTTTTGTTTTTCCTCTTATTAATCTATTTATGTACGGGACCGCAGTAATTGGCACACGCTGTTGCGGCTATCCTTGCCACTTCTCTTAAAGTTTAGTTTGTATGTGCATGTTCGTCTGTCGTTTAATTATGTATATATTTATTTGTGTGAAGGTATAAATATTCTTTATACACTGTTGGCAAAAACATAATAAATAAATAAATAAATAAATAAATAAATAAATAAATAAATAAATAAATAAATAAATAAATAAATAAATAAATAAATAAATAAATAAATAAATAAATAAATAAATAAATAAAAAAATAAAAAAATAAATAAATAAATGGAGATGGACTGAGAGGAGCGGACTGGGAATTCGAGTCGACCAAGTGTGGATGCAATCGCACTGATTTTAGCTGAATGGACTGCTTTCCATGGTAGAATTCATTCGTTGTACGGTCTATGGAAAGTCAGCAATGGGTGCCGTGTAAACTAGTCATCCTGGCCAGCAAAACTGAATTGGTTGGCATGAAAAGTCCAGTACATAGCCAGTCTAGTGTGAACGCAGCCGGTAAGACCTACACACGCAGCTATAGTAGCCACAGCAGTGTTTCCACTTCGCAGAAAATTTTCTGATTCTCAGGACATCTTTACTTGAAAAGGAACTTTTCAGGAAAGGAACTTTTCAAGATGAGTTAAAATCTCAGGAAAATCAGAAAATCTCAAAAAATCTAAGGAGATCGGGAAAATGTTAGTTAAAAGAAATTTTAACTTTTTACGTGAATTTTCGTAATTCTTGGTTTTCTGTTGTTCGCAGTTCGCCTGCAGTGCTCTGTTTCTATTTCCCATTATTACTGTCGGAGGGAGGGGTAAGGATACAAATAGTTACGAACCTGGAACCAATAAACATTTAGATTTAGTGTTACCATGGTGAGTTCGCGGGCTTCTCTGTTCTCTAATCTACCCGTCCTTATGGCTTGATTATGAAAACATGAATATGAATATTTATTACACTAGCTAAAACGTTTTCCTTTTTTTTTGTTTTAACTTTTTAATTAATTTAAGCGCTATTTGACTATTTCATCATTTTTGGCAATTTCATGATCATACACGAGCAGGCTCATTTGGCCCGATAATTGGGTGGGTTTGGGGAATGATGTCACGTGATATCAAATGATATCCTGTACATGTAGGTGCTTGGGAAGTCGATTTTATTCTTCTGCAAATCTCAAATAGCTGGGCTGCTCTGCTGGAGATTGGCATGAAAAGTCCAGTACATAGCCAATCTAGTGTGAACGCAACCGGTAAGACCTATACACGCAGCTATATTAGCCACAGCCAACTGAGAATATATAGAGGATATTACACGGTGGTGCGAAGATATGGATTTTATCTTCGAGTCGTGAAAACAATATTTTACGAATGAGCGTAGCGAAGGAGTGAAATATCCTTTTCACTACGAGAAGATAAAATTCATATCTTCAAGCCAACGTGTAATTTTCTTTTTATTATATAGATTCAACGCAAAAAGAGGTAAAATTCTTAATGACGTCATCGATATCTTCACTAGTGAGGATATGGAAAATACGACACTGCATATTCTCTAGTAAAACACTCGCATCTATATAATAAAAAATAATATATAATATATGAAAAACCCCAAAAACGGATCAAAACAAACAAATTAAGCATAAGTAATGATGAATTATGATATTTCGACTCATTTCGACTCTTTATCTAAATCTAATTTTTTTTTCTATATTGACAAAGGGGGATCAAGATATAGACTTAAAAATCTTCTTTCTTTAAAAAAATATTCAAATCAAAGGAACTGAAGTTAAGAGAGTGTTAAGGAAGTGTGACAAAGTCTGACAGGTAGGAAGATTAATTAATATTACAGCTCCGGAAACACTGTTAACTGGCTTTCCTGCTTTACTGTAATTCTATATACAAATTTCTGTATGCGCGAGTACGATGCACATTTTCCCAAACACAATTTTTCCTGTGTTCCTGATTTTTCATGTTTTAGAAAAAGTAGTTTAAAATCTTTACCTTTCTATTTATTTATTTATTTATTTATTTAAGAAGATACATAAAAAATTTTTTTTTAAAAATATTTTTAAAAAATATTTTATCAAGTCAGAATCAACTATATGATGATGAATTACATAATTGTGAGTAAATAAGTTGTCTTTGTTATATAGCTAGAGTTTCGCTGGATACAACGATGACTGTCATTGGTTGGTTTGTGGTCACATAAGACCTTAGCTAAATTTCAGTGTATACCGAGCGGGCAATAATTGAGAACTTATTGCCTACTCGGTCAATAAGTTGTCTATTGTTGCCCGCTAGAACTTTGAACTCTTCATGGTATCCTATAAACAAAAGCTTCTTTGGTACGAAAAAAAGAATATTTATAGGTCTTCAAAGCATGTGTGAATATTAACTGGAGAAATTATTGCTGTTCTTTTGTTCTGAGACTCATATTTGTTTGGTTGAAGTGAAATTACGGAGCCAGCCAGGCGAAATGTTTTGGTAAGTCTTTAATAGAGTTTGTCTTTTGTGTACTTTCCCTTGATAAACGTCGAAATTATTCAGTGAAACTCAAGCTATATAACAAAACATTTAATGTCTGTTCCCTCGGGAAACAGTTAGTTTTGTTTTCCCTTGAGTCTCGATTCTCGGGAAAAATCAAGACTCTCGGGAAACAAAACTAACTGTTTCCCTCGGGAGCAGACATTAAGTGTATATATAATACATAGTACGATTTCTTAACTATCTTGATAATACAGATTCGCAACATTGTATCGACAACTTTAACATACGGGAGGCCAACTCGAAAGCATTTATACTGCCATTAGCTACTTTGCCCATCCTAGCACATTTCTTTAATTTCACAATTTTATTTTTCCTGTCTTTATATTCCTATTGCACTATATACTAATCTTATTCTTGAAACTGTAAACCATGTTTTTTTCCGTGTAAATAAAGTTGAATTGAATAGTATCAGTTATTTGGCAATTGTGACATGCGTCTGTCCTGTCATGTTAACTGCCTCGTTCCCAGGCGCAACTTGGAAGGGAGGAGAAAGAGCGCGCAAGGAGCGATGGGATTAGAGCCTGCAAGTCACATCATTCATAGTACTGTGGGCCTGGGTTTTTTTTTTAAATACATCTTTCCAGGAAAAAGGAAGCCAAATAATTAAGGTTGAAACTAATTTCAATAGTCTTTGGTCAATATCAGAACAAATCATGACTGACCAGTATGAATCCTGAAGTGTATACTGTTGTACAACGACGGCGTGTGTCTATCAGTCATGGTGGCTGGAGAATAGTATAAGATTTGATTTCTCATTCCAAAATTTCAGTCATTGGTATGCATTTCAGAATTTTTTCTTAGTCCACGCAGAATCACACGCATTTATCATCTATTATTGATTACAGATATACCAGACAACACTATGTGTCTGCGTGTGGCGTAATTACTCGGGCTACCTGTGGTAGCCGAGTCCAGGTTTCGGCTCTGTTATTATTTTTTGTGTCGACAAATTGCAATTATTGCATCATCCCGATAGGCTTTGCGAAACCACGCCGTTGTATTTTTCATGGCTGATGATTTTCATGTAGGAGCGTGTAGGAGTCATGCATTTTTTCTCTCCCGACGGCCTTTGGTTGTGTTGTTCGAAGTGAATTTGTGTTTTAATGATAAACACGCTCACAATGCTTACAATAGATTATAGTAGACCTGGGTTGGTCGGCGATCTCGATAACCGTACGCTGAAAATGTGTAGTACTCGATCAAACTTTATACGAAAATTCTCGATCAATGTGTTCTCGATCAATTTACATGATCTTACATATGTTAATATTAATTAAATTGTCCTGAAAATGTTGCTCAAGTGCTGTAAATCAAAGAACAAAGAAAGAAGATTAAGCCAACTTGGAAGTGAAAGGTAAACATGCTGTGTTTTACATCTTCATCGAGGTTGACATTTAACTGAACTGACTTGTCTGTGAATGCTGTTGTGGTTTCCTTTATTTTTGCTTGTATTGTTTATTATTGTAATTAAACACTTTATATATTACTTTCATCAAGTGTGTATTATTGTTTGGGTACACCATTACGGCCACCATTTCAATGTTTTGGTACACCAGTATGGCCACCATTTCAATGTTTTGGCACACCAGTATGGCCACCATTTCAATGTTTTGGCACACCAGTATGGCCACCATTTCAATGTTTTGGCACACCAGTATGGCCACCATTTCAATGTTTTGGCACACCAGTATGGCCACCATTTCAATGTTTTGGCACACCAGTATGGCCACCATTTCAATGTTTTGGTACACGAGTATGGCCACCATCTCAATGTTTTGCTACACGAGTATGGCCACCATTTCAATGTTTTGCTACACTAGTATGGTCACCATTTCAATGTTTTGCTACACTAGTATGGCCACCATTTCATTGTTTTGGTACACCAGTATGGCCACCATTTCATTGTTTTGGTACACCAGTATGGCCACCATTTCATTGTTTTGCTACGCCAGTATGGCCACCATTTCAATGTTTTGGCACACCAGTATGGCCACCATTTCATTGTTATGGCACACCAGTATGGCCACCATTTCATGGTTTTGGTACGCCAGTATGGCCATCATTTCATTGTTTTGGTACACCAGTATGGCCACCATTTCATTGTTTTGGTACACCAGTATGGCCACCATTTCATTGTTTTGGTACCCCAGTGTGGCCACCATTTCATTGTTTTGGTACACCAGTATGACCACCATTTCATTGTTTTGGTATGCCAGTATGGCCACCATCTCATTGTTTTGCTACACCAGTATGGCCACCATCTCAATGTTTTGCTACACCAGTATGGCTAGGTTTCACCTTGGTTTCTGTGTTTTTATTGTTCACAGTTCGTATTAATCTTCTTTGTTAATATGTTGTATATATTTTAAGTAGCCCGAGTTTACGCCTAGCGGGCGTCTTGATAAATTATCAAACATTGAAATTAACAATTGACTGATTGACAACAGTTTATTTTATGTTACTTTCCTCTCTTTCTTGCTCATTTTCTCATTTAATACAGTACCGAATGTCATCAGCATTTAAATGGGCACCCAACTAGATTGGCTCTTTATAGTTAAATGAAACTTCTAAAGTTAAAGGAATAAACCTCGTTGTCAACCACAACAACACACGCAGGAAGGACTTGAGTGACCTGAAGACCATTTCAGTAGCTAGGCAGGAACTTCGTTCCGAGGTTGTATTTAGTTGGCTGACATAGAGAGAGTTGAAAGATTTTGTGGACACTGAATGGCAAACGTTGAATTATAAGATATGCTTCTGTCTTCTGATAACAAATAAAATTCTGAATGAAGAGTGTTGATCGAATATGTCGAGTACCAAACATGCAAAATGAGATCTGTTAGTGCATCCTCAAAAATATTAGGCCAATTGGCGCACTGTTAATTAATAATATGACTTTTCCTTTGGGTAAATCCCCTTAAATATTTTAAAATCCTCTTTGAAAAGAAAATTTTATACATTAAGCGGCGAAGAATTTGTGAAATGTTGTGATCTTTTCCTGTATTAATGCATGATAAGTATGTATTGTTGTGTTCTAGGAAGTTCAAGGCATATGATCAAACGATTATTAATTTTTGTCAATTACCACTTGGCTCTTGCACAAAATAAAATAAACTTGAAAACTCTAAGTATCAATTGTTAGGTTTCGTGTGTCAATGTTCTAACATTTCCTTTAACCATAACTTTAACTAATAGAAAGGACGCTTTAGGAAGAGTATAAGACAATAAGCCTACAGTATATTAAATTTACCAATGATAACCCAGACCGGTAAGCAAAAAAAGCTATTACCAACAAGTTAGTGGTGTAGCCATGGGTACCAAAATGGGCCCTAACTATGCCAACTTATTTGTTGGTTATGTGGAAAAACAAATCTTTGAACAATACACTGGTTTCCTACCTGACTACTATGGTCGGTTCATTGATGATTGCTTAGGCACTGCATCATGTTCGCGCGCTGACCTGGTTTGCTTCATTAACTATGTTAATGACTTCCACCCAGCACTCCAGTTCACATGGGAGATCAGTGAGACTAGTGTGTCGTTCTTAGATATTCTCGTCTCCATTAATGGTAATAAGCTGAGCACTTCTGTCTTTTACAAGACCACTGACTCTCATAGCTACCTCCTCTTCTCCTCTCATCATCCTAAACACACCAAAACTTCCATTCCTTTCTCTCAATTTCTTCGTCTTCGCCGCCTCTGCAGTGAAGATGACGATTTCAATGCCAAATGTTTGGAAATGAGAAACTTTTTTGTTAATCGCGGTTATCCTTCCCACCTCTTAGACACTGCCTTACACAAGGTCTCCAACATTTCCCGTTCAGACACCTTAAGCGAACCTTTGGCTACCATTTCTAATGAAAAAGTACCTCTAGTTCTCACTTTTCATCCCTTCAATTTCAAAGTAAGGGACATCATTAGCCGCAATTTCGACCTCATTAAAAATGACCCAGAAACATCTTCCATTTTCTCTGAGAAACCCCTAGTATCTTTTCGGCATAGCAAAAACATCCGGGAAAACGTTGTTCACAGCTCACTGCAGCAAGCCTTGGTATCACATGTTGGCACCAGCTCTTGCTGTCGTGGTAGGTGCAACACCTGTAAATATTTAGACTCCTCAATTTCAATTTCGGCTCCAAAATGTAGGTTCAACATAACCCACAGTTTCACTTGCACTTCCTCCAACCTCATTTACTGTATCTCTTGCAGTAAATGTCCCATGCTTTACATCGGAGAAACTGGAAGACGTTTAGGTGACAGGTTTGTTGAACACCTTCGTGATGTCAAAAAGAATGTGCCAAACAAACCTGTTG
This sequence comes from Corallium rubrum, assembly GCA_964035015.1. Taxonomy (NCBI): domain Eukaryota; kingdom Metazoa; phylum Cnidaria; class Anthozoa; order Scleralcyonacea; family Coralliidae; genus Corallium; species Corallium rubrum. The sequence continues at coordinate 26,017,011 of OZ035997.1, forward strand.
CCAGGCACTTCAACAGTGCCAACCACTCCTTTTCCAACATGAAAATCTGTGCCATTCAGCCCATTACAGGTTGTAACGATACTCGTCGTAAACAAGAAATGCGTCTCATTTACAAACTTGGTACCATTCACCCTCACGGCCTCAATGAGCGATTCTCTTTCATTTAGCTCACTCCACCACCATATTCCACACCTTTTCCTTAACCTTTTTCTGATGATTTAAATAGTAATTTATAACCTGTTTCTTTGCCTATTTACAGGTAGCTGACCCACAAATTGGGTCAGCACCTGCACACAGGCTAAAATTACATATTAATTTATTTGTTTACTTTGTTTTTATTGGCTTACATGTGTTCACGTGATTCCCATTGTAGCTCTGCTATAAATACGCGTGACCACATGTGAGTTGTTTACTAATTTCTCCTGACGAAGGGCCTTCGCTCGAAACGTCGAGAAGATTTTTCTCTGTTTTTCAGGCCAACGTGACTTAACCCTGGTAATATTTGGATTTCAACCGTGGCCGACGCTGTCCTAGAAGCTTTATTTTTGTTCATGCCGCTTTCCGGCGAAAACATTACTTTTGACTAACAGGTTTCATCGTTTTACGAGTTAACGTCGTCCTGAAGACGTGACTGAAATCAGTATCTAAATAACGTTCTTTGTAGAACGGAAGCGGCGGATTATTCTTCGGACTAAAAATTATTCATTTTCATAGTTGTGTAAGAAAAGTCAAAAGTTATATTGTATTAAGGACAATGTCTTTGACGTTCGCGTTGTATTTGCTGAAGTTCCCTGTTAATATATCACATATCAAATGTCAAACATATTAAATAATGTATATTAAAGTAGAGGAGAATTTAAGTATCCAATGGCTTATTAGTTTGTCGGCACAAAATATTTTACTATCCTTAAAATGCCAAACCCACTAGACACCGTCTTGGAAACGTGGGCAGACTATTTTCAAGGTTGCCACGCACCCCCGGTACAGACGCTGTGAAATACCCATCTGCTTCCTGGGAAGAAAGATATTTCTGCATTGTGCCAAGAAAAAATACGACTCCTTGGAATTTACGTAATTAATTTGGAAATAAATTTGTTACGCTTTTCTGGCCAAGGGTTCCAAAACCTGATTAGGAAGTTAGAAATCATCAGTTTGATTTGTTTTGATTCTAGCGTAAACTTACTTATTTTTTATGGTCTATATAATTTTCATCCAAAACAATCTAGATCAAACGGGAATGAAACAATATTCAAGCAAAGAATGCTTTACATCGGTGAAACTGGCAGACGTTTATCCGACAGGTTTGCTGAACATCTTCGTTCTGTGGGGAACAATGATGTTGACAAGCCTGTTGCCCGACATTTTAATAGTGCCAACCATTGCATTTCAGACATGCAAGTTTGTGTCATCTCACCCATTTCCGGCGGTAATGTCAGTCGCAAAAGACTAGAAAAGCGTCTCATTTTCAAAATTGGTACCATTCATCCTCACGGACTCAACGAACGTTTTTCTTTTATTTAACACCTCTGAAGACATTGTTTCTGTTTAGCAAGGACGGACACAAACGGCGTTTTCACTTTATATATTTATTTATTTATTTTTACTCTCAGCTTATTCTTTTTACACCCCCTCCTTCTTGCTCATCGACGGTATGAATAGCAAATGTCTTTCGCATCTCATTATCGATTTGTTATTGTTATTTTGATCTGATTGGCTAATTTTTCACATCACATTATCAGTTTGTTATTGTCATTTTTATCTGATTGGCTTATTTTTGGTCACATGATTACCTTTCGTATATAAGCTCGTTGTGGACAATATCAAACCAGTTAGATATGGTCTGATAAAAATCGGCCGATAAAAATCGCTCATAGCCTCCTCTGCAGGCAACTCTGTGGTTCCCAGCTATGCAAACGGTTCCCTGTAGCAAGTCGAGCACATATGGCCACCCCGCCCGTACACTCCACAGGGAACCCGTGCTTGGAAGCCACAGAATTGCCTGCGGAGGAGGCTAGACACCGCATGCATGTAACATGCATGTAACGATTTTAGTCAAAAGCCCAAAATTTAGTTGGCCGACTAAAATCGTAGCGTGTGGCTAATGAATCTCATCAAATTTTCAGTCATGAAGTTTATTTCCCATTCAGCTTGAAAAAGTAGATGACATTGCTTCTAGGCTTTGATTGGGCTAATATTACTTAGGCGTTATTCGTTTGGTAATTATTAGAGACCTTAAGATACCCCGGCTTCAGTCAAAAAAAATGGCAGTACCCATACCCGTAAACCAAACCCAGGGTATCTTAAGGTCTCTAATAATTGGGTCGATTTCTGACTGATTGTTTTATTATTTTCAAACTTTTCAATAAGACTCTAACGGTCTAACCTTAATTGAAAATCGCAGTAACATATTATTTTGACTTACATCCTGATTGTCACTAGCAATACCTGTACCAGTACTGGGCAGTTAAAGCATTTTTGCACAACTTAATTTACTATCACAAGGTTGATCTCCAGACAGTAATCAGTGGTGCTGGAGAATGTACAGTACTGTAGGTTATATTAATAAAATTATTGATGCAATTTCTGTAGCCAACCTCATAAATTTACTGAAGTCATGCAACACAAGGTAATTTTAATTTATTTTATAAAAAGGAGGTTGTTGGCATTGTATCTCAACCATGGTGGTGTAACTACGAATTTTTAGTGTGTATGTATGTGTGTGTGTGTGTGTGTGTGTGTGTGGGGGGGGGGGGGGTGATGTTTTCTTTCCAGTTTAATTCATGCATTACAAGACCTTCACAATTGTCTAATCTATTACAACTGCAGAATTTGAGAAAGAAAGGGAAAGGCTGAAAGGTTTATCATTGGTGTTTAAGGTATTATTCCATGCTCCAAGATTATCATACACAATGCTCCAATTTAATTTAGCTCAAAAGCTCACATGGAAATTTGAAGTTTTCAAGAATTTTTGTTTATATATTATGGATTTATGGATTCTTTAAAGATTTTTAGCAAGGTGTAGGAGATTTTTGGGAATATGTAATAGATATAATATGAGTGGCCGAACTGTATGGGATTTAGAATGGTGGGCCGAAGGTGAGCCATATTGTAAATCCCATACAGTTTAGACGTGAATATTGTATCTCACTTAAACTACGATGAGTTTATATCATGAATACTTTGTTTAGCAGTCGTAGAAAAGGCAAAAACAAATTATTTAAACAAGGAAAAAGCTCAATTTGAGCCAATCAATGGGTCATAATTAGTATGTTGTATATCTGATACAGCATTGATTGATGCTTTATTAATCAATGCTGTACATGTATCTGATTTATAACACCTATTTAAACATTCCTTTCTTTTGAATTTTCTTCATGAATAATTAATGATATTTTAAGTAATATTTAAAACACGAGCAGGAGTGTTTTGTCAGATTTAAAACCACAAGGGTGCAGCCCGAGTGTTTTAGATCTGATAAAACACGTGATGTGATATGAGTGTTTTGAAACTTCAAAAATAATTTGTTATTGGATGTTATGTTCATTAGTATTCTTTATATAAAATTGTATGTTCATTAACTAGTATTCTTTATATAAAATTGTATGTTCATTAGTATTCTTTCTGATGTCAAGAAGTTTTATCAGGTAAGCTTATAAAACCACGGACATGGTACTGATTTCCTTTGTGTTTTCCTCGTGAATTATTAATGAGTTTTTGAAGTGATATTACACCCCTTGGTCCCACATACAAATGACCAAGTTTTTCAATTGATAAGTTTTCCCTTGACAAGTACGTTTTTCATAAGTTTTTCCTTTACTTAAGTTTATTTGCTTGTGTGTACAAGATGACAGGTTTTCCCAGTTGACAATGTCAAATGGGCATTATATAGTTGCTTGTGTTGTCATGTGGTTGTCAAGAAATGCGTTAGACAAGGAATATTGACGCTGTACCGTCACTGTGCAGTACACATTCAACTTTCAAGTCCACTGTTATTTGGTTAAACGTTTTTAAGATCTTGAAATTTGAAGTTAAAGTAAAGTTGTGGGTACAACTGCTTTTTCCCGTCAGGGAATTTTGTCCAGTCGTATATATTAAAATTAAACAGAGCAAAATAGATTAACACAATACACTGATAACATTCTGTCATGACATATAAATACCTTGCATTGTCTTGCCTTTTATTATATAAACCCACTTCGATTCAATGGTATAAAAGAACACTCAGCTCTCGACATATCCAATTCCAAAGGCAAAATGGCAAAATCTACCTTTTTTAATTCGGATTTCGGAGCTTCATGTGCGCGCCAATGAAGCGCGTGCGCGTGTCCAGGCGCTGCCGCTGATCGATTTTTTACACAGATTCACAGCCAACGTAAACACTATTTTCGAAATCCATACGGTTTAGCTTTTTATTTACTGGATTTCTTTAGAGCTTTTCAGCGCTGTTTTAATCATTTCGCTTGAGATATGTTGTCTCTCATCAAATTTTTATCATGTTTTTCGGATAAATCATACGAATATTACCTCCTACTACGGCACGCGCCTCAAGGTAGTGGGTGTGTGTGCCCGTGCGTCCGTCCGTGCGTCCGTCCGTGCGTCCGTCCGTCCGTCCGTGCGTCCGTCCGTCCGTCCGTCCGTCCGTCCGTCCATCCGTCCGTCCGTGCGTCCGTCCGTGCGTCCGTCCGTCCGTCCGTGCGTCCGTGCGTCCGTCCGTCCGTCCGTCCGTCCGTCCGTCCGTCCGTCTGTCCGTCTGTCCGTCTGTCCGTCTGTCTGTCTGTCTGTCTGTCTGTCTGTCTGTCTGTCTGTCTGTCTGTCTGTCTGTCTGTCTGTCTGTTTGTCTGTTCTAATCACATTAGGGCATTAATTATTAAACGAAATAAGCTAAAAAACAAGCCGTTACTACTAATAGCCCTGAAGTATGGAATGAATTTAAAATAAGCTAGGAATTCTGCTAGGCCTGCTAATAACGAAATAAGGCAGGCGAAAGCAAATTACTATCATTCACAAATTTCGGGAAATGCTGGTAATGCTAAGGCAATTTGGAAAACAATTAACCAATCAGTGACGCATCGCAAAAAGACGTATAATATTTCAATCAAATCAAAATTGACGGGAAATCATTTACTGAACCAATTAATCTTTGTGAAGTTTTGAACGACCATTTCCAGGGCCTCTTAACTATATAACTGGGCCAAGGCCCCCCAGTTCCCTTGAGCCCCCCCCCCCGAATTGATTTTGACACCCCCCCCCCACCCCCCACCACCCCAAGTAAAAGTCCCTTTTTGCCCCAGGATAAAATGTGTATGGATAAGCAAGTCGATTGAATAGTTTCAGTTGTTGCAAAGGTATAGATAAATCTTATATTAGTTAAATAGTTTTTATTTTGATAAGATGTATGTGGTGACGAAAAATCTTTTTCTAGTTCCTCACAACATTTTCCATATTATATTTGAAAGTCGTGAACATGCTGATGAGTTCTGACACAAAGCAAAACAGTCAGAAATGTGTTGTATTTTAACTAGCTTTTATGACATTTTATGACCTTCAGTGTTCTTAAATTAAAAATCACCTCTCAGAATACAGGAAATGGCATTTCCGAGACTCTAAAATGTCAAAAATTTCCGGGGGTCATGCCCCGGACCCCCTAGAATAATCCCTTTTTGTGAACGCCCCCCCCCCCGAAAAATCCTTAAAAGAGGCCCTGACCATTTCATTCACATAGGACCTAATTTGGCTTCAACAATACCCGAAATTGAACATAGTTATTTAACACCAATTAAGTCTGCCTTTTGTTTAGAACCAACATCAGAGAATATTTTTTGTTATTATACAATTGCATTAAAAACTGTCCAAATAACGCTAAAAATGAGTACAAATACATAGTATCTTATTAGATGTTTTGGTGTGTAGTATCGCTGTATATTTTCACGAGTTGTGCCGTATTATGACGAGCCCGCAGGGCGAGTCAAAACACAAACAACGAGTAAAAATATACAGCGATACTACACACCAAAACATCTAATAAGATATATTAAATATGTTAAAGCGTTTACCTTTTTTTCAAAATCTCATTAATAATTCGCGAAAAACACTATTAATGGTTTTATACCTGAATAACGAATCGTTTTTGAAGCCATTCAAAACACTCGCATCACGTGTTTTATTCGGATCTAAAGCCTGGTTCTCATATGTCGCCGACGGTCGCCGATTTGTGATTTAGATGCATGTTAAAACGGTAAAAAAGAAAAGTAATAAAGAACAATGCAGAAAGCAGTGCTTTTCTGCAGTGTTCTTTACTACTTAACATGCATCTGAATCATGGATCGGCGATGGTCGGGCTGCGCCCTCGTGATTTTAAAGTGTCTATGAAATGAAAAATTCGTTGGCATTTTTGTTGATTTATTGTACAGAGGAGCATGGCAGGAGCACTCACTGAAAATTTCAAGAGAATCTGATGCGTAGTTTTCGCGCTATTAACTCTCAAATTTGCCATGGCTAGTCATTCTTGGAGAAAATTTGAGCATTCGGAAACGACAATGCTTATGACGTACGCAGATGGACAACTATACATAAGAACAATAGATTTCACTATTAATGATCATCTGCGTACGTCATAAGGCATTGTTACCAAAAAGCCCAAATTTCGCCAAAACAAACTGTCCACGGCAAATTTTGCATCAGATTCTCTTGAAATTTTCAGTGAGTGCTCCTGTCATGCTCCTCTGTACAATAAAACAACAAAAATGCCAACGTATTTTTCACTTCATAGACACTTTAAATCTGATAAAACACTCCTGCTCGTGTTTTAAAGTGCCACTAACCCCAAAAACTTTTTCTCGCAAATCTAAGAGCCCTTATTGAGTGGACTAGGCCAGTTAATAAATTATTGGTATTGGACGTTTCATTGATCTTCTGTGGACGACCAATAAATTGTATCTGCATGTCCCATGGCGGAGTAGGAAAGGGAATGGGTATATTCCTGGTGTTACGTCAAACAAGTCAAACAAGGGACTCCTTTGAGCTCTGTCTGGTGAATATATCGATTTTTTTGGGTTGAAAATTCATTTCCCCAACTAACTCAATGTAAAAATTCTACATTCAGCAGACAGAGCTCAAATGAGTTCCTTGTTTGGCTTGTCTGACGTCACACCAGGAATATACCCATTCCCTTTCCTTCTCCGCCATGGGACATGCATATGCCAATTTTTGCAACTTTGGTGGTCTACAGAAGACCAAAGAAATGTCCAATACCAATAATTTATTCACTGGACTAATCCACACAATAACGGCTTTTAGATTTGCGAAAATTTTTTGGGGGGGTTAGTGGCACTTAAAATATTACTAAGGCAACGCCGCAACTGGTCCGGATAATATTTCGTTAAGGAAAGCTGGGGTTACCTATGTCTTCAAGATGGTGGACGGAAATAGCAATAATGGCAAGATTCTCTTGTCTATTATTTTACTAAATTACATACCTGTACTTGCAGAGTCTGCTCTGTTTCCACTTGTAGTAAACACATGGGGTCCACCATTTTTTAATGCGACAAAGAAAGGTAAGTTCTATATAAGATTAGGTTGGTGGTGATTGTCAGATGTATAAAATATGTAGTCGACTGTCAGATACATGTAAGCTGGGAGCCGTTAGATGTAAATGTAGGCTGGTGACTGTCAGATACATGTAAGCTAGTGACTGTCAGATACATGTAGGCTAGAGACTGTCAGATACATGTAAGCTGGTGACTATCAGATACATGTAAGCTAGTGACTGTCAGATACAGGTAAGCTAGTGACTGTCAGATACAGGTAAGCTAGTGACTGTCAGATACAGGTAAGCTAGTGACTGTCAGATACAGGTAAGCTAGTGACTGTCAAACTGCAGGGTGACTGTAAGATAACATGTAAAGCTGGTGACTGTCAGATACATGTAGTTTAGTGACTTCGGTGTTTAATGGTGTTGAACTGAAAGAGCTCTTCTCACATATGCAAGGTGCAATTTTAGTCAGGCCTTTGAGAATGTATTTGAACCAAAATATCTCTAGTTGTGCATGGTTACTCAACTACACATGCAGTAAGTTGAATGCTGCAACTTTTCAACCCAGATTACACAACACGCCAAATATTCTATTTTATTTTTAAATGTAGTGTTTATTTTATTGTTTCATTATAGCTTGGAGTGTATTACATAGTGGCTCATCTTCAGCTCTTGATGCTGTAGAAAAAGGTTGTAGTGTTTGTGAAGTTGAGCAATGTGATGGAACGGTGGGATATGGAGGCAGGTATAAAATGGTTCTTTATGGCTCGGTACCAGAATTGCAACCTAGATGACATTAAATCTGTTCAGATCATGTTTATTAGAGAGTGGTGTTTATTAGAGAGGGGCATTTATTAAAGAGAGGGATGTTTATTAGAGAGGGGTATTTATTGGAGAAGGGTGTTCATTAGAGAGGGGTATTTATTAGAGAGGAGTGTTTCTTAGACAGGGGTGTTTATTAGAGAGGGGCACTTATTAGTGAGGGGCATTTATTAGAGGGGTGTTTATTAGAGAGGGGTGTTTATTAGAAAGGGGCATTTATTAGAGGGGTGTTTATTAGAGAGGTGTTTATTAGAGAGGTGTTTATTAGAGAGGTGTTTATTAGAGAGGGGTGTTTATTAGAAAGGGGCATTTATTAGAGAGGTGTTTATTAGAGAGGTGTTTATTAGAGAGGGGTGTTTATTAGAGAGGGGTGCTTTTTAGAGAGGGGTGCTTTTTAGAGAGGGGTGTTTATTAGAGAGGGGTGTTTATTAGAGAGGTGTTTATTAGAGAGGGTGGTTATTAGATAGGTGTATTAGGGAGGTGTTTATTAGAGAGGTGTTTACTAGAGAGGTGTTTACTAGAGAGGGTGGTTATTAGATAGGTGTATTAGGGAGGTGTTTATTAGAGAGGTGTTTACTAGAGAGGGTCGTGGGTTCAATTCCTGCCGGAGGGCCTGTGTAGTTGCATTTTTCGCAACTGCTCCCGGTTTGGTCTTAAAATGTATATATTCTACACTCGAATTTTCCTTCACCCTAAATCCTTAGAACATGCTGTGTAATCGAGTGAAATGCCCAATATCATTTATAATATACCCAATTCTCTCCTGGCATTACCACCTTATTATATATACAGAACTCGCGATCGAGCTCTCGGCAACGGCCTCCGTGGCTCAGTGGTCAGAGCATTGCACTAGAATCGCAAGGTCGTGGGTTCAATTCCTGCCGGAGGGCCTGTGTAGTTGCATTTTTCGCAACTGCTCCCGGTTTGGTCTTAAAATGTATATATTCTACACTCGAATTTTCCTTCACCCTAAATCCTTAGAACATGCTGTGTAATCGAGTGAAATGCCCAATATCATTTATGTTTACTAGAGAGGTGTTTATTAGAGAGGGTGTTTATTAGATAGGTGTAGTAGAGAGGTGTAGTAGAGAGGTGTTTTTTAGATAGGTGAATTAGAGGTGTTTATTAGAGAGGTGTTTAGTAGAGAGGGTGTTTATAGAGAGGGGTGTTTATTTGAGAGGGTGTTTATTAGGGAGGGGCATTTATTATAAAGGGGTGTCTATTAGAGAGGGGAGTTTATTAGAGAGGGCATTCATTAGAGAGGAGTGTTCATTAGAGAGGAGTGTTCATTAGAGAGGAGTGTTTATTGGAGAGGTGTTTATTAGAGAGGGGCATTTATTACGGAGAGCTGTTTATTGGAGAGAGGTATTTATTGGAGAGGGGCATTTATTAGAGAGGACGTTCGTTAGAGAAGGGTGTTTATTGGAGAGGTGTTTATTAGAGAGGGGCATTTATTACGGAGAGCTGTTTATTGGAGAGAGGTATTTATTGGAGAGGGGCATTTATTAGAGAGGACGTTCGTTAGAGAAGGGTGTTTATCAGAGAGGTGTTTATTAGAGAGGGTTGTTTCTTAGATAGGGGCGTTTATTAGAGAATAGTGTTTATTAGAGAGGTGTTTATTAGAGAGGGTGTTTATTAGATAGGTGTATTAGAGAGGTGTTTAGTAGGGAGGGTGTTTATTAGAGAGGGGTGTTTATTAGAGAGGTGTTTATTAGAGAGGGTGGTTATTAGATAGGTGTATTAGGGAGGTGTTTATTAGAGAGGTGTTTACTAGAGAGGTGTTTACTAGAGAGGGTGGTTATTAGATAGGTGTATTAGGGAGGTGTTTATTAGAGAGGTGTTTACTAGAGAGGTGTTTATTAGAGAGGGTGTTTATTAGATAGGTGTAGTAGAGAGGTGTTTTTTAGATAGGTGAATTAGAGGTGTTTATTAGAGAGGTGTTTAGTAGAGAGGGTGTTTATAGAGAGGGGTGTTTATTTGAGAGGGGTGTTTATTAGAGAGGGGTGTTTATTAGAGAGGGGTGTTTATTAGAGAGGGGTGTTTATTAGAGAGGGGTGTCTATTAGAGAGGGTGTTCATTAGAGGGGGTTGTTTATTAGAGAGGTGTTTATTAGAGAGGGGTGTTTATTAGGGAGATCTGTTTATTGGAGAGAGTCATTTATTGGAGAGGGGCATTTATTATAGAGAGGACATTTGTTAGAGAGGTGTTTATTAGAGAGGGATGTTTATTAGAGAGGGGTGTTTATTAGAGAGGGGTGTTTATTAGAGAGGGGTGTTTATTAGAGAGGGGTGTTTATTAGAGAGGGGTGTTTGTTAGAGAGGTGTTTATTAGAGAGGGGTGTTTTTTATAGAGGGCATTCATAAGAGAGCTGGGTTTATTAGAGAGGGGTGTTTATTATAGAGATATGTTTGTTAGAGAAGAGTGTTTATTAGAGAGGGGTGTTTATTAGAGAGGGGTGTTTGTTAGAGGGGTGTTTATTAGATAGGGGTGTTTATTAGGGAATAGTGTTTATTAGAGAGGTGTTTATTAGAGAGGGTGTTTATTAGATAGGTGTATTAGAGAGGTGTTTAGTAGAGAGGGTGTTTATAGACAGGGGTGTTTATTAGAGAGGGTGTTTATTAGGGAGAGCTGTTTATTGGAGAGAGTCATTTATTGGAGAAGGGCATTTATTATAGAGAGGACGTTTGTTAGATAGGTGTTTACTAGAGAGGGGTGTTTATTAGAGAGGGTTGTTTATTAGAGAGGGGTGTTTTTTTATAGAGGGCATTCATAAGAGAGCTGTGTTTATTAGAGAGTGGTGTTTATTAGAGAGGGGTGTTTATTATAGAGATATGTTTGTTAGAGAAGAGTGTTTATTAGAGAGGGGTGTTTATTAGAGAGGGGTGTTTATTAGAGAGAGGTGTTTGTTAGAGAGGTGTTTATTAGAGAGGGGTGTTTTTTATAGAGGGCATTCATAACAGAGTTGTGTTTATTAGAGAGGGGTGTTTACTAGAGAGGGGTGTTTATTATAGAGATATGTTTGTTAGAGAAGAGTGTTTATTAGAGAGGGGTGTTTGTTAGAGGGGTGTTTATTAGATAGGGGTGTTTATTAGGGAATAGTGTTTATTAGGGAATAGTGTTTATTAGAGAGGGTGTTTATTAGATAGGTGTATTAGAGAGGTGTTTAGTAGAGAGGGTGTTTATAGACAGGGGTGTTTAGTAGAGAGGGTGTTTATTAGGGAGGGGCATTTATTAGAGAGGTGTTTATTAGAGAGGGGTGTTTATTAGGGAGAGCTGTTTATTGGAGAGAGTCATTTATTGGAGAAGGGCATTTATTATAGAGAGGACGTTTGTTAGATAGGTGTTTACTAGAGAGGGGTGTTTATTAGAGAGGGTTGTTTATTAGAGAGGGGTGTTTATTATAGGGCATTCATAAGAGAGCTGTGTTTATTAGAGAGCAGTGCTTATTAGAGAGGGATGTTTATTATAGAGATATGTTTGTTAGAGAAGAGTGTTTATTAGAGAGGGGTGTTTATTAGAGCAGTGTTTATTAGAGAGGGATGTTTATTATAGAGATATGTGTGTTAGAGAAGTGTGTTTATTAGAGAGCTGTGTTTATTAGAGAGCAGTGTTTATTAGAGAGGGGTGTTTATTATAGAGATATGTTTGTTAGAGAAGAGTGTTTATTAGAGAGGGGTGTTTATGTTTATTAGAGAGGGGTGTTTGTTAGATAGGGGCATTTATTAGAGAATAGTGTTTATTAGAGAGGGTGTTTATTTAGATAGGTGTATTAGAGAGGTGTTTAGTAGAGAGGGTGTTTATAGACAGGGGTGTTTATTAGAGAGGTGTTTATTAGAGAAGGGTGTTTATTAGGGAGAGCTGTTTATTTGAGAGAGTCATTTATTGGAGAGAGGCATTTATTATAGAGAGGACGTTTGTTAGAGAGGTGTTTATTAGAGAGGGGTGTTTATTAGAGAGGGGTGTTTATTAGAGAGGGGTGTCTATTAGAGAGGGTGTTCATTAGAGAGGGTTGTTTATTAGAGAGGGGTGTCTATTAGAGAGGGCTTTCATTATGGAGGGGTGTCTATTAGAGGGGGTATTTATTAGCGAGAGCATTAATAAGAAAGCTGTGTTTATTAGAGAGTGGTGTTTATTAGAGAGGGGCATTTATTATAGAGAGGTGTTTGTTAGAGAAGAGTGTTTATTAGAGAGGGGTGTTTGTTAGAGAGGGGTGTCTATTAGAGAGGGCTTCATTAGAGAGAGGTGTCTATTAGAGGGGGTATTTATTAGGGAGGGCATTCATAAGAGAGGGGCGTTTATTAGAGAGGGATGGTTATTAGATAGGGATGTTTATTAGAGAGAGGCGTTTATTAGAGAGGGGTGGTTATTAGAGAGGGGCGTTTATTATAGAGAGGCATTTGTTAGAGAAAAGTGTTTATTAGATGGGTGTTGTTTATTAGAGAGGGGTGCTAGTTAGAGAGGGGTGCTTTTTAGAGAAGGGTACTTATTAGGGAGGAGTGTTTATTGGAGAGGGTTGTTTGTTAAAGAGGAGTGTTCATTAAAGAGGGGTATTTATTGGAGGGAGGCATTTATTGGAGAGGGATATTATTAGAGAGGTGTTTATTAGAGAGGGGTATTTAATGGAGAAGGGTGTTCATTAGAGACTGTCCTGGGCAAGACGTCCCAAAGTTGGAAGTAGGGGTAGCACCTTACCCCAGGTATGGGCCTGATGGCACCGGATAAGTCCCTCTGGTAAACATGGTCCCCACTTCCTCTTTGGCTGTCAGTGCCAGACAGACTATGTCGGTGGATTGGATGGAAGATTCTTTTGAAGACAACATCCAAGATAGCGAGGAACCAACCTGCTGCCTTGTAGGTCATGCCTTGTTAGGCAAAGGCGAGGCCCACCGCCGAGAACTGTGGTTGGCGTCAGCAAGGGCATGCGGCCATCAAAACTCTGCTCCAATTTTTATGAATGTATATGTTGTTAAGAAGAGATGGCGATAATGATAGGGCGTCCCCCGTAAGCGACGCGGGCTGGGATCCCCCTACCATCTCGAGAAGAGAGCGAGGGGTACCGTGGGGACCACGACCACGGCCAAAGAAGCAAGTGGAAGAATGTGGAGTTAGGATAGGTACGTGGAATGTGGGATCTATGACGGGTAGAGGAAGAGAGATTGCAGAAGTGATGAACAAGAGAAGAATTGACATATTGTGTGCCCAAGAGATGAGGTGGGACTGCAAAATCTTATATAGTGGAGCTCGTGGTAAAAGGAATGGTGTTGGAAAAATCGTGAGAGGGTGTTGAAGAGATAAGGTATTGGAAGTAATGAGGGTAAATGATAGACTAATGAGTATGAAACTTCTGATGAAGACGAGGACACTGAACGTGATAAGTGGATATGCACCCCAAGTAGGCTGCTCAGACGAAGAGAAAGAGGAGTTCAGAAACAACTTAGAAGAGGTGATAAGGCAGGTGCCCGAGGCAGAGGCGCTGGTGGTGGGAGCAGACTTGAATGGCAGAGTGGGAGAAACATCGGGAGGATATGAATGTGTACATGGTGGAAAAGGATTTGGAGCCAGGAATGAAGAAGGTGAGAGGATGCTGGAAGTGGCAGAGAGCCTGGAGTTAGTGTTTTTGAACACCTGTTTCAAGAAGTCGGAAGAACATCTGATTACTTATAAGAGTGGAGGAAGGGTCAGCCAAATAGACTACATGCTGGTGAGAGAGGGACAGAGGAGTATTCAGCAATTGTAAGGTGATACCCAGTGAACAGTGTGTTACACAGCACAGATTATTACTGGCGGATTGTAAGTGGAAAACAGGGTATAACAGAAAATTTGTCAGGAGTAAAAAATTAAAGTTATGGGAGCTGAAAGGAGAAAAATTACAAGAGTTTAGGGAAAGTGTACACAGGAGAAGGAACAGTGACGAGGAAGGAGATAATGAGGTTTGGACAAATATGAAGAGGGCACTCGTGGGAGCAGCAGAGGAGGTTGTTGGTAGAACTAAAGGAGCAGCACCTAGGAGAGAGAATGACTGGTGGTGGAATGAGGAGATTAGAGAGGTGTTGCAGAGAAAGAAGTTGGCATTTAAAGAATGGAAGACTAATAATAGTGATGAGGCTAGAGAAAGATACAGAAGGATAAACAGAGAAACAAAGATAATAGTGAGAGAAGCAAAGGAGGTGGCAACTAGGGAATTGTATGAAAGCTTGAACACAAGAGAAGGAGAGAAGAAGATATTCACGATTGCGAAGGCAAGACAGAAGAAGAGGCAAGATCTGGGAAAAATTGATGTTGTGAAATAATAATAATAATAATAATAATAATAATAATAATAATAATAATAATTTATTAATTTATATAGCGCTCTAACTATACATATTCTAAAGCGCTGATAAAAAGAATTGGTTTACTAATATTTACAATCAACAGTATAATAACAATTAGCTAAATAAAAAGTAATCTGATCTTAATCCTTTAAATCGAAAGCTTCTTTAAAAAGATAAGTTTTCAAATGTTTTTTAAAAATGTCAATATTTGTTAAGTTTCTAATATTTGTGGGGAGAGCATTCCACAGTGTAGGTCCCGAAACGGCAAAAGCACGATCTCCAAAGGAGTGAAGGACTTGCATCTGGTTCTTGGTATGTATAATACCAATTGCTCAGTGGGTCGGAGATGATACCGCCCTGTAGATTTTGCTTGCAAGATGTCTCGGATGTAGTTGGGTGTGAGACCATGTAATGCCTTGAAAACAAGCAAAATAATCTTAAAATGAACGCGATATTTCACAGGCAGCCAGTGCAGGCGAACCATGATGGGAGTGATATGATCAAACTTAGGGATCAAGCATACCAAACGCGCAGCGACATTGAGTATTCTCTGTAGTCGGTCGTACTGATATTGCTGGAGTCCAAAAGAAGCGAGTTACAGTAGTCAAGATGACATGTGACAATAGCATGAACTAAAATTTTTGTAGACTCCTCCGTTAGAAATTTCCTAATTTGACGAAGAAGGCTTTACGCATATCTTTCCAACATGAACATCCATGGACATGTTCTTGTCAAACCATGTTCCTAGGTTCCGTACGCAACCCATAGGTTCTATGATCGACTCGCCAACACTAACTGAGCTGATAGTAACTTTAGATAGTTGTTGGCGTGAACCTATGATAAGAAACTCGGTCTTAGGAAATGGACAGGTATTACAAGCTGAAAAAGATATTAAAGATAGATGGAAGACCTACTATGAGCAATTACTGAATGTGGAGAATGACAGGGAGGAGTTGGAGGAGATACCTTGCGTAGAAGGGCCTATC
The DNA here is from genome assembly GCA_964035015.1 of Corallium rubrum. Lineage (NCBI taxonomy): Eukaryota > Metazoa > Cnidaria > Anthozoa > Scleralcyonacea > Coralliidae > Corallium > Corallium rubrum. Next base: position 26,032,664 of record OZ035997.1, read on the forward strand.
AATATGATCAGCAGGGAGGAAGTGGAACGAGGTCTAAAGAAAATGAAGAACGGAAAGACCCCTGGACCATCTGAAGTGGCAATAGAGTTGATAAACGCATTGGGTGATGAAGGCAAGGAGTGGCTAATGGAGCTTTTACAAAAAGTGGAGAGGGGTGGAATGATAGCAGACGATTGGAGAAGGAGTAGGATTTGTAGTTTGTTCAAGAACAACGGAGATATATTAGAGTGGGGGAATTATAGAGGATTGAAAATGACTGAACACCTACTGAAAGTGATGGAAAGGATTGTGGATGACAGGTTGAGAAAAACTATAAAGTTAAGAAGTACTCAACTCGGGCTTATGAAAGGAAGAGGAACAAGTGATGCGATTTACATTGTAAAGCGATTGCAGGAGAAGGCATTGGAAGGAAATCAGAAAGTATACTATGGTTTTGTTGACCTTGAGAAAGCATATGACAGGGTTCCTAGAGAGGTAGTGTTTTGGTGACTGAGGCGAAGAGGAGTACCAGAGAGACTGATTGATGTGGTGAAGGATATGTATAGAGGGTCAAGAACAGTGGTGAGCACAGTGTATGGCGACACAGAGGAGTTTGGAATTGAAGTTGGATTACATCAAGGGTCTGCACTGAGTCCATTTCTGTTTGTGGTAGTGATGGATGTGCTGACTGAGATGACTGGGACTGAACGTATATGGGAGCTACTATATGCAGATGATCTGGTGGTTATGGCACACTCGGAAGAAGAACTGCAGCGAAGGATGGCAGAGTGGCAGAAGGGCTTGGAGAACGGAGGTTTGAAGGTGAATGTAGAGAAGATGGAGACAATGGTTAGCAGTAAGGAAGAAGGTGAGCAGATTTCGCTGGAGGATATCCATGGAAGGCAGCTGAATCAAGTGGATAGTTTCAAGTATCTCGGAGCGACGGTGGAGAGCACAGGTGGAACAGAGAAGGAAGTAAGGAACTGGATAAGCTCAGGATGGGCAAGATGGAAGGAGGTCAGCAGTGTAGTACTCGATAAAAAAATGCCATTGAAGCTGAGGGTGAAGATCTACACAGCAGTGGTGAGACCTGTATTGCTGTATGGTGTAGAGAACTGGGCGATGAGAAGGAGTGAAGAAAAACAGCTGGAAAGGACGGAGACGAGAATGCTGCGATGGCTGATGGGAGTATCTTTAAGAGAGAGAAGGAGGAACGAAGATATCAGAGCAGAAGCTGGAGTGGTGTCGATCGATGGTAGAGATGGTATGGCCACATACTCAGGATGAAAGTAGACAACCCGGTGAGAGTGGCGCTGAAAAAACAAGTGGAGGGAAAGATATCAAGAGGGAGACAGAGAATTAGATGGAGAGATGGAGTGGAAAGAGACATGAGACATTTGGGCTTGGAGAAGGAAGATGCAGAAGACAGAAGACGTTGGCGACAACATATAAGAGCGACCGACCTCACTAGGGATTAAGGCAGAGAAGAAGAAGAAGAAGAAGAAGAAGAAGAAGAAGAAGAAGAAGAAGAAGAAGAAGAAGAAGAAGAAGAAGAAGAAGAAGAAGAAGAAGAAGAAGAAGAAGAAGAAGAAGAAGAAGAAGAAGAAGAAGAAGAAGAAGAAGAAGAAGAAGAAGAAGAAGAAGAAGAAGAAGAAGAAGAAGAAGAAGAAGAAGAAGAAGAAGAAGAAGAAGAAGAAGAAGAAGAAGAAGAAGAAGAAGAAGAAGAAGACGACGACGACGACGACGACGACGACGACGACGACGACGAAGACGAAGACGAAGACGAAGAAGAAGAAGAAGGGTGTTCATTAGAGAGGGGTATTTATTAGAGAGGAGTGTTCATTAGAGAGGGGTGTTTGTTATAGAAGGGCGTTTATTAGTGAAGGGTGTTTATTAGAGAGGGGCATTATTAGAGAGAGGTGTTTATTAGAGAGGGCGTTTATTAGATAGGTGTATTAGAGAGGTGTTTATTAGAGAGGTGTTTATAGAGAGAGGTGTTTATAGAGAGAGGTGTTTATTTGAGAAGGTGTTTATTAGGGAGGGGCATTTATTAAGGAGAGCTGTTCATTGGAGAGGGGCATTTATTGGAGAGGGGCATTTATTGGAAAGGGGCATTTATTAGAGAGGGCGTTCGTTAGAGAGGGGTGTTTATTAGATAGGGCATTCATAAGTGATTGGCGTTTATTAGAGAGGGGTGTTTATTAGGGAGGGTTGTTTAGTAGAGAGGGGTGTTTATTTGAGGGGGTATATTGGAGAGGGGCGTTCGTTAGACAGGGGCGTTTATTAGAGAGGGCATTCGTTAGAGAGGGATGTTTATACAGAGGGGTGTTTGTTGGAGAGGTGTGTTTATTTGAGGGAGGTGTGGATTTGAAAGGGACGTTCTTTAGAGACGGGCGTTTATTAGAGGGAGGCGTTTATAAGAGAGGGGTGTTTATTAGAGAGGGGTATTAATTAGAGAGGGGTATTTATTAGAGAGGGGTGTGTATTAGAGAGAGGAGTCTATTTGAGAGCCGTTTCTTAGAGATGGATGTTTATTAGAGAGGGATGTTTATTAAAGATTAGTATAAATTTACAAGTTTAGGTCACAAATCCTTGAAATTCATTGGCTATCGCAGGAATTTCTATCTGGCGATAAGCCAATGAAAAGCCTTCTTTTGACGAAATTGACCAATGCCAGAATGCGTAGTATAGCACGAGCAATGATCATTAGAGCCAGCGGTTGTTCTGTTAAGCAACAATGGCGCCGAAATTATAACAGAGTGGGCGAAGCAATAAGTTCTACAGAAAACAAAAACGGCTACAAAATGGTTAGAATGGAAATTATTAATGGTAAGATCGTTAAAAAGTTTATCTGTGTTCGTCTAAAACGAAATAACTGGAAACAAAACACATTTCAAAATTACGCTTGCTGTTGACAAGATTTCGTGATGTAAACTATATGCTAAATTGAATGTTTGTTTCAACTTTTTGTCACTTTTGCAAATCAAACGAGTGGATATATATTGTTTCAATATTGTACGTGAAAACCCATGCTAAACCCATGCTTTACGTTTTCAACAGTTACTGTATGGAACCAAGGAGATCTCCAAAATGACTGTTGAACTTTTGTTGTTGGCAGTTAAAAAATATATTAAAGGAGCCTCAAAGAATACGTTATGGTCGAGAATCTATTTAACTTTTGTTGGTAAATTTATGCTAAAACAATTCGACGACTCGCCGTCGTTTTCTCTGAGCGATAGAGCCCGAGTTTTCTATTCCCTCATAGAAAACTCGGGCTCGTTGTCTAATTGTTAAATAGTGTTTATTAGAGAGAGGCGTTTATTAGAGAGGTGTTTATTAGAGAGAGGTGTTTATTAGAGAGGTGTTTATTGGAGAGAGGTGTTTATTAGAGAGAGGTGTTTATTAGAGAGGGTGTTTATTAGAGAGGGTGTTTATTAGAGAGGCGTTTATTAGAGAGATGTGTTTATTAGAGAGAGGTGTTTGTTAGACAGAGGTGTTTATTAGAGAGAGGTGTTTGTTAGAGAGAGGTGTTTGTTAGAGAGAGGTGTTTGTTATAGAGAGGTGTTAATAAGATCATAATTTTTTTATTCATGTAACACCTAGGAGTACAATACTGGTTAAAACATGCACGTGTCATTCAATAGATATATAAATTAATACAAGAGTTGTTTGTATTCAAGAAATGCCTTTGTTCAAGAAGGGTGTTTATATTAATGGTGGCTTTTCATCAACTGAACACACTATTTTGCAATTGGTATGATTGTATAATGAATATTAATTTTATTTGCTTGTAAATTCATGATTTGTATTACTTGGCATTATTTAGTCCAGATGAAGATGGTGAAACTACATTGGATGCAATGATAATGGATGGGTGTGTTTAACATTTCACATTTTATTGTTTTACTTTACTTTGCTTTGCTTTGCTTTATTTTATTTTATTTAGTATATACTCTTTACCCCTATAATGTGTGGCTTGACGGGTGTTTTTTTTTACACAAATAAAATTGTCTGGCGTTGGCTAGATAAAATGTTCAGCAGCAACAACACAAATGAAGCAAACAGGTTGCGAGTTTTCTTGATTGTTCTATACAAAAATATCGAAAGCAAATAGTTTCTTGTATCACGGACGTGAGTGATGGATTATTTTACACACGACCGTGAAAACGCTAAAATTGATGTACTGCCATATTAAGAGATAGTGAAGCTGCTCTAGGCTTTTCATATTTTGACATGCTTTGTTTTTTGGCAGTTGAGTTAAAAGTAAATAGTTTTCTAACGTGAAACGTTTGTCTGGACTAAACCCTGAAAAGTGCGAAGTTATGCGGATAACACACCAAAGAGATCTCACAGTACTCGAGTACTATTTATCAGGCAAGAAACTCAAAGTGGTTAACCAATTCAAAGATTTTGGTGTAATTATAACAAGAAATTTGTCATGGAGTGATCAAGTCACCACTGCTATTAACAAAGCCAAAATCGAATTTTGGGCCTGATCAAGCGGACTGTTGGATCCTCTAACACAAGCATCTTTGCGATGTTATACAAATCTTTGGTGAGACCTGTTTTAGAGTACGCAGTGCCAGCATGGTCACCTTATCTGGTTAAAGATGATGTGCAAGCCTTAGAGCGTATTCAAAGAAGAGCATCGAGAATAGCTCTGAAACAGAAACATGGTGAAATGCCGTACCACAAACGCTGTAAAATGTTAAAATGGGCCTGGTAGAATGTTACAAGACAGTATTTGGCTTTAATGGCTTAATATTTAGTGACATTTTAGAATATAGAGACATCAAGAAGACTAGAGCTAATCACAAATACACTTTATATACCAAATCACCTAGAATTAACTGTTATAGGTATTCATTTTTCGTAAGTACCGTTGTTGAAGTAGATAGTATAAACGAATTCAAAAGTCAGCGAATAAACGAATAACAAGTATTTATTTTTATTTTATATATTTTTATTTATTTATTTATTTATTTATTTATTTATTTATTTATTTATTTATTTATTTATTTATTTATTTATTTATTTATTTATTTTATTAAATTTATATTCTGTAATTAATTTAAAGTAGGAATTTTTTTTATGTACCTTCAATGTATTTAGGTAAGGGGATCCTCACATAGGGCTAACCTCTGGATTCTCCTGCAAGGACCTTGACTTTTAATTTTTGTTAAATAGATCATAGGTACCTTCAATAAATTATTGGTTGATTGAACTGGACTTTTGTATTGTAGACACCTTTCGCTTTCATCATATAAAATATCTCTGATCGGTTTTTAGTGTAGTTTGCGGAGTCTTAGTATGCTTTGTTGACGAAGTTGCCATTTTCAAACCTGTGAGTTGTGTTTTGTAAATTTACGAGATTTCCTTGCCTTTAACCCTTTCACTACTAGACGTCTTCTCTCATGAACAAGTAAAATCGTCTGGCGTTAGCCAGAATAAAATACTAAAAGACACCAACACTAGTGAAAGGGTTAAAACGGATTTTCATTATCTCAATTGAAGAAACGTTTGGTCAGCGAAACGTTTGACAGAAAACGTCATATAGTTGATTTGGCAACTGCTCAGGGAGCTTCTATCTCTATTTGTCAACGGGATTTTCCAATCTGAATAGGTTTATTTTGACTAACGCCAGACGATTTTATTAGACGAGGGATACTTGTGGTAAGCAAAGGGTTATAAGTGAGTTTTTCTGTTAATTATTCTTTATTCATTTTCTGCATTTGAACTCCTTGTATACAACTTTGTTTTCTTTTTAACATAGTGATTCCCATGATGTGGGTTCGGTGGGATGCTTAAAAAATATTCGAAGTGCAATATCTGTGGCTAGGAGTGTTATGGTTCATACAGAACAAACTTTACTGGTTGGTGACGGCGGTAAGATTTTAATACTTAAAAGTAATTGTGAGTGATGTATATATAAAAAAGTTACTAGATAGTTACAATCTAGGGGAGCACGGGTGGCGTGTGCTGTTAGCGCGCTACTTCTCACCAAAAAGTTAAGCCCGGATGGGTGACCGCTTGGGAATGACCCCGTTGTCGGGCTTGGACTCATGTGAGTAGAGTTGTAGTTGATCTCTCCGGTGCTTCGAGGGTTTTTCGCCGGGTTCTCCGGTTTTCCTCCCTCTGTGATCCGTGGTCTGAACTGCATCGTTGGCGGCTGCTTCGCGCGCCTTTGATATGCCTCGACACGGCCATGTTGATCTGCGTCCTTCGCAATTCAGCCGCTGGCTGCAAGTAAGGATGATTAGCATGCACCCAGTCCTGTCCTGTCTAGATAGTATACAATATGTTATATATATTTTAGATGTGGACTTAAGGTTACTTTGCATTTATAGTTTGAAGTATGTCGAATGGTTAATCATCTATTTTTATACCAAATGTCTTTTAGCAAAAGAATTTGCAAAACAAATGGGATTTAAAGAACAGAGTTTGGAGACCAATGCGTCAATGTAGGTTGTGCAGTAATTAAATATATTTATGAGATTGACTAGTTGAAACAACCAGATTTAATTGGTTGTCTCTGATGCATTTTTTATGTCTTATTAGATGTTTTGGTGTGTAGTATCGCTGTATATTTTTACGAGTTGTGCCGTATTTTGACGAGCCCGCAGGGCGAGTCAAAATACAAACAACGAATAAAAATATATACAGCGATACTACACACCAAAACATCTTATAAGAGATTTATTATACAACTGCTCTGATCAACACATTTTTATGGAAAACGAAAACTCTAAAAAGGCCAGAGGAGTAGCGTGACTTGCACCAGGACAAAATAATAAGCATACATGAAGTAGTCTCCCGTTGTAAATTTGATTGGCTAACAAAATCTGTCAAACCGGTTTTCTACTATCCAAATAACTAACTATCCAAATATCGCTGTATATTTGTACTCATTTTTGGCGTTATTTGGACAGTTTTTAATACAGTTGTATAATAAGATGATGTATTGATGCATTTTGGACCAATTATTTACTGTTTAAAGGTCAGGGCAACAAAAATCATAATTTTTAATTCTTGATTTTTTATTTAAAGACATACTTTCTAATGTACTTCAAGTAATATAAACGATTTTTGTCAGCAACAACATCGGAAATTTCGACAAAAAGCAACTCGACTGCAGACACACGGAAAATTGAATCTTTTTGTTTTATACATCTTTTAAACATCTTGAATTTTTCGAAATTGGGGAATCTTTTTTACAAACACGCAAAAACAATCAGAACCACCGTATTATTTTCATTAACAGCCAATCGGGTTGCTCCGTTTTTATAGATGACTCATGACGCAATAGAGCGTTTTCACTCACGTGATCGGTGGCCCATTGGGGGTGGTGAAACAATACAAAATATTTGAATAAGAAAGAGTTAATTCCCATACCGTACACCAATATGGCCGCCATTTCATTGTTTTGGTACACCAATATGACGTAATGTGACGTAAGATGAAAACGCTCTATAAAAATTTTCCTTCATCACAAGTTTCTTCTTTTTAGACGACCGGCCAAGGCTTCAAAATATTACTTTTGATGGCATTTTTTGTTACAAATCATAATGTATACTTTGAAGGTAAGGGGGGTTACCAGTCGTAATTATTGATTTATATTCTAAAATTTGGAAGATTTTTGGAAGCACAATGTGATGAATGGGATATCTGTAAAAGTACTGCCTAATACGTTTGTGTTTTATTTGGATTGGCTAAATTCAGAATGCTATCCAATCAGCGTGGTTGAGGTTCTGATTATCCTAATTCGCATAACTCACCTATGGCGCAAATTCACCTATATATAACACTTCGAAGAACAGCCACAAGTAGCCAACTTTTTGTTACAAACAGGTAACCACCATAGAAATGTAGCTTAGACATTAATCAAAATGACTAGGCCGGTTACCATCCGTGTATCACAAGATAGCACTGTTGAACCGGTGAGTTAAAGTGCTGAAGATATCATGAGCAACACTGTACTGCATAGTACAAAAGCTCAGCTTTAAGTACATGGCGGTATCGGCAAATTACCAAAATAAAACGAAGTATATTGCGAATTTGAGACTTCTCTGTATCTACCAGATCAAATATAGTTCTGATTCTTAGAAAGCTTAGGCTTTTCTTCGAAGTGATATTTTTAGGTGTATTCACGCCATATTTTTTGTTTGTTTATGATTGTGAGTTATGCGAATTAGGTTGACCAGAACTAGAGGCACGCTGATTGGATAACGCTCTGAAGCGAGTCTTTCAAAATAAAACACCTACGTATAGTTTGCATCACTCCACAGAAATCCCATTCATCCCAGTGTGTCTTTAAAAAACCCCAAATTTTAGTATGTAACTTCAAATTACGACTGGTAACCCCCTCACCTTCAAAACATACGCTATCCGACACTATCTGGCATGGTTACCTGCTTGTAACAAAAAAATGCCATCAACGTTGTTTTTGAGACACTTTTATCGAGGTTGGCCGGCCTTCTATTTCAAAAGTCCAGTCCACATGACTATTTTTATAAGCATGTTGCTCAAAAGACCAAAAAAGACCATGTTTAGTTAATTCTCTTGATTATTATTTAATTAATTAGCAATATTTGGAAGGAATGGAAACAAAACAAGTGCCAACCTAATTTTTGGAAGGTTTGTCAGTATTTCTTGCTAAAATAAGTAGTCAGTTGATTATGTTTGCTCGTGTTTGTCACCATTTGTAACTATTCAATTCAATGTCGTTTTAACCACGTTTTGAACTCAATTAAATTTAGAGCGTTCTCCCAGATCCAAAAACGTCATGTGGTCCTTATCATCCTGATCAAACAAGGTATGGAAGATTTATAATAACTTACCTTTAAGTAATTATAATAACATACATGGAAAAAACTCTCAATTCTGATTGGCTAAGGGAAGTGCAGTTTTAACTTAATGCAGTGCGGGGAAAATGGCATGTGAAAGCTATTTTTCATTATTTTAAGTGTTGTACACAAAAAACTGGGGTGAAGTTTTATGTCATGTGCACTTTTTGAAATTCTTAAAATAATTCTAAGAAAATAATTATAATAATCTGAACTTTGTGTGCATCAATCCTGCCTGGGCCGGCCAAAAACGGTCTTTTACTGTCTAATGCGATTTTACTCGTCGAAGAGAGAACCCTCCGACATCCTAGGCAGCAGTGGGTTAAATTATGTTACTTACATTTTTTTTGATATATAGGAAGTTCTTTGAAAAGGGTCAACGCACCATATTTGTACACGAGTCTAATCATGACACTATAGGTATGGATGTCTCAGTTAACTTGTAGTATTGTACTCAGTTGTCTAAATGTCCAATCATAGTTTCTGTTCAATTACAGTCTCTCATGCATGTTCATTTAAATTTTTTTTTCCCGGCTAAAGGAATGATTGCAATTGACAAATCTGGACATGTAGCCGCAGGAACAACAACTAATGGATTAAATCATAAAATTTCCGGGTAGAGTATCTTGTACATGTAGTTACAAACAACTCAACTTATATAATGTTTTAAAACATGAACTGCAGTGATTTATGCGTTCATCATTATCATATACGGTCTTCATTACATATTTATCTTATATAGTGTCTTTATCCTATAGTGTCTATGAAATGAAAAATATATTTGGCATTTTTTGTTGTTTTAATGAACAGAAGAACATGTTAGGAGCACTCACTGAGGCGTATATAGTCGTCGTGCTGTGAATGTCTCAAAGTTTGCCATGAATAGTTTGTTTTTGGAGAAATGTTTTATGACGTACGTACGCAAATGGATGATTACGTCTGAAATTCTTTGAAATTCTTATGCATATAGTTGTCCATTTGCGCACATCATAAGGCATTGTTATCGAAAGCTCAAGACTATACATATACCAGATTCTCTTGAAATTTACTATGAATGATCACAAATCACGTTTTTCTCTACATGATCTCTGTTTCACCCAGACGTTTTAAAAAAAAACGCTACGTCCCTGCTTCCATGCTTCGATTGCCAAAATCTCCGATTAGTAAACCCTTAAGGCCAGCTAGAAGATCATTGACACTGAATAAAGTTGATAATGATGACCATCTGTGTTCAGTGACCGACCTTGTTTTGTTGTGTTTAGTCGTGTTGGTGACTCTCCTATCGCTGGGGCTGGTTCTTATGCTGACAGTGAAGTAGGAGGAGCAGCTGCAACTGGTGATGGAGATATTATGATGAGGTTTTTGCCAAGGTTGGTACAACATAAGCTCACATATTAAAGGACAACAAAGAGACAAGAGTCTCTTGTAAGTTTGTATGACAAGATTCACGTAAACTGAGCAAAAACGTATTTAGATTTCGAAATATCGGTCAAGAACAAGGCACAGCTATAAAGCAAGGAAAAGATTAAAATGATTTTAATAAACCTTTTTTCATGCACTTTTCGCGCGTGACGTGCGCGCTGGTATTTATGAAAAAAGTTCTTTTCTAATTTAACGTTTGTAATTATCAAATATAGTGTATTATTGTATAATTACATATTATTATAAATTAAATATACTATTATTATTATTATAGATTAAATATACCATTGTTATTATAATTGTTGTTGTTGTTGTTGTTGTTGTTGTTGTTGTTGTTGTTGTTGTTGTTGTTGTTGTTGTTGTTGTTGTTGTTGTTGTTGTTGTATCTACTGCGCATGCGAGTAGATACTATGTCGGCATGCAAGGTTTTCCGATGTTAGTTAAGTAACAATAGAATATTCTTTGGGACCAATCAAATTTCAGAAAGTTTTTCTGATCACATCCCGAGCAGTCTGACGCAGTAGATACATGTACGCCCAAGCGTGCCTATTTTTTATTATCATTATTATTATCATCAACATCGTTGTTGTAATGTGTCGTTGCTTACTAGAGGTTAAAACTACAGTAAAACCTCTAGTTAGTAAACATTTGTTCGTGTCCAAACTATCTTGTTGTATCGCTACAGTATATACATTGCATCTAAGCTTTTGTTCTTACAGTTATCAAGCTGTTGAAAACATGCGAAATGGAATGAGTCCAACCAAAGCAGCTGAAGATGCAGTTCTACGCATTGCAAAATACTATCCTAATTACAATGGTGCCATTGTTGCAGCTAATATTGAAGGAGAATACGGTTTGTATTTATATAACAAGAATATACTGCTTAGTTTACAAAAAACTCTACATTTATAGTGTTAACAAAATAATGCAATCAGAGTAATTTTTACGATGTCTCCTGACCTGATAAAAAGGTTGACATACAAAACCTTAAAATATTACGCATGCACGAAGGTGATATCTTGCAAGAGAGTTGAAAATCCTGCTTAAGTGCTTAAATAATCACTTTTCTCTGACCGATGCTTTTTTTGTTTTTTAAGGTGCTGCAGCTCACCAATGGAAATTTTTCAAGTATTCTGTTTGCAGTCCAAATCTTAACAATTCCTGTCAATATTTTTCTGTCGAACCAGTTAATAGAATAACTAAGCCTACCGTGTAATCAAATGTAACAATTAATATTTGTAGGCCACTGATCAAAGAGAAGGCGTTACCCATTTTTCAAACAGATTTGTAATCATAGTTTGTATTTCTTGTATATTAAACTATCTATACTATTCTATTTAGCAAGATTAGCTTTGCTACTTCTAAATAACCAATGCTGTAATATTTTTTTTTTCTATTTCAAGGTTATACTTATTTTGTAACATTGTAATTTCTTATTGGCAAAAATAAATTCTTCTACTTTTCGATACAATACTATTCTGCACATCCGCTGGTAAGCAGTAGTGTCAATGGTCATAGAAAATTCAATGTCATGGAACAAAATCGGCCCCAGAGTAAATACTGGTATCCGTCTGTGAAAATGACGTGACGTTTTCTAAGTGTGATTTTCCACCTTTAACGTGTTAGTATTGTCTTACAGTAATCACTTGTTTATTTACAATATGTAGTGTACTGCACCAAATGCTCGTAAGGTGCATAAGAGTTTAGTTCATTATAAAACCCTCCTTGTCAACTTCCATTACAAAAAGTACCAAGAAAAAACCTTTCCACGAGTTCAAAGTTCAAACAACCGCGTACCAGTAAAGTTCGAACTTGCAACCTCACAGATGGGATACTGTCTTTATATAGGCGTAGCAATTGAACTCAATTCTGTTTTAGGGGGAGAAATGTTTACCCAAGGATTGATTTTTAAGTCATATTTCTCAGTCATAATTGGAAAAGTCTTTGTTCTATGTTTTTATTCACGTTTGTACACCTTATTTCACCTTATAAACGCTTGCTGAACACATTGTATTTTTGGTATAATGAAGCAATCAACCAATAGTATCGTTGCATTATAAATATTAATGACGTAAAACAAAAGATTGTGCACCTTATTTGCCACCCTCAACATAACTTGTAGCTCATGTCTTAGCTGTCCGCCGCGTCTCCAGACAATGTAATTCTAGGGACTTACTAAGGTATGTTTGCACATCTGTAACTACTAAACTTCCACGTTAGGTCAGCGGAAGCTAATATAGTAATATTATATGCGTCTGTAACGATCTTTCTCAAACTCAACAATTCATGAGCTAATTAGCCAATCAGAGAAAAATATTTGGTCATGTGCATGAGTTTTGAAACCCTGTAAAGGTTTTGAATATTTTTATTAAGAAATCAGATAATAAACGGCACAAACATAATTAAGAAATCAGATAATAAACGGCACAGACAACAACCATTTATTACCACATTTCTTAATTATAAACTCAACGTGAAACCATTGTCTAATCCATTATGCACCAATATCACCAAGTCCCTCTACTATAATTGACGATTGAGAAGCTATTTCATAAACTCGTGTATTACCAGGGGTTGCAAACACTCGAGAACAACAAAAACACTCGTAATTTTCATTGTTCTCTCGTGTTTGTAAAACATTCGAAAATAATAAAAAAAATCACTCGGCTTCTCATGTTTTCAAACACTCGAGAACAATGAAAATTACTCAGTTAACGGCCTCGTCATTTTCATTGTCCTCTCGTGTTTGTAATCCCTGGTAAAACACTCCCCACTCGTTTATGAAATATTACTTAGTGTTTTTCTCCAGTCTCCTTCAAACTTCGACGAGTTCCTTCAGAATGACTTATTTCTGTACATTATTTTATTACATTACATTACATTACATTACATTACATTACATGTGACGTTACGTTACGTTGCGTGACGTGACGTTACGTTACGTTACGCTACATGACGTTACGTTACATGACGTTACGTTACACTACATTACATTACATTAACGTTACGTTACATTACATTTAATTTAATTTAATAAATGATAGTACTAAAGACTGAATATATTAAAAATACTGTACTAAATATTTTCATAACGACGTTATTAGTATTATCTTGAATCAAAATTTAGACAATCATACTCTCTCCTCATTGGTGCAGTCACAGTCAGAACATTTTTGTCTGAATCCCACTGTGCTTTGCCATTCTCACTGTCCACAACATGAGGAAAATATAATCCAAGTTTACTAAAAAAATGGAGATTTTGGTTCCATAAATATTGTCTGCATTTTCACAAAACAGTTTAGAGAGAAGAACTATAGGAAGAAGACTACACACCATTACTGTATTAGTAATACAGCTTTAGATTATTTATGCTTTCCTGAGATTACAAACTGATTCCACTGCCGAATCATGTAAGTACATTTATACATATATACTGCACATAAACCAATCAAATAAGTTTTCTTGGAAGGAAAACTGGAAAAAACCCAGACAAACTGAACCTGATAACCACGCGAGGACCACTGCCCTAACAGAAAGCTAGAAAAACGCACTTTGACAGTTGATATACATGTAATAACAATATGTCTTACTACATGTATACAGTATTGTACGTCAAAAAGTCGTTAAGTAGTTTGTTTGTTTTTTCGGTCCGTATCCTGCCAAATCCTGCTTTCTGATTGGCTAACCGAGCGATCCGTATGAGCGCATACTTTTTAAATGTGTTTTATAGGCCGTAAAATATTCCAAAAACGTTTGAAAATGAACTTAAACGAAACCGAAACCATATTGAAAGTGAGTTTTTCATCCGTGAAAGAGACCTAAAATCTAATTTCCTTGTACAAAAGAAACAGCAGACTTCCCTTTTTTGTTCACTCTAAACACTGATGAAGACCAAAAGTACCAAACGGGATAATTAGAAAAAAAATTTAAAAATTTGCGGCCTCGGGCCGTTTTTGAGACCTCGGGAAATATTTCTCTATACGGACCTCCCATCCGGCAAATAATATATATGACGACTATATATATACTTACTACTTTAAAGTTCGACAATCAAGATAAGTATCCGTGACATTCAACTGCACATTAGAATAACTTGTATCTGGTAAACGGATTTTAACCTGAAAAGGCAATTTAAGCAAAATATTATTTACAGTCAAGAAATTAAATTAAAGGACATGGCAACTTCTTTTTGATGAGTCTACTTGAATAAGGCGATAAAGAAGCAGAATTAACTTGCCAATTTTGGACGGTACGCTATTTGAACACAAAGAAATTATGTTTAAAACTGAGGCAAAGGTAAAAGTTTTGAAATAGTTGGGATGAGAAGTAGTATATCAACAACGAGTTTGAGTGTTTCATCAGGGGATCCAAACACGAGAAAACATGATGAAAGCACGAGGCCAAAGGCCGAGTGGTTTTATTGTTTTCGAGTGTTTGGATTCCCCTGATGAAACACGATAAACGAGTTGTTGATATGGCATCTCAATCGAGCGATTTCAATTACAAAATACAATTAAAATAAACCCTCAAGATATTTTATTCTTGAGTGTGTGTAAAATTTATTCATACAGCAACTTGTTTATTTTGCAGATAATTAAGATCTTAAGAATTAGATGAACACCAGTTTTCATCTAATATCTTGGGCTTTCCTGGCGTATCCAACGTCAATCAGGTGATTGAATGGACTATTGTAATTGGCTGATTATCTCATGAATTATTAATGAGTTTGAGATATACATGTAACCTACTGATTATAATAATGACAACGACGATGATGGTGACTGATAGTGCATGCCTGCGACGACGATGTTGATGGTGGCGATGATGATGATAGTGGTGATAATTTATTTCATATTTCTGCACATGCATGCAAGCCATGTTTTACTCTCCAAGTATATGATTTCAATGAACTACAGAAGATTAATTATTTGAAAGTTTTCATGGCAATAATATAATACAGATTCGTTTTGTGGAAACATCACGTAAAATATTTATTTGCTAAGCTAAGCTTTCGGCCTGTTGACTCAGGCCTTCATCAGAGCAAATAAAAAGCTCAGCAAATAAATATTTTACGTGGTGTTTCCACAAAACTTATCTATATGAACTACAGAAGCTTACCTTCAAATCTTCACAACATGCAGTTGATGGATTCCGATTAGACATTCCAAGAAACATGTCTTCCGCTGCAACTTTTTGTTTAAACAATATTTCATACCTACATGCAGATGAAAAATATTGTAAGATCTGTAAAACATGCTAAGCTATGCATCTTCTAGCTATGACACTGCTGCTGATTCTCTACTAGAGACGCTTGGTTGGAGAAAACTCGATACCCAGCGCAAGTTTGAAAAAGCTGTAATGGTCTATAAATCACTAAATGGGCTCGCCCCCGATTATTTGCGTCCCATGTTCATAGACCGTAGCAGCGTCACGAACTATTCATTGAGAGACACCGAAGGCAAACTGGCTGTTCCAAAGCCACGGACTAATTACCTAAAGAATAGCTTTGGCTATAACGGTGCGATGCTTTGGAATAGCCTTCCTACTGAGCTACGCAAAGCAAACAACCTAAGCGAGTTTAAATCGGGCTGCAGTAGGTTTTTTTCTTTTTTAAATGATTGAATTTTAATAAATTATACTATTGCACGGCACTTATGGAAAGCAGGTATTTTTTATTTCTTATTTTTTATAATTATTTCTATGTAGAACCATTTGTAATTTGTTAGTTTGTAAAATTTTGTAATTAGTTAAGTGTACCATATATGTAAATCCTGATAAGTTCACCGTGGGTAAATAAAGAATCTATTCTATTCTATTCTATTCTATAAGCCCTCCTTAGCCAAAATGACATATATTTGACCATTTTCCCTGCAACTGCCTGCCTGCCTGTCTGTCTGCCCGCCTGCCTGCCTGCCTGCCTGCCTGCCTGCCTGCCTGCCTGCCTGCCTGCCTGCCTGCCTGCCTGCCTGCCTGCCTGCCTGCCTGTCTGCCTGAATAACTCAGTGGCAAAGAGTTCAAATCTTGCTTGAGGCATCTGAAGTTCCATGCACAAAACTTGTCAGAGTTGATGCACTAAGATGGTCACATACTGTAATAGATTGGAACATCCAATATTGTAGCAAGTACAGTGTTACAAGGTTGCGTACTACTGCATATATGTACCAGTGGCTAGATAGGCTCCAAGATTGTGAAATCATGTTCCTTGTACTCAAATTGTAGAATTAAATGAACAGCAGTATTCCTTCCCAGACTGTCATGGATGTACTGTATTTTAAATAATAATAATAATAATAATACTTTATTTAAGGAAGGTTTACACCAGTTTAATTGTATACAATAGGTCCACTACACCTGTAAGGTATTTAAATTTCTAATAATATCTAATTTAAATGTTTGGAAATTGAAATGCACCCACATGTTAAGTTGGGTTTTCATGATTTTTAACAACCACATGTGTGGGACAGTAGTTCTGTTAGGAGAGGGTAATTCTTGGCAACATTGCTACAAGTTAGTTGGGAGTTTAGGCTAGCTTGGAGCTGATCTACATATAAAATCGCTCTTCTCTTTGTGGTTCTATTTTACTGTTCCTCAGCCATTATTAATAAGGGCAAAATAACCCTTTCCAACGGAGCACCTCCAAAGAACAAAGTGGTTTATCCTTAATTGCTGTATCCTTGTTAACGCAACCCTAGTGCGGGTAAGGTCATATTAATGGCGGAGCGAAAGGCCCTATACCAGCCCAACCCATGCAATCGATAAAATGGATAATCGATAGTAATCGATACCAATCAATAACAATCGATATTAATTAATCGATTGATATTGATATTGATAATCGATGAACAATCGATGAAGGACTTTTTTGTGACTACCGATTGGTATCGATTATCAATAGCAATCGATGAACTAATTGTAATCAACTGGTATCGATTTCTATCGATTGGTATTCGCGAAACTAGAGGGTTCAAAACAGAAACATTAATTGCTAAATAAAGTCTAAAACGTGTAGAAATTTTTCGAATAGAATAGCGACGCGTCAGATTTTCATTCTTCTCCCAATCTCTTTTCTTCTCCCTTGCGTGTTTTATCACACCGCGTGTTTTATCACACCGCGTGTGTTCACCAACTGTGAATTTTTTCGACTTCAATCTACAGTAATATACCCATCCAAGGAGCGCCACACGCATTATCGAGGCAGAAAGACAGTTTCAAATTATCACGCGTTGCAATTTGTATAGCACCGAAGACGAAGTGTCTAACTGTTTAATAGAGAAGCAATTACGCTATATCTTTCGTAAAATTCTCCACAAAGCAATCAAGAATTTTACATGATCATGACACGCCGGTTTCAAAGACAGGGTATTGTATCTTTCTTTGGTATCTCTTTATTAGCCTACATATAAGATCTTACAGATCCACAAGCCTAATACATTTCGACTTTTAGCGCGTTTAAATAAAACGTTGTAATTTTCATGGCGTGTAACAGAAAAACACGGAGAAAACCATCAAATGCGCCAGAGTTCGGCTCTTTCACCCTCATCACTTCTGGCCAATTAAACGAAGATGATAGCCGACCACGACGTCATCATTCAAACTAAACGTGAAATTTTTTTCAGTAACTGCATGCTATGGAAACGACACTATGCATAAACATTTTCTCCGTTAAAATCAGGTGCGAGATTTACACGCGCAAACTGTAAACTTGCTAACAATAGCCAAATTAATTGAGCTAGAACTAAATATATATATAGATGTTACTACTGCCCTGCACAGCTATTTGTAGTGTTTGTAACATCTTAATTATATATTAAGTTAAAATAAACTTTAACCGCGAAGGAACACTCGTAATATCCTTTGACGACAATGTTGCCGAACTTTCTGACATCTTGTTGAATGTACGCTATATGTCTCCCGGGATGTCTCACGATGCACAGTCGTTGGCGTCTAAGCAAGACAACGGCTGTGAAAATATGTTCTAATTTTAACGCGAAGGTTGATCTTTTGGAAATTGACATCGTGAGATTGGCAAGACGTGATTGGCTAAGGGTGCATTTATAGATAATAACAACTCCAGATTTCCGGCGGCCTTAGGTCTGACCGATGTGGTCTCGGCGGAAAGAAACCTGGTATCTATTCTCAAAAATCGATGATAATCAATTGGAGAATCAACTGGAAAATCGATAGTCATCAATTGGCAAATTGATAGTTATAAGACTGGAAAATCGATAGTTATCGATTGCAAACTGACGGATTTTTGTGACTATCAATTGGTCATTGATTGGCAAATGCCAATCAATATCAATTAGATAATTGCTATCAATTGACATTGATTTATCGATTGGCGTTCCGATCATCGATTGTCATTGATGGCATAGGCCAGGATACCAGACATTGCAAAAAAAATTCATTCTAATCAGTGGGCAAATTTAAATGATACACTGTCAGGAAATTGAAAATCAGTTCCCATTGTCAGTTTGATATTGAAGTATTTGATGTTTACCTTTGACACTATGAATGATAAATTATAGTATATACAGTATTACAGTATATACATATAGATAAATTGCAAACTGTCCGCAAGCATATATAATTTTTGTCCATAACATAGAAATGCTATTCACATAGAAAATAATAGCAGCCAGCCATATTACATGAGAAACACTATTCACCAGACCTCTGAGCTATATACAGTAATACTGTGAGTCATGTTTGTATGTGACAATATTTACCATAGTTATAGAATAAAAAATGCATTATAAATTTTTTATAATATTAGCAATATATAGTAATAATGTTTGTAAATCATACTCTGGTGTTGCTCTTGGGTCAAAATCATTGTCAACTTGCTCACTTTCTGGTACTTCTTCTTCTGTCCAAATATCATTGGATGTTTCCTTCACTTAAAAAAAATAATTTATATTTCAAATCAGTAGTTCAATTTGTTCTATTTTATCATCTCTCTTACTTGCTTTAGTTGTCAACGTTTCTTTCTTGGGTGGTCCAATATGTGCTGGTGTTTGTATATATGCCTTTGAAGAACTTGATATCTGAAATGAACACAATATGACATTTTATAAAATTGGACACACTTTACATTGTATATAAAGCAGTAAACACACATGGAATAAAAGTACTCAAACATTACTACCGACAGTATTTGTAACACACCAGTGGGTCAGGTTAGTACTGTATAAGATAATCAGTAAACACACTTAGTCTAGTAGATCAAGTTGTGTATAAGCTACTGTACATGTATACACTAACCTGACCCATTAGTATGCTTACTGCCAGTGGTGGCCACTCCACAAAATATTTGGGGGGGGGGGGGGGTGAAGCCACAACAGATGTGAATTTTTCCTGCCATTTTGTCAACGTAAATTTCAAGACCAAGAATAAAAGACTAGAATCATTTGACTACTCTGGTCTTAGCCAGTGAGAGTAAAATCTGGGGAGTCTTATAAGGACCCAAAAGCTTGAAACTTTGAAAGCTGAGTAATGAAGGCTGACTTAAATCACATAGAAATAGCTCACCCAAGCAAAAATATGAATTACAGTATACCGGTATTATTTACAGTAATTCTACATGTATTTAATCTTAGTTAGTTAGTGGCTAAATTTCACTAAATTGTGCAGGTCCATCAATATTGCAATGTCACCTGCAGGTGCACTGTTTTTTTCAGCACTGTTTTTAGTTGACTATGCATTTTAATTTACTTTTATCAAATAACTAAGTTCGACTGTGGCACAATGTGTGAAACCATCAGGTTGAGCTTTTGATGTTTAAATTGATAATTAAGCTCTGCCATGTAAGGCCATGCAAGCACCTAAAAGTACTATGAATCACTAAAAGCCAAAAATGCATTGGTTTAGCTGGTTTGTTCTTATTTTCAATTTGAATCAGTTACGAGGGTGATACCGCCATTTGCAGTTGAGCTTACAGCTGGTGTTAACTAAGACATTGTTCCATCGTTTGAAACTCAGCATTCATTGGACCTCAACGTATTGTTGCCAAGGGCATGCAATGTTGCTATGAAGCATTGACAGGGTTTCAAAGGGATTAATTTGTTATTCAGTTCATGGTGAGTAGATATATTGCAAAAAAAGATCTATATTGGGAAAGCTCTATCAGATGACTTAAGCATAAGCATTATTGATAAGATATTGGAAAACAGTGGAGAAAGAGCAACTTCACCATGAATAACAAATTAATCACTTTGAAACCCTGTCAGAGCTCCACAGCAATGTCACATTCAGGGCCAGAGCTAGGGTGGGGTGTAACACCTCCCAAGAATTGCTTTATTTGTTCTATAGTCAGCAGACAAGAGATTTCAGTCAGCAGTCAGCACCCACCAGTGGTCAGACTCAGTGAGTACTAGTACTGATGAGTGACGATTATGTGGCAGTCAGCAAAATTGAGTGTGCAACCCCCCGCAAAATTTTCTGAGGACAGCCCTAGTCACATTGTGCCCTTGGCAAACATGTTGCACAGTCCAACCTTAATTAATGCAAGCTGCCACTCTACCAGTTCCACTCTATCACGATTGTAAATAAATGTCACCATTTAGTTACTAGACTAATGAGCTATCCCCCCCCCCCCCCCCCCTTCCATAGTGACCCACTAGTGTGTTTACTGCCTATACTGTAGTTTAACACTAACCTTACTCACTGGTGTGTTTACTGCCTAGCTGATACACTATTTCTGGTGAGTCAGGTTAATAATGTATAAGCTAGGGAGTAAACACACTAATGGGTCAGGTTAGTGTATGAGATAATCCGTCAGGTCACTGATTAGAAAAATTATCTCACTTTGTAACATACGGAATCGTTGGATTACTCGGGTATGGTAAACTGTAAATTCCATAAAACTAAACATTTACAAGTGCCAAATAAAAATTCCATGCAGTTTACTTACATTATCATCATTAGACGCCTCGTTTGGATCTGGTTTTAGCAACTCAGATAAAGCAGATATTTGAGAAAGAGTCGCCATATTGTTTGATAACTTAGTAACCAGGTAACGCCAATATGGTCCCTTGATGATGCCATATATCCCTGTTCGATCGTTTGTATCCTATTATTCCCATCCAAAGACGGTTATTACTTTGTGTTTCGCGCACCAATATGAAAAACGTCATGTAATCATAATATATATATATATATATATATATATATATATATATATATATATATATATCTATATAGATTTTCGCTTACCTCAAAAGTCTGCTACAGGCTGTTTCATCTAAAAAGAATCTGCCTGAAGATTCTTTTTAGATGAAACAGCCTGTAGCAGACTTTTGAGGTAAGCGAAAATCTATATTTGCTCTAACTATATGTTATCGAGCACTCTTTGCGTTTCGTAGACCAAAACCCACACGTATATATATATATATATATATATATATATATATATATATATATATATATATATATATATATATATATATATATATATATAAACAGCTATACCTAGCTCTACACAGCTATACACAGCTATACACAGCTATACCTAGC
>OZ035997.1:26054621-26121615 GCA_964035015.1 Corallium rubrum
TAAAATCAGGTGCGAGATTTACACGCGCAAACTGTAAACTTGCTAACAATAGCCAAATTAATTGAGCTAGAACTAAATATATATATAGATGTTACTACTGCCCTGCACAGCTATTTGTAGTGTTTGTAACATCTTAATTATATATTAAGTTAAAATAAACTTTAACCGCGAAGGAACACTCGTAATATCCTTTGACGACAATGTTGCCGAACTTTCTGACATCTTGTTGAATGTACGCTATATGTCTCCCGGGATGTCTCACGATGCACAGTCGTTGGCGTCTAAGCAAGACAACGGCTGTGAAAATATGTTCTAATTTTAACGCGAAGGTTGATCTTTTGGAAATTGACATCGTGAGATTGGCAAGACGTGATTGGCTAAGGGTGCATTTATAGATAATAACAACTCCAGATTTCCTGCGGCCTTAGGTCTGACCGATGTGGTCTCGGAAAGAAACCTGGTATCTATTCTCAAAAATCGATGATAATTAATTGGAGAATCAACTGGAAAATCGATAGTCATCAATTCGCAAATTGATAGTTATAAGACTGGAAAATCGATAGTTATCGATTGCAAATTGACGGATTTTTGTGACTATCAATTGGTCATTGATTGGCAAATTCCAATCAATATCAATTAGATAATTGCTATCAATTGACATTGATTTATCGATTGGCGTTCCGATCATCGATTGTCATTGATGGCATAGGCCAGGATACCAGACATTGCAAAAAAAATTCATTCTAATCAGTGGGCAAATTTAAATGATACACTGTCAGGAAATTGAAAATCAGTTCCCATTGTCAGTTTGATATTGAAGTATTTGATGTTTACCTTTGACACTATGAATGATAAATTATAGTATATACAGTATTACAGTATATACATATAGATAAATTGCAAAACTGTCCGCAAGCATATATAATTTTTGTCCATAACATAGAAATGCAATTCACATAGAAAATAATAGCAGCCAGCCATATTACATGAGAAACACTATTCACCAGACCTCTGAGCTACATATATACAGTAATACTGTCATGTTTGTATGTGACAATATTTACCATAGTTATAGAATAAAAAATGCATTATAAATTTTTTATAATATTAGCAATATATAGTAATAATGTTTGTAAATCATACTCTGGTGTTGCTCTTGGGTCAAGATCATTGTCAACTTGCTCACTTTCTGGTACTTCTTCTTCTGTCCAAATATCATTGGATGTTTCCTTCACTTAAAAAAAATAATTTATATTTCAAATCAGTAGTTCAATTTGTTCTATTTTATCATCTCTCTTACTTGCTTTAGTTGTCAACGTTTCTTTCTTGGGTGGTCCAATATGTGCTGGTGTTTGTATATACGCCTTTGAAGAACTTGATATCTGAAATGAACACAATATGACATTTTATAAAATTGGACACACTTTACATTGTATATAAAGCAGTAAACACACATGGGATAAAAGTACTCAAACATTACTACTGACAGTATTTGTAACACACCAGTGGGTCAGGTTAGTACTGTATAAGATAATCAGTAAACACACTTACATGTAGTCTAGTAGATCAAGTTGTGTATAAGCTACTGTACATGTATACACTAACCTGACCCATTAGTATGCGTACTGCCAGTGGTGGACACTCCACAAAATATTTGGGGGGGGGGGGGGGGGGAACAAAACAGGTGTGAATTTTTTCCTGCCATTTTGTCAAAGTAAATTTCAAGACTAAGAATAACAGACTACAATCATTTGACTACTCTGGTCTTAGCCAGTGAGAGTAAAATCTGGGGAGTCTTATAAGGACCTAAAAGCTTGAAACTTTGAAAGCTGAGTAATGAAGGCTGACTTAAATCACATAGAAATAGCTCACCCAAGCAAAAATACGAATTACAGTATACCGGTATTATTTACAGTAATTCTACATGTATTTAATCTTAGTTAGTTAGTGGCTAAATTTCACTAAATTGTGGTGCACTGTTTTTTTCAGCACTGTTTTTAGTTGACTATGCATTTTAATTTACTGTTATCAAATAACTAAGTTCAACTGTGGCACAATGTGTGAAACCATCAGGTTCAGCAGTCTGAACTTTGAATTTGAGCTTTTGATGTTTAAATTGATAATTAAGCTCTGCCATCTAAGGCCATGCAAGCACCTAAAAGTACTATGAATCACTAAAAGCCAAAAATGCATTGGTTCAGCTGGTTTGTTCTTATTTTCAATGTGTGGTTCCAGAAAATATCCATACCCCCCCCCCCCCACGGAAGGTCACTGGAAATTCCTAGGGGGAGGGGGGGTTGAAAGGCTAAAATTTCCGAGGGGTGAGGGGGGGTCATGAGCAGCTCCTTTTCCAGGGGGTGAAGGAACACGAAAAGCACGACGTTTTGACAAAAAAAAAGAGTTCCTGTCCATTGAGATGAGGTTAACATCATAAGCTTTAAGATTTCTGTTTTTGCTTTGAGTTTGCTAGATTTTGCTAATCCCCAGAAGACTGACGTGTACACGTGTCTTTGAAACGAAGCAAGACTTAGTCAAAATGGCGGACATGACAGGAACTCGTCCCCAGATTCCCAGCGGTGTCTCGTTTTCGTTCTCATCGAACGTATCACTATGAAAAAATCGCCTTTGTAAGCTTGCGCGCGCCTTTTATTTGTGAGGGATTTATTATCACAACCACAAGAAAAACAAGAAAGTTAAAAAACAGCAATGTATTTGTTCAACGTTTTTGACAACACGGACGTCAGCCAAAAGCTAGCGTACCTTATTTTAGCGGTGTTGTTTATCATAACACCCGAGTAGGCAAGTCACAGACTTCAAATACCTCACGTTTTGGCACTGTGTTGATGATCGCTACAAATGGCCACAAACGCCGTTTTTAATCCAGACCACTCGCAGTCAACTGATGTCCGTGTTGTCAAATAAGCGAATTCAATTTAGAAAACGTGGAACACTCAGCTGAAACTTTGAAACACACATTTTTATTCATGAACAACATAGAACAATTCAAACCAGATGGTGAAGATGTGAAAAGTAAAGAATTATAATAACAAAGTGTGCGTTCTTTAAAATTTATGAAGATCGAGTTTATAATTTCCTGTACTCTTAAGCTTAATAATAAAATGTTATCGTATATTTTGCTTAACTGAGCCTACGTTTACACGGTACCGGACGAATTCAAGACCGGTCTTGAATTCGTCCTATTACCAAAACCGATGACGCGCGGCATGGCCCCAAAAAACACGTCATGATTTCTGTTCAAAACATTGACGAATACGTCTGCATTCCTACTGTCGTGGCAATAGAAGCGTTCCTAAAATAATTGTACAGTTGTATTCCTCACGTTGAACAATTCATTTGATGAAAATATTGCTAAACTTCCTGTTTTGAATTCTGTTTTGAATTTGATTGGTGTTTGGCAAATAATTCTTTTTCTTATTGGTTATTCAAAAACCAGGAACCAATCAAATTCAAAACAGGAAGTTTAGCAATAATAAAAAGGAAGTTCATCAAATGAATTGATCAATTTGAACAAATGAATTGCACGATTATTTTAGGAACGCTTCTATTGCCACGACAGTAAACGTTTTTGGCTAGAGAATCCAAAGTGGCAAATGGGCCAATCGTATTGCAGTGATCCCACGGTGTCAATTTCAAAGGCTAAGGAATGCAGTCGGATTTGTTAATGTTTTGGTGGAAAACATGACATGTTTATTTTGGGCCATGCCGCGCATCATCGGTTTTGGTAATATTTCGCCGTGTAAACAGGCGGAACCGTACAAATTTTTGACAGGTCAAAAACTCGTCCGATACCGTGTAAACGGGGTCTGAGGCCCCGTTTACAAGGTACCGGACGAATTCGTGACCGCCTGTTTACACGGCAAAATAGGACGAATTCAAGGCCGGTCACGAATTCGTCCAGTACCGTGTAAACGTAGCCCGAGTCTTCGTTTTCTTAAGAATAAAACCTTTGGAATTTCCGGGGGGGGGGGGGGAGGGGTCCATGTTTAAAAATACTGGAAATTCCTGGGGGGTTGGGGGGTCACCAAAGACCCCCCTGGAATGGAAATTCTGGAGGGGTGGGGGAGGGGGGGTGTGAAAACCAAAATGTCTTCCGTGGGGGGGGGGGGGGGTATGGATATTTTCTGGAACCACACAATTTGAATCAGTTACGAGGGCAGTTGAGCTTACAGCTTGTGTTAACTAAGACATTGTTCCATCGTTTGAAACTCAGCATTCATTGGACCTCAACGTATTGTTACCAAGGGCATGCAATGTTGCTATGAAGCATTGACAGGGTTTCAAAGGGATTAATTTGTTATTCAATTCATGGTGAGTAGATATATTGTAAAAAAGATCTATATTGGGAAAGCTCTATCAGATGACTTAAGCATATTAAGCATTATTGATAAGATATTGGAAAACAGTGGAGAAAGAGCAACTTCACCATGAATAACAAATTAATCACTTTGAAACCCTGTCAGAGCTCCACAGCAATGTCACATTCAGGGCCAGAGCTAGGGTGGGGTGTAACACCCCCCCCCCCCCCCAGAATTTCTTTATTTGTTCTGTTTTTAGCCTTAATTAATGCAAGCTGCCACTCTACCAGTCCCACTCTATCACGATTGTAAATAAATGTCACCATTTAGTTACTAGGCTATTGAGCTATCTCCCCCCCTCCCCCCCCCTTCCATAGTATTTAATAGTGACACTAGTGTGTTTACTGCCTACTGTAGCTTAACACTAACCTGACTCACTAGTGTGTTTACTACCTAGCTTATACACTATTTCTAGTGAGTCGGGTTAATAATGTATAAGCTAGGAAGTAAACACACTAATGGGTCAGGTTAGTGTATAAGATAATCAGTCAGATCACTGATTAGAAAAATTATCTCACTTTGTGGCATACGGAATCGTTGGATTACTCGGGTATGGTAAACTGTAAAATTCCATAAAACTAAACATTTACAAGTGCCAAATAAAAATTCCATGCAGTTTACTTACATTATCATCATTAGACGCCTCGTTTGGATCTGGTTTTAGCAACTCAGATAAAGCAGATATTTGAGAAAGAGTCGCCATATTGTTTGATAACTTAGTAACCAGGTAACGCCAATATGGTCCCTTGATGATGCCATATATCCCTGTTCGATCGTTTGTATCCTATTATTCCCATCCAAAGACTTTGTAAAATGTATATATATATACATATAAAAATAATATATTCTTAAATTTTGGTGTACATTTACAAACTAAAATAAATGTTTTGATGTAAAATCAATTAAACGAATTATTTTTCGACTTTTGTTTTGAACTTTTATTTAATATATTATACAGCAAAAGTTATAGACTTGCTCCAAGTCCGCCTCTTAGCGCTGGTTTTTGGGTGGAAAGGCGGGCGAGCGGAAAGGCGGGAGGCGGACTTGTTTCGCTGGAAAGTGGTTCTACCCCTACTAAAACGTATTCAAGAGTCTGTTTAACTCCAACTTCCAAAGATAGCACTTGCATAGCAATTTAGCCTAAATATAAATACTTCCTGAATTACGTCACCGGTCGAAAAATTCACCGGTGAATTTTGGCGCGCTGCAGGTGGGAAAAGTCCTTTTCAACCAGGAACCGAAAGGTCAAAAATGTCGAAAGGTCAAAAATGTTTGAAAAAGACTTTGAGAAAGTCTACAAAAGTTACTGCGAAAGGCTGAATGGTACGAGATTCAGAACCTGGTTACCTTGTTTAAGATACCTCTTCAAGGAGAAATCGCGTTACCAAATTCACAGTTTTATTTGCCATCGAAAGTCATCTTACGTTCAACAAGGAACACATCTTCATCCGGCTAAAAATCAACTATACGTTTATCCAGATAGCGAACAGTCCATTTCCAGTAGTCATACTTTCCTAGAGCAAGAGCCACTTGGAATCATAAACTATCCAATGAACTGACAGACCTATCCACATCAACACAAACATTTAAAGCTAATCTCTATAAACTATACTCCGTATAAGACTATTTGTGTTCAACTGTCACTTGCCCAGACCTTTAAGAGTTAAGTTTAAGGTTACTGTAGACCTTCGGATTACGTTTTAGGGAAAACATAGCGCTCCGTCGCTTTATTGTAAAAAAAAAGTCAGGACAAGCGTTGCTAAATTTAATGATTGTATTAGTACGACTATACAGAGGCTAGGAGAGCAGCTACTTACGGTAATCTACCTACGGGTTTCATCTACACGACAACACGAGATTTCACAAACGGGTGTAGCGTATGTTGGTTTAATAATTTCTTCGTTTTTATGTTAAAATTTGAACTATGCTTGCTGTAGAATTAGATGAAAAAGTTTCCTCAAATTGCTGCAAATTGTGTTTCCGAGGTTCTAGATTTCAAAATTTTCAGGGAGAGTACCCCCGAACCCCGCTAAAAATGCGGTCACTGATTATCTGCATGTCGACTTCAGCCAATCCCCCCCCCCCCCCCAACTTTGAATCCGTTCCTACGCCTCTGCCAAAACCTACACGTTATTTGAAAGCTGATAAAACTGGCTACAAGACTGCAGCAAAACATTTGGTTATTTCATGAAGGCAAACAAAAAATAGCGCTTGTGTTTATTAAAGTTTAATTTCATTCCAATTCGAAATGCTACAAGCGAACAACTATATTTACTATAATGCTCTGGAAATTGGCAGTTTGCAGTAGATAAATATCACAACAATAAAAGAGTCTCTGGGTTTGTACAAATATCAAATACATTTAGAATTATCGAATTTTTACTATTACAGCTAAAAAAATGCCAGCTCACAGGAGGTTGAATGGGCTTGCATAAATGGCTGTAAAACGACGTCAAATAGCTTGGAATTTGGTCTGATATTGTATTATTGTCTAAAGCCTGCTAATACACATACAATTTTTTGAAGAAGTCCTCACACGGCTTCTCGCGGCAAGAATTGTGTAACGAGTGTATAAATTGTAGCTTTTGTAACAGACGTTCGGTGGACGTTCGTCGAGCTCAATTACTCAGAAAAGATTTCTGAGTTTTCTCGCAAATGTCCTATGAAGCGAAAATTAAGTTTGTCTTATTTAAAAGAACACTTAAAATGATAGAGTAACACATTTTGCAGTTTTTGGTTTCCTTGCTTCGTTTTTGAGATATTTCAGTTTGTTTGATATGCAAATTTAACTTATAAGATAACTTTACGTCACTCTTTGCATAATAACTTATCGCAAAACATTATATATATATATATATATATATATATATATATATATATATATATATATATATATGAAGAGCCGCTGTATGTGTATATACTGTTATTAAACCTTTATTATTATTATTATTATTATTATTATCATTATCATTATCATTATCATTATCATTATCATTATCATTATCATTATCATTATCATTATCATTATTATTATTATTATTATTATTATTATTATCATTATTATCATTATCATTATCATCATTATTATCATTATCATTATCATTATCATTATCATTATCATTATCATTATCATTATCATTATCATTATTATTATTATTATTATTATTATTATTATAATAATATATATTATTATATAATATTATTATTATTATTATTATTATAATAATAGCACAGACCATGCAATGATATGTAGACGAGGAGGGTTCATCATTCAACGCCACAATGAATTACGAGATTTGGAAGCTGAACTCCTGAATACCGTTTGCAACGATGTACAGATCGAACCAGTGTTGCAAGAAGACTTGATGTACCTGCACGTGGTTTTTGGGAGAAACAAAGATCTGCATTCTTCAATGTCCGGGTATGTCACCCAAATGCAGAATCTTACATAGATCTAACTCCTAAACAGATCTACCGCATGCATGAGAATGAGAAGAAACGTATGTATAACAGACGGGTCACAGATATAGAACAAGGAACATTTACACCGCTGATATTTACAACAACTGGTGGAATGGGAGAAGAGTGTCTGAGATATCACAGTCGATTAGCTGAGCTACTCGCTAATAAGAAAGGAGAGATGTATTCGAAGACAATGGCGTGGATAAGAGCAAAGATATCCTTTTCAATCCTTCGATCAGCTCTGTTATGTCTTAGAGGGTCTAGAGTGATAAGAAGAGTACATTGTAATGTTAAAGATATTGATTTAGACATAGAGACTGGTGTTGCAAGGATCCATTAGTTGAAGTTCTTAAAGATTAGATTTGGAAAAGAAAAATATTTTAATCTATATTTATAATATTATTATCTATTATTATTATCTATTATTATTATCTATAATTATAATCTATATCTGTAATTATCGTAAGTTAAGTTGTTTGTGTTTTTTTTTCTGAATGAAACTGTATTTTTTAACTTTGGATGTACATTTTAACTAATTTAATATTTGAACGGATTTTATATATTTTTAATTGAACTAACTGACATTAATTGATTGACATTATTGAAAAAGTGTACTAAGTATTTAAATTCTAAATAAAATTATTATTATTATTATTATTATTATTATTATTATTATTATTATTATTATTATTATTATTATTATGAACCCTTGAATCCAAGATCGAAGTATTTTCTCATTTTTTCAAAAGGGAAATCTTTCAGGCAAGAAGCTTCAAATATTCTCTGCATGTCCAAACAAAATTTATCACAACGATATTTTGGTAGTCACGTGACCATGATATAACCACAGGCTCTGGGTACGAGATTGAAAAGACCCTGACATGGCCTGTGACATTGAACTCTAAGTAAACTGGAACGATAACTCGATGGTGTATCATGAAGCCAAAAATGGCGGACATGGGGGCCGCCATGCACGTCAATCCCAGTCCCTTTTACTTTATAACCGAGAAAAAAATGAAGCTGAATTTGGACTTATTTAGTGAAATGGGTTGAAAAAAAACTGAACTTGTTGACCACTTTCAGGCTTAGATTAAATTCCAATATACTATAGAGTAGGTGAACACTGACACGACGAGTAAAAACAAGAAAAACAGTAAAAATATAAGGTCTCAAATGAAAGTCGACAATACGCAATCAAAATTGGCATGGTTTGGACAAATATAAAGAAAATACATTGATTGATTGATAATAATATTTATTCAGGAAAAACCAACATCACAAAAGTGTTTTTCAGAAGGTTCCTGAGAAACATAAAAATACAAAATATAAAAAGAAATAAAGTACAGGATATGTATCACAAAATTATGAAGTAAGAATATATGTGCTAATGATTAATATAGCTATATTACAAAGAAAGAACAAGTAAGGTAAACAGTAACATTATGGTTGTGGTAGTTTAAGGAGTTCGTTTTTAAAAGTTGGCAATTGTTCAATTGATCTTATATTGGGATCCAAAGCGTTATACTCTTTACAAGCATGATACGTGAGTTTCTGCTTTCCCCAATTTGTCTTTGGTTTACTGAGGTAAATATCGTTCTTGCGTCTTGTGTCATAAGTATGATTAATATTAGTCAGTTTGAAATCAAAATCTATTAAATTATTTTTACACTTGAAAATCGTTAAAATGCGATGTAAATAGCGCCGGTATATAAGTGGATGCCAGTGCAGTTTAAGCATCCCATGTTTAAAATGAAGAGTTTGTTTTATATAAAGACAGTTGGCTTTTAAAGTGCATATACGAGAATTTTCATTTTTTTCCTAAAAATTGGCCGTATTGAGACGATTCTAACGATATATGACACTCCTTCAACGGATGAAAACTTCCCGAGATATTTGGTTCCAAACATGGCGAAAATATGTTTTTTCAAAACATGGCCGGGAGAAAAGAGTCTGAGTTCGAATAAGGCTGATGACGTCAAATCGGGACAAGCTGTATTTGCGACTACAGTTGTTTAGTATACAATTGAGGACGGAATACCTTCGCGGTGTGTTGTATTCGGATGTTTCAACAAGCCAGACCCTAAAAACGGTACAATACTTCATAGGGAAGTTTGCAATGAAGATTTAATACCAGAAGCAATAGAATGATGCCAATGTTAGGATGTTAAGTGGCTGTGCGAACGCAAAGATACAGTATGGCGCACTGTTTGGTCCAAGCTTTTCAACTGGCCGGACGGTTTCTTTTTTTTTTTTCTTTTTTTTTTAATTGATTTGCCCATAAAAAGATCTAATAATTCTATAATTTTTTTAAAATAACATTAGGGCTAGGGGCCTACTAGAAACCTTAATAGGCTTTTTACTTAAGACCCCTAGTTGTGATTATATAATATATTTAATATTTACAGAAAATCAGTTCGAAGAAAATGTTTATAAGAGAAGAAAAAATTGAATAGAATTAAAAAAAATTGATCCATGTATGTAAATATATACTATAAAAGATTTAGTAAATGTGCATATAAAATAGAATGGGCTGGCAAGAATTTAGCAAAACAATGGGAAATTGTTATACCAAATTCCAGCCAACCCATAGCACACAAATAGGCATACAACCACTAAATAATAATAATACCCATTGGTTCACTCAGAATTTGGCAAGACAATAGAAATTGCCCTGCCAGACCCTGACCAATCTACAGTATACCAAACTATATACAAACTATATACAAACATGAAGAAGATATTGAAAATGTATAAAGATATTGGAAATGTATAGATTATTTTGATTGTCAACTACGGTGATTGTTTAAAATTTGTAAGAAATATTTTTTTGTTTCCCTTTTATAAATGATATAAGATTTAATATTTTTTATATTAGATTCTAAACCATCCCAAATATCAACACCTTTGTCAGAAAGAGTATGTTTTACATAATTTGTTCGTTTATAGGACTTATGGAGTTTAGAAGCATTTCTTGTGTTATGGTGATGAATTTGATTATTTGCTACAAAATAATTTGTGAATACCTCTGGCAAATTCTTAGTGTAGTGATAGCGAAACATGAATAAGCTAACTAGATAATCATTGATTTTATAGATGTTCAATATTTTAAGATCACTAAAAATTGGATCAGTATGTTCCAAATAAGACTTAAAGGTCATCAAGCGTACAATCTTTTTTTGGATATTCATAATTTTGTGAATTCGCTTTTTGTATGTATTACCCCATATTAAGTTCCCATACATTATATATGGATAGACTAATGCATAATAAATTAATTTTAAAGTATTCAAATTTGTAAAATGTCGTATTCTGGCTATCAAACCAGGAGATTTAATAATTTTCTTTGATATCATATTGATATGATCATTCCATGTTAAACATTCATCAATTATAATACCTAGAAATGTTGTGTTTTTAACTTGTATAATATTTTTGTTGTTAATTGTAATTGTTATATTATGATTATGTTTTTTTTTAGAAGATCTAAATAGAATAAATTTGGTTTTTGTTGTATTAATTGATAATTTATTAGCATTTAACCAATCAGCAATTTTATCTATTTCTAATTGAATAACTTTGTTTAGTGTTTTAAGGCAACTGTCACTATAAAATATATTTGTGTCATCTGCAAACAATATAATTGAAATAATTTTATTGCAATTTTGAATGTCATTTATGTATAGAAGAAAGAGAAGTGGTCCTAAAATTGATCCCTGAGGAACACCACTTGTTATTATCATTTCTTTCGATTTTACTTGGTTGTATTTTACAATTTGCTTTCTGTTTTTTAGATAGCTTTCAAACCATTTTAAACATATCCCCCTTATACCATAATGCTCTAATTTTCTAATCAGAATCCCGTGATTAATTGTATCGAATGCTTTGGACAAGTCAAGGAAAATACCAATGGTGTATTCGCCTTTATCTATTGCTTTTGTAATTTTATCAACAAGTTCAATTACTGCAAGTTCTGTTGATCTATTTTTTCTAAATCCATATTGATGCTTTGATAAAATTTTCAACATATTTAATTAGTCTTTTGTACATGAGTCTTTCTAACAGTTTAGAAAAACAAGTGAGAACTGATATTGGTCGATAATTTTCAAACTTATTATTTTCATTTGCTTTAAAAATTGGTGTTACTAAGGCGATTTTTAGCCTGTCAGGTATAATTCCACTCCCAAATGTCAAATTAAAAATATGTGTAAGTGGTTTAGAAATTGCCTCCCCAGTCGTTTTAATTATTCTGGAACACATGTCATCATGACCAGGACTTTTATTAATACTCATGTTAGCTATTTCAGTTTCTACTTCGTTTTCAGTAATTGGATCAAGAAACAAACTGTCCTTATAGTTACTAGTAAGATATTTATCAAATGTTTTGTTTGGGTTATTAGTAATATTTTTAGCCAATTTAGGGCCAATGTTCACAAAATAGTCATTAAAACTATTGGCTATTGTAGAAGGATCCTTTATTGTTTCTGTTGTATTTTTATCAATAAATTCATTTGGTGGTCTCTTATTTTTCCTCCCTCTATTTAGGATTTCATTTAGGGTTCTCCATACCATTTTTGTGTCATGTTTGTATTTTATTAGTTGCTCTTCATAATAGATTTTCTTTGATACTTTGATATTTTTATATCTTTTATATAAGTTTTCATTCCTTTCACACGGGTTGTTTAAGTATGTTTTATAAAGTTTGTTTTTCTTTTTCACTGATTTTGCAATACAATTTCATCCATGGGCTTTTAATTTTATTAATATTTTTCCTGATTGGTTTACATTTTAATGGAAAGTGTGTTTCATAGGCTGTTGTATATATTTTAGAAAATTCATCAAAGGATTCTGTAGGGTTAGTATTATTAAGAATATATTCCCATTGTATGTTTTTTATGGTATTTGTAAATAATTTAATATTTGAGTTATTAATTATTCTTTTATAGTTTGGATCACTTTGATTAATATTTCCTTTAAGGGTGTTTAGATTGCACATGTGTACTAGCGGTAAATGATCTGAAAGATCACTAAAAATAATTCCGTTTGTACTAGATTCTAGTTTTTTGCTGCCGAGCGTAGCGAGGCAGCTCACTAATCTTGACACGGGTTGCCTGTGTCTCGTGTCCAGACCTCTTTGCCGAGTTATGTATAGTCAACGAAATCTCGATTTTGCGAGGGATGTCTGTATGTTGACTTTTTTATGACGTTTTGTGACGTGTGGATCTTCGTTTGTCGGAATGTATCGGAATCAATTTACATTGAATTCGTCAACACCACGACGGCGATGAAGTTCTGAACTGGCAATGCCATGAGGTATATTATACATGTAAAGCATTCGAAGTCTATCTTTGAGCGTGTCTTGTGTTGGTCAATTTCGGTGAGGAAATATCGTCTTTTCGAGGTAAGGTATCTATTTTCAGGTTTTTAAAAATTCAGTAAATGGGTATGACAATTGAGCAATATCGTGCCCAAATTGGTGCACACAATGTAAGAGTCAAAGAGTATTCAACTCGACATGAAGGTGACTTTTGTGCTATAATGTTGACGTTATTTCAGCTGGTAGTAACAGTACTGGTATTATTAATATTGATACGAATATTTTGTCTGGGTGTATTATATTTGCCAACAAAGCGGTTGGTAGAACAATATAAATGCTTAAGTCAAGTGATTGTGTTAGCCTTCAGTGAAATGTCATGCTACAATGTGTATGTTCCATTGTTGTTGAGAATGGCAAATGATGTCGAAGAAAATCCTGGACCAACAGTATATGATTTGGTTGACCCTACTAAAACAATATGTGCTGATTTTAGCCAAGGTAATATAAAAAAGTTTAGACAAAATGCTGGTAAACAATGTGTAGCCATGTCTTTGACTGCAGTAATACATAGTCAAATAACAATTAATATCAATGCATGGGATTCATCATGCTTGAATGACATATTGTGTGCTGGAAACAGCCTTTATACTTGTATAAGCAATTCTATTAATAAAACATTCTTGCTTCTAACTGACGTGCCAGAAATGGTTGCAGTTTCTAATAAAGTGTGTTACTTGCAATACAGTGACCCATTTGCTGGTGATTTGTTTATGGCAGCTAACAATCTACCATATTATTCTTTGGAAAATGCTTTAAATAATATGTTTTTAGATTCTCATTTAAGTTATCAACATTGCCTATTGACTATTGATTGCAACACGGTTGCAATTTTCAGGACTTCTGAAGGAAACTTCAAAATTTTTGACTCTCATTCAAGAGATTTATGTGGTATGCCACATCCATTTGGAAAATGTGTATTAGTTTCTCTTGGAGGTATAAACAATGTGGTGATTTATTTCCAGTCAGAGATTATAAACAATGGGCAACTCCAAAATGCTAGCCCACATCTTCGAACATAATTATTTTACTTATAAAAATTCTGCAAAATAGTCTGATGTACTCGATGGTATATTGCTGTATAATTTTTCAGCTGTAGATTTGTCATAACACGAGACACTTTGAATTGCATTTACAGCTTGCCCAGAGCAAGAGGCATGGTTATTTATTATTTCTATACTATAATAGTGTATAAGCCTTGTATATCCTGTCAAAACCCTTGCCAATTATATCAAGAAATAAGTTTTAGTATAAATATGTAATTTTATATCTTATAATTAGAAAATTAAAAATACAGTAGATCTGTAAATACTCTGGTGTCTGTTGCAATTAATAATATCAGCCTAGGTTTTTTTTTTGGCAATTTCGTAAAACATCAGAAACTATAAATCAGGAAATTCCTGCCATTTGAGGCAGCACTTCACTTGCGATAGTAATTCTAGTCTATATTATTTGTAAAGATATTGTCAATTAATGTAGCTGTATGTTGTGTAATTCTTGTTGGTTTTGTAATGAGTGGAATATACGAAGATGTAAAAAGCTGTTCAGTGAAATGATTTGCATAATCACAAGACTCTGATTTAAGTAGATCAATATTGAAATCCCCCATAAGATAGCATATCTTGTTTTCTTTGTTAATTTTGGCAAGCATTTCATTCATTGCATTTTCAAATATTTCAATTCTACCATTTGGAGGTCTGTAAATTACTCCAACAACTATATTTTTTCCAACAGTTGTATTTATTTCAATAAATATGGTTTCAATTGCATCTCCTACCTTAGGATTTAAATCTTTACGGGTTTTATATTGTATATGTTTTTTGACATATATACCTACTCCTCCACCTTTTTTATCTGACCTATTTGAATTTATATAATCATATTCATTAAGTTTAAAATCTTCTTTATTGATATCATTCAGCCATGTTTCTGTTAAACCGATTACTTGGAAGGGTTTTTTTAAGAACAAGAGAAGCCCTATATCCCGTGGCTAAAAAGCGCTGATATATATTAGAGAAACCTTCTACCCATCATATTTGGCTGCAGACAAACGCGAAGGAAAGCTTTGAATTGAGAGTCAAGCGCGACAAGAGGATTCAACGCAAGTTTTGATGTATGCAATTATTTTAACAAACACGGACTCCAGGTAAAATAACTTTTTTAGATATTTCGAAAGAAAGAAGTGCTGCTGAAAAACCACAACCTTCCAGATCATCTGAATACATCGAGCATGAAAATATAATGAAAACAAAACAAGCATATGTCGTTATGTCGAACATCTTGTCAGCTGCCTGCGTTGATGTTTGATCAAGTCTTTCTCGTCTCGGATGTGTTTTATGTGTTCACAGACATAATTATTGGGCAGTATAAATGTCGCTGGCAAGTATCTTGATATTATATACGCTTACAATTGCACACGACGTTGATTAAGTAAACTTTCAGGCGACACTTTCTAGGTAAACATGAAGCTGTGTAATATAAAGGCGAAGAGACTTGACATATTGAACGCTGTACATGTGTGGAAATAATACTTTCTTTCTTTGCTTTCCTAATGTCTGATCAGGTCTTTCGCGTAGACATAGTTATTGGTCAGTAATGTCGCTGGCAAGTATCTTGATATTATATACACTTACAGTTACAATCGCACACGCCGTTAATAGTTGTGTTCATATTTAATACCGGAAGAGACTCGACATATAATTCTCGCGTTACATGAACCAGACTTTTTTCTCGAGCTTTACAGCTATTTACTGACTTCACTGTGGTTGGTATGATTAGGGTTTTCTGCGTATTCGTATCCATAGAATAAAGCTACAGTTTGGAAGATCATTAAAATTGTATTCCTGATATGCCAATAAATATTACAATTTATCAATGGCAAAAGTGTTTTACCTGTCAGACCGCAAATTAGCTAAAACATAAACAGACTCCAGAAATTACATAAACGGAGATAAATACAGAGTTGCCTACGGATGAGGCTAGAGATGAATATGTTATAAAGGGCTATTAAGGCCCAATTATCCTCAGCTGTAACAGATTTACGTAAAAGCTGTAAAGAGAAAAATATCAGCGAGGACCTTGTCAGCTGCATGTCTCCTCGCAGGGTGCTTGACAGGACGATATCTTGACAGGATGATATCAGATTTTGTTTTCATTAAATATTCAAGAGTAGATGTAGTTAGTGTATGGAAGATTGGGATTTTTCAGTGGTATTTGACTCTTCTTCGTACTTCCTAAATATCTAAATATCTAAAAAGTTATTATACCGAAGGTCCATATTTGTGGGGAAAAATGCATTAAATTTTCAATATACAACGGGTTTGTTGATTTCTCACTGCGTGACTCGGATCTGCGTAACTCGGATCGCTCGCCCTGAAAGCGCTTCTTGGTCACTTGGTGGTCGTGTGGAGCAGATGCGGGTGGATAGAACGTTACTATAATACCATCCATTTATATACACGAGATATAGAGTTTATCTTGTACTGGAAAACTACTCTTCCAGCGAAACCGACGTTGGGAATCGACTGGCTTACACTTTGTGTGCGTTTGCGCTCAACAAGTTAACAACCCAAAGTTGGCATCTTTCTCTTGCCTCCAATCTTAAACCTTTAGTGGAAGCCTTCCTGTGAAGTGTTATACCATTCTCTGAGTTTTTGCCATTATCTGGTTTGTTGAAACACTCGAATAAAACACACCGCGAAGGTATTTTGTCCGCAATTGTAAAGTAAACAAACTGTAGTCGAAATTACAGCTTGTCCCGATTTGACGTCATCAACCATACTCGTACTCAGACTTTTTTCTCCCGGCCATGTTTTGAAAAACTCGTGTTTGGAACCAAATATCTCGGGCAGTTTTCATCCGTTGAAGGAGTGTTATATATCGTTAGAATCGTCTCAACACGGCCGATTTTTAGAAAAAAAATGAAAATTCTCGTATATGCACTTTAAATTTCTCAATTTTCAGTAGAAACCCCCCAACAAAATTCACTTTACCGGGTGTTATTACAGCTCTGGAGTTACTCTTTGTATCGACAAACGTCAGATTTAGTATTTCCACAACTGAAACTTGAGTTAAAGCTATAATTTAGCATTATCTTATTACTAATTCTTGGCAAGACAACCTTCAAACTTTGAGATAACAAAGAAAAATAAGAAAAACCTGCATTTTCCGTGGAGTTTCGGACTCGAATTTTGCTTTTGTTCGGCAGATATTTCGTCGTTCAATCCATTTTCGTGCCAGAAATAGTTCAGGTACAAGGCCGATAAGCCCAATACGTACTAGCTTCTTCGGTAGCATCTCTAAAAACCTTTAGGCATAAAAAAGTATGAGTTTTCTGGTTGATTTTTGCAGTGAGTTTTCAGTTTTTCATTGTGCCACTTCATACGTTCTGGTGACGTGTGACGACGTGCATGGCTGCCCCCCCCCCCCCCCCTAGCGGCCGGAAGTTTGACTTCACCCAATCATAGGGCCAGTCTTCTGGAGTTAGCGTTCCAGTTTATTTAGAGTTCAATGGCGGGTGATCCTTCAGTACTGACCAAAAGGATCGCAGGCTCTGGCTACGAGATTGGGGCTGTGATTGGGCATAGTCAATCGAGATATGGTCTGGAAACTCAGCTAAAGTCTTTGGTCTATCTTTTTGTTCACCTTTATGCATTTTTGTGCACGGTGCACGGTCACTGAACACATTGTATTTTAGTATAATGAACGAATTGTCCAATAGCAACGTTTCGGTTCAATCACTCAACCGTGCTATTTAAATATTAATAAACCTAAAACAAAGGATGTGCACGGTGTAAGGTACGGTTCAACATAAAATCACAGCTCATTATAGGCGCTTTGAAGTTTGCCGAGTTTCCAGACCATATCTCGATTGACTATGGATTGGGGGAAGAGGTTAGATGGGATGACTCTCTGGGACCTTTTCCGAAGATGTAGCCTTACGAAGCATGGATTTTAATGAAAACCTATCCCAATACCCCCCTAACCCTAACCCCCTAACCCTAATCTCAAAAGTGTGGAAAGTGTGGGGTTTCGGCCCCTCCTCGTCCCCTCCCCGGCCCTTAATATAGTCGCCAATTTACGGTCCACAACTGTTTCCAAAGCTTGTGGGATGCGCAGTAAAGTTCAATACGTCACTTGGCGCAGCCTTCCAAAAAGGTCCCAGAGTCATCCCATCTAACTTCTACCGTGATTGGGGTCTTTTCTTCGTGCTGCGGGTTGAAAAGAGCCTGTATACGTACAACTTATCATGATCAATTGTAGCTTTTGTTGCGGGGACTTATTACTCGGGCTACTGTGGTAGCCGAGTCTAGGTTTCGGCTCTGTTATTTTTTTTTTTTGTGTCGACAAATTGCAATTATTGCATCATCCCGATAGGCTTTGCGAACCCACGCTGGTTGAATTTGTGTTTTACTGATAAACACGCTCACAATGCTTACAATAGACTATAGTAGACCTGGATTGGTAGGCGATCTCGATAACCGTACGCTGAAAATGTGTAGCACTCGACAAACTTTATACGAAAATTCTCGATCAATGTGTTCTCGATCAATTTACATGATCTTACATGTGTTAATATTAATTAAATTGTCCTGAAAATGTTGCTCAAGTGCTGTAAATCAAAGAACAAAGAAAGTTGATAAAGCCAAGTGAAAAGTAAACATGCTGTGTTTTACATCTTCATCGAGGTTGACATTTAACTGAACTGACTTGTCTGTGAATGCTGTATGTGGTTTCCTTTATTTTTGCTTGTATTGTTTATTATTGTAATTAAACACTTTATACATTACTTTCATCAAGTGTGTATTATTGTTTGGGTACACCATTACAGCCACCATTTCAATGTTTTGGACACCAGTATGGCCACCAATCCACCATTTCAATGTTTGGGCACACCAGTATGGCCACCATTTCAATGTTTTGCACACCAGTATGGCCACCATTTCAATGTTTTGGCACACCAATATGGCCACCATTTCAATGTTCTGGCACACCAGTATGGCCACCATTTCAATGTTTTGGCACACCAGTATGGCCACCATTTCATTGTTTTGTGCACCCGTATGACTACCATTTCAATATTTTGGCACACCAGTATGGCCACCATTTCAATGTTTTGCTACACTAGTATGGTCACCATTTCAATGTTTTGCTACACTAGTATGGCCACCATTTCATTGTTTTGCTACGCCAGTATGGCTACCATTTCAATGTTTTGGCACATATTTGGCATATCATGGATAGTAAAAAGTCTCTTGATTTGAATACAAATAAAGGAGAACTATGTATCTTTATTCAAATATTCTAAACAATAAAATGTGTTAAAACATGGTCGTCGTGGGTAACTTACGCTCATTTAGATCTCACCTTTTGACAACGGTACTTGATATTGCAGGCGTGGTTGACTACTACACTAGTCAACTGAAGGATGACTCAGGGAGACTTATTAAACTTTTGGAAAATTCGAACGCAAATTGCAATTGCGAAAAATATTTGTAGCGGGCCACAAACGGAAGACCGAGGGCGCCGCCATCTTGAATTCGCAATGCATTGTGGTCTATCCAGGGTAA
This sequence comes from Corallium rubrum, assembly GCA_964035015.1. Taxonomy (NCBI): domain Eukaryota; kingdom Metazoa; phylum Cnidaria; class Anthozoa; order Scleralcyonacea; family Coralliidae; genus Corallium; species Corallium rubrum. The sequence goes on from OZ035997.1 coordinate 26,074,400, forward strand.
TAAGCTCAATTAAAAGGGTGATTACTTAGTGTTGAGACACAATGCGGTAATTTTTAAAATAAACACTTTCATGGCAACAATGTCTAGATATGATCGTTGTCATATTGGTAAAAGCAATAATTCTCGTACGTATAAGGATACATTTGTCATGAATCTATCCTTACACGTCCGAGAATTGTTGCTTTTACCAATATGACAATTATTATACTTAGATATTGTTGCCACGAAAGTATTTATAATCGCCCTTTTAATGGAGCTTGTTACCCTGGATAGACCATAATGCATTACCTTACCATGCAGTCATTATGGGAACTAATCCTAAATAACCAGTGCTGCAACAAGGCGCAGTCATTGGAAAGCTTAAGAAAATTAAATGAGTCTCACTGGTCACACCAGACGAAAAGCTGCTGTGTTGCAAGCGCCATCTGCAACGAGAAGTAGTGTATGATGGGATGCACCATTGACCAAGAAACTGATGTGCACATGACAGCAGAAGAATAAGCTCCCATTGGAAGTAAACGTCTCAAAGCCTTGAGTTGGCAAAAGGTCGCAGCTACTTGTTACACCATCATCTTTCAACCGACACAGAGACAGATCTACCAAGAGCTATAGTGAGACCCAGTGAACAGTGAACTCTATATATACCGTACAATCACTGGACGAAAAAATGAGGCAAAAAATGGCGGCAATGGAGAATTTTTGGACGTCAGTTTCAGGTCCTACGCAGTCAACTTGGATGCCAGTCTTAGTCTTTTTTTCTCGCGGCCGAACCACGAACGGCCAGTGTCACCTCAGTTTGTATGAACCGTTTCTCGAGCTGCGAAGATATGAACGTTTGGGACGAAAGAGCAATGAATCGAAAGTCAAGTTCTTAATAAATGTATACCCTTAATCATTATGGCATAAGAGGAACACCATTACTCTGGTTCTCGGATTACCTTTCTAAAAGAAAACACTTTGTTAAATTCAATAACATATTGTCTTCACATAGGACTGTCACGTGTGGTGTTCTTCAGGGTTCTATATTAGGTTTGAAAACATGTTTTTGTCTCAAGTCGACAAAAGATCAATTTCAGACGAGAAGTTTATTTATTTTTATTTATTTTATAAGCATTACCACAATTTACCTATTATACAAACATGAACTGAACAAAGTTATACAATAAAACATAATATAAGATGGTGGCAGGGTAACCACAACAGCTTTTTGTCAATTACTGTGGTCCCAAATAAATTCAAGCAAAAGAAACATATTTACAAAGTTACATATACAGACATTAAGCTAGAAACAACATGTAAGGGGTTTAGATAAGTCACCTGCTCGATTACATTTTATGCAAATCGTTTTCCACGAACGAGGGTCAAAAATATTAATAAAGTGTTTTCCAAAGAAGAATAGTAGTGATTAAATAATAATTTCTTAAAAGCCATGATAGAGATTTTTCTTTAGTTGTAATGAGTTTCGGTATAGTACATTTCAGATCCTTTTGTCCTAATAGTATAAGATTTTTGATAAGTTAGAGTGTTACATTTAGAGTGTTACATTTCTGGATCCGCTGATCTTGTCGTCTTTGGTTATTTTCTAGATGGTATCACGTAAGGTAAGAGAAAATATCTAATCTTAAGCCCAGTACAACATGTTATAAGACGGATTATGGCCAAACGAAGATTGTGGTCAACGCGCATATGGAAGAAATAATAAATCTGGTTAACTCATTCCTGTCCGGGGGCTTCCCCGGAGGTGAATAAAATCGTCTGGCGTTAGCCAGAATAAAATACTAAAGACCAATTCGGACAAGAAAGAGTTAAAGAGATAGTTTATAACTCATTCCTGTCCGGGGGCTTCCCCGGAGGTGAATAAAATCGTCTGGCGTTAGCCAGGATAAAATACTAAAGACCAATTCGGACAAGAAAGAGTTAAACGTGATTGATTGAGCTAACAATGCAATGTAGTGTGCGAGAACTATTTTCAACTTTAATAAACTTTTCAGCTTGGTTTAAGACAAACATTATTTAATTAACACAATGCATGTTCTACTTTACTTTAGTGATGCTTTAAAGGACGTTGACAGTTTAACCAAAGTAAAAGACTTCTACTTCAGATAGAGTGAAACGATAACTGCCAGCTAAGAGAGCTTGGGTGTTGTGGCTGCGGTAGCTGTAGCCAGATGGAGGTTGATATGTGTCACCAAAATTTGTGAATGAGCTTCTTGACGAGTGAGCGTTGATGGCGATGTAAAGATCAGCACCTCTTCCAAAGCGAGGTCCATAACCAGGATGGTCGTAAATTGCGTTACCACTGTTTCGGTAGACTGGAGCTTTAAGTGGCTTCAAATTGTCTTTATTTCGGAGGGAGAAAAGAAACGCATTCGAGCTTGATTTATAACTACCTGATCCTAAAAACAAAAGAAAAGAAAATAATTCCTAACTGTTTTCAAATACTAAAATTAAAGAGGCTATGTAACGCTATTTTTTTCGCCTCGATTGCCTTATGTTGAAAGACCAAGTTTTTACATAAATTTTAGTCTAAACTTGGTTACTCCCAGCAGAAATTAAGATGTCACATTTGCAATACCCTTCAAAAGTCAATCTCACCTTAATTTTGATTACCTGTACTTCTATGCAGGTTTCTAGTATCTCTTATATGTTTTATATTATATAAATATCCGTTGTTACAAAATTTTGTGCAATTTTAGATTTCTGTAAGGATTGCTAAAAATAGGGTGAGCTACTTTAGATTATGGAAACATTTTCCCCGAGCCCGGGCGTAGGGCCGAAGGCCCGGAGCCCGGTGAGGGTGCTAATATCGACACGTGGAGTCCATTTTACATGCACGCGTGTAGAAAAGCAGACAGTGCCAATATCTGTGATCTGAATATTTATTTGTGTATATGTGTGGACGGACCTGCGCGGTAAAGAATGTGGGGCACTGGGAACAGTAAAATTTATTCCTGAAAAAAAACTTAAACAACAAAATTTGTTCTTGACAAAAAGACTTCAGAAAAGGCTTTTTTTGAATACGTATATCCCGTTCAAACGGACAGAAACAAATCAACGTTTACGAATAAAGCAGAACAATACCCTTAGCAGAAGAAAACCCGTCACACCGAAACTCGAAAGGAGGAAAAAGCAATAGCGAAAAAGACAACGAAAAAAAAGGTTAAGGTTAAGCTTACGGTAAACATTTAGCAGCAATGCTGTTCGAGTTTTCCTGTTTTTAATATATCCTGTCACTAATACAGTTATTTTGTTTTCGATTTCGTGGGTCCTTAAAGTATTTTAAAGGTATCGATCCGTTTAATATGTTTTCGCTTGTAAAACTTAGCGTATCTTATTTATAATTTGGCATAAAAAACGGTTAAACATATAAATGCTGCATGTTGAAATATTACAGATGCAACTTCATGAAAACAGTTTTTTCAGGTGAAAACAGTTTTAGCACTTCAGATTTTGAAACCAAATTTGTTTTTGCTATTCTAAATGAATTTGAAATGCCATGAAATGACTATAACCGTTGGCAGCTAGGCAGCTGTCCAATGCCTTTGAAAAATGCAAATATTTTAGATGCTCTGGCTTCTTCATAAACATGGAATAGAAAGAACTGTAAAATATAACCCTAATATTTTACTGGTATTTTGACGCTTGCTTCGGTAGCCTGGTGGTAAGATCGTCAGTTCGCACGCGAAATGGTCGAGTTCAAACCGTGGTGCGACCTGCATTATTCTTTATCTCGATTTTTTTTTCTGAATATTGTCTTGAAAATTTTCTTTGTTATTTATTAGTACGTTTTTCTTTAAAAATTAGAGTTAAACGACTTTTTTTATTTCAGATATTATACTTTAATTAAAAGTTTAAAACTATATTTTGAATTGTTCCAACGGCTATTTCCAGTCTCCCAATGAAAAAGAGCGCGAAAGTGTTTTTCTAATCAGAGGGTTATATCAGAGGGATATTTACAAAAATTCGTGTACAATAGGGCGAGGGGTTGTTGTGTTAACATATTTCTAGTTACAAAAAAAACTATACGTTGAATAATAATACTCACAACAAATTAGGAACTACTTCACGGAGGGCGAAGTCATTACGGTAAAATATCAAACTGGGGTCTTGTTGTCTAGACTGAGCGATAGCGAGGTTAATACGTTCAAGGCCGAAGGTTTGATACTTTACCGTAAAGACCAAACGGTCGACGTTATTAAGTATAGTTTATTATATGGCACTTTTTACTCAAAAATCAATCCTGTATTTCCTGGTCAACACTTCCTTTAACTTCGTCAACCAGTTCTAAGGCCGGGAACCAGTTCTAAGGCCGCAATGCGTCATATGTCCACTACGTAAGATGGCGGCGACTGGCACGAAATTTTTGACTGCTGGCCATAGGGACTGCTGGCCATAGGGAATGCCCTATGCAGTTTATATAGAGGTCAGTGCGTCCGACCTTTAAAATGTACTACTGCGCATGCGCGTGTTGCTTCGTTGGCGTCGCCACGAAACTCTACAACGCTTGTTTTGACGTCCTGGGAAAACGCCAACAACATGTCGAAGGAAAACAGGTAAATATATTCATGATTCATATTCTTTACCCTTGAACAAGTCAACCAATACGGTTTTAAAAAAAGTAGACACATAAACGTACATTATTTAAAGATTGTAAACAAACATTTCAAGCAATTTTATTAATTTTCCCGGCTATAAATGTCATACAGATTGTGATGAAATTCAAATTTAAACGGATAAATATTTCTACCTGATTGCTTTACACAAGCTAAACATTAGGCTTTCGTGGCTTGACTGCATATAAACCCATACTAGATCAGGCTGATCAGTAAAAATATATTTAATCAGGATAGTTTATTGTTAAGCTTCTGAAACGAACTTGTCGTTGTATTTTGTAGAAAATCGACATAAAGGTTGATCAAATTTATGTAAAATCTTCCTTCATTTTCTTTGTTTTTGGTTTATGAATTATTAATGATTTTGAGAAATCTATTTAATTTACATTTCCTGTCTGTGTCAGGTTCGCTACAAGACAAAGTTAAAAAAAATGTTAATACTGGTATATAGTACATTATTAAAATTGAAATATTCTTTATAATTACTTGACAGAGGTAAAATTGACTATCTGAGGACAATATATAATATATTTTAGTGTATTTTTTGGCTTGTATTGTTTTATTGTACTTTAATTTATATCTTCTGTTACCAGTGTGATATATTAACTTCAAACAAATCTAAAATTTACAAAGCTTTATAATAGGACCAGGCAGTCACTTATTCTCACACATTTTTTTAGGATGGAAAATCATTTAATGATAAATGCAACCATCTATAAATCTCGATATCTTGACATACAAAATTCTATCAAATTACATGTAAAACCTGGTCCAATGAAGTGGTCTGATGCTCATGACTTATTCTTCCTAAAAGAGCTTATCCAAGTTCAACAATCGAAATATGGTATAGTAGGTTAATACTGCCGAAACAGAGAACGTAAGTGGTCTAACGTTTCGAGGGAAGGCCCTTCGTCAGAGAGAAACGTAAAGAGTAAAACAAACAACGAGCTTATATACGCGAGATAATCACGTGATAAAAATTAGCCAATCAGATAAAGGTAACCAAGACAAACTAATAATGAGATTCAAAAGAATCAGCCAATCAGAGCAAAGTAACAACAAATAAATAATGAGATGCGAAAGCCATTTGCTATTCTCACCATCGATGGTGAGAATAGCAAATGGCTTTCGCATCTCATTATTTGAATCTCATTATTAGTTTGTCTTGGTTACCTTTATCTGATTGGCTAATTTTTATCACGTGATTATCTCGCGTATATAAGCTCGTTGTTTGTTTTACTCTTTACGTTTCTCTCTGACGAAGGGCCTTCGCTCGAAACGTTAGACCACTTACATGTACGTTCTCTGTTTCGGCAGTATTAACCTACTATACCATATTTCGATTGTTGTTTCAACACTGCCTACGCAGCACACTACTTTTATTATCCAGGTTCAACCTTGGCAACACAAAGGAAGTAGAGAGGGGTGAAGTGTTGGGTAACCTTGCCATAGTGTTGGGACAATGTGCTAACCCGGTATTTCGGGTAATTCAATGGTTCATACACCATACGTGACAGATACATGCTCTTAGAGAGGCGTTACAAGAAAAAGAGAAATGAAGATGAGAAAGCCTCGGGTATTACTCCAGATCCCAGTGAAATAGATCAACTGATGGAAGAAATAGTTGCTTTATTTGAAGAGGCAGGTAAAGCAGAAATTACTAAAAAGCATAAAATGGAAGAAGCGCCAAACAAATTCAGGAAATGAGAAAAACTTCATTAGAAACATTCAGACAGGGCAAAGAGATAAACAAAGATGGACAACAAAATTCAAAGAAGAAAAGAACCAGTGGAACTGATTCGATAGCCTTTCTCAGAGACAAAGTGGAAATGGAGTCTGAACACAGGATGAAAGAAATAGAATTAAAACAACAACAAATGGAAAAAAAATTAAGAAGAATGCAAGAACATGAAGAAAGGGCACAACAGCAGCAGGCTTCTGCACGATAGGAAGAACAACAGTTGCAGCAAATGCAGAACACGAACATGGCAATGTTACATCAACAGCAACAAACCCAGGCACTTATGACATTACTACAAAAGTTTGCTGACGAGTAAACAGAACTCAAAAATGTTGCATTTTATAAAAATTCTGTTAAGTTGACATTCAGTTTTATGGTTATATCTTGTTTAAATTTATTGATTATAGTTAAGTGACTTCTTATTGATATTTATATTACAAGTATTAATGTTATGAATTAAATCATGAAAGTAGTCATTAATTGCAGGTGGATTAATGTCCAAAAACTTTGATGTGGTCGTGCGCATGCCATATAAACATGCACGAGCATTGTGAAACAAAGCACATGTAATGTACATTTCTGCCACAGCACTTAAACCTATCTTTAGGGTTTTTTAAAGTCTAAGAATTTAAAGTAGTTGACAATGCCCCCAAAAATCCATTCAACGGAGATTTTTACTTTGCTCATTGACGTGTTCCACCCGGCTTCTCGATAGCAGTCAGTCTGGCACCCCGAAAAGGACGTTGTAGTTGCAACAATGGACTGAAATTTGATGGCATGTATTTTTTTGTGCCCATTGTACATAACACGTTGGTTTTTTCCTGGGCGAGAGATTGCTCTTACTATCCCATCAATGAACCCCCAACAGTTTTCCGCTGCAAGTACTCTTGCAAATGTGGGCGACTTAATCAAGGCTGGTTTAAGTTTAGTAGTAAATGCTGCCAGTTATTATAAATCAAACTCATGGTTGTATGGAAATCATACAACAATCAAATTATAAATGTCATTCCTAAAGAATCTGAATTCTGACTTGCACTCATCGTCTGTCATGCTATCTAAATCAAACCTTTCATAATTACCAAAAGGAATATTTGGATTTTATAATTTATGGATTTTTTTGGCTTGTTGGCGTCATAAAGCAAGACAAACTCTTCTTCATTAATCAATTCGGATGCATAAGCCATAACAATTGTTTCCCTAAACTTGGGCATCTTGAAGTCGCGGTTTGCAATCATAAGGTTAAATTTCGGTTTTAAAATTAAATGACGTCGCCATTGACAGGGCAGTGATGTCTGTACTACAGCAATATTGCATCTAGGACTTTACACTACAGCCCGAGCAAGCAAAGCGAGGGAATCTAGCATCTAGAACACAATATTGTCATTCAACATGGCAGCCAAACTGAAACTTGACATAAACAATGTCCGTGTTTGCCTTTGTAAATCAACAAGCGCTGTTTTAAAAAAGACTGACGTCATGTGACGTCTAAGTTTAAGGCCGCATTTACACTATTACGGTACGATAACCGCTCTGGATAAAGTAGGCATACCGTAGTGAAATTTACGTTTGTTTACACTATAACTACGCGTAATGATTTGCATCCGGAGTGCTAAGCGTATAGTGACTACGCTACGGCAAACCACCCAAGAACAGTGTAAACACAACAAAGAAACATTGAGATTTTTGAGCAAAGACTTGCTGTATTGTAATAGTGTAAATGAGGCCTGAATGGCCTATAAATCCGTTTGTTAAAAAATTAATAACTTTGTTTAAGTCTTGGACATTAGCTCGCGTTTACATATCAAATTAAAAAATATCGAAACAAAATCTTCTGATCTATATACATTTATACAATAATTTGAATAGTACGGGCGTTTTTATTGGACAATAGCCATGATGTATAAAAGGACAGCTGTACAGATGCCAACACGGATCTCACGGCAACATCACGAGCCAATGACGTTGCTTGATTTGTTAGAGCATGGATCATGTCAGATGAAGTGATTTATCTTTTTCAATGCCCTGGAAAGTCTGTTAAAACATAATTTTCTATAAATTTTTATTGTATAAAACAATTAGATTCCATTTTTTTGTTGTCTGTTCAGTTATAGATGCACAGAAGACGTCACAAGAACATCAGTGACTCACTCGACGGCATCTCGTTGTGACGTCATCTGTGCATCTATTTGTTAAATATAGACCTATCGCAAAATTCACGATTTCACTCACTTTACTGTACTTTCGCACAAACATCTGGAGAGCAGTCATGGGTTCGCATCTAATTTTTGTGGATACTGGTTGTTAAAGCATATCCGCTATGTCATGACCACGGTTGTATCTAACGATGGTTAACTCACGATGTCACCAGAGTGCTGCTTTAATAATCTTCATACTTCAGAGCACAGAATAAATTCGTATTTACGAACTTTGTAGGAACGCTCGGTGAATGTGATTTTTTGCTGTAAACGTAAAGCAAGCATTGGAAACTCGATCACTCAAGTGTTCTTTAACACCTATCGAAGACAAGAGTGGATGTTAAAGCAACTTAAACAACTTTCAAACGACGATAAGATTATTGGGAATTTAATATTTGCCATTTTTCAAAGTTGGATAACTTAGATTATAAATAAGAGAAGACATCTTATAATTTGGCTCAACTATTAATATTGTGAGTAATATACAATATTTTTATTCATTTCTTCTTGTTTCTAGGTGTACGTGTAAGACATATTTTAATATGAGTTCACTTCGTTGTCACAGAGACTTTAAACAGAGTTAGCGGTGTTGTCTCTAATCAACAATCTCATCAATCTATCAATATTGTGTAGGCTAAGGATACCCAAACGTACTATCTCAAAGAAAACTCAAATTGAACTCAAAGCAATGCCTTTGTGCCCGTCTGTGCATACTGTGCTCAATCAGTATTGTATTAGAATGAACAGATTGACTACAGTATTTAACGAATAACTGTCTATTCTACTGTCTCAATCAGTATTGTAGTAGAATGAACAGTAAACAATTGACTACAGTTATTAACGAATAACTGTCTATTCTACTGTCTATAAAAAGTGTCTATTTTAATGCATGATGTATATAATAATCGGACACCATTAAATATTTCAAATTTGTTTACTTCTTTGTCTCAAGAGATTTTTCTTTCTCTTTGAGATTTGTCTCAAGAGTTAACTACTATGTGAAGTACATGTACTCATGTTTAAACAAAGTACAAACAAAATAAATCATTTTCAAGAACAGGAGTTGGGATTTGGAATAGCATTCCTATCAATTTGTGTAAATTCTCAAAAAACAAATTCAAGAAAACATTACATGAAACATTATTTTTTATACTTATTGAGGAGGAGGATTACATGTATGTTGATGTGCCAACAATAATGAGAAAATTGCAAAACATTAAAATTGAAATAAATTAACAAAGTCTGGGAAACCTCAGCATTATACATGTATGTTTGCATTTTCCAGTATTTATTTATTTATTTATTTTTTTCTATACTTTACTTTTTTCTAGTATTGTAGTTTTAATGTACTTTATAACATGAATATATGGTATGAGAATGTATATTATTCTATATGGTATATGTTTGTATTACGGTAATGATATATATACATATAAATATTACCAGGGTTAAGTCACGTTGGCCTGAAAAACAGAGAAAAATCTTCTCGACGTTTCGAGCGAAGGGCCTTCGTCAGGAGAAATTAGTAAACAACTCACATGTGGTCACGCGTATTTATAGCAGAGCTACAATGGGAATCACGTGAACACATGTAAGCCAATAAAAACAAAGTAAACAAATAAATTAATATGTAATATGTAATTTTAGCCTGTGTGCAGGTGCTGACCCAATTTGTGGGTCAGGTACCTGCAATTAGGCAAAGAAACAGGCTATAAATTACTATTTAAATCATCAGAAAAAGGTTAAGGAAAAGGTGTGGAATATGGTGGTGGAGTGAGCTAAATGAAAGAGAATCGCTCATTGAGGCCGTGAGGGTGAATGGTACCAAGTTTGTAAATGAGACGCATTTCTTGTTTACGACGAGTATCGTTACAACCTGTAATGGGCTGAATGGCACAGATTTTCATGTTGGAAAGGAGTGGTTGGCACTGTTGAAGTGCCTGGCAACAGGTTTGTTTGGCACATTGTATTTGACATCACGAAGGTGTTCAACAAACCTATCACCTAAACGTCTTCCAGTTTCTCCGATGTAAAGCATGGGACATTTACTGCAAGAGATACAGTAAATGAGGTTGGAGGAAGTGCAAGTGAAACTGTGGGTTATGTTGAACCTACATTTTGGAGCCGAAATTGAAATTGAGGAGTCTAAGTATTTACAGGTGTTGCACCTACCACGACAGCAAGAGCTGGTGCCAACATGTGATACCAAGGCTTGCTGCAGTGAGCTGTGAACAACGTTTTCCCGGATGTTTTTGCTATGCCGAAAAGATACTAGGGGTTTCTCAGAGAAAATGGAAGATGTTTCTGGGTCATTTTTAATGAGGTCGAAATTGCGGCTAATGATGTCCCTTACTTTGAAATTGAAGGGATGAAAAGTGAGAACTAGAGGTACTTTTTCATTAGAAATGGTAGCCAAAGGTTCGCTTAAGGTGTCTGAACGGGAAATGTTGGAGACCTTGTGTAAGGCAGTGTCTAAGAGGTGGGAAGGATAACCGCGATTAACAAAAAAGTTTCTCATTTCCAAACATTTGGCATTGAAATCATCATCTTCACTGCAGAGGCGGCGAAGACGAAGAAATTGAGAGAAAGGAATGGAAGTTTTGGTGTGTTTAGGATGATGAGAGGAGAAGAGGAGGTAGCTATGAGAGTCAGTGGTCTTGTAAAAGACAGAAGTGCTCAGCTTATTACCATTAATGGAGATGAGAATATCTAAGAACGACACACTAGTCTCACTGATCTCCCATGTGAACTGGAGTGCTGGGTGGAAGTCATTAACATAGTTAATGAAGCAAACCAGGTCAGCGCGCGAACATGATGCAGTGCCTAAGCAATCATCAATGAACTAGGCACTGCATCATGTTCGCGCGCTGACCTGGTTTGCTTCATTAACTATGTTAATGACTTCCACCCAGCACTCCAGTTCACATGGGAGATCAGTGAGACTAGTGTGTCGTTCTTAGATATTCTCATCTCCATTAATGGTAATAAGCTGAGCACTTCTGTCTTTTACAAGACCACTGACTCTCATAGCTACCTCCTCTTCTCCTCTCATCATCCTAAACACACCAAAACTTCCATTCCTTTCTCTCAATTTCTTCGTCTTCGCCGCCTCTGCAGTGAAGATGATGATTTCAATGCCAAATGTTTGGAAATGAGAAACTTTTTGTTAATCGCGGTTATCCTTCCCACCTCTTAGACACTGCCTTACACAAGGTCTCCAACATTTCCCGTTCAGACACCTTAAGCGAACCTTTGGCTACCATTTCTAATGAAAAAGTACCTCTAGTTCTCACTTTTCATCCCTTCATTTTCAAAGTAAGGGACATCATTAGCCGCAATTTCGACCTCATTAAAAATGACCCAGAAACATCTTCCATTTTCTCTGAGAAACCCCTAGTATCTTTTCGGCATAGCAAAAACATCCGGGAAAACGTTGTTCACAGCTCACTGCAGCAAGCCTTGGTATCACATGTTGGCACCAGCTCTTGCTGTCGTGGTAGGTGCAACACCTGTAAATACTTAGACTCCTCAATTTCAATTTCGGCTCCAAAATGTAGGTTCAACATAACCCCCAGTTTCACTTGCACTCCCTCCAACCTCATTTACTGTATCTCTTGCAGTAAATGTCCCATGCTTTACATCGGAGAAACTGGAAGACGTTTAGGTGACAGGTTTGTTGAACACCTTCGTGATGTCAAATACAATGTGCCAAACAAACCTGTTGCCAGGCACTTCAACAGTGCCAACCACTCCTTTTCCAACATGAAAATCTGTGCCATTCAGCCCATTACAGGTTGTAACGATACTCGTCGTAAACAAGAAATGCGTCTCATTTACAAACTTGGTACCATTCACCCTCACAGCCTCAATGAGCGATTCTCTTTCATTTAGCTCACTCCACCACCATATTCCACACCTTTTCCTTAACCTTTTTCTGATGATTTAAATAGTAATTTATAGCCTGTTTCTTTGCCTAATTGCAGGTACCTGACCCACAAATTGGGTCAGCACCTGCACACAGGCTAAAATTACATATTACATATTAATTTATTTGTTTACTTTGTTTTTATTGGCTTACATGTGTTCACGTGATTCCCATTGTAGCTCTGCTATAAATACGCGTGACCACATGTGAGTTGTTTACTAATTTCTCCTGACGAAGGGCCTTCGCTCGAAACGTCAAGAAGATTTTTCTCCAGGCCAACGTGACTTAACCCTGGTAATATTTATATATATATATATAAGCATATCTATATAAGCAAGAAAGCAAGAAATAAACACTTTTTAAATAAATGAACTGAATTCTTTGCGAAGTGCAGACATGTAACGAAACACCAACTAAACTTATGATGTAATTAACCAATGTAATATAATATATAGTAGACCTTGTAATCTGTTAGTTGCCTGAAGATCGCGTAAGCGTGAAACTCTGAGTAGCGACTCAGCATTAAAAGTTAAATTATACTTCGCCCTGCCTATAATGGTATTGAGCGCTCTTATACCTTACCCAAATCTAGTGATCTTTATGCTACACGCTATTTTTGGTATATATATATATATATATATATATATATACATATACATATACATATACATATATATATATATATATATATATACATATATATATATTAAACATTTAATCACAACTCTGAGTTTCAGAGTAGACAGTTAAAGTAAAACAGGCTAGATCATACACTAACGTTAACAAGAAATGCAACCTATGCTTATGAGAAAAGTATTTTATAATATGTAAACCTAATATGGCCACACTCAACTTCTAAGTGAACTGATGTTGAGCTGCAGACACTCAAAGGAGTTCCTGTGAACACTTCCATCACATAGACATAAGCACAAAGACAATTAATGCATTTGTTCTTATTATTCTTAGTAAATTTTATTGTAATTTCATTGTAATTTTACCGTTCTATATGCCCAATGAATTTCTTTATTGTAATTAGCTATTCTTGGCAGTTGCCTGATGATTGCTTCATGAGAAGCATGAAACTCTGAGCTACGAACAACTAATCTAGCTTTGTATTTTGTATATATATATGTATATATATATAATATATATATATATATATATATATATATATATATATATATATATATATATATATATATATATATATTGTTGTTGTTACTTATTGATAGCTATTATTTACTGGATCTAGCCTTAAGATCTTTTTCAAATTTTTCTAAACTATCACTGTTCACCTCGACAAGCCTTTGCTAATTGCAGACAGTGATTGTTACTGTATAATGTTTTATTTTAAATCAAATGATGATGATGATGATGATGATGATGATGATGATGATGATGATGATGATGATGATGATGATGATGATGATAACTTGCTTTCAATAAATCAATAATTATCAATTATTGGAGGACCACACTGGAAAGTTCGTATGTTACGCCGGATATATCCGGCGTAGAGTTTCGTGGATTACGCCAAATTTGGCGTAAGAGTAATCTAATTTTCAGTATAAACTGTTGGCGTGGCGTAAATGGCGTGAAGCGTATCAGTGTGGCGTACTTTGTCAGTTTGGTGTACTAAATCTGGCATGAAAACTTTGAAATAAACAAAATGATCATACCTTAACCTTTAGGGTCTGTAAAATCTTCCTCCAAAAGCCAGGAAATGGCATTTCAGCGACTCTCGATTTCAAAATTTCCCCGGGACCGCGGAACCGGCGGGGCCCCCAATGATTTTTCTAAGTAAATTAATATTGTGCATCCAAAATGTATTTTATTGCAATAGACAGAAAAATTGTTCAATCAGTCAGTCAGTCACTCTAGCACACACAGCGGTCAGAGTACTACACAGGGAGCATACCAGAAATGACTACTGTTACGGTTTGCTTTTATATATAAATCTTAATCTATTAATGGCAACAAACAAACCAACCAAGTGTTGTCTTTTGAGAGTTTTCTGACCTTCAGAATTCTGTAAATTCTTCCCCCAAAATGCAGGAAATGGCATTTCCGAGACTCTAGATTTCAAAAATTTCCGGTGGTGCATGCCCCCGGGCCTCCCTAGAAGATTCCCTTTTGTGAACAGCCTCCCAATACAAAAATCGTTCCGCCGTTTACTCATATAAGAAGAGTTGTATTCAACTGCCAAAATAGAGGAAACGGATTGTTGATGTGAAATTTATGTTTACTAAAGCCAAATTAAATCAGATTAAAATGATATGACTTTTATTGCGCAGCATTTGCATTGCGTTATGTCGCACCACGTTGTAGGCATGAATTTCCACCGAAGGTGAACCAACCCCCGACCCCCCCCCCCGACTGGCGTACAAAAATTTGAGAAGAAATTACTGGCGTAAATATCCGGCGGACGAATAACGAACTTTCCAGTATGGTTGGAGGAGTCTGAGCAAAATATCATGATTTGATTTGTCAGTGGCGAGGTACTAAGTTATTTGCTGATGCCGAAGGCCGAGGCAAATAACTGGTAGCGAGACTGCCGAGACACTGACAAATCATGATATTTTGCGATAGACGAGTTAATAATTGATTTGTGCCTGAAGTTAATAGAGATCGCCATTCTTCTCTCTTGTATTCGGCATACTAAAATCTTCCTAAAACTTACTTTTTGTTGACACGAGTCTTGCTTGCTTTTTATCTCACTAAATCTTCCTTTTAACTATTTCTTTCCTGAAGTATATTGTCGTTATGGGTGTCCGTGCTTCCAAATACTCTCGATTTTGCTGAAGAACTAGCTGCCATCACCGCCATGTTTACGAAAATTATCAGCAGTGCTGTCGCTAGTGCGCATGCTCATGAAATTATTTGCACTCAGTTATTAACCAATCCGAATGACATTCAGATTTTTTACCAAAGACTTTCGTTTGCCAAAGATGAAATCCTATTGGTCAAATCATGGTCACGTGTTGTTCAACAAACTCGATGTTTCTTTCGGCTGAGGGAAACATTGGACAGCTAACTGTCCAGTCTAGCCTTTTTGGTTATATTACAGTTAGCTTATACCTATTTATACGTACCAATACATTTGTCAATTACTATGCAACGCAAATTATGGTATTAAATAAAGTCTTGCCTTGTCTAAAGTCTTGTCTTGCAATGTTTCCCTCTGACGTCAGCTTTAATCATGCGTTGTTCACGTGAATACACAATGATTATTGCATCAGATCAAGAACTTTGGACTTTTCGGAACAGTTTGAAACAAGGGCTGTTTCGAGCTTGTTTGCTACGAAATTGTCCATTTTCCAAAGGAAATAATATAAATATCAATTAATAATAATTATCACAGAAAGTCTGAAGAAAACCTGGCTAAATTTAAAGCTGTTCTTTGTACTTGTTGGGTCTGGTGTATTTGTTTAGTTGAACTGAAATTACGAAGACAAAGTCAAAGTGTTTTGGTAAGACTTTTTGCCTTTTGCAAATTTCGAGTCAACTTGGTATTTTGTATTTTAAAAGTCTTTGGTATATAACAAAACGCTTGTTGGCTTTTGCCTCGAGAAACATCGAGTTTTACGGTCCCTCAGGCTTCAATGTCACCCTCGGGCTAAAGCCTTCGGGTGACATTGAAGCCTTTGGGGCCGTAAAACTCGATGTTTCCCTCGGTGCCAGTCAACAAGTTTATAACAATTTACAAATAACTTCCAACTAGGATCAGCAATATAATGTCAGAATTTGAATGCATAACCATAATAAAATAATAAATGACAGGGTCACAATAGGTACAATAAGTCACTTCAGCTGGGCGTCTTACCAGACGAATGGAAGCTTGCAAACGTCGTTCCAGTCTTCAAGAAAGGGGACAAAGAGCATGTAGAGAACTATCGCCCTATTTCACACTGCTTTCAATTGTTTCAAAAGTTCTGGAACGCTGTGTTCTGAATAGGATGCGCGACCACCTGCTGCAACTGGTCAACCGCGCACAACATGGATTCCTATACCAGGTAAATCCTGTATCACTCAACTAGTTGAAGTTCTCGACTACACTGGCGTTATTGGATTCAGGCATGCAGACTGACGTTATCTATTTAGATATGTCAAAAGCCTTCGATAAAGTGAATCATTCTCTTCTGCTCAATAAGCTACAACGATACAACATTCGTGGAAATCTGCTGAGTTGGTTTACATCATACCTGGCTTCAGAGTCGCAGACAACGAGTGTCAGTACTTGGAGTATTCCAGTCCTGATGTATGTGAATGACCTCTCTGGTGCTGTGAAGACATCTATAAGGTTGCATGCTTTGCTGATGATACCAAAGTATTCAAGCGGATCGACTCCATCGCAGTCCGCAGATGCCGCGAGTCTACAAAGCGATATCAACAACCTCGACTCTTGGGCATCAGACTCTGGCCTTAAATTCAACCAATTGAAAAGTATCAGTCAGCGTACCACTCGGAAGAAGCACGCTGTGGAGTTTTCATACACCATGAACGGCAAACGTCTCACTGGAACAAGGCAGGAGAAGGACCGGGACACCGATCGAGTACTTTCTTTGTCCAAGGCCAACAAACTTCTGGGTTTTCTCAAAAGATCTGCGAAGAAGAAATCCAGAACCCTACGACTAGAGGTAGCTGTTGTAAGACCACACCTTGGCTACGCTACACAGGTCTGGGCTCCTCAATCGATTGAGCTTATTAGACGGAAGTTCATATTAAATTAACTTGCCATTTCACTGCGATGCGCCTTATAAAGTCAGGCTTATGGCTACTCAGTTACTCCCGCTTAGTCAGTTCTGGCATGAGTAAGTTGTGTGTTATTGCCTAACTTTGAAAGAATCACTGATGGTATTTCATGACTCAGATCAACTAAACTATGTCAAACACACAAGAAGTTTATTTATTTATTTATTTAACTTCGCCATGTATAAAATAATAAATGACAGGGTCACCGGAACAGTATTACTATGGGCCCGTTGAAAGACATACAAAATTAATTAATTTAAGATCAAATAAATAAATAAAGGCAAGAGATAGGGCTAGCTAGATTGCGAGCAGTATTGCACTTTAAACATATGGATTTCCAAGATCTGGGGTCTTCTCATAGAAATAATAGGTATATTATTTCTATGGGTCATCTACATCGTAGTTTATATCCAAGGCAGTAAAATAATAATTAAAAAGCAAAATCTTAAATTGGTTAATGGTTATGGAGTTATATATGGAAGTTTGGAATGTCATTGTTTTACAACTTCGAAGGCGGAAGAGAGTTAGGTTCGAGTTGCTTGTAGATCTTGTTAGTTTATTTGGAATGTCATGCAGGTACCGGTATTATTACACAGTCACTAAATCATTAATCACTTAGAGAAAGAATATCATATCCATATGGATACATAGGGAGGTTAATTAGCTCAAAATCATCAGACTGTTTCAGCTCTGTGAACCAGGCTCAAGAAATGGTGAAATTTTAAAAAAAATGAGTAATTTTAGCTTGGACTGGCATAGCCAGTGGTCCCCGAAGAATATTTGATATTATTAATTCCCAGAAAAAGTTGCTGAATATTAGTTTTTTCTTTTATCCCCAAATTTTTTGTGGATTGCTAAAAAAAATTATTCAGGCTATGCTAGTAGGGCAAAAGACACACCTGAATATTAATTTTGTTGGTTAAAACTAGATAATCCCATATCCCGGAATCCCACAGTCAGAACATGGCGTGTGCCCCTTATTGGGTTAACCAAGCGCGCACCCATTATGCTGTATAAAATTGTTTGGATAAAATTCTAAAGTGTGCCAGCCAGTCTAAAGTGTTTCTGCATTTATGTAGGAAATAGGTGATTGGAAATTTCATCCTGGTTGAATGGGCTGAAAATTTGAGCCAGCCTTGAAGGTCTTAAACAGGCTCCAGTTTTCTCCATCAAATTGCAGTGTTGATTTAAAGTGATTTGTTTGCAAATTCATGTTAAAATTTCAGTCAATCAAATTTGCTCATTATGCCCACCAAAGCGTTCAGCTTCTTGTAGGTCTTTCCAAACTCATCTTATAATTAGCATCATATGTTTACTTTACACCAGTAAGTCTTTAGTACATTAGTATGTTTGCGATATGCAATTTACATTGTTCAGTCATGTGTCATCTGTTAGCAAAATACCAGTATCCACATGTATGCATCGTGTACCTATTTTTCATTGTTGTCACAACACGTCAACATTCAACATTCAACACAAAAGTGCAGTAAAATAAGTATCGCGGGATTCGTTGTATTTCGCGATAGGTGTATTAAAGTTGTGTTGTACGGTTTTGAGGTTTAGGACACAGGAAACATCAAACTAGTATTCTGGCTTGGGGTCAAATTTGGAGACATTTTTTGGCCAAAAACATTTTCGACCAGTATTTTAATTTTACGTTAAAAATTTGTATAAAGCTCTTAATGACAGTTCAACTACCTGTCGTAGTTAAATCATAGTTTACTTCTCAAACTCTGTTCCTGATTGGCTAGCATTAAGCTCTAACTAAAGCTAAAGTTAACTACCTTTCTATACAACCGGCCCCTAGAAACCAGGTCGGGTAAACATGTCCGAAACATGTTTCAGAAATTTCAAAGACAGACAAAACGAGGGGACAGCTTTTGGAAAATACACGTAAAATAGCTTGTAGAGACATTACGCCAAAAACTCAGTCAGTCTTTCCCGGTTTTTATTAATTGCTAAAATGTCTGTCCTAACAAACTAAATATTAGGTTTCTTGTGTTCCGAATTTTCTGAAGCTAGATCTTGAGAAAGCTTTTTTCCCACATCACTCAGTAACATTTTTAATGTAACATTTTTATCAAGCTACATTCAGGTTTAAAGAACGTGAACTCTTTTCATTCAAAAAGATATAACCAAAACAGTGTTACTCTTACCTGTCCATGAGAGGTCAAAATAACCTCCAAATACGTATTGTCCCACACGAACAATGGTAACTGTTGCCCCTTTATTGTCACATCTTGAGTGAAATGCAATTGCTAGCCATCCATCTTCTGAAGCACGGTAACAAAGATGCCAAGGAGTCTTGACAGGAAGCCACTGTTTAATTTGTTTAACAAATTCAGGGTTTTCTTTTAAGATACCCAACCCATCTGAATAGTAAATAAGGCAAGACGTACAGTATAGTTAGCCAGAGAAAAGTGATCACCGTACATGGATAAACGTCTAAAAACTTACAGCTTTTTCTATTGTTGATGAAATACGTTTTTAAAAGTGTTATTATTATACAATATAGACCTTACAACAATTTTAGAGTAATTAACGTTCTTCTCAATTTGTTTGCATTTGGTCTAGACCCAGTTGTTCATAGAGATGTCTATATCAAATATGTATGCATGTATTCGTACCTGCACAATTCAGTCCATCGCTGAAAAATCCAGTATTACAAGCACATGAGAAAGATCCCATAGTGTTGTTACAAGTTGCATTTACATGACAAGGGTTGGTAGCGCACTCGTTTACGTCAATTTTTATTAAAACATACAATAATATATTAAGATATCTTTGTTTATCGATTACCAACCACTCTAAATGTAACTTTCCAATCGATACGTACATATTATATGTACATATAATTATGCACATTATATGTAGACGGACAGGCACAGAGACAGACAGACAGACAGACAGACAGACAGACAGACAGACAGACAGACAGACAGACAGACAGACAGACAGACAGACAGACAGACAGACAGACAGACAGACAGACAGACAGACAGACAGACAGACAGACAGACAGACAGACAGACGGGCAGGCAGGCAAGCAGGCAGGCAGGCAAGCAGGCAGGCAGGCAGGCAGGCGGGCAGACGGACAGACAGACAGACGGACAGACAGACAGACAGACAGACAGACAGACAGACAGACAGACAGACAGACAGACAGACAGACAGACAGACAGACAGACAGACAGACAGACAGACAGACAGACAGACAGTTTCCACAATTACGATTAATACATACACCGTCTAGTGGGGAATTGGACAAGAGGAGTGCGAGAGTGAAGAGCTGTTGTTGTTAGTAAAGCATTGTGAATAAAGTGGTATTTATATCAAACTTGATATATAACAACAAGAAGATGAAAAGATCCAGCAAGAGATTATTTAAACATGCATTTATATCTGAAAGCCAATTAAACTTTCAATATATTATAGTTACATTTATCTCTATAATATTCCGAATTAGAAATAGGATGGGAAAGATGTAACGTGCTACAAGTAGTATTTAGAAATATTTTCTTCACTGCTGCTTTTAAGAAGTATTTCTTTTTTGCATTCTAAACTGGTTATTAAATTTCCTCCTAAAATGAAAATAACAAACTAAACTAAACTAACTTATATTTTACTGGATAACTCTATCAGTTGTATCTAGACTGTTATCCCTAGAGGTCCAGTAAGGGCCATCCCTCGTTGGTCCAGTGTTACAACACTACAGGAGGAAACCGGAATACCCGGGGGATAGCTGTGGTGTTTGTTAGAGTCAAACTGGAAGCACTCTTCTCACATGCGGCCAAGGTGAAATTTTCAATCAGATAACTGCTGAGAGCTGAAATCGAATCCCGCTCGCAAAGATGAAAGGCGCGTGCGCTAAACACTGTGCTACCAACACCTAAATAAACAAATGGTATTTACCTGTGTGCTGACATTTGTTTCCGTAAAATCCTTCTTTGCATGAACATCCAAAACCAGGTTGTTCATTTGTGTTCATAATAACACCACTGTAACTACAAGTGGAACACCAAACCTGTAGCAGAAAGAACAGTGAATAAATCGGGCCAAAAAATGCCATCCATCCATTTTTGAGGTGCACCTTCTTTAATTATGGTACAAGAAGTAAATTTTTATATCACGCCGAAAGCCCATCCCTCCTTCTTTGTTGTCTGAAATTTTCAGAGCTAAGTAGTTAAGGCTTCCCTTGTCCTTTGTGGGCTTCTTATTTCATGATAGATGAAAAGCACCATGAATGCTTTTTCCTCGGGAGTGAATTGTTGTTCAACCATCTTAAGACGGATGAAGTAAAGTGCACTTCTGCCTACATGACAAACATGTGCATGGAAGTCTCGTGAGTATTGTTATTACCCCAAGGAACCCCAGATGATTTGATGCCGCATTGCTTCATTTGGAATCAAACTTTATTCCCCTGTGGTCAGTTTTCACATGCATCTTCAAACTTGTATTCCACACTCAAACAAAGCTGTGGTTAAAAATGGGATGGGCGACATTCGTTTGGGACACCTTGTATTTTTCCAAATCTGTAGGTAGCATAGATAATCTGCATAATTTGGACAAGTTCAAATTTTGATGTCGTCTATTTAAATGACTCCAGGAAGCGAGTAGATAACTATTTAGCTCTGAAAATTTCAGACAACAAAGAAGGAGTGATGGTCTTTCGGCGATATATAAAAATTTACTTCTTGTACCCAAATTAAAGAAGATGTAGTACAAATACGGATGGGGGGCATTTTTTTTTTTTGGGGGGGGGGGGACACCCTATAGAGTTCTCTCCGCTTTGAGTTTTACTTTTATCGGGTTTTCTGGGTTTCCTTACTCCGCAAATTGAGCTTATGCGTAAACGATGTTAGCCAGTAAATTATCGAAGGCTTCTAACAAATAATGTTAATTTGTGGTAAAACGACACTTACTATTTATTGCTTAAAATAAATAAACGTGGTGTTACCACAAATTCGCCTTTCTACAACAATTTGCAAGCATGCAGATATTCAAATTTACTCAAGTGAACAAATAAATTCCCAATGCAGCCAGGTGAAGAATCAGGCATAATTTATAACCCTACTCTGGCTTAAAAGTTTTGTTTGAACGTAGCTTAAAAAGTTTCTGCTCATGACCCAACGTTTCGACACTCCGATCTAGTGTGTTCATCACTGGTGATCGTTGTGAAGACAGGTCCCATATTTATACTCTCATAGAACTATTGATGACGTTACCTTGAACAAAGATGCAAATAGGCTTCTGGCAGTAGACCGCCGCCACCACGATTTAATGGAGCGTGGGCGCTATTGATGTGCCAAGCTTCCAAACGACGTCTTCGGTGGTACTAGGGGTGCACCGGAACTCTGATTTTTCGGAGATCCGGTTCCGGCCGGAACTGATTAAAAAAGCATGGCCGGAACCGGAACTCTGTCGTTTTCAGAGAGATTGAATATCAAGTTTATTTATTAAATGACATCGATCAAACAGACTGAACAGATCACATTTCAACAACTGTGAAGCATAATTTACATAAATAGCAAGAAACAACACGCAATCATTGAAAAAAAAATAATACTCTTGTCTTTTTTATAACGCAGCGTTTATTTTTTCACAGATTTTATTCAATAATATATTTTATCACACATCAAAAGACGGTCAGCGGTTCAGAATGGTGGGTTAGGGAAAGTACTTCATATAACAAGCACATACTGATAATTTAATCATTTCATACTAGCCAAGGTTGAAAATTGGTGTGAAACATAAAATAAAATGAAAACAAGTGATTTTATATATGCTGATATACTCTAGTTACAACCTCGTTCCCAGGCTCTTTGCTCCCGTGTAGGTAATACACTATACAAGGATATATTTGTATACCATTAAATCATTAATACCAATACATGAGCATTTCATGAAGATGTTTTACACAATTACATTAACATTATTCAATATTTGTATTCAAACTTTTGCCGCCCCCCCGCCCCCCCCGGCTCTTGATAAAATAGCATATAACCATATATGGCTTAACAAACCCGGTTCCGGCCGGAACTTCCGGCCGGATTTCTTTTTCAGTTCCGGTCAGATCCGGATCCGGCCGGATCTTAAAATATTGGTTCCGGTGCACCCCTAGGTGGTACCGAGGATTGGTAGTGATAATTTTTGAATTATCCCACGCAATCTCATGGTTGGTTTTGCACGCGTGCTCCGACAAAGCAGAATTTTCTTTTTTTGAAAAGAAAACAGCTTTTTGATGTTCTTTTAAACGCGTGCCAAACTGACGTTTGGTCTGGCCGATGTACTCCTGATTACAGTCATTGTACGGAATGCAATAAATAGCATGTTTTCTCTGTTCTTTCAAAATACTATCCTTAGGTTTTGTAAATATATGACATAACGTTAAGAAATGTTTTTGAGCAACTTTTACGTTGAAACTACCTAAGATTCTTTTAATTAGTTCCGTAATTCCTTGAATGTACGAAACATTCCTTGAAAATCGCAAAACTCATCATCCAATTTTCATCCTCAGTGTTTTTCTGTGGTGGTGGTGTAACTGATTTCAAACAGTTTTTAAGAAATCATTAGGATAGTTATTCGCCCTTAAAACGTCAAATACATACTGTTGCTCACTTTCCGTTGACTCGGCACTAGATGGTATGCCTTGGGCTCTCAAAATCAAAGTTCTTAAAACGGACTTCTTATGGCATATAGGACTGACGATGAGAGTCAAATGGAAGGTATTTGTCAGTGTGCGTAGGTTTACGGTATACTCCAATTTCAAGATTCCCGCGGTATGTTCCGTTTAACAATCAAATCCAAAAAAGGAAAACTTCTATTCGTTTCACGTTCTACCGTGAATTGAATCGAAGGCTCGACAGAATTTAAGTGATTTAAAAGAATTTACACTTTATTTTTGGATACCGCAGAGGCGCAGACATAACATCATCGACATATCGTTTCCAGAAAAAGGGCTGGTGAGGTAGCTAATGCCCTTTGTCCATTACTAAATTAGCATGGCTGTGCCAAAAACTTGTTGATCAGTATGTACCGTCATACACAAAACTCGTATAGTGTTAAGACAGAAGTTCTATCAATTCCTGAACAGCCAAAGCCGTTCTTTCATGTAAAGTAACATCCTGCCTTAGTCTATTTTCGGCAATTTTGACAGCAAGATCAACAGGTATTTTGGTGAAGAGTGAAACAACGTGAAATGACACCAATTCATCTTCGGTATTAAGAGTAATACTCTTAACAAAATACGAAAATTCAAGGGAATTACAGACAGTATATATTCCGATTTCCCAACAATTGGTGACAAGACTTTAGCCAAATAACTTGATATACCATAAGTCGGGGAGCTAGTTAACTGACTTCAGCTTTCACCAGACGTTTAAAAATTTTGATCATCACCCATAGCGTTAAACTATTGAGCTTCTCCCCCCGAAATGATTTTGCCCCAGTAAAAGTCCCTTTTTGCCCCAGTAAAAGTCCCTTTTGCCACAGGAAAAGTTCCTTTTTGCACCAGTAAAAGTCCCTTTTTGCACCAGTAAAAGTCCCTTTTTGCCCCAGTAAAAGTCCCTTTTTGCCCCAGTAAAAGTCCCTTTTTGCACCAGTAAAAGTCCCTTTTTGCCCCAGTAAAAGTCCCTTTTTGCACCAGTAAAAGTCCCTTTTTGCCCCAGTAAAAGTCCCTTTTTGCCCCAGTAAAAGTCCCTTTTTGCACCAGTAAAAGTCCCTTTTTGCCCCAGTAAAAGTCCCTTTTTGCACCAGTAAAAGTCCCTTTTTGCACCAGTAAAAGTCCCTTTTTGCCCCAGTAAAAGTCCCTTTTTGCCCCAGTAAAAGTCCCTTTTTGCCCCAGTAAAAGTCCCTTTTTGCACCAGTAAAAGTCCCTTTTTGCCCCAGTAAAAGTCCCTTTTTGCCCCAGTAAAAGTCCCTTTTTGCCCCAGTAAAAGTCCCTTTTTGCCCCAGTAAAAGTCCCTTTTTGCCCCAGTAAAAGTCCCTTTTTGCACCAGTAAAAGTCCCTTTTTGCCCCAGTAAAAGTCCCTTTTTGCACCAGTAAAAGTCCCTTTTTGCCCCAGTAAAAGTCCCTTTTTGCCCCAGTAAAAGTCCCTTTTTGCCCCAGTAAAAGTCCCTTTTTGCACCAGTAAAAGTCCCTTTTTGCCCCAGTAAAAGTCCCTTTTTGCCCCAGTAAAAGTCCCTTTTTGCCCCAGTAAAAGTCCCTTTTGCCCCAGTAAAAGTCCCTTTTTGCCCCAGTAAAAGTCCCTTTTTGCACCAGTAAAAGTCCCTTTTTGCCCCAGTAAAAGTCCCTTTTTGCCCCAGTAAAAGTCCCTTTTTGCCCCAGTAAAAGTCCCTTTTTGCCCCAGTAAAAGTCCCTTTTTGCACCAGTAAAAGTCCCTTTTTGCACCAGTAAAAGTCCCTTTTGCCACAGGAAAAGTTCCTTTTTGCTGAACTGCCGAAACAAATGAACAAAGAATAAAGCAATACAGATATAAAAGGAAAATTTCGGACTCAGGCTTTGCTCAGCTTTGTATATAATTCATACGCGACTTTATTACCATTAGATATAGATAAACAGGTATATAGATAAATCTTTATATTAGTTAAATATTACGTGGTGACGAAAAATCTTTTTATAATTCCTCACAAAAGTTTCCATATTATATTTGAAAGTTAACAAGCTGATGAGTTCTGACACAAAGTGAAACAGTCAAAAATGTGTTGTATTTTAACTATTTTTTATGACATTTTATGACCTTCAGTGTTCTTAAAAATCACCCATCGGAATGCAGGAAATGGCATTTTCGAGACTCTAAATTTCAAAAATTTCCGGGGGAGCATACAATCTTGCTCTCAATGAGCTCTTTATTTTGTTTAAAGTGCCTATGAAGTGAAATTTTTTATTGTTTCATTTGAAAGAGCATCAAAAAGTAGGACAATATGCAGTTTACCGTTCCTTGATATCTTTTATAGTTCCAAAGTTATAAGGATTTAAAGATGTTAAAATGAGGGGGAAATATGGCACAAACAAATTGCTGATTCAGCGCAAATTGTGACGTCATGTGGTTTGCAGAATCAAATGAACCTTTGCACACATATAGTGCACGATGAAACACAGTTGATAATATCACCAATTTTGTTGTCAAGGTAACACTGTTGTACCCAGGCCCCTTGCACATATTTTATATATAAACCACCTTCTCTGTCCTGATAAGGATAAAATAATATCAGACAAGTGCTTGTCATATCTATGCATGCCTAAAATACGTTTATACTATAAACATAATTCCCTTGAAAATTATGCCCACAGAGATAAATACATGGTGTTTTATAAAATCCGTGCAAGAGGCCTGGGTACAACAGTGTTACCTTGATTTATCAACTGTGTTTCATCTTGCACTATAAGTGTGCAAAGGTTTATTTGATTCTGACACATAGTAACTGAGCTTATAGTTCATTTAAACATTCACCAAATTAACATGCAAACCACATGACGTCACAATTTGGGCTGAATCAGCAATTTGTTTGTGCCATATGTTTTCTTCATTTTGTCATCTTTAAATCTTTATAACTTTGGAACTATAAAAGATATCAAGAAACGGTAAACTGCATATTGTCCTACTTTTTGATGCTCTTTCAAATGAAGCAATAAAAAATTTCACTTCATAGGCACTTTAATGAATCTGACATAATTTGATGAAAGGTTTCTGTTGCGTAAATGAACAAAAAGCCTCTCTTAAACTTAGATCTAGACACAACAAAAAATTGCGTTGTTTGTTTGAGAAAAACCGGTCGTTTGATGCCACAAACCCATCTTTGAAAGACAAGTGGGTCTTGAATCTTTCTGAAAAAGAGTTGTCTGACTTAAAAAGAATCGGTCTGGAAAATGGTTTAAAGTTTGCTGTAGCATCTCATGAGGTGCTGTCGAAGAAGGAATTTTTCGACTAGGTGACGATCAAAAACGTCTGGTGAAAGCTGAAGTCAGTAGCACTCTAAGGCGGGCTAAGAAACCTTTGAAAAACTTAGACAGCAGTATTGTTAGGGCTCTAGTAGCTCTTAAGAAAGATCCAGATAGACTTGTTCTATCAGCAGATAAAGGTAATTGTGTTGTGGTCAAACTGGTCATGGACAAAAATTCTGTTTTATCTTCAGATCCGACCAGTAAAGTTCAAAGAAGTTATTACAAAATTACTTGATTTGAAAAAAGCTAAAAATACCGACGAATTTGCGTATAGGAAACTCTATAGTAGTGATGGACTGTCTCCACGATTTTATGACTTACCCGAAAATTCATAAAACCGGGATTCCGTTGAGACCTATATCGTCTCATATATTAACTCCCCGACTTATAGTATATCAAGTGATTTGGCCAAGGTCTTGTCACCAATTGTTGGGAAATCGGAATATATACTGTCACTAATGCCCTTGAATTTTCGGATTTTGTTAAGAGTATTACTCTTAATACCGAAGATGAATTGGTGTCATTTAACGTTGTTTCACTCTTCACCAAAATACCTGTTGATCTTGCTATCAAAATTGCCAAAAAGGCAGGATGTTACTTTACATGAAAGAACGGCTGTGACTGTTCAGGAATTGATAGAACTTCTGTCTTAACACAACTAGTTTTGTGTATGACGGTACATACTGATCAACAAGTTTTTGGCACAGCCATGGGATCTCCTGCGTCCACTGTCATTGCTAATTTAGTAATGGAAGGCATTGAACAAAAGGCATAAGCTACCGCACCAGTGAAGCCCTTTTTCTGGAAACGATATGTCGATGATGTTATATCTGCGGTAGCCAAAAATAAGGTGGAAATCCTTTTAAATCACTCAAATTCGATCGAGGCTTCGATTCAATTCAATTCAATTCAATTCAATTCACGATAGAACGTGACACGAATAGAAGTTTGCAATTGCCTATTTTGGATTTATTTATTTATTTATTTATTTATTTACAAGTCTTGCCATTGACAATACACAACAATGATGACAATAATAACAATTACAAAGACAAAGGCATGAATTAACCACAGAGACTCCAATAACGGGGTCCCATCCACAGCAACAACAATAATAATCGCAAAAATCGCAAAGATACTCACTTCATCATCAGTTTCTGGCACTGTTTCCAAATAGAATGATTTTTCTCTTAAAATATATTCTCCAGGCAGTGCACAATATTGACTTTCCTTGTTTATTTCGCAAATGCTTAACCCGTCCTCATTTTCGATATAGTTCATGGACCTGCATTTTGGGAGGCGATTGGCGCACTGGATTTGGCATTGAAACATTGATATATGAGACAATTAAGCTATCGATGACGTAACCATGAAGGTACCCTAAAAATGAAAGGTAACCATAGTTTGAAAAATGAAAATACGTTTAAACATGTTAAAAATTTTAACGCATTAATTATTATAGATTTTTGGCAAGGAGCCTGAAAATTTGATAGGCCATAATTTATATATGCTATAATTTGATCAAGTGGGTTTTCGAATTCTTTGATGTACTTCGGTTTATATACAGATTATATACCTCCCAACCATCCCAACCATGTAACATATAACCATATATATAATATATATATATATATAATATATATATATACTATTTACAGAATGAGTGGCCGTTCTGTATCAGGGTATGATTTTTGGCGTAGTAATTTTTCTTAAAAAAACACGTTGTCTAATCAGACACTGCAATTATGTTTTGTCTTTTCAGCCAGTAAAACTGCGCAGTGCAGACTGAGTTGATTTAGACTATAACATTCTTGATGGTTTATAATTTATGCAGTGTGGTATATCCCACATCAGGTCTTTGACTGTTATGAGTATATATATATATATATATATATATATATATATATATATATATATATATATATATATATATATATATATATACATATATGTAATGTTTACAACACGAGCGGCCGTGTTGTATTGAATATACGATCACGAGCCGAAGGCGAGTGATTGTATATTCAATACAACAAGGACGCGAGTGTTGTAACCAACTTGTGAAATGAATAAATAGTAAAATACCTTTGGGATATTGAGATGCTAATTAGTTACAAGCACTAGTGGTTGTATTAGAAGAGTATATATCCACTAGTGGTTGTAACTAATTAGCATCGTTGGTTTTAGTTTGTATGGGGTTTACAGGGGTATACATGTGATGTAATTTCTGAAATTGGATTGGCTGCAAAACTCATGAATTAGTAATGAATTTCACAAATATATATATATATATATATATATATATATATTACCAGGGTTAAGTCACGTTGGCCTGAAAAACAGAGAAAAATCTTCTCGACGTTTCGAGCGAAGGCCCTTCGTCAGGAGAAATTAGTTTCTCCTGACGAAGGGCCTTCGCTCGAAACGTCGAGAAGATTTTTCTCTGTTTTTCAGGCCAACGTGACTTAACCCTGGTAATATTTGGATTTCAACCGTGGCCGACGCTGTCCTAGAAGCTTTTATATATATACATATATATATATATATATATATATATATTTACTTACGTCCTTGTGCTTCGTTTTGAAAATAAGTTCCTTTTGAAACAGTAACATCCCCTCCAACTGGTACATGAAATAGAAGCAAAGTCAAGGCCATAATTGTCCTTTGTGACAAACGTGAAGAATTACACCAGTTTTGTGATGTAACTTTCGAAAAACCATATTTTGTTAGTAGATGTAACCTAGAAATAGTTTTACAGGAGTTGATTATCTGTTTTGATTATAATTATTCATACAAGAAATAATATCAACAATAACAGGAACAAGAGAGAACGTAATTGGTAAAACCTTACAGGTACAACATGTTCAGCACCAGTATACTAGCCAAGGACAGTGCACAGACAACATAAGTAACAGTTTGCATTAACCATTCTATTGCTGATGTTTTCCTTTGACTTTTCTGGAAAGATAACACAGTAAATAGTAAATAGTAAATACACACACTCAAAATGTTGAGTGTTGCAACTGCCAGTTTCACGCGGGGCGATCTTCAGGCAACTGGATAATTTCGATTCGTGGGCTGCTTAAATGGTTTTGGTCAAGGGGTGGGCGTGTGGGCGGTGAAAGAATGGGTGCATCCCTCAAATGAAAACCATTTGAGGGATGCACCCATTCTTTCAGGGTGGGCGTGTGGGCGATGGGTTCCTCAAATTTATTTTTTTTATTCCTAAACAAGAATCAAAACAAGGAAAGGAATTTGAGGAACCCGCCGCCCACACGGCCACCTTTCGGCCAAAACCATTTGAGGGACACGCCCACCTCTTGACCAAAACCATTTAAGCGGCCCACGAATCGAAATTATCCAGTTGCCTGAAGATGCCTCAACATTTTGAGGTAAGCCTACTTATACTATATTCACTCAACCTTTACGGTGTTGAGCACTTTCTGACATATATATATATATATATATATATATATATATATATATATATATATATATATATATATATATATATATTTGTGAAATTCATTACTAATTCATGAGTTTTGCAGCCAATCCAATTTCAGAGATTACATCACATGTATACCCCTGTAAATCCCATACAAACTAAAACCAATGATGCTAATTAGTTACAACCACAAGTGGATGTATACTCTTCTGATACAACCACTAGTGTTTGTAACTAATTAGCATCTCAATATCCCAAAGGGATTTTTACTATTTATTCATTTCACAAGTTGTTTACAACACTCGCGTCCTTGTTGTATTGAATATACAATCACTCGCCTTCGGCTCGTGATTGTATATTCAATACAACATGGCCGCTTGTGTTGTAAACATTACTTAAAATACTCATTAATAATTCATGACGAAAACACAAAAGAAATCATGACTGTGAAGGAGGTTGTATATCTGATACAAACCACGCGTGGTTGTATATCAGGTCTATCTCAGCTCTAAAACATTGAAATTGAGCTTTTTCTGAATTAATCTGAACAAATATTACTCATATTATCATCAAATACTCGGAGTATTTTAAGCTATTTACAATATTCGTGTCCGTGTTGTATTGGATATGACAAGCTCTCGCCTTCGGCTCGAGCTTTTATATCAAATACAACACGTCCACTCATAAATAGTAAATATAGTACATACACCCTTTACGTTTCTCTCTGACAAAGGGCCTTCGCTCGAAACGTTAGACTCCTACGTTCTCTGTTTCGGCAGTATATCAAACCTTACTATATTTCGATTATTATATATATAACAATCCTGTGACTCATTTGTTACTGTTTATTCTTGGTATATATATATATATATATATATATATATATATATACCAAGAATAAACAGTAACAAATGAGTCACAGGATTGGCAAATGGATAGAAAGCGCTCAATACCATTGAGGCGAAGTTTGATGTCCCACCCCTCCCCCCATAAGAATTGTATCACGTGGACCGATGACGAGTTCGGTAACATGTGAGAAATGGCGCGTTGACATCATTGTGAGCTTTGTGACAGGGAGAGAGTCTTAAATTATAATAAAAGCGTAGAGTTTGTGAAGCGTGAAACAAAACTGTGAAACCAATATCTATTTGTGACCCGAGAACAAGAATTCGGGTCATAGTGGTGCCGTGACCAGGATACAAGAGAAACAATTGGGATTTGAAACAACAACGTGTGGTATCGTCGAAGTCAACAAAGCCGAAGGAGTCCAAGTGTCCAACATGGAGGACCCCGAACAAAACGAGGAAGAACAACAAATGGAGGTAAAAATAAACAAAGAAGTCGAGAAGTTAAAGTACTATCTTGAACAGACCGACGATCTGATCAAGGAGGAGGACTACAAAGAAATGGAAACGGTAAGTACGCGAACAACATCTATTCTTGATGAAATATACAACCTGGTGTCTCGTATGCAGGAAGTGAAACTTGAGCGTGATGTTTATACAGCGAGAGCAATTCGACAATGGAAGAAGAACGCGAAAGACAAGTACTTACCGTGGATAGCAGAGATCAACAAGTTGTCAGACGTTCTGGCGAAGAGAAAGGACGAGATTGCTAGCAAAGAAGAGAACAGAAAACGAGAAGCAAAACGTGAGGAAGAAGAACATCACCGAGAAGTAATTCGAGACCAAGA
This sequence comes from Corallium rubrum, assembly GCA_964035015.1. Lineage (NCBI taxonomy): Eukaryota > Metazoa > Cnidaria > Anthozoa > Scleralcyonacea > Coralliidae > Corallium > Corallium rubrum. Next base: position 26,106,713 of record OZ035997.1, read on the forward strand.
AAGACAACTATGGCGAGAGAAACTACAAGACGAACTCGTGATGACCGAAAAGAAACTAGCTATGGAAAAGACAGCGAGAAGCACTCAAGCCAAACTTCCCAAACTGAGAATAACACCGTTCAAAGGGACAACAGCTGACTGGGTGAGATTTGAGAATATGTTCACAACACAAGTGGATAGCAAACCGATCACCGACGAAGAGAAGTTTGGTTATTTACTTGAAATGGTGTCTGGCAAGGTGAGAGACAAGATTTCGAATCTCAAACCTGGATCGCTTGGCTATAGGACCGCTTGGGAACGACTAAAGAAAGAATACGGACAAACAAGGTTGGTAGTAAATGCCCATGTCGACGAGATTGTAAATTTAGTCCCTGTCAGAGGATCTTCTTATGAAAAAGTACAAGCATTTTACGAGAGTTTGAGTAGAAATTACGACGCTTTGCTGACCCTTAACGAACAGCAGACCATGGATGGGTTTGTAATGTGTACTCTCAACAAATTACCTCATGTTAAATCCGACTTAGTCAGAACTGATGACAACTGGGAAGAGTGGAACATGGAAAAGTTAATCGACAACTTACAAAAGTGGCTGAGAAGAAATAAAACGGAGGAAAGCAGTAGACCCCCAAATGACTTCCGAAGAAAGGATTCAAAGGAACGGAGCATGTACACGCAAAAGGGAGGACCAAAGGATGAGAAGAAGACCCCTCATTGTATGTTTTGCAAGTCAGACCACTGGAGCGATAAGTGCAAGTCTCTTGTCACAACAACCCAGCGAAAGACTTTTTTTGTGGATAACAACCTGTGTTTTAACTGTGCCTCACCTGGACATAGAGGTAATCATTGTCGCAGCCGTGGATGTTACCATTGTGGTGCCAAACACCACACAAGTCTCTGCAACCAAGGAAACAAGAATGATGGAGAAGGAACTGTCCTAACTGGATACACCACAGCAACCGAGGAGACAACACTACCAGCAATGATACCAGTAAGAGTCAAGGAAGAGGGATTCTGGGCCTATTTGGATACTGGATCTGGAAGAAATTTCATTTCGAGACAGGCTGCCAAGAGACTCAACCTACCTCCAGTCAGACATGAGTCAAGGGAGATTATGACCGTCAATGGAACACGAAAACAGTCCATGCCCATATTCCAAGCCACCATTGAGTCAATGGATGGACAGGCCCACCAAGAAATTGAATTAACTGGATCAAAGTTGGCAGATTTCACTACTGTAAGGAGACCAAACATGAACAAACTGAAACTTGGGTATGAACATACAAAGGACAAGAGGTTTTACATGACAGCAGAAGGCAAGTATCCAATTCACATGATCTTGGGCGACAAGACTTACTGCAAGATCAAGACAGAGCAGATTTACAAAGGCAATGAAGGCGATCCCATTGTGGAAGGAACTACATTTGGCTGGATCATCCATGGTGGTGATTACCCAAGTGGCCAGTGCATGTTTGCAAGAGAACCGACTGACTACGAGAGACTGTACAGTCTGGATGTTTTAGGAGTGGAAGATCGGGGCGAGAATGACCAGCTGGATGTGTATCGTGATTTTCAAGAGAACATAGTCAAGACGGAAGAGGGGAGATATCAAGTCAATGTACCGTGGATCCCAGGGAAGACTCTTTCGAATAATAACCTCGAACCTAGTAGAAAACGGCTGCGTAACGTCTGCAGGAAGATTGATCGAGATGAAGACCTGAAGAAAGACTATGAAGAGATCATTGAAAACCAGCTGAAAGAAGGAATCATCGAAAGAGCACCAGAGCAACCAACAGGCGGACGGTTGTTCTATATGCCCCACAAGCCAGTTGTGAAACAAAATGCGACAACCACTAAAGCAAGAATGGTCTTCGATGCGAGTGCGAAACCAAACCCTCTTGCCAACAGTGTGAATGAATGCATGTTTACTGGTCCTCCACTTCAACCGCTTTTATGGGACATTATGGTCAGAGCAAGAATGTCCCCTCGCCTGATTGTAGCTGATATACAGAAGGCATTTTTACAAGTTGGAATCAAGGAAGGAGACCGTGACGCTTTTCGATTCCTGTTCAACATTGATGGGAAGGAGGAACATCTACGGTTCACTAGAGTTCCATTTGGAGCAGAAGCAAGTCCGTTCATGTTGGGAGCAACAATACAGCATCATCTAGACCAGCAACCAGTGGAAATGCAAAACACCGTCCAAGCCTTGAAAGAAAACACATACGTGGACAACGTGATGCAGACGGGGAGTGATGTCTTGGAACTAAAGAAATTCAAGCAGGAAGCAACAGAAGTCCTGGAGAGTGGAATGTTTCCGTTACATAAGTGGGAATCTAATCTTGAAGCCTTGGAGAGCGAAGGAATGCCTAACCCATCAAGAATCCTTGGATTAACATGGGACAAAAAAGAAGATGAACTGTCGCTTGAAGTACCAGCCTATCCTGAAGATATTCCAGTCACAAAGAGATCCATCATGAGCCATCTGGGAAAGATTTACGACCCGCTTGGGATAATTTCACCAACCGTGGTCGAAGGAAAGAGGATCTTCCGAGAAGCCTGCGACGAGGAGAAGAGTTGGAACACTGAAGTATCGAAGCCTTTAAAACAGGATTGGGTCAGGTGGACGAGACAATTAAGAAATGTAAAAGTGCCAAGAAGTGTAGCGAAAAATCTCCAGAGGATCAAGGCTGTTCATCTCCACATTTTTGCAGATGCCAGCAATCTGGCTTGCTCTTGCATAACAATTGCGGTAATCGAACACGCTACAGGGACGGTGAAAGGTTTACTGGCTTCCAAATCCAGAATCTCAAAGAGAAATACATCAATCCCAAGATTAGAGTTGGTCGGTGGTCAAATGGCGGCAAATATGGCAAAGAATCTATGCTCGGCGTTGAAGAGATGGCCCATTGTTTCAGTAACCACATGGATGGACAGCTTGGTCGCACTATTCTGGATATCGAATCCGGGCAGATCATGGAAGATATTTGTGGCAAACAGAGTCAGGAAAATAGCATCCATCACCACAGAGATTGGTATTGAGTGGAAGTATTGCCCAACCAAAGAAAACGTAGCAGATCTGGGCAGTAGAGGCGCCAGTATCAACCGAATGGTAAGCGGAGATTGGTTTACTGGTCCTGAGTGGCTATTAGACAAAGAACAATGGCCAGAACAACCGAAGCTCAAGAGTACCAACGATGTCTCTCAAGAAAGCAACCCCTTGAAAGAAACCGTTCACTGCGCAATAGAGAACGCACCAGACGAATGGGACTTGTTGTTAGACAGAAATTCATATTGGAGAACCCTTCGAGTGACAGCATGGGTTTTGAGATTCGTCAATAACAGCCGGGCGAAGAAGCGGACGCTGAAGAGAAAGAAGGGACCAATCGATACTGGTGAAATTGAAAGTGCGAAGAATTACTGGGTAAGAAGAGTTCAGAGCAAGATTCCAGAGAATTTGGAGACCCCAGGTTGGCAACTAATTAGAGACGAAGCTACGGACACCCTAAAATGCAAGGGAAGAATTGCTGGGTATCAGCCAACCTACCTGAACGAAGGACCGTTCGTCAAGAAACTCATAACACACACACATCAGAAGATTATGCATCTGGGGGTAGCCAATACAATGGCGTCACTACGAGAGAACTGGTGGGTGCCACAACTGAGAACAAAAGTGAAGAATGTTATAAAGAAATGTAATGTCTGCAAGATCTACTCAACAAGGCCGTATGGACCCCCTGCAACTTCGCAGCTACCTGAATTTAGAACCAAAGCAGGAAGACCTTTTGAAGTTACTGGAGTGGATTTTGCAGGTCCTCTAGTGCATAAAATCAAGAAGAAAGAAGAAGGGAAATGCTACGTATTGATTTTCACGTGTGCGACATCTAGAGCTGTCCACCTCGAGCTGACACATTCACAAACGGCAGAAGAGTTCCAAGGAAAACTAAATTCGTTCATCACCAGGAAGACCAGACCACGGCGTATAATATCTGACAACGCGGCTGTATTCAAGACAACGGCGAAATGGATAAAAACAATAAGAAGAAGCGAGCGTCTGCACAACTACCTGGCGGCTCAAGAGATTCACTGGACATTCAATTTGGCAAAGTCCCCATGGTGGGGAGGAATGTACGAACGTTTAATCAAGGAGATCAAGAAAACCCTTTACAAGACCCTTGGGAAAACACACCTGACGTTTGGCCAACTTGAAACAGTCGTCATGGACATCGAACGACACCTGAATAATCGTCCACTGACTTATGTTGAAAGCGAACATGGAGAAGAGCAGACCTTGACACCAAACATTATCCTCTGGGGCCAAAATGCTCACACGATTGAAGAACCCGACGAAGTCGAAGAGGAAACAAGCCGACTGCAAAGGCGACTGGAACTTGCAAGACAACATGCATGGTCCAGATGGCGAACAGAGTATGTACATGGTTTGATGGAGTCGCACAGGATAAACAAAGGTCAGTCCGAAGTACCCCAACTTGGTGAAGTCGTTTTAATCGTTGGAGAAGAAAAGAATCGAGGGAAGTGGATGAAAGGCAAAGTAATTAGATATGTCATCGGAAGGGATGGAGTCACTAGAGGATTAATCCTGCTGCACAAGGGAAACTACATAGAACGTCCGATCCAACTGGTGTGTCCCTTAGAGATCAGGAATGCATTGAAAGAGAACTTACACAACGCAAGTACAGAAACCGAAGTCGATGCCCCACCGGAACGAAAGAGAAGACAAGCTGCGAAGGATGCTGAAGAAAAAATTAAACTATGTTTGCAAGACAATGACTGATGAGTTTAAGTTTGTTGTTTTTGTGTAAAAATTTAACATTTAAATTTGTTAGGGGAGAGTGAGGCGAAGTTTGATGTCCCACCCCTCCCCCCATAAGAATTGTATCACGTGGACCGATGACGAGTTCGGTAACATGTGAGAAATGGCGCGTTGACATCATTGTGAGCTTTGTGACAGGGAGAGAGTCTTAAATTATAATAAAAGCGTAAAGTTTGTGAAGCGTGAAACAAAACTGTGAAACCAATATCTATTTGTGACCCGAGAACAAGAATTCGGGTCACCATGGTAGGTAGAGCGAATATATATTTATTATTGGTGAAGATACCTGATGATCGCAATAGCGTGAAACTCGGAGTAGCGACAGCTATCTTCACCAATAATAAATAAATACATATATATATATATATATATATATATATATATATATATTTTACACTAGATCAGATTTTTAATAAAATATTTTTAATACATATATACATATATATATATATATATATATATATACATATATATATACATATATATATATATACATACATATAGATTTTCGCTTACCTCAAAAGTCTGCTACAGGCTGTTTCATCTAAAAAGAATCTTCAGGCAGATCTGCCTGAAGATTCTTTTTAGATGAAACAGCCTGTAGCAGACTTTTGAGGTTTTAAAATCTATATTTGCTCTAACTATATGTTATCGAGCACTCTTTGCGTTTCGTAGACCAAAACCCACACGTATACATACATATATATATACATATATATATACATATATATATACATATATATATATACATATATATATACATATATATATATATATATATATATATATATATATATATATATATATATATATATATATTATTATTATTATTATTATTATGCATGACAAAATTACTGCAATCTGATTGGCTAAGAGGAGTGCAATTATATCGTTAATTATATATCCTTCTGTAATCAGGCCCAAATACTGCAATTTCATTGGTTTAGAGGAGTGCGATTTGAGCATTAATTATATATCCTTCTGTAATCAGGCCCAAATACTGCAATTTCATTGGTTTAGAGTGCGATTTGAGCATTAATCGCACTCTTGCTGTAGCTGTAATCGCACACCTGCTTCAGCCAATGGAAATCAAGCTAGCTATCAAAATTGTCCAATCACAGTTCAGCAACTAAGCTGTAGGATTTTCCGGGATTTTTCAAAAAATTTAAAAAATGGAGGATTTTAAATATTAAAATATAGAATTTAAATTTGTATTTTTTGGTATATGTTTTGAAAACAGTGTCATATCCCCAACAAATTAAAAACAAAGCATTACCCAGATTGGCACTTGGGTATTTCTTAAATATTTTAGTCAGTAAAGTAGCGACAGTAAAGTAAACATATAAAACTGCATGAGTGTGTTTATAAATACATGCGTATAAACACACTATAAAGTAAAGACAAACAGCACTAAATTACTCACATTTCTGGTTCTTGTCATTCTTTATCAATAACTGCCGGGTTTTCCTCACATATAATTGTATGAACTCCTCATAAATTCACTTTATTATTAAAAAACTCCTCGCCGAGTCTCCATATTAAAAGAAATGGCCGCCTGAAATTTGCATTCTTTGCACCATGTTGAGAGGCCTAGGTCTAGAACCCAAAAGTTGGGCTAGTATGAAGTATTTGCTGTCGAAAACAAAGAAGACGAGGACATGACTAGCCTGTGTACAGCCGCTCTCCCGTGAGAAGAAAATTTTGGGGAGAGAGCGTCTGTGAGTTCGAGGCGATAATCGTGTTCCAGGTCACGTGGATTTTAAGTAAATTATAATAATTATTGAATAACTTCATAATACTTTCAAAGTTTCTTTATTATATGTCGTGAAGAAACTAACAAATTAAAAACTGTATTTGATCAAAAAGACGTGTGTGCGAGAACGAGAGTCTTTGAACAGCGTATTTACTATAAACCAAAGGTCAGACTTCACGACCACAGTCAAGTACAATTTCATGTGTGTGGCTTCAAAAACATAGCGTTTTGTCCACACTGTCCGATTGACTGACTGTATCATATTCATAAATGTCGTTGTATGTTTTAATTCCAGTATCACAATTGTCAATTCAGATGTGCCATGATTAATAATAACAACCAACTCCTATAAATGTCGAAAATTAGGTATTTTTAAATCGTAGTCTTACCGACGATAGATTGTCCGTTGGAAATACTATTTCAGTTATACAATCAATCTGATTCTGTAATATTTGAAGTTGCTTGGTTTTAGTATCAGCGGCTGCCATAAATTACGTGTAATCAGAAGATAATTTGAAGAATCGAACGAGATACGGCAGTTGTTTACTTCGCTCGTATGTTCGTTGAATCTTCGTTCAACCAAATTATAATTTATGCTATCAGCAGCCAATTAAAACTTGTGTAATACAATAAGACTGTGTAAGGGCCAATCAGATATGGTTCCACGAATCCGTGGAATATCCACGTGACCTGGAACACGATTATCGCCTCGAACTCACAGACGCTCTCTCCCCAAAATTTTCTTCTCACGGGAGAGCGGCTGTTACACAGGCTAGGACATGACCTGATTACAGAAGGATATATAATTAATGGGTAATAGAACGAATTGAATCGTGCTATTAATGCCAAATCATACTCGTGATTAACAAATCAACCTCCCGCTTCGCGGTCGGTCGATTTTGTAATCACTCATATGATTTTGGCATTAATAGCACTCCTCGTCGTTCTATTACCCTCATTAGGGAGCTTAAGCAAATACAACGCGAACGTCAAGGACAACGTTCTTAATACAATAGATTTTTCCTCACACAACAAAGAAAATGAATAATTTTTAGCCCCAAGAGTAATCCTAACGCCGTCCCCGTTCTACAGGGTGTATAAAAAAAAAGGCTACCCTTAGAAAATATAATTAACATTCTTTTCAAATAACCTATTGTATATTGACAGCCCTGTGGTCAGTTGAACCATTTTTAATCGAACTGATATGAATATAATTAACATTTTTATTTCAGTTATGCTCCTTCAACGTTTAGAAGTTATCGTAATTTCCCAGGTGTATACGACCATTTGTTTTTTACGCATCCATTACTTCAGAGGTGTCCAGGGCTGTCAATATACAATAGGTTATTTGAAAAGAATGTTAATTATATTTTCTAAGGGTAGCCTTTTTTTTGATACACCCTGTATATACAACGTTATTCAGATTATTTTCACGTCTTCAGGACCATGGTAACTCTTGAAACGGCGAAACCTGTTAGTTGAGTTTGACTTCAAACTGTGCGACAAAAATCCTTTTAGAACTCTGAAGCTTTTGAATGTCGGAAAACATCGTTTATGTATTCAGTACTACGCAAATGATTCGTGGTTTCTGCTAGATACTGAACTTTAGATTGCCGTTGCCGTCCCTATTAATAGGGACTTTAAGCTTCAGACTACGGCTACGGTGGAAAGTTTCAGAGTGGTATTAAATGGTGGTGTTTTTATACATCCAAATTTCAAGATAACATAATCGCATAGGCTCGTTTTGTTCTTAAACTCTTGAAGAAAAACACTTGTTCAATCTGTTATTCGCGAGAGTAAGGTTAAGCCTTTCCAAGGCTTCTGTAGTGACTCAGGTTCCGCGTTGTCTTTACAACGTAAAAATGATTTTTCTACGTTGTCAACAGAGTCACGACGGCATGAAAATTACTCTTGGGACCGTCATTTGCAAAAGCTCTTTGTATATGACATGAAATTCTATTGTTCAAACATGTTGCCGTAGTCGTATAGTCGTTGTGCTTGCTTAAAGTCCCTAATTGCACTCTCCGGAGTGCAAATTAATGTTACCATGGTAACAGTGGTAAAAAATAAAATTCAAAATGGCGGCGTATTTTCAAATTGAAAAATTTTGACTTTTCCAACGACTTGTGGAACACTTTCAACTAAAAATTTCATGTAAATATTTGAAGATCAATACAGGTAACATCTGTTCACCATAAGTGAAACTGTTTGTTGTCCAGTTGTAACGAAACAAGATGTTTTCAAACGCGCGAATTACTACGAAGCGTACGACAAGGATTGACACTTCAGATAATTGTAAATTGGTTTTGAAGTTTGTGATTACTTATAGTTAGTTGCCAGAAAGAAAAATTAATTTACTGCTTTGAATAACGTTTTAAGATTGTCTGTGGTTGTATGGCCAATAAACATTCAAATTAAGACAAAATTTTTTGACTGTAATTAAGATAGATATCGTAATTTTGTCATGCATATAATAAACAAGTAATCATGATTTGCTCATGCAATTAATGATTTTACACTCGTGATATTTGAAAATTGAGACAAATTGCACTCGCCTACGGCTCGTGCAATTTTGGATCAATTTTCAAATATCACTCGTAGTGTAAAATCATTAATTGCACTCGCTATCATATGATTACCTATACTTATTATTATTATTATTATTATTATTATTATTATTATTATTATTATTATTATTATTATTATTATTATTATTATTATTATTATTATTATTATTATTATTCCTTATATAATTTTTACATGTCTACCTCTTCAGCAAGATATGTTAAATTCGAATTCTCTGTATCATCATAGTGATTGGTGCTTTCTTTGGCATTCTTTTCTGTCGAAATGATCGCATGATCTATCCTTTGAAAACCATTTCTAAAAGATATAGCTTAAATGTATTGATTTCTGATTTAAAGTATAGTAAAACCGTTAAAGGGAATATGTAAGATAAGTTCAGTTTGTCTAATTTGAAAGAACTCGTGAAATGGTATGGAACATCTTTTACAACTTTTCTGAATTTTTCTTTGGACAAACTAGAAGATTTTCAACTTGAACTGATTTTGTCATGAGTGAAAATGTTGACCCTGGTTACGACGTCAGAGGCCATGCATTTACATATTAAACAAATTTTAAATATCTTGAAAACAACACCACTACAAGAGCAGCAACAACAACACTAACATAACAATGCAGCAGCAGCAGCAACATCAACACCACCACTACCACCACCACCACCACCACCACCACCACCACCAACAACAACAACAACAACAACAACAACAACAACAACAACAACAACAACAACAACAACAACAACAACAACAACAACAACAACAACGAGGAGGAAATTGTGGGAACGTTCAACCGCCATCCATGAAGTCACGATGGCTTCTGAAAAAGCCGAGCATTTACAATACATATACTGTAATTAACTCCTTCACTACCGAGGGCTCTTCACTTGACAAGTAAAATCATCTGGGGTTAGACAGAGTAAAATACTAAACTCTGCTTCGTTCGAAAACGAACCATACGATAGGCAAAAAGTGACAACAAACCGTTAGAAATAAATTTGCAAACTTACCTTGTTTTTAAAAAGCCCCACTCCACAGCAAAACTCCCATCACCTATAGAAAAACATAAAACAAATAGTTTTTTAAATGGTCCTTTTGTAGTTACTGATTAGGCTGGAACCACACCATCAACTTTTTGAGAATAAAAATACTTCTAAAATTGTTCGTAAATTTTGTCTAATAGAGAAGATCGATGTTTTGTTTAGGTGAGAAATCTTAACCCCTTGGTGACTGGCAGCTGCTCCGCTTGACAAGTGTTAGCCAGAGGAAAATACTAAAGCCTGAATCTGTCCCAGAAGACTGATTCAATCAGGAAGAAGTTACTGATGAGTTTTGGAATTGTTATTAAGGCGACATGCAATGCAAAGTGTTTTCTTCATTATATTAAACTACACGATAATGTAGACCATGTGGCATAAAATTTCAACGGAAAATTTCTTCAATTTTTAAATATATTGATGTTTTTGTAACTGGAGATCATGTCAAATTCAAAATAGCACATTGCCGGAAATGCCTTCCGAAAATGTCAAACGTGACGTCACAATTGACACTGCCCCAAAATTGTCATGAAATACGCTTTGTAGACGCTTCTTTGGCGTACTAAATAATTTTTAATTTAAATAACGATTTAAATATAAAGCTATAGATAAGAAACTTAGGTTCTTCCACTGTTTTGGAATAAAGGCGGGAAAATATCTCACTATATTGTCAGAAGTAGATCTCCGAAGTATTTGAAAGCTTATAGTTTTTAAACTACACCGAATTTCTCAACCAAACTTTGTCAACTTAATTACTATATTATATACTTTTAGATAAAGGAAACCTGTTTTGATGTTATATTTAACCACTATTACCCAGAATAGGGGGAAAGTTTAGTCTTTTAACCGTGTTATGTATCTATAGCAGCTTTTGCTAGTATATTAAATATAGCAAAAGTAAAGTGCAAAGCTGGTGAACTGCAGAGGTTTTTGGCAATGAAATACTGACGTTTCGAGGGAAGCCCCTTATTAGAGTAATCATGACAGAGTAATATAAAAGTAGAGTGCTGCGTCGGCAGTATCTTGGATAGAGCAAAGTGAAAAGGTGCATGGTAAACTGATAAGAGTTTTCGCAACGAAATACTGACGTTTTGAGCGGAGCCCTCCATCAGAACATATAAAAAACTACCCTATTTATTGAGGGTAACGTATGACAGTATTTAGATACTGATAACCAAATGGTCCCCTTCGTTGATGGAACTGGTTCATAGAATTAACTTGAGAAACTATGGTGTTGATTTTACAAGGGGAGGCGAACCTGAGAACTCGGTGAAAAACACTCGAAGCACCACAGGAGAGAACCAACAACTCTACTCACATTAAGCTAAGGTGGTCACCCATCCAAATACTATAAGAGAGGCAGCGCGCTAACAGCTTATGCTATCAATGCCCCCATACCTTTTTCTGAAAGCGTAAGTAGGTCATCTGTTCCAGAGGCGTTTTTAGCAGCTGTGAATTGCAAAAGAACCAGATATAAGAAGTGTAGACATCTTCGGAACTTTAAACATGGGTAACCTATGATTTGAACTGAAGCAGCAGTTGTCATCTTCAAAGCTGTAATCCTTATTAAAAGAAATACTTTTAAGATTGTGTATATACTTCAGATTGAAGCTGAATAATTACTCGAAACAATTATTTTATATTTCTATTAGTCTCTCTCTATATAAATACAATGCCACAATGTAGACAGATTGAATTGTCCTTTTTTGTCAAGAAACGTTTGACCAGCTGGACACACGAGCAACTGATAAAACACTTATGAAATAATATTGTCGAAAGAAAAACATTGTTTATCGCAGCTACGAACAAGGAAAACAGTCCGTTCCACAAAATATTAGAGAGCTTAAGCAAATACACCGCGAACGTCAAGGACAACGTCCTTAATACAATAGAATTTTCCTCACATGTACACAACAAAGAAGATGAATAATTTTTAGTCCCAAGGGTAACTTAATACGCCCTTCCCGTTCTACATACAACGTTATTCAGATCATTTTCACGTCTTTAGGACAACGTTAACTCGTGGAATGGCGAAACCCGTAGTCGAGTTTGACTTCAAACTATGCAACGAAATCCTTTTAGAACGAACTCTATATGGTTTTGGATGTCGAAAAACATACTTTAGGTATTCAATACTAACGTATTAGTTTCTGCTAGATATTGAACTTTACATTGCCGTCGTTGTCCTAGTTAAGTTCCCTATTCACTTAGCACAAACTCGGGCATGTTAGCTAAATGTTTATTAGCATATATATATATATATATATATATAGTTAAAGTTCAAAGACTCAACAGGTTTGATTAGACATTTTTATTACTATTTAGTTTCGTGCCACACGTATTGTGTGGTACTCTTCAGATAAAATGGTCTAATGACTAAGGCCCGGTTTATACGCCGTGCTTTTCATGAGCCGTGTCTAATTCAGCGAATTAAGCACATGTGAAGCACGGCGTCTAAATCAAAAAGGCACTGTGCTTTTATTAAGCACGGCTAAATCTAAAAGCACGCCCGGCTTAGGCGTGTTGTACGGCTGAAGCACATGTTCATTCAGACGGCCGTGCTTCACATGAGCCGCACCAAATGCATACATTATGACAATGTATAATATTAAATATTTCTATTGTCCTCAGTCCTCTCCGCGCAAACTTCGCGCGGGGAATTGAGCGGGAAATGCCGCGAATTTGCTATTGTTCGACAAAATGGTGGCTACATGTACCAACTGCGATAGACAGACCAAATATGAATGCATTAAATGTCAAACGAAAATTTGCAACATATGTGCAGTTGCAGAAAATAATGAAGCAAAACCTGGTTGGGTTGCAGGGAAAGCTGTTGGATATTGTTTTTTTTGTGGCGATAACGAATGTGAATCCAGTTCTGACGAACGAGAACCAGCTTTTGTAAACGATTCATCAGAATCAGAGGCAGATGGATATCAAAGATCACCAAGATTGAAAAGGTAGATTTTTAGACTTGACATAATAGAATCACAGTAAACAACTATCTGGTGTTTTGAAGTAATGCAAAAACAAGAAATTTGGTACAGAGAAAGACCAAGCCTTATTGACAATTGACACATTTATACATGTAAATGCATAGCTAGCCTGGCTGAGTAAACAGCCGCCACTTCTCGCTCGCTCGGGTGTTTACTCAGGCTAATGCATAGCATACTTATTATTCAATAAGTATGCTATGTTATATATTTCAATTGCCAGGAATACGATTTTTTAGGAAGAACCACTGAACCAGCACTTGCGTGGCATGTGTGCCAATGTGCAACCCCCAGGTTTTATTAATAATTCTCCAAATGAGGGAGGAGGGAGGGGGGGGGGTGTACTTAAAAGGGCTTATTAAATTTTCCAAGTAAAAATCGATATAGACTGAAGCAGTGTTAAGATTAGCCCGTGGTGCCTCAAATGATGTTATATTTGAAAACCTACATGTAAAAGAGGAAAGAGGCTTATTAAATATAGTACACAGTTAATAATATTGAAACTTTTTCTGCTGTATTTTAGAGCGAAGTTTGATTCAAATATACATAAAGAAAATATAGAAGTGGAAGGTAGTACATCATGTGAAGGAACCACAAAGCCAGAATACAAAGAATCGATAGGTAAAAAGGTTGGGAGAAGAGGTAAATGGAGCTCTGCCACTTTGGATGACTTCATTGATATAGTTGTAAATAATGAGAATTACATAGAGAAACTGATATTCAGAAATACCAAGTACCAGCAAAATGGGATTATATATGAGAAGATTCTTAATGAATTGAAAATAAGATGTTCTGCAAGAGGAGAGAAGATTGAATTCAATGTGAGCCAACTACGAAACAAATTCAAAAAATGTGTGTCAGACTGTAAAAAAGCTGCATTAATAATAAAAACTGCAACTGGAGTACAAAGATTCCAGGAGGAAAAGGGATACGGAGTCTGGTTCAATCAGCTTTTTGCTCTGATCAGGACAAGAGACTCGTGTAAACCAGAAAAAGCTACAGAGCCCTCAGCAAGCAACAAGGATGTAGAAGATAATGCTCCAGAGAAAGTTTATGTTCCAGTTAGATCAAGAATAAAAGACAAAAAGAAGGATCAAGAAAAAACAATATCAGAGGTTGTTGATGTGGTTAAAAGTATGATTGACAAGGATCCTATGAAAGATCTTGTCAATTTGATGCGAGAAGAAATGAGACAAAGTAGGGAGCATGAGTTAACAGCTTATGTTAAATGGCAGTACCAGTACAAGCAATTTCCAGGCACAAGGGCAGATTCCTGATACACCCCAATCTTTTCAGCAAAATTTATACTACCAAAGTAATGTTTCTCCCAGTGGCTTCATGAATGGAGTGAATCAACTTACTGCAGTTTCAAGACCAGAATTTTTGCATAGCCAACAAAGTTTGTATGCAGAAGCATTCCCTTATGGGCCTCATGCAATGAGCAGTTCTGGGTCATCAGAGAGGCCAAAAAAGTATCAACAATTGTGAAACAATAAACTTCATCAAACAACCTACAAGCAAAATTTTGGCAATACTTTCAGTCTTTCACAAACTGTTCATAATTGATACCCATAACCGTTACAAGAGTTGTGTTCTAGGCTGAATTTTTTATGCAAAATACTATAAATTCAGTACATCCTACTACTATGGTACTGTAAGAAGAAACTGCTAGTATATAAGACTATATTAAAGTACAATTATAAATGATAT
>OZ035997.1:26121815-26254315 GCA_964035015.1 Corallium rubrum
GAATCTAACATTTTTTTAAATAATCGCTTTTATATATTTACAACAACTTAATATGGCTTCAATCGGCGGAAAAAAGTTGAGCCTACTACGTGTCGTGGATTTGAGAGCAGAGCTTGAGAAAAGAAACTTGAATAAATCGGGACTCAAAGCAACCTTGGTGAAACGACTTGAAAATTCGTTGTTGGAAGAAGCGACCGATTTATTCGACACAGACAGCAATCACGACGAAACAGATTGTAATGGCGATTTCGCCGATGACTCTATTGCGCCGCGGATCACATGCGAAGACAAAGCTGTAAACACTGAGATTTCTAAGGATGAATTTCAAACGATAGAAGGTTTGGGCAATGACACCATGTCTAAACTCGTGGCTGCTGTATGTTCTGATCAACACGGCAATACAATGGCTGACGTCTCAACTGCAACTATTGGGAATACAACCGAGGAAGCAGGTATGAATGAGCATAGCTGTAGAGAATGTCAATCTCAATGGCATAACTTTACAGCTGAGTTCGAAGGAATAAAGCTTGATAATTCTATTGCTGAAGCAAAGTTTCAAACTCAGTTGTCAGGGATTAGGAACGAAAATGCTGAACTGAGACGCCAAATCGAGCGTGTAAATGATACTATTAATATGAACACAAATCGGACACGCGAAGCTGAGACGAATAAAACCTTTATGATGGATTATATTGACGTTTTAAAAACTTCCTTGTTAGGCTGGAAAGAAAGAGCATGCAAAGCTGAAACGAAATATGAGGCTTTAGTAAATAACCACAACAAGGCTGAAAATACAAGCATATCCCAACAACAAGTCGGTAAAACCCCAATTTGCATTATTACGAATAATCAATGTACTACAGACAAAGAAATCACTCAACCCCAGCCTGAAAACATTATAAATTCATCCCAAGCGCTTCCCTCAAGAAAACAACCCGAAACGGCAAATAATGAACAAACCGAAACCATCATAAACGACTGCGGTAATGAACAGAAAAATAAACCTGTTATGAACAAAATAAATCGACTGAACACTGCCCCGACTCCAAAGCACATGGTTCCTTGCCCATTTTTGGGGAGAAAAGGTCATTGTTTGAAGGGCCGAACTGTGATTTCTCTCATGATTTTTTCCAGCAGCAATCAAATAGGTATTACGATCAACAACACCGTCTACCTCAATCCATGTATTTACCCAATAGATACCCAATCCATTTTCCTTACATTCAAGCAGGCAATCATCCACCGCCCTTAATGGAGATTCAAACGAGACCTCCCAGACATTGATCAATGAAAACAGTAATTACAATGTTAATACCCCCAGAACCATTAGCTCCAATCTAGTTGAAATCTGGCCAACAACCACCCCTGTCCAAAACAATGACAAAGGTATTTCCCTGGTTGTCCTAAACACACAGTCCCTAAATAATAAAGCTGCCTATTTTACGGATTTCATATGCGAGTATAAGCCAGATCTTGTCGCACTAACTGAAACCTGGTTCACTGATATGGAATCTGCCTCAAAGACCCAGTGTACGCCAGAAAGTTATAAACTATTTGATCATCCCCGTACTGGTCGTCGCGGTGGTGGTACTGGATTACTTTTTAAAAACAACATTAAGGTCACGAAGGTTACTGGTGGTGAACGTCGATCTTTTGAATATTCAGAATGGAAAGTTATATCTGGTTCACGGCGAACATATTTAATTATTATTTATAGACCACCATACTCGGAAGCACACCAGATTACCAGCGCTGTTTTCTATACAGAGTTTGCAGAGTACTTAGAATCAATTGTTCTCAGCGCAGAGCCTTTGCTCATAGTGGGAGATTTTAATATCCACGTAGACTGTCCTGATAATCAAGATGCTACTAAACTTCTTGAACTTCTGGAGAGCTTTAGCCTCACCCAACATGTCCAAGTTCCTACCCACACAAGCGGCCATACCTTAGACTTAATTATAACTCGACAAACTGATAATATTGTGGTTTCCAATCCTCGAGTTGACCGTATGTTCTCAGATCATATGCCTGTTTTCTGTGAACTTGATATGGACAAAGTTTCTCTTATCAAATCAAAAATTTCGTATCGGAATATTGCAGCGGTAAATCTGGATGCTTTGCGATCAGATATTTCCAACTCGGATCTCTGTAAAAACACTGATATGTTTGGACTTAACGAACTAGTCAACTGTTATAAAACAACTCTTGAATCGGCAATAAACAGTCATGCCCCATTAAAAACTAAAACCATAATTAGTCGGCCTTCTGTTCCTTGGTTTAACATGGAAATAAGATCTGCCAAGAGGGAGCAAAGAAGAGCTGAGCGAAAATGGAGAAGAACCAAACTGCGCGATCACTTCGAGATCTACAAATCGAAGAAAAATTATGCTATTCTTTTGATGAATCGTGCGCGGAAAACATTTTATACAGATTTTGTTCTTGAAAATGCCTCAGATCAAAGGAAACTATTTAAAGCTGCGAAAACTCTTTTCTCACAGAAAAATGATCTAAATTTTCCTGAGTATAACGACTCGAATATGCTAGCTAATGACATTGGAGAATTCTTCATTCAAAAGATTGAAAATATTCGAACTGAACTTGACTTGTCAGCCGCAAATTCGTACAACCCGCTCGTTGAAGAACCTGCTGTATTAGATATTTGTTTTGACTCATTTAATCAGTTAAGTGAGAAAGATGTAAAGGACCTGATAGCTAATGCAAACAAAAAAACCAGTTCATTAGACCCAATGCCCACTTCTCTGGTCGTTCAATGCGAAGACGTTCTTCTTCCGGTGATCACAAGGTTGATAAATTTATCATTAGATTCTGGTCTCTTTCCCGATGCATGGAAATTAGCCGATGTTCGTCCACTACTTAAGAAATCAAAATCAGAGACCACCTTTGAAAATCTACGTCCCATAAACAACCTTTCATATACATCAAAACTTGCTGAGCGTGCAGTTTTTAACCAAACTAACAATTTTTTGAATATTCATAAACTATATCCTCAAGCTCAGTCAGCATATCGTGAATATCACAGCACGGAAACGGCTCTACTACGTGTAAAGAATGATATTATGATGAACATGAATCGTCAACATGTAACGCTACTGATAATGCTAGACCTTAGTTCGGCATTTGACACAGTTGACCACGAGATACTACTTCGTAGATTAAACGTAGAATTCGGAATCAAAGGACGAGTTTTAGACTGGTTTACCTCCTATCTCAGTGGCCGTTCTCAATTTGTTTCAATTAATGGTGGAAGGTCAAGACACTATGATGTAAAATGCGGAGTCCCACAAGGATCATGCCTTGGTCCCTTATTGTTCGTGCTGTACGTTAGCAAACTGTTCAGAATTTTGGAGAAACACCTACCTGATGCCCATGCATTCGCCGACGATACGCAACTTTACGTCTCGTTCAAGCCAGATTCAGACGCTGATCAACTTTCAGCAGTTGCTGCCATGGAAAACTGCATTCATGATATTAAAGATTGGATGCTTTGTGATAAACTTAAACTTAATGATGGTAAAACAGAATTTTTGATAATTGGTACGAGACAGCAGCTAGCGAAAGTGAACTTTAGTTCTTTGCGAATTGGCGATACTACCATTAACTCGACCGAAAAGGCAAGGAATTTGGGATTTTGGTTCGATTCCCTAATGAAACATGAAACCCAAATAAGTAAGTGTACGAAAGCAGCTTTTTTCCAGCTATTTAACATCAGACGAATAAGAAAGTTCCTTACATATGAAGCTGCAAAAACATTGGTCAATTCACTGGTGACAAGTCGACTGGATTACTGCAATAGCCTTTTATATGGCTTACCAACAATCCATTTGAACAAGCTCCAACGTGTTCAAAATGCTGCAGCGAGATTGATATGCAATACTCCACGGTTTGATCATATCACACCGACACTATACAACCTACACTGGCTGCCAATTAAGTTCAGAATAGATTTTAAAATATTACTAATAGTATTCAAAGCACTAAATGAACTTGCACCGAGCTACATAATGGACCTGATTAATATCAAACCTAGAACATGCTATAATGTAAGATCGAACCAGGAACTTTTATTACAACCACCAAGTGAAAAAACACTAATTACATTAGGTGATCGCGCATTTGCCTCTGCAGCACCTACCCTGTGGAACTCTCTACCATCACAAATTCGAGAGGCACGTACGATCGACAATTTTAAAAAACAATTAAAAACATACCTTTTTAGGAACGCCTTTAACTCTTAACCTATGATAATTCTTAATGTTGTACATATACCTTAGTCTAAATTATGTTATATCGATTTGTAATTATGCGCATGTGAACATATATCAATGGAACATGCGCTTTATAAATGTAAATTATTAAATTATTATTAAATATTAAGTAAATTATGTTGAAGTATTCTGAGTTGCCATAAAACTCACATGTCGACTGCAGTATTTCCGGACTGGTTGAAAACGGGTGTAAGCAATTTCTATGAAAATGAAAAATATTATAATTAAAAACAAAGCTCAAAAGCGCTTTAATATATAAACATATACATCAACATAATAGATGCACAAGACGCCACTGCGTGTAAAGTTGACGAGCAGTCGAACTTGAATTGGTCCCGTAGTATGACCTTTTTGCCATTACACGCTGTAATCAATGCCATCCCGGGCATCTATACAGATAATTCCAAATGTATTTGAAACGTCACATTGTCCTATGTATATCAAAATATTTTAACAAGCAGTTTCGACAATTTAAGTCAGGTTGAAAACACAATAATTTATAAATATTAACCAACAGTCGAGTATCTATTCTGTGACACTGTCAAGAACTCTCCAGCACTCCCGGCTAAGGCTTTACCATGATACTACATTGTTAGCAAACTCTAGTAACACAAGTCACCTGACTACAATTATCAATAATGAACTATTAGAAACCTCAAATTGGGCAAGCAATAACACAATGATACTGAATGGCAAAAAAACTAAATCAATGACAATATACTCCAAAAGAAAATACACGGATAACCTGAAAATGCAATATCAACTACAAAACAAAAATATAGAAGAAGTAAAGAGTGCAAAATTATTAGGTATTTACTTTGACTCACATTTACAATGGGAGTCACATGTTTCCTATATCCACAAAATAATATCAAGTCGATTATATTTATTGAAAAGAGTTAGAGATTATTTACCAATTGAAGCACGAAAAACATATTATTCTGCATTAATTTATCCTCATTTATTATACTGCTCAACACTTTGGGGGCAATTGTTCAAATGAACTTTTGCATGACATATTAAAACTTCAAAAGAGAGCAGCACGTATAATATATGGAGTATCCTATGATACACCATCAGTAAACCTATTTCGTCAACTAAAATGGTTACCCATTTATAGTATTATCAAAATGAAAAAAATATTGTTTGTTTTTTGTGCATTAAAGAAAATGGCACCTGTAGAGGTATCACTATTGTTCCAAAAGACTAATGGTGTAATCAATATTTCAACACGGTCTTCACAAACTGATATTAAAGTAGAAAAAGCAAAAACCGAAAAATCCAAATCTAAAATAACCTACAGCGGAGCTACTCTCTATAATTCGCTTCCAATATACCTAAAAGAAATTGAAAATTATTCTTATACCACATTCAAATACAAACTGAAAGAATTTTTTCTGACAATGGTTGATGAGGTTGATCATCTAGAGGAGCTTTCCTGCAATAAATGTAAACATGTTGTCCGATGTAATTGTAACTCGATGTAATTGTATTTTTAAAAAAACTGTAAATAGATTAATTATCATTAGTTGATGTAATTGTATTTTTAAAAACTGTAAATAGATTAGTTATCATTAGTTGTATATAATTTTGTGAGGGCCATCGTTGATAATACCCATGCTGGTAAAGATGTCACCCTTCTTTTTCAAATGATTAATAATAATAATTAATAATAATAATAATTATTATACCAAAAACATGAGACATCGAAAATTAGCATAATTTTTTTGGCTATATACGTATCAAAATATAATTAGTTAACGACATTAAAATTGTTCGATAATTGTTTAAACAATTACAGGAAATATCTAACGTGCTTGCTGACTTCAACCAAAGCTATCACTTCTTATTTGCAGACAATTTAAAATAGAGGAAATTTCACAACATTCAGATTTAGATGAATAAATTATGCTTATATTAACGTATTGAGTTTTTAAATGTGGCCAATGAAATTATAGAATCGACCAGCCGATGCCAGAGCCACTCGCCAATTTTTCACAATGGAGGCAAAATCTGAATACCCTGGGTACAAGGTTGAGTTTCGGAGAATTCGTTATTGAGCCCGTTACGGCATCGAAGAAGAAGAGGCATAGAACAAAAGCTTTAATGAATAATATTGAAAATACAATGAAAACACAATAAAAACAAAAGAGAAACTACAAAAGCTAGGATCAAATAAGAGAAAATCATTCTTTAAGCCCGTGGGGATAAATGATTCCAATTTTGAAAATGAAACGCTTTTCCTGTCGTTTGGGGCTATCGTCAACGAATTAACTGTTGTGTATTTGTTGATGATATAAAAAAAATTAAATTAAAAAGGGTAAGTAGAAAAACTCAACAGAGAAAAGTAGTGATTAGTGCGGTCAGAGCCATGAAAGGCCATATTTCCAATTAATATAAAAATGAGTCTCAAGATCGTGGCATTGTCAAAATGTCAAGAAAATCCCATTTTGTAGGTTTGAGTTCCTTCTTCAAAAAGTTAAAAGGATAAGTCACTATGTTTCCTTGGATTTTTGCCAACCGTTCTCTGGTTTCAGGCGTGTCTTCAAGATGCGTCTGCGTTTGTTTTCGCTGTTTCCTTAGTTCATCATAGTCTTCAATATCGTTCGTCGGAAGTAACCCTGGGCCAAATGCCTTTTGGTAAATGTTGTCGTTCCGTGAAGCCCGATCGTTGATTTCTTTTAAAAAACTGGACGCCAGTGGGTCCTCTACATTAATCTCAGAATCCTTATCTTCATTTCCCAGCAAACCCATATGTTCTTTTACAAGATGACACCTCAAACTGTGAGAGAACTTGCCCACTTGGTAAGGTCTGCCGTCCATCTTGCCATCAATCATCTCCGCATCTTCGACGATCACTGCTACCTCAGAATCTCTCTCTCCCAGCATACTACGGTCGTTGATATTAGCCGAACCGATGATCGCCAAACGGTCATCGACGATCATCACCTTGCCGTGTACGTAAATAATTTCCGTGACAAAGTACCCTTTTAATAGCTCATGAGTTCGTAAGCCAAATACGCTAAAGTATTTTTTTGATTCTGATTCGGACACGTTCCTTTTTTTCAGCCTTTTAAGTAGGGAGTCTTTTCCATTAGAGATGGTCGCGTAGTCCCAGTAACTAATAGTACGCAAAGCTTGGCCGCTATGAGAATCAGAATCCCATTTTCCGCCAAATTCTGGTTTCAAGGGTAAGACAAATATGACATGAAAGTTCTCGCCGGTCTCGTGAGCGCGAACAATCCGATCAACCAGAGCCGACTGGATTTTATTCTGCACTTTCCAACATGGCCAGAAACTATTCTGAGATGAAATAAAAAACTGGTTTTCGATATAAATGAAGTGTTCGGCGTTCGTGATCGCATCAAGATAAGCATTGTATATCGAGGCTTCGTGGGGTTGTCCCGCTGACCAGCCACTCACTGATCGAAGAACTTGAACGTTGACGTTATAAGCACTTGCATCCAGCAAGGTGTGATCGTATTGGCTTTGTTCGAAAGTTTCCCACCAGGAAAAATTGAACCACGAATTAAGGGCATTGTACCTCTGAGTAAAATGTTTCACGGCATCCAAGACTGCAGCTCCGGTGAACGCACACGCGACGTCATGCCACGGCATTCGTTGAACGTAACTTCTGTTGAAACCTTCGTAATCATCGAATGGCCTTTCCCAATTTGGCTTACTTTCTTTGTTGAGAAACGTGTTACGATAGTCCTTTCCTATCCATCGAGCATATCTCGTATCTTCGCTACCCTGTGCACATTCTCCCTCTTCTTTGACCGCGCAAGGATTAGTTGGATAGTCATCCACCAACTCATGACTATGAGTGTCCCAGCGGCCAAAGCACAGGTCAATCCCTCCAACAAATGCAATCTTTCTGTCTACGATAACCATCTTTTCATGGTGACTCCATCTTAACAATGTTAGCGGATAACGTATCACGTTACACCAGTTTGGATGACGACGTACCTCTATATTCTTATGCTTCAACACTTTCTGTGCATGTTTACTTCCAAGGTCCACCATACGTTTTGTTTCCCAATAAAGTAAAATACACACACGGACTCCTTCGTCAGCCTTTCTCAACAACATCTTGTCTAGACGCCACTTTGAGCTGTTGACACCCATTTCGGGTCTCTTCATGAAAATGTACGGGTTCATTTGCCAATCTGTGATCAAGATTTCCTTCTTGGCAGATTCAATTGCATCAGCAACAGCCGACATATAATCTTCCCCATCGACGAACCATTTCGCTCGCCTGCTATTTCTCACCGGTGCAAATGAGCCATAACGATAGCGTGGTCCTCTTGGTTTCCAAATTTGGTAGATCAACACAGCGACTAGGGGAACGAAGACTGCTGTTTCAATCAACATTTTGAGAAGCTAGAAAAATCGACCGCCTCAATCGTAACACCAGGCCACATGCATTATGGATAAAAACGGATGTTAAACAGCATGTGGTGACCTACAATAAATCACTGATATAAATAGCTTAACACTTTGAAGCCGGAAGACGATTCTTTAGTATTTTATTCTGGCTAACGCAAGACGATTTTATTTAGTACAGAGAGAGGTCCAGGCCTCAAAGTGTTAGACCTATCTCTTTAACACTTTGAAGCCTGAAGACGAGTCTTTAGTATTTTATTCTGGCTATAAACGTCGAGATCCAGATCCTATAAATCCCATTACATATATATGCATGCTTGCGTGGACAGCTCATTAGTAAATATCTCGACCAATCCTATTATTATGTCGGAGACTGGGTCATTTATGTCAGTAGGTGAATTACGAGCGTGAGAGTTTAAGTTAGGTTTAGGTATTAGATTAAGCAATGACAACTAATATCAACATTCGCAACAATTTAAGTGTGAGGTATTTGTAATCCTTTTAGGTTAGGGCAGTAGCCAATCAGGTCATGAGAGATAAGAGCGTTGGTATGAGAAGAGTGCGTGTGTGCGTGATAGAGAGACCGACAATTAGTAGAATACCGAATATTGCGCTTTCATTTTTTCTTAAAAAAGCAGCGATATCGTTTGATATAACATAACATAACATAACATAACATAACGTAACGTAACGTAACGTAACGTAACGTAACGTAACGTAACGTAACGTAACGTAACGTAACATAACATAACATAACATAATTACATGTACATAACATAACATATGATAATATATCGCTTTCGTTCTAATCTTTACTACATTAGACTCTGGTAACACATGAATTGATTTGTCTCAACAATGATCAACGCGCTTTTTGAATAAGTATTTTATACGCCTACATGTAACTCAAGCCAAGTACAGTTGATTTCTTTCTGCGTATATATACAGACAATCAGACATATAGCTAAGACATCTTGGCCAAGGGCCTAACATGTCAACAGTACACTTGAAAGACTTGAAAGTAGCTATGCTCTGATCATCAGAAATAACAGTATCTCCAACTTTAATAGAAATAAGATCATTTGTACCTTTGCGCTTCGATTTCACATAGGACCAAAAAGGTTTCGGGTTGTTGTTTTCTTTCAACTCTTGTGCAAGGTTACCAATATACTTCCACCGGGCTTCATTGCATTGTTTCTTGAGAGTATTATTCAGGTTCCTGTATTTAGCCCAAACGCTTTCTTTCATAGTTGTCTTGGCCTTTCTGTAGAGTGCCTTTTTCTTCTTACATAGTTTAATCAATTCGTTGTTAATCCAGGGAGCATTTGGTCTTTTATTCTTCACCTTAATCTTGGGTATACATTCTTCCACAGCAGAGAAAAACAGGTCCTTCCATGAAACCCAATTATTATTAATATCATCATCCATAAGTGCACAATTCCATGGAATAAAATGCCTTAATAACCTCTTCAAATGTTCCCAGTCAGCTTTTTTATAACAATAAACAAACCTCTTAGATTTACGGACTCCGTATGGCTCGTGAATTCGTCGGAAAGTCACCGAGTCATGGTCCGAAAACAGTTCGCCCACAGAAACATCATCGACGATATCCTCGTTCGTTGTCAAAACCAAATCTAAATTATTACTCTCTCTTGTCGGTTTAGCGACAAGTTGTACCAGGAAATTATCATGGATTATATCAGCAAGCAAAACATATTGTTCTATATAGCATTCAGTGGTCGCGAATTAAGCCAGTCAAAGTCACTCAAATTAAAATCACCTACAAATACAATTTCTGATGTTGAAATCATACTAAGTGCGGTGTGAAGATCTTCTAAAGGTTTAGATTCGCTATTCGGAGGCCTGTAGAAAACTCCCAAAGTAATTAGTCTGTTTGACTAATTTATTATGTTACTAGATAAATATCTAATTACGCCATTGTAAATAACTAGCTTTTTAGAATATTTTTCGGCTACTTTTTCATGTCCTTGCTGTTCTACGTATTTTCTTCGTCACTGGTTTGGCGACCGGGGACCTCTGGCCTCTTCTGTTTTCAACCTTTTCACAAGCGAGCATGTCGTTCCAAGGTTTGCTAGCGGACTAGAAACATGCTTCCCTGTCATGCTTGGAACCTGACGATTCATGACAACGTTTTATCTTCGTAAAACATTAGGGCAAGAGGGCAGTAGCCATTTTCCTGCAAATACTGCCCTCTTGGCTTCTTTCATTCGGCACCCGGGTTTTGCAAAACTAAAATTCCATCTGTTTCCGCTTCTTTCGAAATATTTCCACTTTTTTCTACTTGCGCGGCTCCTGATACGGTTTGAAAGAAATTCTGTAGTTCCTCTTGGTTTTCAGCAGTTTTTATACTCATTAGATTTAACTCTAAGCCTTTTACTGTTATTCGTCGTTTTTTAATCCTAGTAAAAATAAAAAATAGCTTATATTAATAGAATGTCTCGTTTTTATCTTTATGGCTTCCTTGGGTTGTTTATGAATTACTAAAACTTTAGGATACACCCCCCACCCCCACCCCCCCCACCCCCAACCCCCCATTCCACCTTTTTCGATTATTAATCAAAAACATACCCTAACCCTAATCACTTTTTCAGGGGGTTTAAACTATTTTTACC
Organism: Corallium rubrum; assembly: GCA_964035015.1. Classification (NCBI taxonomy): domain Eukaryota; kingdom Metazoa; phylum Cnidaria; class Anthozoa; order Scleralcyonacea; family Coralliidae; genus Corallium; species Corallium rubrum. The sequence goes on from OZ035997.1 coordinate 26,133,121, forward strand.
TTAAACTTAACCATGTTTTTAAACATTTCAAGAGAGTGGTAAGTTGGAGTTTTCTTCAGATTTAAAATAGACTTATTTACCTGTATCCTTCACCTTGTTCCACATCCTAAGGGATGGCATGTCATGTTGTGTGACTGGATCCGAACACCTGTTTTATGCCCTGTTTTTGGTTTATTCCTGATTTTATGATTTATTTTAAACAAAAATGCTGATAATCCCACAGGGAAAGGGTAAGAATCCTCGTGATCTCCTTGGCATATGCAATGATGGTCATCTCAACCCAAGAAAAGATGGGAATAATCATCAATTATATTATTTCATATACATATAATGGTGTTCCCTCCTCACCTTTTCTATTACCCTTTTCTCACATTGATTGACTTTGTACAATCAATCTATCCACAGGTAAAACAAGTCTAAAAAAGACAGAGACCATGGCAGAGTTCTTCTCTTACTCTTACTCATTCTACTTCCTCTTCTTCCTCTTCTTCCTCTCCTCTTCCTCTTTTTCTTCTTCTTCTTCCTCTTCTTCTTCTCCCTATTCTTCTCCTTCTGCTTCTCTTTCCCTCTTGGAACTGGGCAGATGCCCTTCAACCCCCGAGTTGATGGCTTCCCTTTCCCCCTTTTCGTATGAGGACTTAGAATCAGGTGGATTTGGAAGAGGAGGCCAAATTGCTGGATAGCCCTCCACCAACACCCAATGAACTAGTAGTTCCGACAAACAAGGACATAATTCGATTACGGAACCACAAGAAACATTTGAAGAAACTTCGAAAACACGACAACACTTTTATTTTCCCTGAAGGGCTAAAGATCAACATTGAACCAACTGTTCAACTGGATCAGGATTTACTAAAAAAATGGAAGCAGTGTCAATTGGCCTGCTCCATCAAATTGCGCAATATCTTAATTACTCACCATGAAAATGAAATCTTCCATTTAACCAATACTGCCGATGAACAAACCATCCCAAAACTCATGGAAGTTAAAACAGTTTGTCCTCCTTCCGGAAAGGATTTTTTATGCTAAATTCAAGCTCCTCAAACCATAAAGGTTTCTTACCAGAGGCAGGAGCTATTAAATCTTTCCTTGGTTCCTCCGTTAGACGCAAAAGCTCTAAATTTAAAGAAAAGAAAAAATTACGAAAAAATCTTATTCTTTCTACTAACAAAAAATTAATTGTCAATCTTACAAATCAGATTCTGCCTGAGCAACTAACTTCTATCCTCTCCAGGGGGCTTAAGTTCATACCCACACCCTCACAGACCAAATTACAAACAATTTTAGACTCTTTTAACAGGTTTTGACGTTCAATGTATACAAAAAAATTTTCCGGGACTTACCCAATCAGATTTCTTTTCCACTCCATATTCCGAGTACCTGGGATCCTCCACTTCCTCTCAGTTACAATCTTTCGGCCTACATGTCATCTGTGCTACATTCAATTGTAAGTGCATATGGCATGTCTCACCTTTCCCCTTCTACTCTCAACATCACTCAGGCAGAGTTTCGATTTCTTTCCAACTATCAGCAGAGCAGAGATTACATCATTAAGCCTGCTGACAAGGGAGGTGCCATCGTCATCTGGTCTTCAAAAGACTACGAGGACGAGGCACACTCTCAACTTAACAATCCTTTATATTACGAACATATTTCTGCTGATCCAAGAACAACTATTTCTGAACTAACATTTTCTATTTCGAACTATATCCTGTCTCTGGTGGAGAACAATATTATTGATCAAAAAACCTCCAAATTTCTTCCACCAGACACATCTTCAAGGATCCCACTATTCTATTTACTTCCAAAAATTCATAAACCCAATGTGCCTGGTAGACCAATAATTTCCGGCTGCGGCTCTCCAACAGATCATCTCTCGGCTTTTGTTGATTTTCATTTAAAACCTATTGTTCAAACATTACCATCATACATTAAAGATACAAATCATTTTCTCGCAACTATTTTTACTATTCCTTCACCCTTACCAAAGGGTACCATTTTGGCCACCATTGATGTGAAGTCATTATATACCAACATCCCTACCAATGAGGGGATTGATTCGGCCTTACAAGCCTTATCAGACCTTCATGGTAGGTCCTGGCCCCTTTTACTGGTTATCGAACAATTCCTTCATTATATCCTGGAGGAAAACTACTTTACGTTTAAAGATAAATTTTACCTTCAGAAACACGGCACGGCCATGGGTACCAAAATGGCCCCTTCTTTTGCAAACATCTTCATGGGATCGCTGGAGAGCTCCTTTTTCAACACACTCTCCAGTGATCTCATGCCATACATTTGGAAGCGTTTCATCAATGATGTTTTTCTGATTTGGACACATGGACTTGACAAGTTTGTTGAATTCATGAATCTCCTAAATTCGTTTCACCAAACAATCAAATTTGAATATACACTCATTCCTTTTCTCATGTTGATTTCCTTGATACCACAATTTATTTCACCAACCAAATGACTTTCGAATCAGATATTTTTATTAAACCTACAGATTGTTTACCGCTTTTGTATCGAAATTCATATCACCCAGAGAGTTGTAAGAGGGGCCTTGTCTATAGTCAGATGACGAGATACCGAAGGTTAATCACCAATGACCAACACTTCCACCAAAGGTCTCAAAATCTGAGAGTTACCCTGCTTGGTCGTGGCTACCATGATTCGGATACCTTGCCGATTTATGGACAGGGCCACCACTTACACTCAAGCCGATTTACTCAAACCAAAAGAAAATAACAGTGATCCAATCTTACCATTTGTTGTTCCTTTCGATACTCAATTTACCAACCTTTCACATATAATTTCTCAGACAACATCGGTCCTACATCGAAAATGACAAAATTTTATCACAACTATGGCCAACAGCTCCTCAGTGTCGTTGCTTACCAACGCCACAACAATTTGAAGGAGACATTTGTCCATTCTAAATTATAATTCTCTACTTCTCACCTTTTCCCTTCTTTCATTTCATCTTTATCTTCTTTCTTCAACTCTTACTTTCTGCCTATGGTTTCACAAAAAATGGTAATACGAGGAGGAATATTGACAATGGGTTCAAGCCATTATCCGGGTTGAAAGGACACAACGAAGGAAACTTTTCATGAATCTTCCACATTTGGATAAAGAAGATGCATCATTCAGGAATCGAGCATTCAACCTTTTTACATAACATATATAGCCAATCAGCTACAAAGCAGAGAATCAAGAGTTTTCTTTCAACCTTTCCTTTGGCAGTTGTCTGGCCTCATCTTACAAGATTATAACATGTCGGGAAACAGCCAAATCATTCAACCAAAGATGTTCAACAACTACAAGACTCGATGCAACACAAACTTCAATGAACAATTCTATTATCAATACATACAGTATATTAGTTGTTTCTATGGATATTAATTATTAATTTTAATTAATTAATGCATTATTTAAATTATTTATTATTATAATGCATACATCTTAGACAGAGTCTAAGAATGTTTCAAGTTTATCTGAAGGCGATTCCACATTTATTTAGACTTAATTTAAGTCGGTTCTAAGGTCAATAATTCAAGTTGGATTAACCATTGTTAATTAACATAACATCTTTTACCTAACATTGACTTAGTTTCTATAACCTTACAACAATCATCGCTGGACATACTAGTTATCACCGAAACGTGGCTCACTTCGGACATGGACAATGGTATGTTGAATATTCCTGGTTATATGCTTACTCGTCTCGATCGCGATTTTAAGAACGGTGGGGGAATCGCAGTTTACACCAAAAATTATATTTCGCTTAAAGTAAACCGGGATTTGTCTGCCCCAAGTTCAGGTGATGGAGAAATTGAACAACTGTGGTTGGAATGCAAATTTTCCAAAGCTTGTCCTTTATTACTTGGTTGTATTTATCGCCCTCCTGAATCAACAAGCGATCAATTTGAAAAACTTTACCTAAATGTTGAACATGCTGTGATAAATTATAAGAACATTGCGATTATTGGAGATTTAAACTGTGACCTACTTCGGGCTGACTATTCACATACAAAACTTCTAATTAGACTGTTTGAAACACATTATTTAACCCAGTTGATTAAACAGCCAACGCGAATTACAAATAACAGCGGTACATTGATTGATGTAATAGCCGTCAACAATGAATCCCTTGTTGTTGACTCAGGGTTCCTTGAGTCAAACATAAGTGATATTCTATTGTCTATTGTATCATCAAGAAAAAAATTAAGAAACCGAAAGTATGTTACAAAGAATTTCGATCATTAAAACACTTTGAAGCCAGAGCTTTTCAAAATGACCTCCAGAGTGTCCCATGGGATGCAATAAAACCCTTTGATGATATTGAGGATAGTTGGAATGCATGGAAATGTCTGTATCTTGAAGTATTGAACAAGCATGCTCCAATTAAAAGAATAAAGATCCGTCAAAAAGGGAAACCCTGGTTTACATCAGATCTACATGCTATGATCATCCAGAGAGATAAGATTTTTAAAAAAGCGTCAAAGTCAACAAACGAAAAAGAGAAGAAAAATCTATGGGAAGGCTATTTGGCGATGCGGAACAAAATTAAGATTTCAGTTAAGCAAGCTAAAGCCGAATATTATAATCGGTTAATTATGAGAAAAAACAATGTCCTAGAGAACTATGGAGAATCATAAGACAAGTTTTTCCATCATCCAAGCATAGTTCAAATTTCTCTGAATGTGACGATACGAAGGCCTGTGCTGAAAATTTCAATAAATATTTCACCAATATAGGTGAAAAAATACAGTCGGAACTCGGATCAGTGGGTAACGAATTCAACTTCCCCTTTAATGTCACATCTCGATTTGAATTAAATCAAGTTGCACAATCCGAAGTAGTGCAGATTATCTCAAGTTTATCCAGTGATAAAGCTACTGGTATCGATACTATTGACATTAGGACATTGAAGATAGCGGTAGGCGTTCATTCCGTACTGGAATCCATCACTTATTTAATTAACCTCTCGATAGAACAGTCTGTCATACCTGCAGAGTGGAAATCAGCTGTGGTAACTCCAATTTTTAAAAGTGGTGATAAAAATATCAAATCGAATTTTCGACCGATTTCGGTTCTTCCTATTTTATCGAAGGTGTTGGAGAAATTGGTATGCAAACAGTTGATAACTTATCTAAATGAAAACTCTTTGCTATATAAATTTCAATCAAGTTATCTCAAGGGTTTTTCTACGATCACGGCTTTGACCTGTATAACGAATGATATGTTTAATTCAATGGAAAATAAAGAAATCACATTACTTACTCTATTAGATCTTAGCAAAGCCTTTGACAGTCTGGATCACAGAATGCTTGTGGACAAGCTCCATAAATATGGTATTACCGGCACACCTCTAAAGTGGTTTACAAACTATTTGGCCGACAGAACACAATGCGTAAAGATTGGTTGCACAAGGTCAGATCCTTTGAAAGTAACCTGTGGTGTCCCTCAAGGATCTGTTTTAGGTCCTATTCTTTTCATACTCTACATCAATGAATTGCCGGAAATTCTTGCTCAACACTCTATTTATAGCGGATGGGAACCGTCAAATTTACATCTTTATGCCGATGACCAGCAATTGTATAAAAGCTGCCGGGTCTCAGAGTTGAACGAGTCATTGAATCAGATGAGATCGGAGCTTATACATATAAATGATTGGCTGATTGCAAATAAATTGAAACCAAATGTTGGAAAGTATAAATTTCAAATCATTGGAACAAAAAACCAACTTTCAAAAATAAATGACATCGAACAGATTAAGTTGGACATTGGTGAAGAGTGTATCAGGCCGGAGGACACTGTAGTCAATCTGGGTATGACGCTCGACCAGGATCTTTCATGGAGACCACACGTCCAGAGGCTCTGGAAAGAAAGTATTGGTAAACTTCGGCAACTGAAATCAATTCGTGAGTGCATGCCGAGAGAGACTTTTAAAGATCTTGTAAACTGTGTAGTTTTGTCTAAAGTGGAATATGGCAACATTGTCTATGGTAATGCTAACAAGGGTGTTCAAGATATCGTGCAGATAATTCAAAATGCAGCTGCAAAAACTGTAACTAAGTCAAGAAAGTTTGACCATGTAACACCTTTACTAAACGAATTAAATTGGCTTCGTATGTCTGATCGTTGTTACTTGCAGCGTTGTTCCCTACTTTATAAATGTTTAAATGGAGATGGTCCAACATATCTTTCGGACAAATTAATACCTTTGTCATATAAGCACAATTATCGAACAAGATCGGCGGCAAATGGACACTTGGCCATTCCCAAGCCACGTACGAACAGTAAAATAAGATCGTTTGAATATTGGGCGCCAGTTTTATGGAATAGTTTGCCATTAGGTATTAGGGAAAAAACAAATCTAAGTAGTTTCAAAATGGCCGTTAGGGCCAATTTTAAGTAACCATTGTAAATAGGTACTAAATAGTAACTTAACTAATATGACAGTAACTTTTGATAGATTATAATATAGTAATAACTTTAATCTGTAAACAGAGTGTAAAATGAAAAACCACTCCGTGGATTTTTCACTCTTTAATAAACTTCATTCATTCATTCATTCATTCATTCATTCATTCACGAACTTTCAGCTTTTCCTTCGTTGTTTTGTAATATTTTAAAAGTTATTTGTTATAAAATTTGTTTAATTCCTTACCTACTCATTTCCATCTCTCCAATTTGGATGTTTTCGGATCCTATTTTCCTCCGATCCTCAATTTTTCGACCAATTAATTTCCTGTAACCGTTGTGATTTTAGTCAAATTTATCACGTTTTTTAAAAAATTTTCTCATGGATAACACAGGATAACCGCTATCCCCTTCAATCCCTTACCTATTTTCCCTAAAGTTCCCTCGATTCCCACACAGTGCGCCTTTCAGCTCAGATTTCTTGGCGCGAAAATTCAGTTTCGACATTTCATGTAAGTTTTTAACTTTTATTTATTTGATATTCTACAGTAATATTCTAGTGAGTAATCCTGTGTTTAGATATACCCATTCTACATTTCTAATTTAATTTTTGAAATTTTTCACGCAATACTTTTCGATTTATTCCCAAATTTCAATTTTTCCGATACGGTCGGTCAAAAATACCCCCGGGGCCCCCAGAGTTTTTTCGCTTCATTTTTCAAATTTTTCCTCTTCAATAATTAGTTCCGCTCTAGTTTGTTGTTCTATTATGTTACTAGATAAATATCTAATTACACCATTGTAAATAACTAGCTTTTTAGAGTATTTTTCGGCTACTTTTTCATGTCCTTGCTGTTCTACGTATTTTCTTCGTCACTGGTTTGGCGATCGGGGACCTCTGGCCTCTTCTGTTTTCAACCTTTTCACAAGCGAGCATGTCGTTCCAAGGTTTGCTAGCGGACTAGAAACATGCTTCCCTGTCATGCTTGGAACCTGACGATTCATGACAACGTTTTATCTTCGTAAAACATTAGGGCAAGAGGGCAGTAGCCATTTTCCTGCAAATACTGCCCTCTTGGCTTCTTTCATTCGGCACCCGGGTTTTGCAAAACTAAAATTCCATCTGTTTCCACTTCTTTCGAAATATTTCCACTTTTTTCTACTTGCGTGGTTCCTGAGACGGTTTGAAAGAAATTCTGTAGTTCCTCTTGGTTTTCAGCAGTTTTTATACTCATTAGATTTAACTCTAAGCTTTTTACTGTTATTCGTCGTTTTTTAATCCTAGTAAAAGTAAAAAATAGCTTATATTAATAGAATGTCTCGTTTTTATCTTTATGGCTTCCTTGGGTTGTTTATAAATTACTAAAACTTTAGGATACAACCCCCCCCCCCCCCCCCCCCCAACCCCCCATTCCACCTTTTTCGATTATTAATCAAAAACATACCCTAACCCTAATCACTTTTTAGGGGTTATTTCTTCTCAAAAAATAAAAGATACCCTTCCCCCATACCCCCAAATTTTCTATCTATTTCCAATTCTAAAATGAACCCTAACCCTAATCACTTTTTCAGGGGATTTAAACTATTTTTACCTTAAACTTAACAGTGTTTTTGCGGATACTGGTTGCTAAACCATATCTGCTATGTCATGAGCGCGGTTGTGTGTTTGTGTGTGTGTACGAATGTTTTCGTCAATCACGTGATCAACGCAAACGACCAATAGCGGATCCGAATCAGCATACTTCAGAAGTCTTATTTGTATATCCGAAGGGTTTATGAACGTGTACCAGAACAATGAATGGAAGATAGAAAGTTGTTACAGGTAATGAACATTTGCGCGCTATCACAAGACGCCAAGAAATATATGACAAGTCGACAGCTGACAGTGGGCTACTGGTCTGTTGGTATAAATTTGAACGGTTTTGAGAATTTTTGCGGATTGTCTCATTTTCAGCATTTTAATACATTTTTATGTACATGTATGTATGTACTGTTGTTTTATACTATAAATACAAGCGCGCGGTGACTGCATATTTACATGCAATACTTTCTCTTGTTCATCTCAGCATCACGTAATCAAACCATACAAGGTGTTTATACTCTAATAATTCCGGAACGCGTTTCGACTTTGTCGCCCAAACGATAAGCTTTCCAAGGACGAAGAAACAGTGTCAGCGCTTGTTTGGCTTCGGATTAAAGATATGATCTTTCTGAACTCTGAATGCCCTTTTAACTATTAAATGTTTGAAGTGTTTACGTGTTAGGCACGCAGAATCCACTGTGCTTACACTCGAGCGAAATTAAAGCGATATAAGTATCATATTTTTTAATGCGATTATAGGGACCGCGTTTCATGTTTTAACTAATTTTCAAGTGTACTGTTGACATGTTAGGCCCTTGGCCAAGATGTCTTAGCTATATGCAGTGCTTCCACTCAGCTAAAGCAAAATTTCCTTTTTTTATCCTTCTTTTTAGCAAAATTTCCTTCCCAAAATCTGAAATTTCCTTCCAGTTTTCCTTCCAAAATCTCTTATAAATCCTTCATCTAAAGATTAAAATTTGGATCGTAACACTTCACCAGTTTGCTTAGTAGCTCGACGATCGAAATTGTGCATGGCAAAGCTCGCAACGAGAAATACGAATGTGGTCCGAACATTTCTGACGCTTTCCGAGGTCCGGAAGTATTAGGGAGTTCGGGCGCGGGCGGTAGGCGGGTAACGCGAAATACCTTGCATGAAGCATGGTTGTTGTTGCGATCAACGCCTCGAATTTTAATTTATTAAATATCAGCAAATGGTTCAACGGATAGTTAAATTGCTGTGTAGTCGAGTTAAGCGATTCAAGAGAAGAGATTTGATCGTTTATATATACTCTTCAAGGGAGAGACGACGAGTACAGAACAGCCGTCATTAATAATTCCAAACAGTGAAATAAAAAGTGTGCTGCGTAGACAGTGTTATTAATAAACTAGACTGAAAGTCAGCCGCCGGGTCTCATCTCGTTCTATTAACTCCTGAGATGAGATCGGCGGCTGGCTTTCAGTCCAGTGTTAAACAACAATCGAAATGTAGTAAGGTTAGATATACTGCCGAAACAGAGAACGTAGCCGTATGAGTCTAACGTTTCAAGCGAAAGCTTCGTCAGAGGGAAAACCAAGGGCCTTCGCTCGAAACGTTAGACTCCTACGTTCTCTGTTTCGGCAGTATATCTAACCTTACTATATTTCGATTGTTATTAATAATTCCAGACATCGTCACGATCTCATGCTTCGCCAAAGCATACACGGTAAATACTAAATATCATACTTTTACCAAATCCAGTTGGCAAAATTGCAATATTCTCTACCAAGCAATAGATATCCAATTGCAATTCGTTGTCGCTTAAAGAATTCAATACCTGTGTTCAATACTTTCTCTGTTTCTCAATACAATCAATATTCTGACCAATCAGAATGCTCCGTCACCCAGCGGACGGAGAGAACTCAAAAAGATATGGTTTTTGGCAGGCGGTATTTCGCATTGCCCGCCTACCGCCCGCGCCCGAACTCCCTAATACCGCCAGCTACGCAGGCTAGCATTTAGGCCCTGCATTAAGTTAGACAGTGGCCATTTTCAGTTTTTAATTGTGAAATTCTAATCAACTAACAATTCGCAATTACATTCCCAAACTGTATAACTAATAAAGAAAAGCTTCAAGTTTACAAAAATTTTACAAACTTTTTAGTCCTTTGGAAACTAGAATAATTGACAGATAAAGGTTTGAAACATAACGTCATTATCAATTTACGCTTTGTACCGGTTTGCAGTTGCAAGTGAGGTGGAACTCATCTTCTGACGAGGTTGATCCTGGACTCAAGTCAATCTTATGCACCTATCAATTGAAAGCCCGACTCCCCCCACCCCGGGACTGGGTGGGGATTTGATTTGCTAAAATTTGATTTTGCATAAAATGCTTTCAAATGCTATAAAATTCCCCACATTTCCACCTTGTCCCGGGGTGGGGGGAGTTGGGCTCTCAATTGATAGGTGCATTATTGCTAGAAAATAGAATTGCAAACATTGAGTGTAGCAGTCTTCCACTTAAAACCCTATTTAACCCCACACATCCTCGCGGATACACGTTTTTGAACAAAAGTAAAAAATAAGCAGTTTCATCAACAATTTTATTACTGAAAAAGTTCGAATTTCAATATTTCCTTCCATTTTCCTTCCATATGACCAAATTTCCTTCCAATTTCCTTCCAAATTTTATTTCCTTTTTTTTTCCTTCCAAATGCCAAAATTTCCTTTTGGAAGGAAATTTCCTTCCAAGTGGAAGCACTGGCTATATGTCTGATTGTCTGTATATATACGCAGAAATAAATCAACTGTACAGTACTTGGTATTGCTTGAGTTACATGTAGGCGTATAAAATACTTATTCAAAAAGCGCGTTGGTCATTGTTGAGACAAATCAATTCATGTGTTACCAGAGTCTAATGTAGTAAAGATTATAACGAAAGCGATATATTATCACATTCTTTTAACAATGCGATCAGCGATCGGGTTTCTTGCTTTTCCCAATTTACCTATAAAATTGTCATTTTAAAATTAGAGTTAAGATTAGGGTTGGGGCCGGGCTTCGGTTAGGGATTGGGTTGGAGTTTAAGTTTATTAAGGGCATTTAAAAATTAATAATTATTGTCGATTCTAGATGATACGTGAGAGCATATGCTGATATGTCGCAAGGTTATCAAGCATTTTCAGTATGTTTTAGTGAACAATTTACGTTGTTCAATCATTATCTATAGGTCAAATAGATACCAGTATCCGCATGTACGCATTGCGTACCTATTTTTAAACATTTTAAGAGAATATGGTAAGTTGGAGTTTCCTTCAGATTTAAAATAGACTTATTTACCTGTATCCTTCACCTTATTCCACATCCTAAGGGATGGCATGTCATGTTGTGTGATTGGATCCGAACACCTGTTTTATGCCCTGTTTTTGGTTTATTCCTGATTTTATGATTTATTTTAAACAAAAAAGCATTTACAATACATTTAATTAACTCCTTCACTACCGAGGACTCTTCACTTGACAAGTAAAATCATCTGGGGTTAGACAGAGTAAAATACTAAACTCTGCTTCGTTCGAAAACGAACCATACGATAGGCAAAAAGTGACAACAAAGCCTTAGAAATAAATTTGCAAACTTACCTTGTTTTTAAAAAGCCCCACTCCACAGAAAAATTCGCATCACCTATAGAAAAACATAAAACAAATAGTTTTTTAAATGGTCCTTTTATAGTTACTGATTAGGCTGGAAGCACACCATGAAGTTTTTGAGAATAAAAATACTTCTAAAATTGTTCGTAAATTTTGTCTAATAGAGAAGATCGATGTTTTGTTTAGGTGGGAAACCTTAACCCCTTGGTGATTGGCAGCTGCTCCGCTTGACAAGTGTTAGCCAGAGGAAAATACTAAAGCCTGAATCTGTCCCAGAAGACTGATTCAATCAGGAAGAAGTTACTGATGATTTTTTGAATTGTTATTAAGGCGACATGCAATGCAAAGTGTTTTCTTCATTATATTAAACTACACGATAATGTAGACCATGTGGCATAAAATTTCAACGGAAAATTTCTTCAATTTTTAAATATATTGATGTTTTTGTAACTGGAGATCACGTCAAATTCAAAATAGCACATTGCCGGAAATGCCTTCCGAAAATATCAAACGTGACGTCACAGTTGACACTGCCCCAAAATTGTCATGAAATACGCTTTGTAGACGCTTCTTTGGCGTACTAAATAATTTTTAATTTAAATAACGATTTAAATATAAAGCTATAGATAAAAAACTTAGGTCCTTCCACTGTTTTGGAATAAAGGCGGGAAAATATCTCACTATATTGTCAGAAGTAGATCTCCGAAGTATTTGAAAGCTTATAGTTTTTCAACTACACCGAATTTCTTAACCAAACTTTGTCAACTTAATTACTATATTATATACTTTTAGATAAAGGAAACCTGTTTTGATGTTATATTTAACCACTATTACCCAGAATAGGGGGAAAGTTTAGTCTTTTAACGGTGTTATGTATCTATAGCAGCTTTTGCTAGTATATTAAATATAGCAAAAGTAAAGTGCAAAGCTGGTGAACTGCAGAGGTTTTTGGCAATGAAATACTGACGTTTCGAGGGAAGCCCCTTATTAGAGTAATCATGCACAGAGTAATATAAAAGTAGAGTGCTGCGTCGGCAGCATTTTGGATAGAGCAAAGTGAAAAGGTGCATGGTAAACTGATAAGAGTTTTCGCAACGAAATACTGACGTTTCGAGCGGAGCCCTCCATCAGAACATATAAAAAACTACCCTATTTATTGAGGGTAACGTATGACAGTATTTAGATACTGATAACCAGATGGTCCCCTTCATTGATGGAACTAGTTCATAGAATTAACTTGAGAAACTATGGTGTTGATTTTACAAGGGGAGGCGAACCTGAGACCTCGGTGAAAAACACTCGAAGCACCACAGGAGAGAACCAACAACTCTACTCACATTAAGCTAAGGTGGTCACCCATCCAAATACTATATGAGAGGCAGCGCTCTAACAGCTTATGCTATCAATGCCCCCATACCTTTTTCTGAAAGCGTAAGTAGGTCATCTGTTCCAGAGGCGTTTTTAGCAGCTGTGAATTGCAAAAGAACCAGATATAAGAAGTGTAGACATCTTCGGAACTTTAAACATGGGTAACCTATGATTTGAACTGAAGCAGCAGTTGTCATCTTCAAAGCTGTAATCCTTATTAAAAGAAATACTTTTAAGATTGTGTATATACTTCAGATTGAAGCTGAATAATTACTCGAAATAATTATTTTATATTTCTATTAGTCTCTCTCTATATAAATACAATGCCACAATGTAGACAGATTGAATTGTCCTTTTTTGTCAAGAAACGTTTGACCAGCTGGACACACGAGCAACTGATAAAACACTTATGAAATAATATTGTCGAAAGAAAAACATTGTTTATCGCAGCTACGAACAAGGAAAACAGTCCGTTCCACAAAATATTAGAGAGCTTAAGCAAATACACCGCGAACGTCAAGGACAACGTCCTTAATACAATAGAATTTTCCTCACATGTACACAACAAAGAAGATGAATAATTTTTAGTCCCAAGGGTAACTTAATACGCCGTTCCCGTTCTACATACAACGTTATTCAGATCATTTTCACGTCTTTAGGACAACGTTAACTCGTGGAATGGCGAAACCCGTAGTCGAGTTTGACTTCAAACTATGCAACGAAATCCTTTTAGAACGAACTCTATATGGTTTTGGATGTCGAAAAACATACTTTAGGTATTCAATACTAACGTATTAGTTTCTGCTAGATATTGAACTTTACATTGCCGTCGTTGTCCTAGTTTGCTTAAGTTCCCTATTCACTTAGCACAAACTCGGGCATGTTAGCTAAATGTTTATTAGCATATATATATATATATATATATATATATATATATATATATATATATATATATATATATATATACGTGTGGGGTTTGGTCTACGAAACGCAAAGAGTGCTCGATAACATATAGTTAGAGCAAATATAGATTTTCGCTTACCTCAAAAGTCTGCAACAGGCTGTTTCATCTAAAAAAGAATCTTCAGGATCTGCCTGAAGATTCTTTTTTACATGAAACAGCCTGTTGCAGACTTTTGAGGTAAGCGAATATATATATATATATATATATATATATATATATATATATATATATATATATATATATGCCAAGGGAATGCAAGCTAGTATATAGGCAACCGAAAAACCGTGCTTTTCACCATTTGCCAATTTGCCACGAAGATAGACACACCAGGTTTAGATAATTTGCGTCCCACCCACCTCCCCTCGGCTGCAACACGCCCACTTGGCTTCGCCATATTCTGCCTTTAGCTGAAAATTGTTTGTCCCCAATCGTCTTAATCCCACCTTCAGTCAAAGGCATTGTGTGGCGGAGGGAGCAGTGAGGATATATTTGATATATTTATCATTTATAGACCTGGAGCGAGGGGAATTCGATGAAATACTACCCCGAGGTATGATATATCATCCCGAGGGGTAATATTTCATCGAATTCCCCGAGCGAAGGATCTATAAATTATATATTATATCGAAACATATATATTAACCTTTCCAACAAAAACCTTAAATAATGTTAATAAAGTTCGCTTAGCTTAACTTTTGTCCGCTTTTTATTGTCTGTTTCCATTTTGTTGGCGACCTTAAACGTGGGATCACTGAGTGGTAGAGGATGGAAGTGGCCGATACCTGATGGAAAGAAGGAAGATTGATGTGATGTGTGCGCAGGAAGTGAGGTGGAAAGCGTCGAGAGCAAGAGAGATTGGAGCTAATTACAAATTGTACTACATCAGCAGTGAGGACAAGAGGAATGGCGTTGGAATCATACTGCGAGGGGATTTGAAGAAGACACTGGTGGAAGTAATAAGTTTGAACGACAGATTAATGGCGTCAGCGGGAGAGCGCGGGGGAGACTCTGGGGAAATTGGATTTAATTACCCCTGAAATGAGGGGTTCCGGTGGTTATGCGCATGTTCGTAGCCTGAGCTGCTGTGCACAATGTGCTGTATGTTCAGATCATGAGTTCGTTTCAATTTTGTTTCAAAATACCCTCCATGCAGATCAAATGCACGTTAAAATTGTCGGAAAGGGACTGACACTGCTGGTTGTGGCAGTCGACATAAACATCCTTGAAATCCAAGGTAAAATATCAATTCACGACGCCAATATCGTCCTCGATAAAAAGCCTTTAATCCTTTACGAGTTGCGAAGCTGATTCCTTCTTTAATTGTTTTAAATATATGCTTTTTCGTTGTTTAAATTGTTTTATTTATACATCAAGTATAGCGACAAATGACACCAAGGTTTGTTTCGTTTATTGCGATTATTTGCTATTCGAAATTCGTCTTTACTTGTTTATGAAGTTTGTTTCAATTGTTTGTGTCATTGAGATCTTGAGAGAAGAGAAGAAGAAGAGATGTAAAGGAGGCGTCTAAATTTGAAGATATATATATATATATATATATATATATATATATATATATATATATATATATATATATGTTTATTGAATAAAGCAATATATGACAATCTGTATGTTTTGAATCGATGAATTCAATAAATTTAAATGAACCAATCAAAACGGAGAATCAATCCAGTTTCCCCAGAGTCTCCCCCGCGCTCTCCCGCTGACCAAAGAGGGGGTGACTATGGGCTCGAGATTGCGGCTGGGCGCATCGGCTTTATTCCTTGTCCGTGACGTAATGAGTTAATATTTAAATAATTTATAATTATGCAAATAACACAAAGGACCATGCATCTCTCTTCTTTATTGACTAAAAACTGCCAGTGGGATGTACAGTCGGTGCACACATTTTGTCAATAAAACCGATGATCGAAAATATTTTACGCTTGCTAGTTGTAGCAAGACAAGTATCGGGCGAAGATTACGTCGGTAGAACGCCGATCTTGATATTCTGATCACAGACTCTTGTTTGCCTTCGTCGAGTGGAAAAGATTAAAGGCGAAAGACTTCTTTCAGGAGTTATAGCACCCGATAAACTACGATGTACAATTTATTGTCAGTTGAACGCGTGATTTTATCACTATTCATACTGTTTTGACATTTGCTGACGAGAATGTTTTGCTGCACTCTATTTATAACATGCAGTGGGCCATTGGTCAATCACATTCAAGTGGTTCCACGGTCAATTCAGTTTTGATATATTGCTGTCGTGTTGTTAGCTTTCAGCTGTTAGCTGTTAGGTTTGTTAACACATAGCCAATCAACGATCAGACCGCTCCTACATGCATGCATGTGTTGAAAAGATATTTGACAACTTCCGACTGCCAGGGTCGAAGCTGAGATGTCAGTTTGGTAGATGGAAACGAGTACTAGTATTTGTCTGATCTCGTTTGATCTTTCATGGACGCCATGACACTATAAATACATTCAAGACGAACTCTTTATAATTTGGTGAGTATTTTGGACATGAGTTGCAGTGAATTTGAAGGTGTGATCTACAACAGTTTTCGTAGGTTGTATGGAGGCATCAACATGAGGACAAAAGGTTTTCAAAGCCTCGTTAATAAATTTACCAAATCGAGCGGCCAAGTTAGCCAATATTTTGAGCAGATAGAGATAGAAAGGATATAAACCTTCTTCGGAGGGCAAAGCAACCTCTTCGGAGGACTATTAAATCTCTTTGGAGGGTAAATTTATTTTTTTTATTTTATTAAACTTTGCCTACAACTTACAGAGAAAATATATATATATATATATATATATATATATATATATATATATATATATATATATATATATAAGAATGTCAGAGTCAAAATCATATAGATTAGAGTGCTCAATACCGAAGCAGAGCGGATATAACAATAATAAAAGACAAACTTGGTTACTTCATTCGAATTTTATTTCACTACAGACTGTTTCGTATGGCAAGTAATACTTGCCACACTCATCAGGTGAATACTGCGGTTGTTGTTACACGCGAGAAACTTAATATGTGTTGATCTATGACGTACTTACATGTTTGAATAATTAATTATGAAAATGGTATGCGGCTGTCAACCAGCTAAATGTTTTCTGCGGTGTCTACAAGTTGATACGAGTTCGTTTCTGTTATTTAGAGAACATAGTTCAGGGTGGCAAATGATAATAAATTTTTCGTACAAGCATAGATTACAGCGCTTGGTAGCGTTAGAGTACGTTTTACACTTCTTAATTATTTTCCATTTCATATCAAATTTAATGTTAGAGTTCTTTAGTTTCCATATATGCTTGCTTAGTTCGGTGGCCGATTTGTGCTTTTCGTTTCTGAATGAGGCTAGGTGGAAAATGAGGCGGAATACCGCAACCAGAGAAAAGAATTGTAACTGCCGACAACAAAACCTTTGTCCACTTAACGGCAACTGCCTCACCAAAGGAATCGTCTACCAAGCTACAGTGCACACCAGAAACGACAACAAAGAAGAATCGTACGTAGGCCTAACAGAAAATGCCTTCAAAACAAGATACGCGAACCACCTAGCCTCATTCAGAAACGAAAAGCACAAATCGGCCACCGAACTAAGCAAGCATATATGGAAACTAAAGAACTCTAACATTAAATTTGATATGAAATGGAAAATAATTAAGAAGTGTAAAACGTACTCTAACGCTACCAAGCGCTGTAATCTATGCTTGTACGAAAAATTTATTATCATTTGCCACCCTGAACTATGTTCTCTAAATAACAGAAACGAACTCGTATCAACTTGTAGACACCGCAGAAAACATTTAGCTGGTTGACAGCCGCATACCATTTTCATAATTAATTATTCAAACATGTAAATACGTCATAGATCAACACATATTAAGTTTCTCGCGTGTAACAACAACCGCAGTATTCACCTGATGAGTGTGGCAAGTATTACTTGCCATACGAAACAGTCTGTAGTGAAATAAAATTCGAATGAAGTAACCAAGTTTGTCTTTTATTATTGTTATATATATATATATATAACTACAGACGGTACCGTTTCGGCCTTTTGGGCCTCATCAGTGTAGTGCTGATGAGCAGGATGAAGGTAACTGCTATTTACAGTTACCTTTGGTGCCTCACAAATTGTGGGACATCAAAACCATGCCAGAGCGCTCAAACTGCAAGCAGTGAGCGTGCGCACAATGCGTAAGCAGCAATGGCTCATCCTGTAGAGCGCTCAATATGACCTAAAGGCCATAGAGCGATATCTAACTACAGACGGTACCGTTTCGGCCTTTTGGGCCTCATCAGTGTAGTGCTGATGAGCAGGATGAAGGTAACTGCTATTTACAGTTACCTTTGGTGCCTCAGATATCTAACTACAGTATATATACAGTATGTATACGTATATATATATATATATATATATATATATATATATATATATATATATATATACGTATACATACTGTATATACTGTATATATATATACTGTATATATATATATCAACAATTCAACAATGATGTGAAAGTATATAGGCAGGGTAACCACAACAGTTATTACCAATTACTGTGGGCCCTTCTTCGGAGCACTATTATACCTCTTTGGAGGACAAAATAATCAACCTCTTCGAAGGAAACAAAACAAGCCTCTTTGGAGGTATGACTTGTGAGGAAACAAAATGAGCCTCGTGTGAGGAAACATGAGCCTCTTGTAAGCAAATTAAATTATAGAAGGAAACCATTTGTCATGCAACAATATACGAAATCTGTTGTAGTTCACAAGCAAAATAATGCTAGCATAGTACATTTAAATGGTGTACGCAATAACTATATTAATTCAGATCTTTGTTTAAATGATCACAGATCTTCTGTATTGAAGAACATTAATTAAACAGCCAAATGTCAAACGATATAGAGACCGCGAACCATCCAGAATACCTCTCAAAAATTATATTAGCCATGAGAAAGAGAAAAAATCGACGATCAATTAAGCAAGTTTTTAGAAGATCTACTCCTAAGTCATCTATTTTAAACAAGTTAGCTACCAATTACAAAGGATGTTGCCTAGAATTTGTTCACATGCAACATTTTTTCACTAAGTCCTTTGGGCATTTCATACCATCTGTTAATTTTGGTAAAGTTCAGAACAGCATTGACACAGAGCATTCCTTAAACAGTTTATGTATCACTGTCAATTTAAACTTTTCCAATGATGTCTCTGAAAAAAGATTTTAATGTCTGGAGATATTGAATTAAACCCAAGTCCTGTGCAAAACAACAATAATCAAGATAGACTACCATCACATTTATTATGAGAACAAAGATTAAGATTATTTGAGTTGACACCACTTGATATTGGTGGTGCAGGTGATTGTTTTTTTCGAGCTGTTTCAAATCAGATATACGGTGACTCATATGTCACCACTTAGAGACATCGGAGCTGCTGGTATTGCATATTTGAGGGAGAATCCTGAGAGATTTATTGAAAGCAATATAGAATATTCTTTGTTACAATAACTTCATAATATGTCGATGCAAGGGACATGGTGCGATGGCATGATTATACAAGCTGTTGCCGACCAACTTAATTTGATAATTGTTATTACTAAGACATATGAACATTTTGGTCAGTTCACTATAATACGAGGCAAAAAAACGAAAAGGAAAAAATGAGAAGGTGGTGAAGTGTCAATTGCTGGTGAAGTAAAATGATGTGAAGTTCGTGAACAGATTGGCAGTTAACGAACGTCTCATCATTTCATCTTGCACCGTCAAAATGTTAGCATTGATGCGCAGATACATGTACGCCTGAGCGTACCTATTTTTAAATGAGATCGTCATCAGTTTTTCTTTCGCAACAGCGGCTCGCTGCCAATTTACTTTGAGAAGCAGCTAAATGTTATCACAAAACTATCCGTGTGTTACGCTAAACTCGTGATTGTAGTATCCAGGTAAAGAGTGTTTTTCACTAACAATTTTTGTCGTTAATATTTTATTCATATTTTATTCATATTTTATTCACGGATTCGACTGCGATAGTATGATAATCAATCACTTGGGTGAACTGTTGAATACCGAAGATTTTACACTTATTCTAATGCGATTCCAAACGTAAAGTAATCTAATTCCCCTGCATGAATATATATTATGGCTTCCAATGTATCTTGCGGAATCCAGACTGTGATTTAAATCAAATTGGTGTAACTACTAACCAGGCATTCAGAATTCAATAACAGTTTGTGCGCTCTTTGTGGAGTGATATTTTCTTTCCAAGGAAAGCCAGAGAGTTATCAACTGCCAACAAACGTCAAAATTTTGTGATAAAATTATGTCGAAGTTTCGCTAATCGTACTTACCGAAGTATATAATTATATACGTTTCGTGCGATTCCAAACGTAAAGTAATCTAATTCCCCTGCATGAATATATATTATGGCTTCCAACGTATCTTGCGGAATCCAGACTGTGATTTAAATCAAATTGGTGTAACTACTAACCAGGCATTCAGAATTCAATAATAGTTTGTGCTCTTTGTGGAGTGATATTTTCTTTCCAAGGAAAGCCAGAGAGTTATCAACTGCCAACAAACGTCAAAATTTTGTGATAAAATTATGTCGAAGTTTCGCTAATCGTACTACCGAAGTATATCATTATTTACGTTTCGTCATTTACGAGTGAAATTTATGCCCCCCAAAATTTGGGGGGTGACATATGATTGGTCGAATTAAACAAAGATGAAGCCGATGCGCCCAGCCGTTGGTAGGGCGAGGGATCGCGGGCGCACCAAGATCGACCCAAGCCTAGGTAAAGAATTGCGTCAAGGCTTTATTTATCGTCTTCTCGCCCGCCCGCCTGCCTCGCCCCCACGGACTCCTTTTAGCGAAAGACGAGAATATAGAGGCCTGACACTCAGGTTAGTGCAAACTCAACTTTAGCGCAAACGATCTTAGCTAATGGCCCCCATTATAGTAGACCCTTAAGGCCGGCTAATAGACACGGAAATAATGTTAATGATGATGATTTGGATTACATTAAAGTATGTATAAATGTAAATAAATAAGATTCAAACAATTGTAAGGCGGTACCTTTGCAGCTTGTAATAATTTCGACTATTTTAAGAAATAATTGATACTGCTCATTCTGACATTGATCAACATTCAATCCCTTTCTTAAAACTTCCAAAGCTTCCTCGTGTTGTTGCAATGCAAGTAAGGCAGAAGCCAGTCGATGGTAACTCTAGAACAATCACAAAAAAAAAGGATTCATATTCGATAAAAGTCCATTCGAAAATAGAAAATACCCCAACTGAGTAAGAGTAAATCTCTCCTGCCGCAACTCAAGCGATCACAAAACCTACTGTTTTCCAAAGGTCCAGTTTTGTTATATATCATGATCAACAAAACCTTCAGTGTGTTAAATGAAGGGAACCAAAAAAGATCAAAAAACAAAAAAACAAACCCACAGACAAACTTGACCTGACCAATTTCAGGGGCGGATCTAGACTGTATCAACTGTATCGTATGATACAGTCAGATTTTCACTTAATAATTTAATTAAATTAAAACAAATTAAAATTCGAATAATTACAATTCACAAGTTCAGCAACATCATTTTCAAATTCTTTGATGTTAATGTACGCAATTTTTCAAAGCTTAAAATCAGTTCTGTTCTACGACCAGCGAGACGAACTCGCACTTTTCTGCAGGAAATTCTCGGTAGCCCGCAAAAATTGCCCGTAAGTGCACCCCCACCAGCCTGCGTTTCCTTGCCAGTGAAGCATCGCGCAAAAGGCGCTCTCGTCCAGATTCTTTAATGGCGATGTGTTACCGATGATGTTACGATTGATACAGTTGTGCTAAATATAGTAACTGTAGCGACTGTATCTGATACAGTTGACTGTATCAAACCAATCAAAATGCTTGATTTTGGTCACGTTTTGCTGCAGTTTCCACACTTCCGATACAGTTGACTGTATCGGAGCAGTCTCCGACGATCTAAATATGATTACGGCGTGATGTGATTTAGTTTATGCTACTTTGCGAGCGGCAAGCGCCTCTAACAGTGTTTTACAACAGCTGTTGTGTGTCTTGGATAATGGAAGTTATTCTCCGGAGGAAAAGGCGAGTAGATTACTCCCTCTTAAGCGTATTGTGAGAAGTGTCTTTTTTTTTTTCCCCCTCGCAGCCAGGAATCGCGCTCTTCAAATCAGCACCCAGTGAGGTATAAAGTTCGTGAATAATAAATATCTTAGCTACTAATATTATGCACTAAATTTGGAGTATGCTAATGAGAGTGACTGAGACTGTCCTTGACTTGTGTGTATTGATTTACATTAAAATGAAGACTTACTCGAGTCGGCGTAAAGCCAAGTCTGAGTGACAGTTGCTGTTCTGATATATGCTTTTGAAAATATCATTAATTTAGTTCATGAACCTCTCTGTATACTAGTGTCTGTGTCATCATCGTTTTGATCACAATGGCATTAACACATTTAGAATGTGCAATTCTGAGTTTAATTATTTGCTAGTAATATTACAATATCCAGGTAACCCACGCATTTAGAATGGGAATATAACTATAGATGTCGTCTGGGCTTGTTATAGCCTAATTAATTTATATGACCTATATATTGAGTATTAAATAATCTACAGTAACATAAACAGTTTTAGTTGTTGACAATATTTATTACCAAACTTTTTATAATACAAGTTAACTTTAATTTGTCGTTTTTGGTTATTTATATTCATGAAAAATTTGAGTTGCGAGTGCCGCTGTATTTTGTCTACACATTCCCTCAGATTGCAGGAAATCGCATTTCCGGTGTCTTAATTTTCAAAATTTTCAGGGGGGGAATGCCCCCCGGACCCCCCTAACTTTGGTGTCATCACAAATACGATACAGTCAGATTTTCTCCTAGATCCACCCCTGAATTTTCATATTTTCTCTGGGAAAAGGTAAGGTAATTTTGCCCGCTGCCATGAGTTACGAGGGAAACATGTGACGATTTTCAAACCGCCGCGAGAGGACTGCTCGCCCAATCAGAAATCTAGAAAAATTGTACCCGTGATGCTTAGCAAACTAAGAAGCTAGTAAAATAAAATGTCCTTCAGTAGCATGTTGTATGCATACAAGTAAAATCAAATGAGGTCAGCTACTGTGAAATAAAAAAATGTTTTATTGGTCTACGCTTTCGTCGTTCAACGACATCATCAGAGACGAATGCAATTATATCAAGTGAGCGACTATATATGTTAAAGACTAGTATTCCAAACTAAAGGAGTAAAGCAAATGAACTAATGTATACACTAAAACTATAACTGTGTTTAAACGTATTCAAACTTACCTTTGACCATTGCGTACGATAATTCAAACATGTTTCGGCATCTTCTTTGGCCTTCAAATATTGTTTCATTCTAAAGTAAGCTGACGAGCGGTTGCTGTGTAAGATTCCTTGAAGTTCTATGTCATCTAAAGGAGCATACTGAATTGCAAGACTGTAACATTCAACTGCAAGATCATATTTAGAATCCTTTATAATTTCATTTCCTTTCATCTTCCAACGTGATGCTTCAATCTGAAATAAAAATTTACAAATGACAATCTTATAACTGAAAGAAAATTCGGTACAATAACTCTTCAGCCACTGGATCAGACATAATTTTCCTTGGAAAGGGAGTTGTCAATCACATAGTTCTAGATAACGCTATAGTTGGATCCACATGCACAAAACAACTTAAACTTAAACAATACAACGCTATTATAAGTGGTACGTATATACATGGCTAACTAAATTTAGGGCTTACGATGAAAATCGTTATGTGTACTGTGCGGAGTCAATACAGGGCAATTTTAGTCTGCCAATTTTCATCGTAAAATATCAAACTGGTTTGCCATATTGTGCGACTAAATCGGTCAAAATATTGCATCGTGCCGTTTGATAATCGTAAGAATGGTGGCTCCAGTTGCTAAAGATGCGAGTATTTACATGTAAACGGCGCACATGTATCATAAACATCTCTTTTTATCGGTTGACCAGCCGATAAAAAGCGGCCGACTAAAATCGTAGCGTGTGCGCCAGGCTTTAGCAACTGGTGCCAGCATTTTTATGATCATGAAACAACTTCAGGAAAAATAATGAGTGATCAGTGAACGATAAAAATTGTAATTGCCACACACGACATGATGCGATATTTTGACCGATTTTAATCGGGCAACACCAAACTAGTTTGATATTTTACGATGAAAATCGGCAGACTAAAATTGCTGTAACGACACTGCACATGCAAAGATTTTGAACGAGAGTGTAATGTACTTGCAGACGCTCAGTGCATGGACATCCGTCAAACTCAAATGCTCAGAAAATGTTTCAGAGCAAACCTGCAACCTTCAAGCCGTCTAACGATTGTTTCCAGTTTAATTTGCAGGCGTCAGTCATTATTTCTATTCCATATTTGCTGCCGAGCGTCAGCGAGGCAGCACAATATTCTTGGCGTTCGTCTTGGGTTAGCTGTGTCTTTACTCGTGCCCAGTCCATTTCCCGAGCTATGTATAGTATATTTGGCTGAAATCCCAACATGTCCTCTCACTTCGAAATGATGATTATCGTCATTTCTTCACAAAGTCGAATATGATGATTATCATGATACTCAAGTGAGATTCTGTCCCACATGCGGGATGTTAAACTAAATTGCATATAACAAAAGAACCATTAGGGGTGTTGTGGTCGGGGTCTGAGAGGCGGGACTCTTTTTTCCGGAGGGTTGTGGTTAGGGTTAGGTCCAACGGGGGGGTTGTGGTTAGGGTTAGGGTTGTCAGGGGGGTTGTGGTTAGGGACTCTTTTTTCCGGAGGGTTGTGGTTAGGGTTAGGTCCAACGGGGGGGTTGTGGTTAGGGTTAGGGTTGTCAGGGGGGTTGTGGTTAGGGTTAGGGTCAGGTTTAGAGGTGGGGTTAGGGTTGGGGGTTTGGGGGCAGGGAATTCTTTTTTTAAAATGATGATTATTGTTAATTCAACGACATCTCACAAATGACGATAATCATCATTTCGAAATGAGAGGATATGCTGGAAATCCAGAGGCTGAAATCCAGTTGAAATCCATTGGATCTTTGTACGAAAAAAAACAACAAAACGGATTCATCTCTTATGCAATAGCTTCGCAAATTCGTAGCCTGCGTGCAGGCGCTCACAAAGCAAGATTGTAGCCGAAGTAAATAATCTGAATTTAATAGCAGTTCAAATCTCGCCATTACCGCCATGGGATCTTCTGAATAAGCTGACTATTGACAGGGCTATTGATTACCAATTGCAAGCTGAATTGCAGTGAGAAAAGATTTTCGTGTGAAGGTAAAAGACAACTACGTTTAATACAAAATCTAAATCCAGTTTAAAAGTTTAATATGCATGGTTGACCAATTTAAAAAGATTTTACAGCTGTTCACCAGCTTCGTTTACGGATTGTACAATATCGTAAAGGTAATTATTTCTCTGGATTTACGGACCGACTTATTTTTTTAGGTGTATATATTTGGTGTGCCGTGTGCATGGGTTCATTTATATGTTTGCACTGTTCAGCATTCTAATCAGATGGTATACTATCTGCGTGTGTGTATTTTGACTTATACCAATTCTGCAAAATAATCTGGTGGGCTCAATGGTACATTGCTGTATAATTTTATTAAAGCTCTAGATTTTTCGAAACATACTAAGCACTTAGAGCAAGAGGCATGATTATTTAATATTTGTATATGAATTGTGTGTATATCCTGTCAAAACCCTTGTCATGTCATGTCAAGCGATAAGTCAGTAACTTGTAGTTTTCAATTTTATAATTAAAAAATATAGAAAAAATGTGTAAATACTCCGTCTATTGTGATTAATATTAAGATTTTGGACTTTTGACCAGCCTCCTATGCCTTCACAGGCAACTCTGTGGGCTCTTATGGTGAAGAGGTGAGAAAAATGTGGAGTTGGCAAACTTGGGTGGAGTAGGCAATCTTGGGTGGAGTGGGCAATCGGGTGGAGTGGGCAACCTCGAGTGGAGTGGGCAATCTCGGGTGGAGTGGGAAATTTCAGGTGGAGTGGGCAGGAGTGGGCAAGGGGCGTGTCACATTGGCCACAGACTGCGTAGAGTTGCCTGTGGAGTAGGCTAAAGGTTTTTGTCCCATTTGAGGCAGCACTTCATTTGCGATAGTAACTTCTAGTTTTTTAAGTAATAACATGACTTGAGGGAAATTAGCGTTTACATTTCCCCGCCGCCGAGGGAAGATTTGTGAAAGTCCGAGGTCCCGAGGACGTTTACAAATCTTCACGAGGCAAAGGGGAAATTTAATCGTTAATTTCCCGAAAAGTCATGTTATTAGTTTGTAATATTATGATCGCCGAGGAAAACTTTGAGAATCTTACCAACAGGAAATTTACACGGTTGATCAGGGAAGTTACATCTGAATTTTCCAGTACATGTTGATCAGGGAAAATATATGCAAGCGGGAAATTTAGAAGAAGACAAAGGATTTCCTTGTCTTCTAATTTTCCCTCATCAACATCCACGGGAAAAGTAGAAGGATTTCTTTGTCTTCTAATTTTCCCTCATCAACATGCACGGGAAAATTAGAAGACAAAGGATAAATTTCCCTCTTGCATGAGCGATGAGGGAAATACGAGGTTTACATTCCTTCGGAGAACAAAAGAATCCGAGGCGATCATGGTATTACTATATAAATGTTATGCTAGCACCAACATTTACTAAAAATAAACAAAAACATGTTATACCAACCTTGTCTTTTGTAGATTTTATCTTGTAACATTTTTCCCCGGCTCGCAAAGCTTCGACAAATTGTTTTAAATTCCACGCAGCACATGCCATAAAATTTACGCAATCATGGAGGTGTTGGTTTAGTTCTGTATTCAAAATACTATTGTTTTCAAAAGACATTAGAAACTTCTCAGCAAGTAATAAACACCTAACCGAATCCTTGTAGTTCTTGGAATGAAATAATCGTATTCCTCGTTCTTTCCAGCGTTCGCCTTTTTCCTAAATCAAAACGGTTATTTACTTATACAGACTAACACACACGTCAAGTCGCAAATCTGTAAACTGAAAATACCCTCTGCATGTTCAGACGGGGAACCCTAGCATAATACTGAAATAATTAGCTAAGGACTAATACATGTATAAACAAGACTATCTAAATGTCCCGGCTCAGATTGACCATATATATAGAAAAACACACTGTGTTTCAAAACACTGTGTGTCAAACACTGTGTTTGATAAGGGGCCGTTTACATGGACAAACGTTGTCCCTGGTATAGAAGGGTCACCCTACTCCCAAGCTACCCTGGGGGAGCCAACTTTGTGTTTATTTTACTTAGTCTCGACAGCGAGCGTTTCTATGGGGAATTTCATACTTGTCTTGGGTAGGGTCACCCTGGGGGTAGGGTCAACCTCTTTGCGAGTCCTGGGGGGTGAGATAAAGTTCCCTCCATGTAAACAATTTGACTCGCCTACCAGAGGCAAAACTGCGCAACAAAATGGCGGCAGAAAGTGAAACAGTTGATAGAGGAGCAAATACTAGTGTGTGCCGGAGTGCCGGAGACCGGAGATCTGCCGGAGCTCCGGCGTTTTTTGGTGAGCCGGAGCCGGAGTTGGCGTGTTTTCTTCCTGCTCCGGCTGGAAAGTCAGCATGATAAAAAAATATGACAATTTTGTCGACAAGTATCGACAAAATTATGGTCACAAATAATGGCAACATTGAATTTGTTAAATGCGCATATAATCTGAAGTCTTATTTGTTGAGTCAAACCATTTCAGCTACCACAAACCACCAAATTACAATAAGTCGTTATGTCTGCGATCTACCTAGTCACAAGATAAGTTGCTATGTCATGTCGTAATACAATCACTGCTTTGACGCGTCCAGCTCTATCATATCTTTCTTGTCCACCGTCCTCTGTCACTTCTGAACGAGTCTTTTCGTTGACGGGGGACATCGTCTCAAAGAAGCGTTGCGCGCTCCTTCCAGGCAACATTGGTCGCTTAGCTTTTATTAAATTTAATTATAAAAAGTTTTAAAAACCCTTGGCAGTTTATACTTTGTATTTTGTTTATTTGTTATTTGTAGTAGCTAACTTATTTTCATAAGTTAAAGTTAAAACTTGTTCGGTTCTATAACGTTTTCTTCGTTCCTGGCATTGCTATAGTTGTCGCATTGCGTTTGCTTGAATCGCTTAACAGTTTTGCGGCTTTCACCGGGAGACTGGGAGAAGACCCTGGTGACAAAGTTGAGCCGAATAACCAACGAGACTGGAGCCGGAGCTGAAATTTATCACTACCAATCCACGGCGGTCTATTGCCAGAGGCTTATAAAAACCATAACCTCCTGGCGGAGGTAAAATTTTACCTTGGCAACTTTTGGATCATATGTTCTGCATTTTTTGACATCGTTGTTACACTGTTCATCCTGGTCGGTTTCATGAAACAAAGCAGCTCTAAAGCCATATATAACAGCTCGCAAACTCTGATCTTTAGTAGAAAAATGCAAAGCACCTGAAACGCAACTCAATGATGTACCATAATCACTTGCCATGATAGCATGGTTTAACCACTTGTTCGCCTCATCCTACCAATAAAAAAAATCATCTAAATTTATGATTCCCTGAACATACGAGTAATTGAGGTCAGGTACAGCCTGCTATGTAAACGTACCGAACAAATTATTTGCCTAATTGGTTCGTTCACAGCACGCTGTATAAATTAATTTGGCTCGTTCCTTGAATTAGGTCCGCTCTTAACCGCGCGGCTCGCTGGTCGACGACGTGCGTGATTTATACGATCGAGCCAACACCGTACCTAAATAAGCGATGATTGAAATTAAACATTTTATTATAACGCATAACTTAATTTTAACGCATAATTTAATTTTAGCGCTATAATAAATTTAGTTTGTTCAAAATTCTTCATGTATAAATTGAACGGCGATCTATCAGCGTGCTGGACCGCACCAATTAATAAATTAGTTTAGTGCGCTCATATATAAACCAGGTCTTATACGTTTGGCAATGTTTTTATTCAGTGTAGGTAGTGCACTAGCGGTTACGACGTACAGAAAAGCTTAAAGATAGTGAACTGTCAAGATTTTTAAAAATAAAATATCAGAGGCGGTTCGAGTAAAAGTCCTTCAGCAGAGTACATTGATTACGCCAGATGAAACCAGAAAGGGCTTAACGGCTGGAAACAAACTTCAGTATGCGAAAAATCTTGTTTGTTCACCAATGCTCGATCTAGGGTCCCCTATTGTTTTGGGGTAAACTTATGTGCTCATTTATTCGATTGTATTGTTTTATATTTTATAAAATAAATTGCGCCTGCAGCTTACGCACGTTGTGATTGGTCAATTACCGTGTTTTTATCAGACTATTTACACACGGTTGGGACGTCACAGCACATTCCGTAATCTTATTTCATAAAAGAAATAATAGAAACAGACGTCCTCCGTTTATATAACCTGACGCAAACACTTGAGTGAGTTTGAACGAATTCGAAAGTACTTATGTAAACCTTTGCCTACGGCTCGTATTCACATAAACTTTCGAATTCTCTCAACTCACTCTCGTAGTTGCAGTTAACAAATAAAACAAAGTAGTTAGTTCCGTGCATATGTGTACTCTTATAAAGGTACGTTTGACGTCATTTGAACACTAGCGTCATTTTGACAAATGCACGGGGCCTAGCCAATCAGAGTGTGCGTAGAAGACACTCTTTTATAACAGCTAGGTTATATAAACACGGACGGCTATTTTAAATTTCCTAAGTCGTTGTCTAAATTGTTATGTCGTATTGTTCCGGAAAAATTATGTATTCACTTTACTGTCGTGGCAATAGAAGCGTTCCTAAAATATCGTGGCAATATATTCCTCAAGTTGATCAATTCATTTGATGAAAATTACTGCAAACTTCCTGTTTTGAATTTAATTGGTTCCTGGTTTTTAAACAACCAATAAGAAACAGTATTATTTGCCAAACACCAATCAAATTCAAAACAGAATTCAAAACAGGAAGTTGTTAACGAATCTTATCAAATGAATTGTTCAACTTCAGGAATATATTGCAACAACATTTTAAGGAACGCTTCTATTGCCACGACGGTAAATCGTGCATAATATAAGTTCACCACCTTTAATCATATTAAAACTTTTTGTATTAGCAAGTTTGGTTGTAGTTGTGAATTTTTGAATTAAAACCAGAGAGCTTCACTCGGGGCGACTATTGCAGTTTCATTCCGAGATAAATTTCCAGCAAAACGGTGTCAGGAAAAATAAATGTAATGGTTACCCGCTGCCCTGGGTTACGCGGGAAACATCAGGATTTTTGGACCTCTACGCGAGGACCGCTCGCCCAATCAGAAAGCTAGAAAAACGGACTTTGACACTTGATATACAACAATTGGAGATATAAACCTCTGACGTTAAGCCAATGACAAGCCTTCTTTTAACTAAATTGAACCACAAAAGTTTTGTATGTCACGAGCAATGGTCAGTAGAGCAGCGGTTGTTCTGGCGCCAATGGCGCCAAAATTATAATGGAATGGGCATATGACAGAAGAAATTAAACATTTACGCGAAGTAATAAGTTCTACAAAAACAAAAACGGCTATAAAATGGTTAAAATGGAAATTATGAATGGTAAGATGGTTAAATTGTTTAATTTATTCGTTAGAAACAAAATAACTGCAAACAAAACACATTTAAAAATTACGCTTGCCCAAGATTTCGTGATGTAAACGACACGCTAAAATGAATATTTCTTTCAACTTTTTTTGTCATTTTTCCATATCAAATGAGTGGAAATATATTGTTTCAATATTGTACATGAAAACCCATGCTAAATTATGCAAGAAAACTTTACTTTTCATCAGTTACCGACACCGTACGGGACCAAGAAAATGTCCGAAATGACTGCTGAGCGTTAATTGTTGTTGGCAGTTAAAAAATGTATTGAACCATCCTCAAATAACACGTTATGGTCGAGAATCTATTTAACTTTTGTTGGCAAATTTATACTAAAACAATTAAACAACTCGCCCTCGTTTTCCATAAGTCTACTTGTTAATATAAAATAGGTTGCGTCTTACGCACACTAGGATTAGTCAGTGGATTTACGATTGGTCGTCACGGCACATTTTTAAGTCTTATTTCATAGAAAATGGACGCCCAAAGGCGGATTTCCAGTCCTCGCACGAAGCAAACTTGTCGCAGCTCCGGCTGAGAGTACTTGCATCTAATTAAAAAGAACTCGCAGTGCCTGTTTTTTCGCTATGGGTAATTTTTAATTAGATACAAATAATTAATTCTTTGAACGTTTTCATGGCGATAAAGTAATATAAATAAATTTTGTGGAAACACCACGTAAACTATTTCTTTGCTAAGCTTTCGGCCTGTTGACTCGGCCTGAGTCAACAGGCCGAAAGCTTAGCAAAGAAATAGTTTACGTGGTGTTTCCACAAAACTTATTTATATTAGATACAAATACTCGCAGCGAGCTGCGAACCATCTTGTGCGATGACTGGAAAACAGGCTTTAGGCTGGTGTTTGCATAAGGCTACTGATTAACTTTTGAAAATGTTATACTTATTAGGTGAACATCATGTAAGTGAGTGCCAAAAAAGATTTTCAAAAGAAGTAATTTGAAACTGAGATCACCGATAATACCGATAATTCCTACATGGCTATAATAATTAGAAATCATTTGCAATATGGAATGCGCTAACATTCATATAGCAATGCAATGCAATGCAATGCAATACTAATATTAACTTACTGAATTATGGGAAACTTTAGGATTCCATTTTATGGCTTGGGCAATATCTTGTGATGCAGTTTTATAACCTAACATCATTGAAACATCAGCTCGTTGCCAAAGAATATCAGATAGAACACATGGATTATTGTAACCAGAACTATGGTAGGAATCCAATGCATTTGTTAATTGTTTAAATGCTTCAGCAAACTGTAAATTACTTCGAGCAGCTAAGCCACTGTCAAAAAATACATTAAAGAAGTCCGTGTAGTCTCCTGATGCTGAAGCCATTTCTGAAATTGATCTACAATTAAGACGAAATAATTGCAGAAAAAAAAAAAATTAGCACAAAACTACAATATTATACACTCGAAAGTTGTGTTTGATATGATATGAAAACACCTTAAAGTTAGTTAAAAAACCTCGGCTTCGCCTTGGTTTTTCAACACACTTCTCGGTGTTTGATGTCAGATCACTCTGATTTATTCAACACTCCTTCTCGTGCTCATTAATAATTCATGAAGAAATTTCAAAAGAAATTAATGCTTAATCAGTACGTGTGAATGTGATACAAACCACTAGTGCTTGTATCATTTGATATAGAATACTAATAGAGACCTCTATATAGCAGCTATATCAGGTCTATCTCAACTCTCAAACAGTAACATTGAGATACCGATACAATACGGCCACTGCATGTCAATAGTACATATTATTATAGTAAACCGCAGAGTATTTTACTTTTTTAACTCTCACTTAAATACTTCTCCATCTCCGTTACTTTATCCTATCAATTCGTTATCTTACTCAACCGGCGTATTGGTTAATTCCTTTATGTCACAGGAATTATTGTTCAGCATATTTAGATTATTTATAGTTAGTTTATTTAGTTTGTTTTTTATATTTGGATTGTTTAGTCAGATTATTTAGTTAGATTGTTTAGTTAGATTGTTTAGTTAGTTTATTTAGTTTGTTTTTTATATTTGGATTGTTTAGTTAGATTGTTTAGTTAGATTGTTTATTTGGATTATTAGTTAGATTGTTTAGTTAGATTGTTTAGTTGGATTATTTAGTTAGATTGTTTATTAGTTAGATTGTTTAGTTAGATTATTTAGTAGATTGATTAGTTAGATTATTCAGTTAGATTGTTTAGTAAGATTGATTAGTTAGATTGTTCAGTTAGATTGTTTAGTTAGATTGTTTAGTTAGATTATTCAGTTAGATTGTTTAGTTAGATTGTTTAGTTAGATTGTTTAGTTAGATTGTTTAGTTAGATTGTTTAGTTAGATTGTTTAGTTAGATTATTAAGTTAGATTGTTTAAGTTAGATTGTTTAGTTAGATTATTTAGTTAGATTGTTTAGTTGGATTATTTAGTTAGATTATTTAGTTAGATTGTTTAGTTGGATTATTTAGTTAGATTATTTAGTTGGATTATTTACTTAGATTATTTAGTTAGATTATTTAGTTAGATTGTTTATTAGTTAGATTATTTAGTTAGATTGTTTATTAGTTAGATTGTTTAGTTAGATTATTTAGTAAGATTGATTAGTTAGATTATTCAGTTAGATTGTTTAGTTAGATTATTTAGTTAGATTGTTTAGTTAGATTGTTTAGTTAGATTATTTAGTTAGATTGTTTAGTTAGATTGTTTAGTTAGATTATTTAGTAAGATTGATTAGTTAGATTATTCAGTTAGATTGTTTAGTTAGATTATTTAGTTACATTGTTTAGTTAGATTGTTTAGTTAGATTATTTAGTTAGATTGTTTAGTTGGATTGTTTAGTTAGATTATTTAATTAGATTATTTAGTTAGATTATTTAGTTAGATTGTTTAGTTAGATTGTTTAGTTAGATTATTTAGTTAGATTGTTTAGTTAGATTGTTTAGTTAGATTATTTAGTTAGATTGTTTAGTTGGATTATTTAGTTAGATTGCTTAGTTAGATTGTTCAGTTAGATTGTTTAGTTAGATTATTTAGTTAGATTATTTAATTAGATTATTTAGTTAGATTATTTAGTTAGATTGTTTAGTTAGATTGTTTACTTAGATTATTTAGTTAGATTGTTTATTAATTAGATTGTTTAGTTAGATTATTTAGTAAGATTGATTAGTTAGATTATTCAGTTAGATTGTTTAGTTAGATTATTTAGTTAGATTGTTTAGTTAGATTGTTTAGTTAGATTATTTAGTTAGATTGTTTAGTTGGATTATTTAGTTAGATTGTTTAATTAGATTATTTAGTTAGATTATTTAGGTAGATTGTTTAGTTAGATTATTTAGTTAGATTATTTAGTTAGATTGTTTATTAGTTAGATTGTTTAGTTAGATTATTTAGTAAGATTGATTAGTTAGATTATTCAGTTAGATTGTTTAGTTAGATTGTTTAGTTAGATTGTTTAGTTAGATTATTTAGTTAGATTGTTTAGTTAGATTATTTAGTTAGATTGATTAGTTAGATTGTTTAGTTAGATTGTTTAGTTAGATTGTTTAGGTAGATTATTTAGTTAGATTATTTAGTTAGATTATTTAGTTAGATTATTTAGGTAGATTGTTTAGTTAGATTATTTAGTTAGATTATTTAGTTAGATTGTTTATTAGTTAGATTGTTTAGTTAGATTATTTAGTAAGATTGATTAGTTAGATTATTCAGTTAGATTGTTTAGTTAGATTGTTTAGTTAGATTGTTTAGTTAGATTGTTTAGTTAGATTGTTTAGTTAGATTATTTAGTTAGATTGTTTAGTTGGATTATTTAGTTAGATTATTTAGGTAGATTGTTTAGTTAGATTATTTAGTTTGATTATTTAGTTAGATTATTTAGTAAGATTGATTAGTTAGATTATTCAGTTAGATTGTTTAGTTAGATTATTTAGTTAGATTGTTTAGTTAGATTATTTAGTTAGATTATTTAGTTAGATTATTTAGTTAGATTGTTTAGTTGGATTATTTAGTTAGATTGTTTAATTAGATTATTTAGTTAGATTATTTAGGTAGATTGTTTAGTTAGATTATTTAGTTAGATTGTTTAGTTAGATTGTTTAGTTAGATTGTTTTAGAATATTTCGTTAGATTATTTAGTTAGATTGATTAGTTAGATTGATTAGTTAGATTATTTAGTTAGATTATTTAGTTAGATTATTTAGTTAGATTGTTTAGTTAGATTATTTAGTTCAATTGTTTAGTTAGATTATTTAGTTCAGTGGATTGTTTAGTTAGATTAAGATTATTTAGTCAGATTATTTAGTTAGATTGTTTAGTTACATTATTCAGTTAGATTGTTTAGTTAGATTATTTAGTTAGATTGTTTAGTTAGATTGTTTAGTTAGAATGTTTAGTTAGATTATTTAGTTAGATTGTTTAGTTAGCTGATTATTTAGTTCAATTGTTTAGTTAGATTGTTTAGTTAGATTATTTAGTTAGATTATTTAGTTGGATAGTTTAGTTAGATTCTTTAGTTAGATTATTTCGTTAGATTATTTAGTTCTAGATTATTTAGTTAGATTGCTTAGTTAGATTATTTAGTTAGATTGTTTAGTTAAATTATTTAGTTAGATTATTTAGTTCTAGATTATTTAGTTATATTGCTTAGTTAGACTATTTAGTTAATGTATATTTTAGTTTTAGTAGTTTGGGACACTCAGCAAGACATCGACGACTCCCAAATAAATGAGCAACCAAGATTCCTGGCGTGAAGAGGCGTATTCTTGCTCGACTGCGACGAAATGATGATTAGTTCGTTAGTATTGTTTAGCATATTTAGAATTTAGCATAAATTAGCAAAGCGGCCTCGCGTGATTATGTCGTATCCACTAGTCGTGCCGTGATAAAAGCTGTTATCCATTTCCAAAATTTCCAACTTTCAAAGCCCGCTCCACCCGCGCTGGCAAAGCGCGCGCGTAATGAAAACGCCAACGGCCATGACGAAAGCGCCAGTCGCACAAGTTGAGGAAACGTTAAGTATTATAGAAGAAAATATATCCAATCTTCAGAAATCAAATATTTACCCATCTTCGTCTATCTCACATGATTTAGCAGTTAGCCAACATCGCGCGCGTGCTGCCATTTCTCGAACACCTACCTTGATTCACTGCAAAACAGACATGTAGGACAGTTTTAGTCAATAGTTTTATCAATCATACATACGTATATCGCAACCAAAGGATGAATTGCGTATCTAACAATTAGTTAAAATATTCAATATTTACATGAACTGTACATGTACTTATAATGTATATTATTATTAATATTATTTCGTTATATTCTTATTTCATTCATAGACCAAGTTTTTTCTCCATGCATCATGCACAACCCAAATTCATTTTTGAACTTATACAACAATTTTATTACTTTTTTTTTTATAATTATATTTTTCAATCCACAACAAACGTCTCTCCAGACCTAAGCTTACAGTCACTCAGAGAAGTGCTCAGAGTTGCTCAGTAAAGTTTCGCCCTTCCGCCTGTTGTTTAATCATGAAACGTCAATCAAAAAATATATGACACATTATCACTTCACGCGAGTAATCTGTTAGTAATGTATACGGCGGTATAAGTATTCTTTCTTTTTTTTTCTCTGCAATATCGTCTTCTAAGCAATAGCATCTCACAATAAACCAGCGCAGTTTAAATTTACTGTTTTCTTCTACTGTTCGTCATATACTAGTACTGGTCTGCAAAGCGGTATGATCCACAACCTAAAGTTGTTTGTGTGCTGCGGGAACAAGCCGAGGAATGCGCTTAAATGTTTGTAGCAAAACCTTTAGTATTTTACCAACAGCATGTTTTTATTTTTTAATACGAGAGCCGTTTCGCAAGTGTATTTTACGATTTATGTAGATATATTTCATATATCAGCTAACATTTTTACGATACGCTTTCCGTTAAAAGTTACAATGAAATTATTACTAGACGTTTACTACTACGGAGCTTACAAGGAAGCTTACATGTTCAGCGGGATCGTACCGCTATATTTTCCTTTTATACATTTCTTTTCGTTTATATGGAGGAACTGTTTGACGGAACATTTTTCGCCACATATAAATGCTCCGTCCCGCCTATATAAATGCTCCGTCCCGCCTAATGGATGCCATTTCCAATATTTATATTTTTTATTTTAAGCTGTTTGACGGGACATTTTTCGGCGCCACATATAAAATGCTCCGTCCCGTCCCACCTACAGTAACAGATGCTGTTCCCAATATCTATATTCTAATTATTTTAAGCTGTTTATTGGATACAAAAAATGATTAGTTAATGGCTAGTAGACAGCAGCTCTTTATAATATATAAAATTCTATCTATTTCCTCTGTTATTCCGCGCCGGTTTTTACAACTTTTTAGCTATGTTGTAAAACGTCCCAGTCGCAATTGTTCCGCCTAAAAACATGCTCATATAAACCTGGAACAAAAAACGTTCCATCTCACTTTAATAGAGAGAAGAGTAAGATCCAGGACATGAAGGAAATTACAAACAAAATCCGCAATTTAATTTAGTAAATACTTTGGAAAAATCTGTTACTTTTGCAGCATCTGCAAGTCTAACAGTGTAGCATACAGTATAGATGTATGTGGCATTTAGCCTTATAAAGCTGAAATATTGCAAGTCATAGACCTTATTCATAAATGGCCAACAAGTTAAAATCCTTTTATGTCATTGTGCATATAAATTAGCCCCTCTGACCTCGTTTTAGAGTAAAGATTCTATTGAATTTTTCACATGAAAACAAGTTCAGAGGGGCTAATTTATATGTACATAAAAGAATATTAATTCCATGGCCTGCATTTATGACTATGGTCTTTGGGTAAATTGACCAATTAAAATGCCCTAAAGTTATTCTAAATAAATTGGCATCTACATAATATTACATATGTAAACTTAAAAATAGTTGTGATGCTTCACAACTACACCCACTATACACGGATGCAGGTTATAGCCATAGAAAATTACCTTATTAATTAATTCATAGTTCATGATCACCTTGGGGTTTTTTGATGTACCATGCACAGTTGCTTATTTATAATAATTACTCCCAGCCATGCATAAATCAAGTTAATGCCCCAGGTTAACATATATTAGCCCAGGGCAATTAAATTGATTTATGCATGGTTGGAAAAATAAGGGTTAATTAATGGTCATGAATGTGAGAAAGGATTTATCATTGCAACTGAAGTGTTTTTAGACAACCTCAGCTGTGATAACAAACTCAGTATCTCAGTTTTCTTAGGCAATCTCTGTGATCACAAACTAAAGTACATGTAGGTTAGTTACCTCAACCTCGGTAACTACGTATTTATTATTTACCTTCAGTTGGCCCTTCAAGCCTTGGTAAAAAACTGTTTGGTAAATAACTGATGTAGTTACCTTGGGTTTGGTAACACCTATACATATAATTTCAGTATTTTCATATAACATATTTAACGCTGTAATTAACATTGACAAATATGCAGAAAATGGTATTTCTAAGACTCAATTAAAATGATATTTCAGAATTTCAGCCCCCTGAACCCTTACATTTCTGGCACCTGCTACAATCACAATTTCAATCCAGTAACTTACAGCTGCCCTCCCCCCCCCCCCCCCCCCACACACAATGACTATAACACCCAACCAGAGCCTCATAAAACATCTTACAACCCTGGTTACATCTACAACTTTTTATATACATCTTATCAATTACTTTTGAAGCTTTCACTACAGTAACTGTATCCCACTCAATCAATTGCCCAATTATTTCTCCCAAATACATGTTGTGTATATGTAACACATGCACTTGTAAGCTTCTTCAGTGAAAAATATGCCATGGCCAGATACAGGTCCAACATGAACAGTGTATATTAAATTTTATATTTTATATTTTAATACTTCTAAACTAATCCTAACAAAAACCCAAAAACTAAAATCCCAAAAGAAAATTATATAAACCCTAACAGATAAAAAAAGAAATAAAGCCCACTAAAAACAACATAAGGTTCAAACCAGCAGTCACCATATGATATCAAATTACTTTAAACAAACCATCAAGGAAATTAATATTATTCCTAAAAAAATACTTCAAGTACAAGCCCGAATCCCTGAATTCATCAATAAAATATGAAAAAAACCTACTAAATTTATACTTAATATTTGTAGTCTCCTTTAACTTCCTACTAGAAATTTTAAACTATGCATCATTGTTCATTATTATTCGTTAATTTTCCTTTTGAAAGATCCCGACTGAGGTAAAAAACGTTGGCGCCAGAATGAGTTTGAACGAAGAACATAACTTGTAAAATAGCTGAGCCGCAACTACGATAGCTGTGTTTAAGTATTGCGTTTTATAAAAGCATCACGTTGTTTGACACTTAGCCTGCGAGCAGGCTATTTGACACTAGCTTATCAATGCAAAGAAAAACACGTAGTTTCTCGTTAAAACATATATACTCCTGTTGTAATAGCTTATCTTTTAATAGCTTATCTTTATATCTTATTCCCTTTGGAGTTTGAACATGTATACAGCTTAAATTTAACGTGCACAGAAACGATGTTAATACGAATTCTGGACTGTACTAAATCATCCTACTTTTTTCTATAAATGAACAGTAGTTGCTGCCGACCGAAGGGAGGCAGTACACTAATCTTGCTCTTGCGGGGTTTTCGTGCCCAGACCTCTTCGCGGAACTATGTATAGCACTCGACGATAAAACTCGATTCTTTCATGTTTCAATGTTTGTCCACAGATTTATGACGTTTTATGACGTAGTTTTTCCTAATCACGTGTTCGTTTGTTCGGAACTCGCCAAACGTCATGCGTGAAGACTGAAGAGCTTCGTTTCGAATCGTTACTTCTGACACACAGTTGTGCTTTGCCTTGGTTGTCCTTCCGAATTTTAACTTCGATTTCAGTCAAGAAAGATTCTTTTGTCAAGGTAAGGCGACTAGTTTCAATTATCAGCACATTTGCAAAGAGTCACGGGATTTATGGATTTTTGAACTGGCCATGCCACGAGTCAAGCCGACGTGCTGGTCAAATGTTCAGTGTTCTCGTTACGAGAACGTTCACTTATCAACTGTCCTTTTATACAATTTCAGGGAGGAGAGATTATCTTGTCGAGGTAAGATATCAATTTCTACAACTGACAACAAACTGTGTTTTTTGGTAGGAGATTTTACAGTTGTTTTCTTCTATCTTTAGGTGTATATTGCCAATATTGGTGTGGGTTCATTGTGTTGTGCTGATCAGCATTCTGATCAGGATCAGACGCTACTATACTATATGCGTGTGTGTATTTTGACTTATACAAATTCTGCAAAATAATCTGATGGGCTCAATGGTACATTGCTCTATAATTTTATTATAGCTCTAGATTTGTCAAAACATATTAAGCACTTGGAATTGCATTGACAGTTTTGCCACAGCATTAGAGCAAGAGACATGATTATTTGATATTTGTATGTTAATTGTGATATCAAGTCAAGCGATAAGTTATAGTAATTTGTAGTTTTCAATTATATAATTAAAAAATATAGAAGAGATGTGTAAATACTCTGGCTATTGTAATTAATTTTACATTTTTGGACTTCCCAGTCTTCTTCGCAGGTAATTCTGTGGGCTCTTATGGTGAAA
This sequence comes from Corallium rubrum, assembly GCA_964035015.1. Lineage (NCBI taxonomy): Eukaryota > Metazoa > Cnidaria > Anthozoa > Scleralcyonacea > Coralliidae > Corallium > Corallium rubrum. The sequence continues at coordinate 26,173,489 of OZ035997.1, forward strand.
AGGTGAGAAAAAATTGGATGGAGTGGGCAATCTTGGGTGGAGCGGGCAATCTCGGGTGGAGTGGGGAATCTTGGGTGGAGTGGACCGGCCATCTTGGGTGGAGTGGGTAATCTTCGGTGGAGTGGGCATTTTGGGTGGAGTGGGCAATCTCGGGTGGAGTGGGCAATATCGGATGGAGTGGGCAATGTCAGGTGGAGTGGGAAATCTTGGGTGGAGTGGGCAATCTTAGATGGTGTGGGTAATCTTGGGTAGAGGGGACAGTCTTGAGTGGTGTGAGCAATCTTGGGTGGTGTGGGTAATCTTGGGTGGAGTGGGCAAGAGGGGTGCCACATTGGTCACGGACTGCAGATATTTACCTGTGGAGTAGGCTAAAGGTTTTGTCCCTTTCGAGGCAGCACTTCACTTGCGGTAGTAACTTCTAGTTAGTTTACCTTAATTTCTTTCTTGTTACAGTCACATAATCGCTTTAAATGTTGTCTTCCAACGGAACAAAAACGCACATGCATTACATGCACGTGAACTGAACTGAAATGAGAACCATGCACTGACAAGTAAATTACACAGGCCCCGAACAGGCTGAAGGTGTTTATCAGGCAGCCTCAGAATAGATCTGATGCGCGTTTGCGCGTTGAACCTGAGACAAAGCCTTTATTTTGCAACTCAGACCTAGCACTCCATTAAATTATTATTACTTAACACGTTTAACTCCAAACCAGACTGGGGCAAATGAAATAAATATACTTTGGTTATTTTCTTGTGGTCGTTTTAATATTATTCTGTTTCGCGAAGTCGTGGTTTAAATTTACTTCCTTGTTGCGGTTGTTTGCTTTAGCTGGTATTCTGTTTGAATTATCCCAAATTTTTTAGATTTCCTTTGCTTTACAAGATTATTTAATTAATTAATTAATTAATTTAGCTTTGCTTCTTAAAATTACATGAGAAATAAAATAATTAGGATAAAAAAAGCAAAAAAACAAAGAAGCTGGGACACCACAACAGTTAAACACTAATTACAGTGGGCCCTTAAAAATTAAGACCAGCATTGAAAGATAAACAAAATTTATTTTTCAATCAATTTATTTTTCTTACGACTTTCGTTGGCTGTAAGTGTAAAGTTCTACGTCTGCTTTCGTCCGCTATAAATAATAGTTTGAGCATGCGCATATGGCACAAACGTTATAATATTGTGTTCATTGGCACTAACCTCCATCCCAACAGTTATTTTCTGTGTGATGGCAAAAAAGCAAGGCGAGCAAGGAAATGGTACTTTGCAACTTGCCCCTCTATAGATCGTTTTCACTCACGTGATCGGTGGCCCCATTGGGGTGGTGAAACAATACGAAATATTTGAATAAGAAAGAGCTAATTCCAATACCGTACACCAATATGGCCGCCATTTCATTGTTTTGGTACACCGTGACGTCAGATGAAACGATCCATATTACGTGATGCATATATATATATATATATATATATATATATATATATATATATAATGTATATTTAACAAATAGAAAATCGCTTGCGTGTCTCTGTACTGTGATACAAACACGAATGACGTGATTTCAACCGGAAAAAATGCCTAGTGGAAACACGAGGCGAAGCCGAGTGTTTTCACACATTTTTTCCGGTTGAAATTGCGTCATTCGTGTTTGTATCACAGTAAAGAGTCACAAAAGCGATTTTCTATTTGTTTTATAAAATAACTAACCGTTTTACGAGGTAAAAAACCAAGAAGAAGCCACCAAAGTGACCGAGACTCAGCTGACGAATGATGGCGTAATCAAATAAATACGCCAGTGATTACGTGAGACTTAACCAAACAGGGCATGCGTTGTACAATATAAAATGAAAATGACGTCAAACGTGTCTCTGTACTCTGAGTGAAAATGGCTCTCGTCCAATCAGAGCGTGCGTAGCATACCTGTTATTTTATAAATATATATATATATATATACACAATAAGTGGGTTTACCTCAAATCTTGATGGTCGCTACTGTCAGTTTCACGCTGGGCGGATCTTCAGGCGGGAAAAAGACGTAGCGACCATCAAGATTTGAGGTAAACCCACTTATCGTATTTTCGCTCTATCTTTACGGTATTGAGTACTTTCCGACATTTCGCGAACAGCACTTTGTTTGCTTGCTTGTTTGCTTGTTTGCTTGTTTGCTTGTTTGCTTGTTTGTTTGTTTGTTTGTTTGTTTGTTTGTTTGTTTGTTTGTTTGTTTGTTTGTTTGTTTGTTTGTTTGTTTGTTTGTTTGTTTGTTTGTTTGTTTGTTTGTTTGTTTGTTTGTTTGTTTGTTTGTTTGTTTGTTTGTTTGTTTGTTTGTTTGTTTGTTTGTATATATATATATATATATATATATATTCGCTTACCTCAAAAGTCTGCAACAGGCTGTATATATATATATATTTTCGCTTACCTCAAACGTCTGCAACAGGCAATATTTTATAAATATATATATATATATATATATATATATTTATAAAATAACAGGTATGCTACGCACGCTCTGATTGGACGAGAGCCATTTTCACTCAGAGTACAGAGACACGTTTGACGTCATTTTCATTTTATATTGTACAACGCATGCTCTGTTTGGTTAAATCTCACGTAATCACTGGCGTGTTTATTTGATTACGCCATCATTCGTCAGCTTTGGCTTCGCCTCGTGTTTCCACTAGGCATTTTTTCCGGTTGAAATCACGTCATTCGTGTTTGTATCACAGTACAGAGACACGCAAGCGATTTTCTATTTGTTAAATATATATATATATATATATATATATATATATATATATATATATATATATATATAGCTGTTTTGCTCTGTGTCCGCATGCGTGGATGGTTATAGTCAACCCCTGCATGATCATAAATTATATAGGCCAGCACTCGCAACTCATTGCGCTTTCAAAGGATAACCACACACTGTGCTAAAAAGCGGTGCCCTGTATGTGGCGCTCAAATCATCGCGCTCAAAACGTCGCGTAAAAAATGTCGCTTTGCCGATTGATTCCTCACGATCGGACAGGCAGAATAAACACCGCGGAAAAATCTCTAAGCATGCGCTAGTTATAGCTCAATGAATAATACTAGCTCACTATAAATTCAATATGGCGGAAAATGTGATGCTACTTTAAAAAACAATACACCATTCCGCAGTGCACCAAGTATGTGGATAACGTGTTGAGAGATTTGATTGGCTCTCGCAAAACTTCGGACAACTTTGGACATTAGTCAATCAGATACAAAAGTCACATGATCCATTTACTTCATGCGGAAAAGTCTATTGAATTTTGTCTCGTAACGTCGGGTAGGAAAATGCGACAGTTCCATATAACAGTAAAACAGAGAAGTTTGAGACATAAACACACACAAAAACTACACTAAAATTAGACGAAACCTCAATGTTGTGGTTTAATTGTTATCAACGCAAAAAAAAATCATTCTACGCAAAAAAAAAGATAACGAACAAAATATTTTGCTTTTATCGTATCGTCAGCCGTACGGCGACAAGAGAACGTTGACGTTTAAACAAATTTTTACTTCGATTCTTGTATTTCTTTACCCCTAAAACTTCTCTTACGTTTATTTGAATGATATTTTAAAGCGTCGTGATTTGTTTTGAAAAGTGACATCCAAACTGCCCGTCATTTTCCGGCAATAGTGATTTCATAATCGCGCAAGCAGCTAACTTTCAAGGCACCGCAATAACACGAAATAAACAATCCTTAGTATAAATACACAGGTGATTATAGAAAATCACGCGCGCTGATTGGCCGAGTTAGTTCGGATTAATTCTCGATAATCACCTACAGCGTTATTCAAAATGGCCGCCAGGCAATTTGTCAATGCGACAGACGAGGAAATTAACAATTTTAAAGAAAATGCTGTTCCTAAAAGTACGAAAACGTGTATGTATACTAAAACAATTATTCGCCTCAGGCTCAGTGAATATAGGTGAATAATAACCTCGACTTCGTCTCGGTTATTATACACCAATATTCACCTCGCCTTCGGCGAATAATTGTTAAATAATATACAGTATACGGATACAAATGGGAAAAAACAAACAAACATGCATGCATGATACATTATTTGCAAAAAGTTTGTAAGGTTATCAAAGTTTGATTATATTCATTCATGCATGCGTATATGGTTCGTTTATAAGTTGTGCATTAATTGGTGTTCTACATTATATATAGCAGTAAATAATATCTACAATTGTATATAACATAAAAACTACTTAATAAATATTGAGAGTGCATGCTACATTATTTTTACGTTTCTCATTGTCATAACAAATGTACGATTTTTTATGAGTTAAATTTTTAAAATACATGTAAATTGAATATTGCTTTAATTGATATAATTGATATTGGGTAAAAAAGATTGATTATATCTAACTTCTTAAAAGATAATTATCCCGATTGTCAGATCCACAATCAGTAACTATATATTGGCTGAAATATTGGATTCAAATAATTTTTCCATGCGTCATTAACTTAACAGAAATTTTCTGTTTCCCTACCCCCTTAGCTTCTCAATGTTGATTTTAATGATGAGATGATTTCTCACTGCCAACATATCATGCCTCTCAACTCGCGTGTAAAGCTTATATGTTAACGCAAATTAGCTACACGCCAAAAAAACTTTAAATAGACGAGGCGAAATTTAGAGTACCTTTCATTTCAACACTTTATTCACTGATTGTAGATCTGCAATAGTTTAGAAATTAAAAGCAGATCCATACAAATCAGAAACTCTAAACCTAAATTAAACCTAATTTTATATTGTTTAGAATGGATCGTGTTCACTCACGTGATCAGCGGCCTCATTGGGGTGGTTGGGATGGTAAAACAATATGAAATGTTTCAATAATAGAGCTACATTCTCATAGGATAAAGATCGTACACCAATATGACCACCGTGACGTCAGATGAAAACGGTATATAGACACTCTTAAACCATAGTCAATCGATAAATGGTCTGCAAACAGGAAACTCGGCAAACTTCAAAGCTCTTATGAGATGCGATTTTATTTTGGAACGGTCTTCAACGTGTACAAACTTTTTGTTTTTCGCTTATTAATATTTAAATAACCGTAAGATCCGTAAAATCAATACCTATACATCATGGTAGTGAGTCATGCATGTTCAATTGGGGGCATTTCGTTCTGTTTGACCACCAGTTAGCAATAAAGTTATTCAATCTAAATCAAAAATCAAATCTAAATACCAAGATTTAACGACTGAACCCAAACGCTGCTATTGGATGATTGCTTCATTATAAGAAAAATACACCGTGTATTGAAACGTGAACAAAAAGATAGAGCAAAGACTTTCGCCGAGATTCAAGACCATGTATCTGACTATATGTTAAAAAAGGCTGGATACGTCGTTGTTCGCACTTGACGTCAAGCTGGCCTTTTTAAATTCTTTTTCTTTATTGTTTTAGGCTTCTTTTCTTTAGGCTTTTTTCTTCTTTTAGACGTTAAGTGCGGAAAATGACACATTTTATACTTATTACAATTTAGAAGTTCTATATACTCAAAAAAGAGCAAACCAATTAATACTTGCCGTCACACCATCAACTGAGTTCAGATCAGAACAACTTCTCCTGTTTGTTTGAACGAGGAAACCCATTCTCAAGGTCGTTTCCTTTTCTTTACAGCCTTTGACTTACTCTTGCCATTCTTGCGATTTTTTGGCAGAACATTGACTTCTTTTATATCATCACCTCCATCATAATCATCATCTTCGCCAGAATCGTCTCTGTCAACATGTTTATGGTCTTTAACAACGTTATCACTTCCTTTGAATAGAAATGAAAAATGTTCTTTGGTAAATGATTGAAAGTGCGAGTATTTTAAGAGATCGTTAACCGAGAACGCTGGGTCTGTATACGAAAAAATATCAGACCTCAGCCTTTTTTGTACGAACCTAGCCCTTTTCATATCGCAAGCTGGTTTCGTGCAATATATTTATTTATAAAAAAGACCGAGGTCTGATATTTTCTCGTATACAGACCAAGCGTTCTAAGGTTAATAATAGCGGGTGCATGCATGTTTACTGTAGTTTAAGTTAAAAAATACACGCATATATACAACGAACCTTTTTTGTCTTTGATAGATCCCGCTTTCTCCATTGCTTTGACAACATCACGAGCTGTATTCATTATTATTAATACACTGTCCCAAGTGCACTCTTTTTCCACTTTTTTCACCACTGACTGTAATCTACTAATAGCTGTAACCAGCCTGTCAAGCTCCAAGGCGCAAACAATTGCGTTATTCCTTAATACTTTCATCTCGTCTACCACTTTCTGCGCATTTTCCAAAGTCGGATAAATATCTCTGCGGTAGACATCTTTAAACTGCTTAAAATCCCTTTCTTTCTTCCAATGAGGACCTCTTCGTGAGCAATGAGAATTTAAAGTGTTTTGCTGCAGTATTCTTGGTCGCCTGTTCGAGTTTGTTTCCTCATCATCATGTTGCGAAGACGATGGTAAAGAAATGTTTGTGTCAGACAGGTCAAGATCACGTTCTTCAAATTGAACATTACAGATGGTACAGCCAGACTTGTCAAGTTTAAATCCTTGAAAATGGTATTCTACAGGGTCATTCCTGATTTTTTCCTGCTTTTTAGCAATTGCCAACTTTCTTTCTTTCCAGTCAGAGAATGCCCTTTGAATCGTTAGACAAGCCTTTTCTCTCACATTTTCATCTTTCTTTTCATTTAAACCTCTACTGTACGCTTCATCTTCACCACCAAAGCTTTGTTGAAAATCGTCCATAAAATCATCTTTTGTATGAACATCTTTGCTGTCTTGTAAATCTTCACTGTCGAGTTCCTGACCACGGGGTATTTTGTCAACATCAATCTGAAATCGGAAAACTTTTGGATAAAGTTCAGACTGGCAATTCATGCGGAAGTCTTCTCCATTTATTTCATCCCATTTTACGTCCAATAGTTGCTCCTGTCGCGGCTTCTGACACAGCAGTTCCTGCAAAGCGTTGACCACATCAAACATACCGTGAGATAGACGGACGGCTTCAATGCACTGGCTAAGCTTGTTGGGAAGGTGACTACGTACTTGCAGGATCATAAATTGTTGACGAATGAGGATTTCACATGATTCCGGGATACCACGACCACAATTACACAACATAGTTAGGGCTAGAATCAAAGTTCTTTCTGCTTCATCGCAGCTTACTGATTCGTCGCATAAAGTAGCAGTGAATATGTTGTATCTCCTTGAAATTCCACCAAACATCAACGTTATCATAGCCTCGGTCAACATGTGCAGACGCTCCCACTCACGAGTTGTATCTTGAATTAGAAACAGTGGAGTATGACGCTGAATGGCATGATACAGAGCGCTCTGATTTGGTTTGGATATGTTAATAATGTCCCAGAACTTGATCAAGGACAAATAACTGGCAGGTAGACAGATGGAACTGTCATTCATTACGAGACGGGTATACAACAGGAAGCATGCTGTCATGTAATACTCCAGAATCATTACTGCATTGGCAACACTGGGGTACCGCATACTCTTTCTTCTGGCAGGTGTAAAAAGGAATGTCTTAACAACGGAATGTGTTGCACGAAGAACATTGCCATGTTGATAGAGTGCAATCTTTGAGTGCTCCAACCACTTAGTGAAAATTTCAAAACAACCTCTATTTTTGGTGTCAGGAAGAAAGCCATAAGTGGTGGGTGGAGTGCTACATGTATTTTCAAATTTTCGCTCCTCCACAAGGAGAAGGTTGAAGATTTCAGCCGCTGGAGCTGCGGCAAGGTGCATCAGGTTGGATACTGTGATGAAAAGATCAGTGTCAGACCATCTTTCTTCTTGGCTAGCACCATACCACATAAAGAACTTGGCGTATTCGATGATGCGATCACGGGCGAGCTGGTCATTTCGCAAACTATGAACATCGCATTCTGCCAAGACATACGATTTACCAAGTTGCACGCTCCCAGAGAATAATAATTCCATAAGTCGTCGACAAGCTTTGAATCCAAAAGGCAAATAAAGAAGTTGTCGCAGTTGGTTTGCAATTTTAGCTGATTCTCTTCTTAATTCTTTGAGAAAATTGGCGACCGTCGCGTCTAAACGAACCAAAAATAACAGTGAATAAAATCGGTTGGCGAAGTGTTGTCGTGTTAGATCACCATGGTAATACTTGCAGTCTTCCTCTTCACATAAGGCATCAGACAGATAGCGGGGACATGGTTCATACTGCTCGTTGATACACTGCTGTTTATCCCACACAAGTTGAATAACATTGTACGCCATGTCGTACAACTGTTCCTTTATAACTCTGTAAGCATCATCCAGATCAATTTCTTCTTTTGTTGCTACTTCTTGACCAATTTGAGAATCTCTAAACCGGATCATTTCCAGTCGCGGCACTTTCCTTTTACGAGTATCCTCCGTTTCCACAAGTCCAAAGTAGGTTTCACACATTGAAATAGCCGTGCGGTCAGAGGTTTCTTGATTCCTCTTATGCAACGCCAGAATGAGATAAAATATCTTGCGGACAGCTTCTAATGCTCTTCCACGAGGAAACTTTTTTGGATCATTTTCCATGCCAATTAGCAACAAGAAACACTCCGCAAGACCAGCATAGTTTCTCGCCCTGTAATACAAACCCCCAGCTTCGTATAATTCTTCAGTACTGCTGTAGAACTTACCACGAACCAATTTCACTTCAGCTTGTCCATTTAGATCGTTACATTTTGAATACAATTCATCTGCACGTTGGAGATCTACAGGAACTTCGACAATCTTCTCAGTTTCGTCACAGCTCAGGGGGGTTTCTCTTTTTTTCTTGGACAGAATGGCGGAGCGGGTAGCAAGTAAATGACATTCAGCAGCAAATTTATCATCGTTAGTAAACTTCGCAGCTTCTAGAAATTTCCCGTTAGATCTCATCATTTCAGCAGCTTCTTGAGCCTTGCCTTCCTGTACTAAAAGCTTGGCAGCTTGTTCAATACAACCATTCTTCTGGAGAAATATTATGCGATCTTTGATTTCAGGAAATTTTTCTAAGGCTGATGTCATAAGGTCAAGCTGGCCACGTTTCAAGTAGTATTCAGCTGCTTGGTAACAAATACGTTCATTTCTTTGATCAAAACGAAGAAGACTAACAGCAGCAAGATCCTTTGCTGCACCTTGTACCAATTTTTGGCATCTCGCGATGACGTTCAAGGCTTGGTCATAATGATTGATTTGAAGTAAACAATCTACTGCTCTCATAAAATCCAGACCCTTCTCAAAATTTTCACTGGCTTCCAGGAATTTTTTCTCTTTACGAAACAGTTTTGCAGCCTTAAGGAACTAAAAAGAAACTGCATTACAATAAGAAGACAGGATATTTGACAAGCTAATAAATAATAATAAAATATACTATTTGGATTAAGGTGTTTTTCCATAAAATTAGTTTAGGGTTATATGACGTATCTTCTTGTTCCATATTCCCACAGTACTTTTATTATCTTAATCTACATTTGATACTTGTTAAAAAATATGTCAAGCATTTACAGTGAAGAATAGAAATATGATATATTAATTATAAATCAAGAGCAACAATAACATTTTCCAACATTAAGATTATCGGTTATACCCAGGTTCCCGAATGAACGGCGAGGACGGCAGTCAGCAAACCTGCCACAAACTTGGATAAGAGACATTTTAAAAGGCGATTCTATTAACATTTTTATGATACAAATACTGAAAGCTCGTCGTTATCTTAGCTATCTGAGTCGTTATCTGAGCATAACTTAGTTTATATTTACAAAAAACCCCAGATTTTGTCATATGCACTTACATAGCCACATTTTCCATGTAGTTTGGCCAAGAGAAGCCGTTCTCTGGCGTTGTAAAGACAGATGCCCGCTTTATCACGCATCCCACATTGCAAAAACATGTCAGCAGCTTTCGCAAATTCTATCCTTAACTTACGAGGTTCATTTCTCAGACTTGCGGCCTTGACTGCTTGAATCTGCGCATGACACTTCCTCACCATTGTTTCGTCATCTGCCATAATAAAACACTGTAAAGCAAATTTCCATAAACCTTTCCCATAGAAGAAATGACCTTGGTTTGTCCACTCCTCTTTACTCGACTTCTCTGCAAAAATGCCTTCATGAGAAACTTTATCGTCATTTGTCTTGCGCGGTCGTTTCACCACCACCACTCTACGCTTCTTAAAATACTCGAACATGGGTGCCCTTGCTTCTTCATCTTCGTCAAACAACCATACATTTACTCTAGCTCTTGTTAAAGCCGTGTACAGATACTTGAATTCTGAAATCAGAATCTTATGACGATTAGGATTGAATTCCAATGGTCTTGTCTTAGTTTCCAAATTATCTTCGAGTATTTCAGCAATACCAGCTTCACTCACAACGTTGGAATCTTCTCCGTCCTTGTAGCTAGTAACAACACGCCACTCGTTTTGCGCCTAGAATATAAATCATGCTATTAAATCATTGCACAAGAAAGAGGAATGAGAGCAAATTGCAAATAATTATAGAGATAGTTTTGTGACTACCCAAGTCTATTTGTTAAGCTTCAGATCTCCACGTTGACTCAAGCATTCATCAGAGCAATATGTACTATAAGCAACTGATCAATTAAACTACGCAAGAATATAATAATGTATTACGTTTGTTCAAAATAACAATGGAAAACAATGGAACCAAGAATGTTGCCCAGATTGATACCACTGCAAACAAAGTTTCATCGGCAATAAAAGAAGCTGTAAGAACGTAAGGTACAGGCGAAATATTATTTGGCAACGGGCTGGCTCAGTGCCACACGTAGAAGATGTATTTGCATAGTGTAGTATATTAAATGGTATTCAGGAGACGTATGAGGATAATAATCAATATTTGCAGAAGTCCATGTACTCTATAGATGCTAATGACTAATTAAAAGATCATTAAGGAAAAATACAATGAGACATGTTCGGACAAGAAGAGCTGTAACCATAGAGAATGTATAACATCGCGCTGCTTTATTCGATTACTGCTTGTTGTTGGAGTAAGTTCGCAGAAATGGAGCGTTTACATGAAAAATTGTTTTCAATGTTCGAGGCTATTTACAATGAGACTTTGTGGGAGGAATTTTAGAAGCTTTGTCGTGAAAAGTGCAACGGTTGTAGGACTAACGACCATAGTCAGAAAGAACATAGTTGCCTGCATGGCAGATGATGAACAATGGAAATCGTACTACGAAGAGCCAAGGACAAACGTCGACGAGGGAATCTGGAAGGAGTTCAACGAAGCGCTGCAGGCATTGAAATTACGACTATTCTCAAAAAACGTCAAAGACAATGGTCAAGCGGATGGAAATTAGTTCGGACAACTCGCCAAGTATTCTTTCTATATCTGTCCTGTTTAGTATCATTACGGTATCTATATGAAGTAGAAGACACTGGTGAAAAATTTACCAGTACAATAAAGAATCCTCGGGGGGCTTATCAGGAGTACCTTCTTGAAAAGTCTGGAAACTCAACGACGAAAAGCAATCTGAGTTACTGTTACATGTGTTATGACAACATTGTCGAATGACTAAATGTGTTTTCCGAAACACCCCCAAAGCAACCTCAAACACCCCTATCAGAATCCCCCTAGGCGTCCCTAAGCATCCTCTTAAACCCAAGCTATTGACTCTCGCTGTTGCTCGAAACTAAATATTCTGACCCTCTGAGTCTTTTTTACGGCTTTATGACCCTATCCCCCAAACCCCCGAAACACCCCCCGAAGCAGCCCCGAAACGCCCCCAAACACCCCCAGCATCATCCCCAAAACACCCCCGAAGCCCCTAAACACCCCTGAAACACCCCCGAATCTCCCCAAGAAGAGACAAAACCTTCTACGGAGAATATACTATGATCCGAAACACCATGCTAGTTTTAGTGGTGTGGAAAAACTTTATCGCCCAGCGAAAACAAGCGGCGAAAGGAAGTTAAAACTGGCACGAAAAAATGTGCGTGAATATAGATGCGTTCTCAGGAAACATACACGCTAAAAAAACCTTTTCCTAAAAACTATCCACGCAACAGAGTGTTTGTTGGTGGTATGATCAGTTTGAATCCGATTTAGCTGATTTACAGTCTTTTAAGTGTGTATAGTGATAATTACAGATTTATGCTGGTTTGCATTGACTGTTTTTTTTTTCAAAATACACATGAGCGAGACCCCTGAAAAATAAAACGGAGCCTAATACACTAGGGGACACGTGCCGAAATATCTTCACACCGATCAAGAAACAGAGTATTTAAACGCATCGTTTCTAAATCCTATGCGACAATATGGCATTCGCTGTTAGTCGCAGAATGAATTTATTCTCTTTTACATGATATTAAAGGGATATGGCAATAAAAATTATTTTTGTCTAATTTGTAAGAACATCAAGAATAGTTATGAAGTGCGTTTACAAATTTTCATTAGATCTTTTATTTTTTAAGAAATTCGGCATTATTTGCGTACGAATACGCTCGCCATCCGCCATTTTGGATATGCATATCTATCGTCAGATATGCATGACGTCACAAGCAGGGTAAAATTTGTCTAAACATTTCTTAATTTCCTAGGTATTTTAATGCAAAATCTTAAGTATTTTGATCTGATATATTTCAAATTGAAACTCTAACAATGTAAAAGAATTTTAGCTGACATTTCGCTACTGACTGCAATTTTTACAATGTTTACCCTGCTTGTGACGTCACTTAATTAGATCTAATTGTGAAACAAGATGGCGGACGGCTTGTGTTTTTGTTCGCAAATATCTGAAAAAGTAAGCCAGCTAATGAAAATCTGTAAACGTACTTTCTAACTTTTCTACATATTCTTACAAATTGGACAAAAATAATTTTTATTGCCATATCCCTTTAAAAAGATTTCGTAGTCTGCAAAGGGGGGTGTGATGAAGTGAACTCTAGAACGTTATGCTTGGTTAGCCCACGCGATCAAGCATTTATTCACTAAAAGTTTTCTTAATGAGGCTAATATTTGTAGAAACGTTTGTTGAACACCTTCTCGAATCGTGCTCCACTAGCCTAGCATTATATATGAGTCAGTACACTCGTGAGTAACTCATGAGTTACTCATTTGTGAGTAACTCATGAGTTACTCATTTACTCACGAGTTACTCATTACTAGCTCACGAAGAGTTACTCGTTTGCTCGTTAGCTTTGGTCTAATTATTGGTCACTTGAATCAGTTTGCTCATCTAACAGAAAAACTCAGTCAGAATTTGAACTGTTGAATATAGTTCTATCATAAATTTAGTGGATTATTTATTAGATGATTTTTCAAACAATGAGTTTGTATTACGATAGAACTTGAAGATTAGTTCAAAACCTGATGTTACACGAATATTCTCAAATGTTTAAGGTGATCTTAATGTTCAAGGTGATTTTTCGGTTTTTATTTATTTATTTATTTATTTTTTGTTGGGTTATACCGCAACTCAGAGGCAGCCACATGTTGTTGATTGCCCGCAAAACATTGCGGCCATCATTTTCAAACCATTAACTGTCCGCCGTAACTTCTCCACACACGCCACGTGTGCCGTAGACTGACAACAGGATGTCTTCAACAGCTTTTGCTGTGCCTCAGTTTTGGTTAGGTGTAAAAAACAAAACTTGGATATGTCGTATTTTCTTTGGCAGTAAGCGCACCGAACTTCTTCATCTTGGGCTGAAGAAGGGATTATCCACTTTTGCAAACACCTTGTATGCGCAAAGTGTTTACAATAGGGAGTTGAGAACGCCCAGTGTTCTCCTCTTCTGATATTCTCCAAACAGAAGTGACACTCTTCTTCTTCTGTATCTGGAATCTCGGCAGTTAACAAAAAGGCAAAAAAGCCCACGCGATCAAACATTTATTTACACCCTGAATGTTTTCTTAATGAGGCCAATATATGAAGAAACGTTGCAAATTATTGCGCTATGTCTCCGCGATTAACATCAGCCGGTCTAATCTCAATACTATAACGGTGTCTCGATTGGTTGTAGGAATATACTAATATTTGTAGTACATCGATATATTTCAACGTATTCTTTGCTGTAAAATATTTCCACATTTCCCCCTTTAATGTTCGATTAAATCACTCAACGATGGATGCCTTGGAATCGTTGTGTGTTGTAAAAAATCGAATGTTTGTCCTTCAATAACTTTTGAAGGTTGCGGAAGCTTAGCGCAATAATTTGCAACGTTTCTTCAAATATTGGCCTCATTAAGAAAACATTCAGGGTGTAAATAAATGTTTGATCGCGTGGGCATTTTTTGCCTTTTTGGTAATAAAGGAGCTTAATCGGTAGAGTTGACGAACGTTCTGAAACAAACACACGAAGTGCTCAATAGCCAGTATCTTCAGGATTGCAAGCACGAATAAAGAAAATACAGCATTAATGATTCAAGCGGTTCTTTAAAAGAAAAGGCCGAACAATCAAGCAAATACTAATGGCACACACACAAAGTTTTGTGGGAGAAGGGGTTTGGGGTGAAGTACTCCGATTGTCTAAAATTGTGGTCAAACATCATCCCAACGACTCATTATTACATGGCCTTAGATTGTTGTCCTGGGGTATATAATCCCCATTAGGACTCTGCTAATGCCCTAGGGGTAATAATCCCCGAGTAGGACATATCCTGCCAAAGGGGTAGCGACATCGACCTGAACCAAGGGGTCATAATCCCCTTGGACAGTTCTTACGATTCGACTGATCATTATATTTACATAAAATAACCTGAGTCTATGGGCTTGAAGGTGACCATTGGGAGCACTTCATCCCCCAAAATACACAGAATGTGTATTACCCATAGACGAAGTATCCCTCCCCCCGAAACGCACAATGGCAATATAGCGATTTTTGGACATGTAGCTAGAAGGAAAAACTATACATGGTTAGTACTTCGACGTCGGCCAGCGTCAGGCTGATACACTTGATAGAGTGGATGTAGGGGTCTTTATATAGCGTTCGTAACAATCCAATGGCCAACGTCCTAATGTCTTAACGAGCCAAGAAGCTGCAGTTGTAGCAGCACCAATGCGGTAGCTATGACCAGTATATTGTGAAGCGTTGAAACCGGCCTGAGTAAGTATTTCCGCGTCTCCGAGGTTAAAGTCTGTTTCGTCAGATGTCAGTTCCTGAAGCACGAATGAAGAGAGGACCTCTTGTGGGCATTCGCCGGGGAATATATTGTTTCATGGCCAAAACTGGACAAAGAGGGGAATCACTGGCTCCCACCGTTACCGTATGACCCATGTGAAAAGGGGTCAGTCATTGGACTCTTTAATAGAAACAGTCATGAACGCTGAATTTCCTGTTCCTATCCCTGGTGAAAATGTGATGCTATCTGGTGTAAGATGTATATCTGGGTTGAATTTGGAATTGCATGTTAGCTCTCCGAGACGAAGAAAACCGAAAAATGCTAAAGTTATATGCTGCCCAAATCATAACAGTCAAACTAAATATAAATCAAACTAACTATAGTTTTGGTTGGAATAGCGAGCATCATTTGGAAAAGTTGTAAATGATGGACTTGTTGTAATCGGTAAGCGCACTCGAATTTGGTCTCCATGAGAACGTTTTATACCGCGTAAGACTAGTTGCAAGCGTAACATTTTTTGAAAGTTCAATTGAAATCCGTGGCGAATGTGATAGTGACGGACGGCTGCTATATAGATTTAATGGATGGATATTTGATTGTTTTGGCTAAGTACGCAACGAATTCTGTCAAGAGCGCTTCGGTGGCAGGCAGACAGTGTTCGATTGGTTTATTTATTACGCTTGTACGCGTTTTTCACCTGCGCTGTAAGCCTGTTTTGTATCAACATTATTAGCATTTATAAACCTTTCATTTCTTAAGGTTTCTCGATTTTCGTTCTGGATAGCTTTTCAGTTAGAAATATTAAAATTAAACTTAGCGCACCACCGCCAGATCTGTTAAGAGGGCACTTTCTTCTTGCATTTTTGTTACCAATCATTTAAATACCTGATTACCTGGTAATCGTAACTTCTGTTTTTGTAGAAAGTATCTATATTACCGTGATAGTATATATACATTTCGTTTCTTATGGTTTTCTTTTTGCGTTGGCGGTAGGTTTCCAGTTGTGAATATTGAAAATTAATTCAAGACGTGTTTCGTGGCGTTTTCCCCAGATTTATATTATCCATGACTTAAATAATCATAACTTCGGTTCTATTTTTCCGATTTTCTTCAACAAAATATCTACATTACCATAACAATATAAACGTTTCATTTCGTAAGGTTTTCGTTTTACGTCCTCCATAGGGTTCGAGTTAGGAAAATTGAAATTAAATTTACTGCGTTATATGCCGGAAGACGTGTTAAGCGGTGTTTTGTTTCGATTTTTATTAGCCTTCGCTTAATTGTAACTTCCGTCCTGTCTTTCCGAATTTATTCCCCAAAGAATGGTTGCTATAACCATTCAAGCTACAATAATGTATCTAAGTTCCTTTACCTCAGCAATCATACAATCGACGCTCACGTCAATCCGGGATACATTATCGAGTTGCGAATATTGAAATTAACTTAGCACATGACCGCGAAACATGCATGTTAAGAGCCCTTTTCGCATGATTTTTCTTATCGCAGGAACTGCGCTATTGCCCACCTCTGTTAAGTTATCGCTTTGCATATTTACCAGAAAGAACACACGACCAACCGAAGCTATCGAAGATTTGAAATCTGATGGTTGACTGGAGGCTGACGTGATGTTTCCGCAGTTCTTGTCGTTGGCACGCAGTTGTTCCAAAGATTGGATGGTCTGTTCTGTCATTGGAAGGGCCAGCCAAGTCGGAAAGATGCGTCTAGCTTTGAAAAACACGTTCAGTGCTACAATTGTCGATCTTTGCAGTGTATCCATGACGAGCGTGAGTATCGGAGATTAACACTGTGTGACGAATGGCTCCCTTTTGGTTTCCCGTTCACCATGCAACGCGCGTCTTCAGCGCTGTTCTAGCTCCTGTACTCGAAAGCTTGAATTCTCGACATATAGATTCCGTTTCTCTGGATCGTTTGGCGTAGTCATCGAAGAGCCGTCATGGGGATTCTTGTGGTCGTATTCTAGTTCTAGTTCGTCTGGCGCGGTCTTTGAAGAGCCGTCATGGATTCTTGTGTTCGTATTTGTACACGATCGAGAGCAACAACTGGCAGGGCGTGCTCATATGTCTTTGGCATTCGAAGGCGCAGTTACGAAAACCAGAATACAAAAATTCCTGTGTAGAGCTTACAAGTAGCTTTCAATGTAGAGCTCTTGGATAAAGTGATTAATTTTGGCGCGTTTTGAACTTATATGTGACTCTTGCGCGAATTGTAATTGGTTAGTTTTCCCGCCGAAGAGAGAAGTAATGTTCTAATTGGTTAGCAAGTGCCGTATCACTTGTTTTTCACGTGCACTGGCAAGCTGGAAGAAAACGACCTTTAGAACTATCTGGCATATATATCGGTTGTTGATAGGTGGGAGTAACACCTTGGCCAACCTTCCTGCTCAGGGTTTTGGCACAGCTTGTAGTGAACGTTGTCTCATTAACTTTAATTTATATATTAGCACATATAAATTGGCTCTAAAACTTTCAGTTCGACATGAAATGAATAACGATAATGAATTATGTCTATTATATGAACGGACACTATAAAAGTAAGAGTATATATAGAGGAATCATAGAGATTACTTAAGTTTGCGGTATGGACCATATTGGCGTTTTACCTTCATCCGATCTAATTCTACCAAATAAAACATTTGAACTGTTTGGTCTCTTAGTAGTTAACTACCGAGAATCCAGATACAGAAGAAGAGTGTCACTTCTGTTTGGAGAATATCAGAAGAGGAGAACGCTGGGCGTTATCTCTCGCCAAACTTTATTTCCCACCAAACGTGTAAAAGAATGTGTGATCATTTAGGTTCTAGCTAATATAATATTCAAAGTCTCCATATTATTCAAATAATCTTCGAGCTACGCCACAGTATTTATCTCAGTCGATTCAGCCCTTTGGACGGTTCAAAACTCTCTCTATTTCTCCAAACAAGATTTAAGATAAGAAATATATATTGTGTCTACTAATTTCTGTTTAGTTCCTTGGAAAGAACGTCTATTTTGTTAAAGTTCGCTGTACGCATGCTCTGTACGTCTACGTGTTCCACAAGTGTTGGCTATAAGTGCTCTAAGGAACAGAAGGGAATTTTGTCTGCGCATGCGCTCGTGGAGATTGTGAGATAGTCGCGCGAGTTGTCGCGGGTACTTCAAAAACAAAAACAAAGATGGCAGTAATCCCCCCCCCCAACCCTTATTTCCCCCCAGAAAAGGTGTATAGTTTGTAAAACGGCTTGTGAAAGGACACTGGAAACAGTCGACACTTGGTAAAAAACGTTTTGGAGAAAAAGAGCGGATTTTGCAGAAATTGACAATATTTGCATGTCGTCGTCGCAATGAAATTAGTAGCGTATAGGCATGTCAAACTTTATTGTAAGATCTGAGTGGTACAAAAAAACCTGATTAAATATTTCTATGTACAAACGGAATTATACATAAATGTAGCACAACATTGTGGCAGTTAAGAGATCTTGCTCGACATAAGACAGAATCTAAGTTTGTTTCACAGAAAGCATTAACTAGTAAACAAATCGTCGGATAAAAGGAATGAATACATAATTTACCTACCAACGGCAATTTTCCCATTACTAAATACCCCTCAGATATCAAGAGCAGAACTTGAGGATAAACATGAACCGGTAATTAAATTTTGGAGCAAAAGGTAAATTTTACGATATAGTCGATCAGTCATCCCCCATCGATTTGGCTCTAATGTGGTTTCTCATACCGCCATTACATCTTCCAATATTTATATAACTTGCCACTTCAAATATCTCCTTTCAAATCGCAGAACAAAGTCCGTGTTGCCAGGAAATTATCGACATATGTTAAAGCTCTGGTTAACCGACAGATAGTTAGTCTTGCAAACATCTTGGTGGTTATGTCTTCTTCACATTTTCAAATATACGATGTAAACAGCCACATAACTCAATGAGCCTGCTGTATTTCTCAATAGCGGTAACAAATTTTCCTGCTCTTTGCTACTCAAAGGAACAGCAGGGAATTTTGTCAGCGCTGTTAAAAAATATCGCAGGCTCATCGTGTTATGACAATCGAAATATAGTAAGGTTAGATATACTGCCGAAACAGAGAACGTAGGAGTCTAACGTTTCGAGCGAAGGCCCTTCGTCAGAGAGGGCACGCTACTTTTATTACTCATCGTGTTATGTATCGTTTGTGGTGAAATTTTGAAAATGTGGAGAGGTATGACAACCAAGATATCTTCAAGATTTACTAACAATCTGTCGGTTAACCAGAGTTTTAAACTATGTTGTCCAATTAGTGGAGACACTGACGTCCTTCTGATAGGTGAAAGAAGACATTTAGCCAGGAAGGTGTATAAATATCGAAGATGAAGTGATGGTACGAAGAAGCCGCATTGGAGTCAAATTGATAGCGAATGTTCGATCGACTATAACTCAAAATCTGCCTTCTTCCCCAAAATTTAAATGCTGGTTTCATTTTATTCCATTACTGCTTTTGATATCGGAGAGGTATTTCGTAATGGGAAAATTGGGGAAAGTGGGTAAATTATGTATTCATTCCTTTCATCCGACGACTTGTTTACTAGTTAGTGATGTCTTTAAAACGTACTCAGATTCTGTCTTATGTCGAGCAAGACCTCTTAACTGTCACAATGTTGTGCTAAATGTATGTATAATTCCGTTCGTACATAGAAATATATAATCCGTTTTTTTGTCTCACTCAGATGTTACAATAAAGTTTGACATGCCTACGCTACTAATTTCATTGCGGTGGCGACATGCAAATATTGTCAATTTCTGCAAAATCTGCTCTATTGCCTCAAAATATTTTTACCGATTGTCAGTCTTTAGTTGATTTTCTTAAATTTTAGCGACACTTTTTTGTTCTAAAAATTGTATAAATGGGGCTTTGAGCTCAATTAAACTGCGTGCATTTGAAGCCACGGCATGTTGACCACAACGTACTCAAGTCGTCACCCAATTTAATATCGTACGATTCACTAAAATATCTTTCTATTTCTTCACGTTGTGGGAAGCTGCTTCTGACTCTTTCTAGTGTCCTTTCACAAGCCGTTTTACAAATGATACACTTTTTCTGGGGGAAATAAGGGTGGTGGGGGAAAAATATACCGCCATCTTTGTTTATGTTTTTGAAGTCCTGGGGACAACTCACGCGACTATTTCGCAATCTCCACGAGCGCATGCGCAGACAAAATTCCCTGCTGTTTAAGGGGTATATACCAAAGATTGGTCCTAGTCCTTGTAAGGATAAAAGCCGAGTGCCTTTTGATAATGCCGTAACCACAAACCTCGGGAATCAGTCAGAGAGCTATCGGTTGTGACGTATTAACAGGGGGGTGAGTTACAACTGGGGTTAGGGGGTTGGATAAAAGTTAGCGTTAGATGCTCCCAAAGGAGCCTGAGAAACGATGACATAATCATAAACAATGAGGTAGGGTTAGAGGGTCCCAAAGGGGCCTGAGGAATAATCACGTCGCAGCTCATTAAAAATTCAATTTACCTCATTAACTATGAATCCGCCAGATCATCATAGAAAAGGACAAAATATAGGCTGACAATTTCACTATTCGTAAATTAGAAATACGGTATTATATTTCTCTTACCTGGGAATCTTTGAAGAAGTTGTATATCAAGACATCATCAAACTCCAATCCTTTTGCTTCGTAAATGGTCATGACCAAAGCTCGACTCAGTTCTTTCGGAAGAGAATCTCGAACTTCATCTGAAGCAACGAGGACAACTTGATGAGCACCAAACTCTATGGGTGACGTCTTGCGTTTATGACCACGAAGAATTACGGCAAGGTCACTGAAACTACACGATTCCAATAGGACGGGTTTTGGACCTTGAAATAATCCTTGATCTCGCTCCATCCGATCAAAAGATTCAGGAAAAAAGTGCAGTAATAGATCTATTACACTGCAAGCCACATCTAAGATGCCGGCATGAGAGCGATAATTGTTGGTGAGTTGATAAACTCGGTCAGGAACACGAACTTGAGCCTGGTGACCAACAGTTTTATATGATTTCTTCATATAGTAAAAGAGAGACTTCAGGTCGTTGAAACGAAAAGCAATACCTCTCATTATGCTCTGAGCAGTATCTCCAGTGAAGAACAATCTGTTTGGATCGCGACAGCAACGAATAATGACAAAAAGTTCAGCTAGAGTGAAGTCTTGGGTCTCGTCTACATAAATTTCGTGTATGGACCATTCAGGAACATGGCGTTGGAGACGATGGTAGATATTATGTACCAGGTCGGCTTCATCAAACATTCCCTTGCTACGTTTGATGCGTTGGTATGATAGAAATAGCTTATAGACAATCTCACGATCTGCTGAAAAATTGGGCGCTGTCTTCCTTCCTAAGGTTTGATATTCCTCTAGAGTGATGTAGCCATCTTTGCTGTGGAGAGCTTCGACTGAACCCTTAATAAAGGAACGTATCTCCGTCCATACAAGAGTTGGATGGTAATCCACTTTTCGTTTTTTAGTCATCTTTGGCCACAGTTCATTCTTGAATACTTGGTAAGTTACATCCACTCTAAGATCTATTCCACTCACTGTTTGTAAATCATCGTGGTCTTGCTCATTTCTTTTTGGACTGGATTCAGCACCAATCTCGTCATCATCTTCATCTTCAGAATTATCTTCAGGTATCTCTTGTAGATGACTATCTTCTTCGCCCCATCCTTTCACAGAACGAAGCAATTCACCTTCATCATTTCTTGGAAAGAACTCTGGCCCAGGAAGAGATGCATCCAGCATCAGCAACCAATCATGTGAACAAACAAACAATGGCCATGCTTGTTCTTCCAGTTGATTAAATTTGTTGACAGATGAAGGACGTTCATATTCACTATGGCTTCGTGTAGCTGAGCATGAGTGGCTTAAATCTAGGAAGTTCTTTTGTACCTCTGTGCACAACACGGCGTTCTTCGTGATAAATACTTGATGTAGGTGTTCATAGGCTGGTCCTTCGTCAGACGTCTTCGGATCTTCACAAGTTGCTTGGCTACACAGCGCAATGTCCTGTTCAACCAAAGTTTTGTTGTTTGTTGGCAAATCGACCAAACTTTTGCGCGATGCTCTACTCCGATCTTCATTATCTTTGTCATCCAGTCTCTCACAATCTCCGCCTTCTTCTCCGCAGCTTCCTGTTTCTTTGGGAATAAACTGTACCATCTTAGGAATACTTGGCTCGTCAATGGTATGTCGTTGCCAATAGGTCTGGAAATTACACCACAGACGATAGAGACAACACGTGGTTTTTCCTGTTCCACTTCGTCCTAGCAACAGCAATGATGTCATTGGGCATGGCTTCAAGTTGATAACAGCGTGTTCCAGTTCAGATACTTGAAATGGAAAGTCAACGTTGGTTTTACCATGATCATCTAAAACTGCGTTCACCAGGGAATTGGAAAATGCGTAGAACTTTAAGATGTGGTACTCGGTTTCTTCAGGACTTCCAGGTGGAAAGAACATGGTTGAAACATTATTTGCGCTTTCAGATTCGACTTTCGTTACCAAATGTTCCATCGCATCCACAGGATCTAGATCATGTTTATGTGAATAAAGATTAGGAATAGATATAAGATCTTTATTCAAGGAAGACGAAGAAGCATCTACTTTAAAACCGCGGAGTTGTTTCTTTATGAAGCAGTGTAAACCACGTTTATGGGAACGAACAATTTTCTCGATCTTTCTAGGAACTGTATCATGAACAAATACAATGTCCCAGATGCGGATAATATCGGAATAAATTACACCACCTCTTTCTTCTTCCTTTTCAGTCAACAACTCATGATTGTTGCTGGATCGAGGGGAGAAAGCAATCGCACGTTCCCATAAAATACGCTCTCCTTTACCAAGTTTCGCTTCAAAAAGAAGAATGTTGTTTTGCTTTGGAAGACCTTCTAAACGTTTAGCCAATTTTCCTCGCATATGTCCATTTGCCAGCTGTCGAATAACGTTCACAATTCGCTTCTTTGTCACTGGAGATAATCGCTTGCCCTTGAGAATTTTCCACACTTCTGAGGTACACTCCACTTCCCACGTTAAATTGTGAAACATCTCAAACTTTTTTTTAGATAGATCGTTGGCATTGACATCACGCGTTGGTAGGGGTCGTTTATCATCAACGATATCACCATCTGGAGACTGAATGTGATCATGATTACTAAGCGGAGAAACAGAGCGCTCATTGTCTGCTGGTTTTCTAGAGGAACTAGTCGATGGAGTGGTTTCTGTTCTGCTTGTTTTTGTATTACCGTCCACAACTTCCATTTCCAGATTGTCAATAGCTCTGCCAAGCTGTTCGCGTATTATATCCAGTTTGTCCCTGTGATGAACATTTCTTACTTCTTCGTACCTTCGTGTTGGCTCTTCGGTGTGATCTTCGTTGGGTTGAAGGTAACTTTGTGATGAAGTTAATGGCTCGTCGAGAGTACTGGAACTCTTTTTCTTTGAAACACGGCATGGAAAAGATTTCACACATTCGTCGATTAAACGATACCTCTCATCCTTCCTTCGTGTTAACATCATTAATGGTGTTTGACCATCCTTATTTAGCGTCCTTGGATCAAAATTATACTTCTTAAGTAACTCTACAGCCTTGATAGAGTGTTGAGACATTCGCTCCCCAGAAGCTAATAAATGAAAAAGACTATTTCCCCTACTGTCATTCAATAAAGAAATTGAGTCAGAAGTGCCTTCGGAATGCTCGTAGTTGTCCATTAAATAGACGAAAATGCTCCACGATCCTATTTTTGCAAAATAAAATTCCAGAAGGATATAAGCTACAAGACATTGACAATAAAGTACATAAAGTATACATGTCCATATTTATGTATTTGATGTGCATGTGCAAGATTACGTTCACGTTTACGTTGCTATTCATGTTCACATTCACATTGATGTTCATACTCAGTTCATATATTCATATTCACTTTCATCTTCACCACCCTAACCATGTGGTTGTTGTATACCAAGTGTGTGTGTGTGTGTGTGTGTGTGTGTGTGTGTGTGTGTGTGTGTGTGTGTGTGTGTGTGTGTGTGTGTGTGTGTGTGTGAGTGTGTGTGTGTGTGTATGTGTGTGTGTATGTGTGCGAAAGTGTGTGTATGACTGTATGTTACTTAATCATCCACTTACCTGATGACAGTCCAATTCTAAACGCAGTATGAATGGGCGTATCTTCTTGTTTTCTAATCTTAGTTCGAAGCAGAGCAGTAGCGTCAGCTTTCTTCTCCAACAATAGCACATCGGACTCATAATCCTTCTCATTCACAGCAACTGATAACGGAGGTAAGTCATCAAGTACATTAACAGAAGCACCATGATCTATTAGCACATTCAACAGTTTCTCGAATTGATTTACTTTATTCTTAGACTTTATCAACTGACTTAATGATATATGACTGACGTCACAACCAGTTGCAATTCCACCTGCGCCTTCAGGATACGATTGCTGACCACCACCACCAAGGAAAAGGAGCTCAAGTAATCCCCAGTCCTCTTTATCGGCGCGTTCTTTAAGAAATGACCTCAGACATTCTGTAGGAAGTTCAAAAGTAATCATTTTGGGTCCATCTAAACAAAAAATAAAACTTGTGTTGTTTCACTTTTCTCGTCAAATATTTCGGATGTTCCAATTCACTTTTAGTTTACAAATGTGCCACTTATTTAACGATCGACACACTAACAAAATACTAAAATTATTGGAACAAAACAGAATTAATTATTGTATCTTAGCCAAAATTATCCGCTAAACCCGTTACAATCAGTAACAAGCAATACCAGACTATAATGTTTACTAGTAAAATTCTTTGACATTATTAGCATTGGGAAATGTTTAGCGATGCAGATGTCGAAAGAAACTAGGCTTAATGTAAATATCAGTAGGTTGACATTTATAGTTTGGTCAGCGGTGACCTGAAACCACGTGACTATTTGAAACGCGAGGATTGGACGAGTGTAAAACGAGTAGACGCTTTCACTTTTGTTCTTTGGTGTGAACTGTAATTGGTTTGTTTTTCGTGATACCTTATCGTATTGTTTTTGGGTTTTTTTTTGTTGAATAAAAGATAACTTTAAACTGGTACTCGTCTTTACGACAGTAGAAACACAAATCATACCATAATTTATAAACATTCAGTTGTCCTTCAGCCGCGTATATATGTGAAGAATAATAATTTCGAATGAAGTCGAATCACTGCTGTAGAGAAAAGTTTGACTGCCCCAACCGGGAATCGATCTCAAGATCTCTGGTTTAACGTACCAGCTAGCGCTCTACCACTGAGCTATTGGGACTACCGGGCGAGACAGTCAGAAATAACCATATTTTAAATATCGCACACATTACCGTAGCTCATCGGGGGATATCTAATCCACCTAAACGAAGAGTTAGGTATCTTTCTCCAGGACAAAGTCGGCTTGACCCAAGCCACCGTAAGTTATAAACATTCAGTTGTCCTTCAGCAGCGTATATATGTGAAGAAGAATATTGTCTCGGTCGGGAGTCCCATAGCTCAGTAGTAGAGCGCTGGTACGTTAAACCAGAGACCTTGGGTTCGATTCCCGGTTGGGGCAGTCATAGGCCGTGGGATGTGGTACCGTATCGTTCACTTCCGTTGCCGTCATCGGGGGGCTAACTAATTTCATTACGAATCTCTACTTGAACATCGGATCATGAATATCCCGGGTGGCCCCAAGCGAAAAAGTTGAAAAACGTCATTTTGGAAAATGTCAATTGTGGTTGTAAAGGTGGTGCTGGACCAAGCGTTGTTCATGCTTGAAGGCAGAGCTGAAATGTACCACCCTGTGTTCATGCAGTGGCTGTACAATTTCCACGAATGAACATGATGTTGGAAACGCTAATGGAAACGAAAGTGTTTCAGAAGATGATGAAGATTTTGAGGATGAAGGTGAACTTTTACCAGATGAAGATGAAATATAACTTTTGCTGATTAAAACTGGTAGAAAAAGCTAAAACTGAAGTCTGAATGAAGTCTTGGACAACAGTTGCAAAGTTTAAAGTTACCAGCATACAATGTATAAATGTACCGTAATAAATCCGGTAAAAAGATAACAACAAAACAATGACTTTGTAGCACGAAGACGCGTTTTAAGATCTTCGTTAAGGTTTGCAGCGTCATTTCGGTAAATCGCTTGCAATTTTTTGTGACTACAAGTCAGCGGTAGCCATAATGTCGGCGTGATCTTGCTTGCTTGCTTGTCTTGGACGTTGCCTACGTCATACTCGACAGCTATCGCCAAATGTTCGGCACGATCGCCATATAGTCGAGAAGATCACCATTGATCGCCAGGTATTCGAGAAGTACTCGGGTTGTTTTCGTGGGGAATAAACTCATCTTCGCATTTTGGTTGCTCTGATCTCGATGACTGTTTTGATTTTTGAGAAGTGTTAATTATTACTTTGCAAACCTTTTCTTCTTGGAACGGTTTCTGTCATTGATCAGTTTATACAAGGTAAGAAATACTTTCAAAACTGAGACGTTGTTTACAAAATCTGTAAATAAATTGTCAATATACGCCAAAGTCTTAGATGTAAATGATTTATAATGATAATTTAACTTAAGTTTAATTTTGGTTGTACTCACTGATCAGTGACTCATGTTTATACTGCATGTACATGTATATATCATACACCCGTGCATACACTAAGAGTCAGAAGTGTGCTTTAACCAACTTCGAGCTAGGTGTTTTGATATTATATCAAACACAACTTTCAAGTGTTTCAAGATCAAACAAATCAGGAAATGAATCAGTTCTCAAATGAATCAGTATTTTATGTAAGATAAGTTTGAGGTAAGAGTTGGCTTATTAATCTATCCAAGTGTTTGATCACATATCGCTTATGATTTTCCTATGCGTTTGGTTTATGCATTATTAATGAGTTTGAGAGGTATATATCACAGTGCCCTGTATTTACACTATACACATGTATATACAGTGCCGGATTAACCTTCCCAGGGCCGGAGGCAAAAATATTTTAGGGCCGGTCACAAAATGAGAGCCATCCCTGGAGTACAGTGAACTGAAAGCGTAAGTTGATCGGTTCATCGGAGGTTCGTACTTAGGCTGCCTCAGGTGCCACTCCCCTCCCGCTTTCAAACAGAATGGGCCCCGTGGCTAAGGTAGCGTGTGATTTTCTCAGGCTAGTTCGGACTTTCAAAGAGAAACTGCATAATTTTTTTATTCACTCATTTTTTTGGGCCGGTCAGAATCTGGGGCCAGGGGGCAAATGCCCCCTTTGCCTCATAGGTAATCCACCACTGTGTATATAAGATTTATGTGGACAAAATAAAAGCCTTGGATATGTTGAAAGCCTTGAAATGAAGAAATATATCTGTTGAAACTACAATACTGAGTATTTGTTGTACTGTCTTATTTAAAATACTAGCAGAATCACAAAATGTTAGTGATGTGCATTACACTTGAATGCCATTGACAGCATATTTACGACAGGTAAAATGTTGTTTTGGAACACAATGTTGATTATCTGGGGTGATTAATTCTTTTAAAGTTTTCATGGCGATAATGTAATAAAGATTATTTTTGTGGAAACATTATGGAAAACATTTATTTGCTAAGCTTTTGGCCTGAGTCAACAGGCTGAAAGCTTAGCAAATAAATATTTTACGTAGTGTTTCCACAAAAATAATCTACATGTATATGACCTGTCTAGTTCATAAGTTCTACCTGATAGTGCTGTTCAGTGGATAAAAGTTAAATTGGGTTGTTCAAAGCACCACTAGAGTGGTTCTCTAGCTAGGGTTTATCCACCAGATAAGCTATCCAGGTTTCGTACAAAAATCTGAATTTTACAAGTTCACTTCATGTAAAACTTGGGGGCATGTTTATGATGCTAATATATGCTATGTTTGGAAACAACCAGTATTTAAGATGTATGTATATATAGTATGTGCCATGTTCAAATTAGCAATACATGTATAAAATGATTTAAAATACTGAACTATCATCTTTTTGTGTGTGTCTGTGTGCTTTTCACGCATTTTCATGTATTGCTTCTTAAGTCTATATCTCTTTCTGTGCTTAACAGCGGTAGTCACATGTACGCATTGCGTACCTATTTTTAATTAAGGTCATAGGACTTCACTCTGATTTCACTCCGCGCGTTTCAAATACTAAGTCTAAGCGTTTTATTTTTTTGAAAATATTTTGAAAATATTTATTGTGGCATAAATACTGACGAAATTTACCGAAATGACCTGCAAATACTTTACACCCTTCTCCTGGATACAAACGCTCAACAGAAGCTGTACTAGGAAAAAACAAACAAGTGAGTTACAGCTGACCAGTTACAGATAAAATGTAGACAAAAAATGCTGACTCAACATTTTTAAAAAGTTTGGCCAGCGATATATCGGTAACGAATGACTAAAAGTGAACATGTCCAGACCTGCATGTATCCACTGCGTTCAATCATGCCTATAGCTACTATGGTAAAAATGCTGTAATTACTGTATGTATACTTGTATAATGACCTTGTATTCAGAGCTGAACAAGATCCTTAAGAAAGGAACTCAGAGTAAAGCCATCAAAGCACAGGAGGCTGAGCACTAACAACTCCACTCATATCTGGCACAGAAGCACGAGTCCCAAGCCCATACAGATATGTGCATGGTCACCCATTCAAATACTAACTCAGTAAAATTGGTGGTGACAGGCAGTGTGATCATAGCTTGACTATTATAGCTATGGTAGTATTTAAAACCTATGGTAATAAAGTATGGTTGTTGTAAAGTTTAGTAGGTCAAACTAATTCTAATACAGTGCATCAATAACAGCTCACAAAATTTGACTAATAAAGTATTTAAATAACTTTGTTACAACAATTTGTCAAATTATTATAATGCAATCCAGTTGGTATATGAAGTATGACTGCTGTAAAGTTTAGAAATAATAAGTTGTGAACGAAGATCTCCAGCAATTGTCATCAAAATTATGAAAGCAACTATACATTAATTGTTCTTCTTGCATGACATTGACATTACTGCAGCATACAATTTAATTACCCCATTATTATTCATTATAAATATAAAAACTTGCCGTTTCGCACTCTCTACATAGCCTGCCACTGACATTTGACTATTGTACAATATGTTATTTAATAGCATAATAATTTCGCTCTTGGACTACCACAGGTTTTGCACATTGTTGCTTGATCATGAAGCTAGTTTTGTTTTCTTAGAAGAAAATTCCATTTCTGTTCAGCAATGCACAGCCTTGTCAGTTTACAAAGCTCGATCAGACTGCTGAATACATGTAAACATGTTGGTCATATAAATTGCCTCGTCTGAATATGAAATTGTCCAAAGACTATTCATCATTCCAACAACGTCTATAGTACATCACATTTAAAAATTGACAACGATTCATACTTAAAATACTTACTAAGCTTGTAAAAACTTCTATTCTTGAAATAAATATCTCCATCCCTCCCTGAATACTCCGTCTCCATGCTGCCATAGCATTGACTTACATGAAGTACTTTGTTTACAATTTTGGCTTCGGTGGTTTGTCGTGAGTCAATCGTTGAATTCTATGTTTTGATTGGCTCCGAAGGCATTCTATTGTTACATTAACTTAACTTAACTTAACTTAACTTAACTTAACTTAACTTAACTTAACTTAACTTAACTTAACTTAACTTAACTTAACTTAACTGCTTCGCAGTAGATACAAAAACTGAATAAAGAACGTGAGTCTTATTATTATCGCCGCGGAGTGACCGGATACTGCCGTTGTTTACATGATTAAATTGGTAGCATTGACACGTTTTGAAAAAAAATGTGAATATTTTAATAATGGGCGTAATAATATACAGGGCAAAATTACTTGAGTACGATTGGCTAATGAAGAGGGCATTCTTTTGTAATTTAGGGCAAAATTACTTGCACTTGAAAACACTCGTGAAATTAAACCTTAATTTTCCTTGGCCCCATGCGATTACCTATACACTAATTCAAAATTAACAGCAACTGTAGCAGGCCACTGTAGCAGGCGCTAATTATTTCAACGTTTTCCAGCAACCAGAGCGCGCAGCAGGCTAGCAACTATGCAACGAGTTTCCCATCTCTCAGTAGTCGATAAAAAACTTAATAAACAGATTGTAAAACTGTACAATACCTTTACAGCTGGAAACAATAGACATTATTTTGAAAAATAGTTCATCTCGATCAGGTTTGCTATTTAATCCATCTTTCAGAACATCTAGGGCTTGCTGGTGTTGTTGCATTTCAAGTAAGGCAGAGCCCAATCGATAGTAACTCTAAAATAAAAATGCAATAAAAAAACTAAATAAAGTAACATGCTGAATATTTTATTTAACTACAACTAAAACATTATTATTAGAAATTTAAGTTGAAATCGAAGGTTGAAAAATAATTCCAACATTCAAGCCTGGCGTCACGCCCTACGAACAGAGATTAGGTAGGTAGGTAGGTAGGTAGGTAGGTAGGTAGGTAGGTAGGTAGGTAGGTAGGTAGGTAGGTAGGTAGGTAGGTAGGTAGGTAGGTAGGTAGGTAGGTAGGTAGGTAGGTAGATAGATAGATAGAGAGAGAGACAACTTTATTTCAATACGGTAATTTTATCAATATGTACAATTGTTTTTCATAAAAGCCGTATATTAAGTAAATAGACAAAAATAAACTAAATTATATCTTAGTAGGAGACACTAAACTACATAAATTATTACATGTTAAAAACTATAATTACAGATATTTGCAGAGAATTTCTTGACATTGTCAAGATTTCTTACAACTGATGGCAAGCTGTTCCATAAGTGGGCACCACTATATGCTAGACTGCGTTTTAAATACTCTGTGCGAGGTTGAGGGATTTTAAGGTTAATATCAGAGCAACGTAGATTATGTTCATGAGTTTTGTTCACTGGAACAAAGAGCTCAGTCAAATAACTAGGGGCTTTATTATTCATAATCTTATACATCAAACCAGCTTTTTGGTGCTTTCTTCTGGTATCGAGGTCATGCCAACCCAAAAAAGACAAAATGTCAGCTAACCTGACCTCATAACCAGAATAAGTAATAATTCGAGCTGCCCGATTTTGCAATTTCTGAATTTTATTTCTCAAAACAGCTCCACAATTTCCCCATAAGCTACTACAATAATCAAAGTGCGGCTGTACAAATGAATTATACAACGAAACCATTTGCGGAATTGTTAATAAAGTTCGCAAAGTACGTATCATACGGAGACCCCTAAGAACTTTTGGTATTATAATTTCACTTAAATGATTTTCCCAACTGAGTTTTTCATCTACCACAACTCCAAGTAATTTTACCTTTAAAACACGTTTAATAGTTTTATTATCAATTTGTACCCTAGGATTACTCAGAAGCTGTTTTAACCTATAGTTTGAACCTATAATCATAAACTCAGTTTTCGTCGCATTTACTGAAAGCTTGTTGGCGTTAAGCCACAAGGTTATATTTTCGATATCACAATTGAGTAGTTGTTCAAGGTCAGCCATAGTTTCAGCAACTGCCGTAACCTGGGTATCATCAGCGTACATACCCGGAGTCGTGTATTCTAAACAGTTTGGAAAATCATTTACATATAGTAAAAATAAAAGAGGGCCTAAGACAGATCCCTGTGGAACACTAGTTGACACGTGTCTACACTGGGACAGTATACCGTTGACCATACAACACTGAGATCTATTTGAGAGATAGGAGGAAACCCATTTATTTGATTCTCCCTGCACTCCGTATATATCCATTTTTTTTAAGAGAATTGCATGGTCAACAGTATCGAAGGCCTTGCTTAAATCAATAAAAAGAACTCCATTCATATATCCGTTATCAATGTTTCTAAACCAGGCTTCGGTAGCCTGTAATAAAGCAGTTAATGTAGAATGATTTGACCGAAAACCAGATTGAAATTTAGTCAGGATGTTATTTTCAGTTAGATATAGATAGAGCTGATCAAAAACAATTTTCTCAAAAACTTTGGCAATAATTGGAAGCACTGAAATAGGCCTGTAGTTGTTTGGGTCATTTTTGGCATTTCCCTTATATATTGGAAAAACTTTAGCAGTCTTCCAACTATCCGGGAAAGTACCACTTTGCAAAGACTTATTGAAAATGGAACATAACGGTTCACTTATTACTGTTGCAGCATCTTTTAGTGCTTGGGCAGAGATTTCATCTATACCACACGTTTTAGATACTGATAATTTATTCAAAATAGAAAAAACAACAGATATAGGAATTTCACTGAACTTAAACCGGGATGCGGTTGACTTAACGTAGGATTCAGGTAGTACAGTAGTTGAATCTACCTGTTCACTAACCTTAAGTCCTATTGTCGAGAAATGTTCACTAAATGCATTAGAAATATCAATTTGTTCAGTTAGAACAGTTTCATCAACTTTTAACTCTGTTATGTTTACAATTTTTGATTGTCGGCCGAGAAGTAAATTTATTGCTTTCCATGATCGACGAGGATTACCCACATTATTAGTAACCTCAGCAGTAACATATTCCTTCTTTGCCATTTTAATTGCAATATTGACCTTATTTCTGGCCACCTTATACGCCTCAGAAAGAGAGTGAGAGTTATTTCTAACCGAAAGTTTTTTTAAATGATCTCTATGATACATCATTTTCCTTATAGAAGGAGTGAGCCAATGTGCTGGTTTATTTCTCACTCTCTTTTTTCTTAGAGGAGCATGAATGTCAAGCAACTCCAAAAATAAATTCTCCCAGGTATAGGCCATGTCATCAGGATCATCACTAATTTGAAGCAAATCCCAAGGGACATTTTTAAGATCATGAATAAACAATTCTGCATCATAGTTTTTCATATTTCGACTTTCAATGAACTTTGGGTTGCTCTTAATTGTTGAAAACTTTCGTACACCATAAATTAAATAATGGTCACTTATACTAATTTCAATGACATCTGATTCTACAATGTTTTGTGGCTCATTAGTTATAAAGTGATCAATCAGAGTCTTTGAGTTTTTTGTGACACGAGTATACTTAGTAATTAATTGTGAAAACTGGTAGGCTTCATAAAGAAACTTCATTGGGGACGATATAGAATCTTTATTATCTACAGCAAAATCTATATTAATATCACCTGCCAACAAAGTCTCCTTACCTTCAGAGTCAACGGTTTTAAGAAAATTTTCAAAATCCAAAAGAAGATCAACTCTTGAGTCCGGTGGTCTGTACCAAGTGGACACAATAAGCGACCTTACTTTAGGCTTCGAAATTTCAATCGCTATCATTTCTAGGTGGGTTGGTATCAAGTCATCACGTTTAACATAATTTATGTTCTCACAGATATACAACGCAACTCCACCCGCATTTAAATAGCGATCCTTTCTCTCAAGAGAATAACCATTGACTCTGACAAGGTCATCATCCACAGTAGCATTAATTTTCGTTTCATTGATGGCTAACACATCAAACTGATAATCCTCTATTAATACCCTAAGTTCATCGATATGAGGTAATAGTCCATTAATGTTTAATGAACCAAATTTAAACCCTTTCTTAATTTTAATGATGAATTTTTATTACTTGAAGAGTCCTCGCAAGTACTATGGGTAAACCCCTCAGTAACAGCACGCCATCAATTTGATTTTATAATAGAACTTGAAAGATTGCTATAGATAGATAGATAGATAGATAGATAGATAGATAGATAGATAGATAGATAGATAGATAGATAGATAGATAGATAGATAGATAGATAGATAGATAGATAGATAGATAGATAGATAGATAGATAGATAGATAGATAGATAGATAGATAGATAGATAGATAGATAGATAGATCGATCGATCGATCGATAGATCGATAGATAGATAGATAGATAGATAGATAGATAGATAGATAGATAGATAGATAGATAGATAGATAGATAGATAGATAGATAGATAGATAGATAGATAGATAGATAGATAGATAGATAGATAGATAGATAGATAGATAGATAGATAGATAGATAGATAGATAGATAGATCGATAGATAGATAGATAGATAGATAGATAGATAGTTTATTGGAGCTTAAAAACGTGCATGCATTAACTCGGCTGAATTGTGTTAAGTTTTACAAAATCGTACAAAACTAAACTTTATTTATTATTCAATTTTCGTAAACTTGCGTTATTGGTCGATTTGTACCACGTGAGACCTTTGTATGTCATGACAACGCTTGCCCGTGCAATAATACCGTGCATAAAATTATTTATTGCACGGCAACAATTTGAAGATGGCTGAAAGTGGAAAGTTTGTTGAGTTCAGCATCGAGGAGATTGAAAACATCATCGCTGAAGCCACGCCAAAAAACACTAAGAGGGCAACTGCCTCGGGTGTTTCCGTGTTTAAAGGTAAGCCTGTGTTTATTCTTTAGTAAAGTCTGATCATAGATAATGGAGGGGAACTGGATAGGAAACTTACGAAACCGGAAACGATGTTTGCACAACTTGCTATGGTAATTCTACGCTTATAAGCGGGCAATGCTGAACTTAAAGGATGAGTGTCCACCTAATGCTTTGCGCGCTCACAATGCAATGAGATCAGTGAATGAGAGTGCACGCGATCACTTTGGTCATGTGCCATTTTTCGGGCCACGAAATTCAACAAGTGAAGCAATCCCTCGATATTTGAGCAATGCTTGCAGTAAATTACTCAATTTATGTTTTTCGTGAGAGCAAAGATGATTTAGTAAGTAGTTATTGTCATATTTTTGATAATATTTGATTACACTCAGAGGGCCGTGGAGTTGTATATCGAGACAAGTATTCGTCGATCGGCGTTTCTTACAAAACCAAACGAAGGCCAGACAAGAGATCATAACTAAATTAGATGCTACTAGAATAGCTAGACTCAAAGTTTTGTCATTTCAATAAGATTGCTGTTAGTTGTTTACAAGTGTTTACCTGTTGGATTGCATCTCCGATTAGGATTTGTTTTGATTAGGCGCTCTTGTCCTCATATGTTTCTCATTGTTTGGTTCTCAGCCGATGATATTATAAGCTTCCGAAAGTCGTTTGAATCGATTCGTAGCGATGTCTGACTCAGAATTTGTCGAAAATAATTATAAACGACACTCCACAAATCTGCCAGCGTGTTCTATTCACAACGGCTTTGATTACGACCTTTCAAGTACATATATATTATTTCGCACTTTACAGACTGTGCATATAAACACTTCTGTATGCTGTATACACGATCCACGTTTCTGACGTATTTCTGCATGTCTGTCTGCTCATAGAATATAGGGAATAAAAGATTAAAAGGATCTTATAGGCTTTGCTAGGAAACTACGTGTCGAAGAGAAATATATTACTTTTGACGCTCCGCGTGAAATTAATTGGCAATGATTTGTCTTTGTCTGAGAACTCAAAAATATTTGGATGGTCTTCACTCTTGTGTTACTCTAGCCTATTCGAAGGGAAAGGAGCCTACAACTACAAACAAAACACAGCGATAAATTGCAATATTGCATTTGAAAATTAAACGTCAGAGAACAAGAGCGCCGAATCAAAACAAATCCTAATCGGAGATGCAATGCAACAGGTAAACCACTTGTAAACAACTAACAGCAGTACGAATTATGCGTCTTGTTGAAATGACAAAACTTTGAGTCTAACTAGCTCTTATTAATGGCATCTAATTTAGTGTCTACGTTTAGTTATGATCTCTTGTTTGGCCTTCGTTTGGTTTTGTAAGAAACGCCGATTGACGAATACTTGTCTCGAAATACAACTCCACGACCCTGTGAGTGTAATCAAATATTATCAAAAATATGACAATAACTACTTACTAAATCATCTTTGCTCTCACGAAAAACATAAATTGAGTAATTTCCTGCAAGGATTGCTCAGATATCGAGGGATTGCTTCACTTGTTGAATTTCGTGGCCCGAAAAATGGCCGCGAAGGTGCACTGTGAGCGCGCAAAGCATTAGGTGGACACTCATCCTTTAAGTGATATTACACTTTTGTCTAATTTCAGCAATAGGTGCATTAGCTGCTTATTAGTGTGTAATTACCGTAGCAACTTGTGCAAACAACGTTTCCGGTTCTTTAACCTCGTTTGAAGTTTCCTATCCAGTTCCCCTTCCATTATCTATGGCCTGATGAGCAAAACTGATTCGTATGTTTTCTTGATGTATTTTAATTTTGACATTGAACCTGTTTCGCAAGTGTTTACTTTAACGTTTACTCAAATTGAATATTAAAACGTTTAAAGCACTCATTGTTCGTGTGTTATCGGGATTTACATCCACTCGTTCACGCCGACAAGGA
Organism: Corallium rubrum; assembly: GCA_964035015.1. Lineage (NCBI taxonomy): Eukaryota > Metazoa > Cnidaria > Anthozoa > Scleralcyonacea > Coralliidae > Corallium > Corallium rubrum. The sequence goes on from OZ035997.1 coordinate 26,209,970, forward strand.
ACTCGAAATTTAGTACTGTATTATCGTTCCTTGTTCGTGAACTCGTGGATGTAAATCCCGATAACACACTGCAAGAGTGCTTTAATTCTTAAATATAATATTTACACCAATAAATTTTCTTTATAAAAGTGTAAGATATGTAGAAGAGTGAATAATCTAAAACAGCTAATTGATATAGCTATGGGCATTGTGGAACTTTCGCCTATTTCATAGCGTCATCGTATCGCTATTTAAAGGTGGCAGCAAAGCATGCATGTAGGTTCATGATGACCATTTACAATTTATATCGACACTTATTTTTAGTATAATTTCAGAGGCAAATTCAAAGATTCCTGCATTGTGATTCCTTGCATTTTCAAAGATTTCCACTGAGCAGTGACTCTGAGACAATAGTCACCGCGCTGTCACCGCCTAGCGCGGTGACTATTGCATCACAAGAAATTGTTCTTCAAAAGTGGTTTTGGAGAAAAGAGTGGTACTTATTGGAAACTGTACTGACTTTACTTGTTTCAGTCTCCCCTCGGAGTTGTTGTTTTGAACTATATGGGATTTTAGAATTTGTCGATTCATTGAACTGTTGATCTCTTTTTCAAAATGGGGTCTGTAGTTTTGTAAGTCAATCAATCAATCAATCAATCAATCAATCAATCAATCAATCAATCAATCAATCAATCAATCAATCGATGAATCGATGAATGAATGAATGAATCAATCAATCAATCAATCAATCAGTCAATCAATCAATCAATCAATCAATCAATCAATCAATCAATCAATCAATCAAAAGCATTTATTTAAAAAACGATTTAAAAATATTTACGCAGCACATTGCTGATGTGGTCGTGTGTTTACATTGATAATTACTACGATTACGATATAAAACTAATTACTATTATAAAGTAAATTATGCATGTATTAAGGTAATAAGATATAATTCTAGCGTTGTTTACGTAAAAGAAGCGAATATTGTTGCGGTAATGGTTTAGAATTGTTATCGGCTTGATCAATCACGGCCGTGTGCCAAGATTCTAATGTTTTGCTAATGCGGTTCCGTCCTTTGTCAATTATTTGTCGTTGTTAAAATCAATGTTGTGTGAGTTGGTCCATGCGTGGTTGGCGATATTTGAATTTTTTGCAGATTATTTGACGTTCATATGTGTTCCTTCTGCCTTGTTTCAAATGACGCGCGATCTTCCTGTTTCACCAACATAGCCCCACGAACAATCCGCACAACGTATTTTATAAACGATGTTGGTTTCTTTTTCCGGGACGACTCTGCATTTGGGTGACGGGAATTCCTGTTGAAGTGTTCGCAGGGGTTTGTTAGTGACCCTGCATGCGACGTCAAAATGTCTAATTTGCATATCAAGAAACTAAAATATCTTAAAAACAAAGTTAAGAAATGAAAAACGGCAAAATATGTTACTCTGTCATTTTAAGTGTACATTTTAATAAACAGACTTAATTTTTTTCGTACAACTTTTGTGTCATGCTAGAGAAATTGAAGACCTGGTATTTTGTATAAGGCTGTATAAAGATAAAGACATAAATGTTCAAAATTTTATTTCTTGTCATGCTCCTCTATACAATAAAACAACAAAAATGCCAACGTATTTTTCACTTCATAGACACTTTAAGTATTGTAGGCAAAATACAAAAAGCAATTGAAAATAAAAGTTACTCATGTGGCATATTTTTAGATCTAAGCAAAACTTTTGATAATGTAAATCATGCTATTCTTATTCAAAAGCTTGAACATTATGGTATCAGAGGGATTGCTTTAGACTGGATTACATCATATCTTTCTGAGAGAAAACAATTTATATCTAATGGTATAATGATTTCTCTGAACTAAAACAAGTTGAGTGTGGTGTACCTCAGGGTTCAGTCCTTGGTCCACTACTTTTTTTGTTGTGCATATATCACCGTCTTGCTCTCACTTGTGGAGATGCAAATGATCATGTTGCATACATCCAGACAGTGGAAAAGATTCTGGTACAACTTTGGTCCTTTAAAAACCCCGCAAAGAAAAGTGCATCTTATGCCAAGGCTAGTATTGCAGCAAAGTCGGTAACTGTACCAAATGCTGCTAAGAAAACTATATCTAGAACATTCAAGAAGCTTGTAGAACAAGATGGCTTTCCGCAGAAAGAACAATCAATGGAGTTTTTGAAGACTTTGTACCTCTCACCCAAACCTTGAGAGTGTACAAAGAAGATAACGATTTTACTGCCATTGGCTTACTGAAGCATGTGGCGAACATTAAGTTTCTTTCCACTGTGTACCTTCTCCATGAAGTTTCTTCCTGCTCTTTCACATCCCAGCAAGGCATTCCAAAAAGGAAACATCTCTTTCTCACCTATCGATCCTGCAATCAAATACACGATTGACCAAATCAACGAAATTGCTACTAACCAGAAACCTTTGGAAAATCTGAAGGACCTTGGGGAAGGTGGCAGGCTTGTCAGCACTGAGCTAACTCTCACTTCCTCGAGTGAAGTGTATCTGCGAAATTTAACCATAAAGTATGTTGACTCACTGAAGGAAAATATTGAGAATAGGTTCTCTGAGAGTCTTCCTGTATTGAGTGCTTTCAAGATCTTTGATCCAATGACCGTTCCATGCAGATGAGACGAAGCATTTAAAGAGTATGGAATACCTCAGATTAAGATCTTAGGTGACCATTTCTATCAGGGAAAAGAGGAAACAGAAGAGTTGAAAGAGGAGCTGGAGTGTGAATGGAAGAAATTTAAGTACAATCTCCTGCAGCTTAAAAATGAAGTACCCAACCATATTCTTCACCCACCGAAAAACAAGAATTTACCAATTTACACAATCCTTACCGCGCAAGTGAACGTACCATGCATGCATAACGGATGGCAATTTGTCTGCACATGCGCGAAATCAAGAATACGTGGATTCGCGTGGGTTCCTGAAACGCTCGGGACACATTCCCGTCCGCGAGGTATAATTAAAATGGAAATAAACAAAATGCTATATTCAATGTTGAATTAATCTACCTGGCGCATTTTTTACAGAATGAATTACCGACTCGGCAGTAAAATTGCCAACCAACGATTAATAAAACCACGGTCTGAAAGTAATGCGAACGTCTAGTTTTTGAGATATTTTTGCATTTCTGCTTTATTTGCCATTCGAATTTTTCCACAGTCAACGGCTGAAAATGACGTTCCCCAGAACTACACAATAAGCTTGATGTGTGATAAAATCACATAGTTGGAAAAAGATATGCAGAAATAATAGTCAAAGCGTCTTCAAAAGTTGCCGTTGACCAAACAAGTGTAGTTCTTGCTCCGTCTTCAAACCCACCATATTCTGCTTGCACCGACCATGGGTCATCGTGAGCGATTTTTCAACGTGTTACGCATTTTTCCTAAACATAATTTTGATTCAGGAAAACAGATGAATAAACATAAACTGCCTTCAAGCTATTTTGAAAGTGATACGAATGGCTAGATTTTTTGCTATCCTTTGTCAAAGAGGAGGGTTAATTGCTGTTTTCGTTGAAAAGAGCGATTCGATCAACTCGTGTCCGCAAGAAAAGCTTTGAAATGAATATCTAAAGCATATCTAGGGAACATAAAAGTATTCATCTCGAGGTAAAAGAAAACGTTTCATCGACCCTGTGAGGCCGAACAGAAGAACTCGAAGAGTTGAGATCAATTTTCTTTAAGACCATCTTTATAAAAGACCATCTTTATATATATTATTATTATTATTATTATTATTATTATTATTATTATTATTTTCCTAAAATGCCGTACTTCCGCTGCTCCGATTACAAATCTTTTCAGCTTCAACGAAAAACACCAAGTCGAACAGCAAATCGCTGGCCCGACAAGCTTGGAAGGCATATTAAAAACGAAGAAAAGCTCAGGAAACTCGCTATTAAAATCGTATTCTGACTTTCGCATAAAGAAAATGGCAATAAAGAACAAATACACCCGGATTTTTTGGTCAGCGCAAATTGCCCACTTGTTACCGTGCATAAAAACAAATAAATATTCAGATCACAGAAAATTGTTCGCATATCACGCTTGTCCAAGCGGGTAAAATGACTCCACGGGTGTCGAGATTAGCACCCTCGCCGGGTTCCGGGAATTCGGCACTACGCCCGGGCTCGGGAATAATAAATGACAGAATTTTTTGCAGTGTCTTGATTTGCGTTGTTTGGGTGCATAGTGTTATTTTCTTTGCTTTTGGCATGTTACTGTCTTGTTGAAGTTTTCAGTTGTTAAATTCCTTTCTTTTCCTTTTTTTATACACTTGAACTCAAATCAAACATAAATGAACACACCTTTGACCACTGTGGACGATATTTCAAACACTTTTCTGCATCTTCTTTGGCCTCTACATATTGCTTCCTTTTTAAGTAAGCTGATGAGCGATTGCTGTGTAAGATTCCTTGAAGTTCTGCGTCATCTAAAGGAGCATCTGAATTGCAAGACTGTAACATTCAACTGCAAGATCATATTTGAAATCTTTTATAATTTCGTTTCCTTTCAATTTCCAACGAGACGCCTCTTTCTGGTGGAAACATAAAAAATTAACGTAACATACCAATAATTACAGAGAAATAAAGAATGTACAATTAAATTATGAATGAATGAATGAATGAATGAATGAATGAATGAATGAATGAATGAATGAATGAATGAATGAATGAATAAATAGAATGAATGAATGGATGGAATGAATGGAATGAATGGAATGAATGGAATGAATGGAATGAATGGAATGAATGGAATGAATGGAATGAATGGAATGAATGGAATGAATGGAATGAATGGAATGAATGGAATGAATGGAATGAATGGAATGAATGTTAATTTATGAATGAATGTTAATTTATGACTATAACGTCCATTTAACTGCAAAATCATGGAAGATTGAAGTCTATTTCGGTTGTAAGTGAAATATGCCATCAATCTCCCGAGCTCGACAAATATTTATTTTCTACCCAGATTTTCGTCTCATTACAGATCCAGGCTTAAGTGAAACTGAAAATAATCGGTTTGATTGCATAAAAGGGTGCTACACCGTTATAACGTTGATAAATGAGAAATTCGTCACCCGTTCCTAGCTTATTACTAGGGCTACCTGTGGCAGACCGAGTTTAGGTTTCGGCTCGGAGTCTATTTTTGTTTGTTGTTTTTTGGGCAACATAAAATGGCATTTTTCACAATTTACTTCCGCTATTACTCATGCTTCCGGTGAGTTGTTAGCCGTATGACCGCGTAAGTTCTTTACTCCTTCACTTTTGGAGTTGGAGAAAAAGTTGAACAGCTTTGCCTTTTCTGTTTAGGTTTAGAGTTAATAACTTTATTCAGTGCCTATAGCAATTGGTGGTCAAGGGGCGAAATGCCAATAGACCTTTTCGATAATTACGTCACGCTTCATGAAAACGAGGCTCCCAGGCCAAAGTTTCACAATCTTGATTATCATAGTAATCCCGTCATATCTGTTTATGGAAGAAGATAGCTAATAACGTCCAAACTATATATGGTAGAAATACATCGTGTACGTATGTTGTTAGGCATTTCATAAGCTTTCATTTGATGTATATTTTAAGTTTCTGTGTCGTGTGTAACTTTTTAAAATGTCCAAAATGTTCGCACCATTGCTCGTCAAGTAATAATAATGAAGTCCCACAACTGTTGTAGAATTTCGGATATTGTTTTTAAAATACATAACGCACAACTTTGAAACATATATCAAACAGAAGATACTGTAAAATGCTATTTGCGGTAGAACTTTCAAGTTTTTAGTTTAAGAGAAAGTATTTTAAAACTGATGGGAAAACGTACTATTATCTTGGTCTGAGTTGTAAACAAAACAAACTTAACAATTCATCCATCAGACCAAGATAACATTAATTTTTCTCATTTTTAAAATACTTCCCCTTAAGCTAGAAACTTGAAAGTTCTACCACAAATAGCATTTTACAGTATCTTCTGTTTGATATATGTTTCAAAGTTGTATGTTAAATATTTTAAAAACGGTATTCGAAATTCTACAACAGTTGTGAGAAATCATATCATATTTATTACTTGACGAGCAATGCCAATGGTGCGAACATTTTGGACATTTTAAAAAGTTACACACAACACAGAAACTTAAAATATACATCAAATGAAAGCTTATGAAATGCCTAACAACATACGTACATGATGTATTTCTACCATATATAGTTTGGACGTTATTAGCTATCTTCTTCCATAAACAGATATGACGGGGGATTACTATGATAATCAAAATTGTGAAACTTTGGCCTGGGAGCCTCGTTTCATGAAGCGTGACGTAATTATCGAAAAGGTCTATTGAACAGGACTACCATGATGTAGGTGTTGATTATACGGTTGATTTCAAGGTGTTCTTGCACGCTGTTTGTTTAACAGCAGTTTAACAGTGATGTGGCTGACAACTCTCTTGATCGTAAATATGTTCACCTGTGTGAAGTATGTACCACATTCACTCTTCGATTCAGACTCCGTGTACTTGCCAGTACGTATCCCGAGTGAACGTCGATGACAATGAAGATGACGACGACGACGACGACGATGATGATGATGATGATGATGATGATGATGATGATGATGATGATGATGATGATGACGATGACGATGACGATGACGATGACGATGACGATAACGATAACGATGATTAAGACGACAATGATGATGATCGAGAACAAACCTTGTCCACAACAGGTTTCAGGTCATAACAATTCTTTCCAGCTTGTAAAGCCTTGGAATATTGTCTTAATTTCCATGCTGCACATGCCATAAAATTTAACGAATCAAGCAGATGCTTTTTTCGCAACCCGTTTAGTGCAGAATGATCGCTACCAAAAGGTCTTAGGAATTTTTCAGCAAGCCGCAAAGCTGCAAGAGAATTCTTGTAGTCTCCTTGATTGAACAAATGCATTCCCTTTTCCTTGCAATCACTCCCTCGCTCCTAAACAAAACATGATAAACTGTCAAATCACAAAATTAAAGCAGCGAGTTTTTTACAAAAGCAGAATAGCTTTTAACACGTTAACGAGTTTATTTGGTTATCACAGTGTGAATGTAATGTAATATATCATACACGAGAAAATATTTCATGATTTCTTACACTGCTAACGGGAAAATTTCGGCTGACTCGAGCCGGATTTAAGGTAGCAATAGAAGGAAAAATGTCAAAAATCTCCTTTCCCCCCCAATTTTTAAACTACTGCAACATTATTCTGTCAGTGAGAAGAATTTCGAATTCAGAAATGTTTTTCTTCCAGGCGAAAAACGAGTTTTTTACTTCAAGAGGCGGGACTAATTACTCAACACGGAAACCGTCCAGACGCTTTTTCTCCGCTCAATTTTTCGCCAAAATTTGTGTTTTTTATCAATGATTAAATCAATGATTAAAACTATAAATTAAATTCCAAAGAACTTTAAACTCTTGAAGCCAACAACCCGATTTTTTCTTTCGGTAAATACAACGGATAACCATTATATTTTCCACAATTTTAGATTTTATAATCGTCTTCCATGGTTAATTGCCTTTAAATTGGTATATGATACGTTGGGATCACATTAATAGCGGCGCGATGCCAGCTGTTTTACGAAACGATACCGAATAACCCTATTGCTACCTTAATTCAGTTGGAGGGCCCGAACTGATGCACATAATGACGTTGTAACTACAAACTTACCAATGCAGTTTCAGGATCACACCTTCTGCAATTCCCAATGTCGTTGTAACATTCTTGGATTGCCTCAATCTCATTGTATATCAATGCACGACGACCATAAATAATACTTTGCAGGCGGTGATTTCCAGAGGAAAAATGCAAAGCAGCTGAATAACAAGACAATGATATAACATGATGATTTGTGTTATTGTCAGCATGTTGCAACCATTTAGTGGCTTCATTCTGAATAAGGAAAAATAATCCCAATTGTTACACATCCCAACGTCTATTGCTCCGACCACGGCGTTTTAATAGAAATATATAGACAGTGCTAATCGACGTACAGGTATGATGCTAGAACTAATAAAAATACACTAGCGTATATAAACTGATACAACATTTTTCGCGTAACGCGTGTTTGATCCTGCTGTTAGCCAATCAACGCTGTGATCCAGATGCTGGATCACTTTGGCCTATTCCAGCATCTTGATTGGTGCGGCACAAGCAGAGAAACCCTCAAACTGTTGCAGTGAGGTTCTTCCAGCTCGCCTCCCAAGTTGGTCCCACCTACTTTACCGCCTCGCTTTCTCGCGTGTCCCCATTATCCCTACGAGCGTGGAAGAACTTCTCGCACCAGGGTAGAATAGAAATAATAATAATGATAACAATAATAACTAGAAGTTACTATCGCAAGTGAAGTGCTGCCTCAAATGGGACAAAAACCTTTAGCCTACTCTACAGACAACTCTATGCAGTCTGTGGCCAATGTGGCACCCCCCTTGCCCACTCCACCCGAGATTGCTCACTCCACCCGAGATTGCCCACTCCATATGAGATTGCCCACTCCACCCAAGTTTGCCCACTCCACCCAAGTTTGCCCACTCCACCAAAGTTTGGCCACTCCATCCGAGATTGCCCACAGAGTTGCCTGCGAAGGAGGCTGGAAAGTTCAAAAATTTAATATTAATTACCGTAGGTAGCGGGGGGGGGGGGGGGGGGGCAGCAGGGGCAACTGCGCCCCCCCCCCCTAGAGAAAATCCAAAATATGATTTTTATAATGTTGATTATAATTTTTTATTGGTATTTTATTGGTAATTATAAGATTGAAAACTATAAGATTGAAAACTACAAGTTACTATAGCTTATCGCTTGACATGTGGCAATGGTTTTGACAGGATACACACACAATTAAATAATCACGCCTCTTGCTCTGATGCTGTGGCAAAACTGTCAATGCAATTCCAAGTGCTTAACATGTTTTGACAAATCTAGAGCTTTAATACAATGATACAGCAATGTACCATTGAGCCCATCACATTAATTTGCAGAATTTGTAGAAGCCAAAATACACACACGCAGATAGTAGCGTACGTCTTATCAGAATGCTGATCAGCGCAAACACAATGAACCCACACCAATATACACCAAATTTGAGCACAGTGGCTTCGTTTGATTTGAGTTGCGAGATATTCACTCGCAGATAGTGTCTGATCAGAATGTTGATCAGCGCGAACATACCGTGAACTCACACCAATATACCTGAAAAGTGAAATAGAAAACACCTATGAAATCTCCTGAAAAATATTAGGCTAAACCCCCACTGACAAATGGCAGTCATGACTGAACAGAAAAAAACACACAAAAAATCGCAGAAGACATCTCGGCTCCCACACACAAATTTCCGTTTTAGCTGATATTTAAAGTGTATATGAAACGAAAATTAAGTTTGTCTTATTAGAAAGAACTCTTAAAATAATGGGGAATATCAATTTACAGCTTTTTCATATTTTACTTAGTTCTTGAGATATTTTGACTTATGTGATATTCAAATGAGATAACTTATGGTTCGTTTTTTTCTAATTAACATATTCGAAAATCGTGAATATTTTTAAGGTTATTAATCAAAGTCACTTGTAACTTGTCTTTCATGTTTAGTTGCATGAACTGCAGCAATATGCAAAGTTTCAAGTGATTTTGTTCAATAATCTTAAAAATATTCGCGATTTGCGAATATGTTAATTGGTGAAAACGAACCGTAAGTTATCTCATTTGAATATCACATAAGTCTAAATATCTCAAGAACTAAGTAAAATATGAAAAAGCTGTAAATTGATATTCCCCATTATTTTAAGAGTTCTTTCAAATAAGACAAACTTAATTTTCGCGTCATATACACTTTAAGATGAAAAATTAAGTTCATACCACTACTACAATACATTCGTCTTACCTTAACAAAAGGATCTTTACACGCTCAAAAGAGGCATTAAAAGAAGCAGCAAAATATCGGAGAGAGCTAGCTAAGCACGTTCGATCGACGAAATCTCGCCTCGTGGAGTCGATCAGAAATACCATGGCCATGGTGGCGTTGAACATGGGACTGTTCCCGTCAACGAAAAATCCTCTGGTGTATCTATGTAATCAACCCCCTACGTCATAAAACCGACAATGTCATATATAAAACAGACAGGCAGAAAAATATCCCAAAAACACATAGTTCCGCGAAGGTCTGGGCACGAGTTAACACAGCCAACCCAAGATCAATCTCGAGCCTATAGTCTCCCCGTTTTTGGCCAGCGGGAGAGCGCGGGGGAGACTCTGGGTCATTTAAATTTATTGAATTCATCGATTCGAAACATGCAGAAGATTGTGAAATAATGAAAGTCAAATATATTGCTTTATTCAATAAACATATATATCTTCAAATTCATTAGACGCCTCATTTACATCTCTTCTCTTTGTTTAATTATATCCGGGTCTCAGTCACACAAACAAACTTCATAGCAAAGTTTATACGAGATGAATTTCGAATAACAAATAGTCGCAATGAACAAAACAATCCCTGGTGCGATTTGTCGTTATATTTGATGCATAAATGGAAAACAATTTAAACAACGAAAAATCATATTTAAAACAATTAAAGAAGGAATCAGCCTTCGCAATCGCAACTCGTATTAAAAAGCTTGTGATCGAGGACGATATTGGCGTCGTGAATTGATATTTTACCTTGGGTTTCAAGAACGTTTATGTCAAGTGCCACCACCAGCAGTGTCAGTCTCTCTCCCACAATTTTAACGTGCATTTTATCTGCATTTTATGCAGGGTTCTCAGAAATATAGTATTTGCGATTTCAAACAAATATCTGAGAAATGAACCCATGTACATTCTGCACAGCAGCTGAGGCTACGATCATGCGCTTAACAACCGGAACCCCCATTTCAGGGGTAATTAAATCCAATTTCCCCAGAGTCTCCCCCGCGCTCTCCCGCTGACCAAAAGCGGGGAGACTATGGGCTCGAGATTGACCTAAGGTTAGTGTGCTGCTTCCCTGTAGTCGGCAGTAATAATAATAATAATAATAATAATAAAAATAATAATAATAATAATAATACTGGTTTACATAAAACTTTTTTGAAGCGTCTCAAATTCACTAGTTTAGAAATTTATTATTAATAAATTTAGGTTAATGTTAGGGAGTAAGAGATAATGTATCTCCTGCCTCAAAGCGATCATTAAGTGTAGTTCCTGTGGCATGTGAACAAGGTCAGATGCAAAAGCCAGATAAATAAAGTGCGTAAAAACACGCAGCAAAAAAGATAAAGTCCAACCCAAACCTTTATCTAAAGATCCCCCCTTATCAAAACAAACTTCCTCTTTGAGGCAATGGTATAAATAAATGCGGCAAGGGCGACGGTGGTCATTCTGTTACAGACTCACAGTCAGAGAGCTCACTCTAGATCGCTCTGAATAGCAGTTTAAGTTTTTCGGGAATTTTTATCCCACCCACCACAGCCCCTTTTGTAATAACATATAATCTTAGAAATTATAATAGTAAAAATCAAAAGTAATAATTTAATTATCTAATAAATGAGTGGCAGGAAGTGCTGTTATCCTTATCACTTCACAGAAGTGCTGTGCCTCACACACTTCACCCACGTGAAGGATTTGGATGGGTGAGACATCGACTTTACGAGTGCTGAGCAACCCTCAGACTTAGTTAATGTCTCTAAAATGGGCCATCCCCATTTTAGGGCGCTGGACAGGACACCCTCTTCCCGGTTCAGTTACTTCCTCGCCATCTCTTTTGCCAGTTTGTATCATTAAAATACGACCGTGTTCATTAATATAAATTTACAAGTTTCTATCACAAATCATTGAATTTCATTGGCTATCGCAGGAGTTACTATCCGCTGATAGAACCTCTGGCAATAACCCAATGAAAAGCCTTCTTTTAATGAAATCGACCGATCACAAAATGCGTAATATGTCACGGGCAATGATCATTAGAGCCAGCAGTTGTTCTGTTAAGCAACAATGGCGCCGGAATTATAATGAGTGGGTAAATGACAGAAGAAATTGAACATTTAGGCGAAGCGATAAGTTCTACAGAAAACAAAATCGGTTAGAATGGAAATTATTAATGGTAAGATCGTTAAATTGTTTATCTGTGTTTGTTTAAAACGAAATAACTGCAAATAAAACACATTTCAAAATTACACTTGCTATTGACAAGATTTCGTGATGTAAACTACATGCTAAATTGAATGTTTCTTTCAACTTTTTGTCATTTTTACAAATCAAATACGTGGATATATATTGTTTCAATATTGTACATGAAGACTCATGCTAAATTATGCAAGAAAACGTTACTTTTCCATCAGCTACCGTAGGGGACAAAGGAAATGTCCGAAATGACTTTCTCAAACTCATTAATAATTCATGAGATAATCAATCAATCAGAAGCGCTGAATTGCACCACGTGAAGGGACTTGAAATACCAGGGAAGTACTGGGCAGAGGACTTGAAATATTATTTCCAGTCCAAGGACTGGAAATAATATTTCAAGTCCTTGGACTTGAAATATTACTTCACACAATCGGTTATTCATCCATACACTAATTACTAATGCACTAATTCATTTTGGGAATACACTAAGTGATTTTGAGAAGTCATGTAAAGGCCTCCAATTCGGACTAGACCGGGTTTTCAAGTACTTGGAATTCATTCCAGTCCTCGGCTTCGCCTCGGACTGGAACGAATTCCTCGTACTTGAACACCCGGTCTAGTCCTCATTGTCGGCCTTTACATATTACGTTGAACGTTTATTGTTGGTAGTAAAAAAATTACACGAGCCTCAAAGAATACGTTATGGTTGACAATTTATTTAACTTTTGTTGGTAAATTTATACTAAAACAATACGCCTCGTTGACTATTCGCTCATAGAAAACTCGGGCTCGTTGTCGAATTGTTAAATAGATTACTATCTTCTTCTTCTGCAGTCCATCGTTAAACGATGATGACTAGGTGGGTTGGGGGTGTTTGAACCTCCGATGTTGCTGCAGACCTTTTTCGCTGTGAAAGGAATGGTTGCAGAGTTCACAAAGATGATTGCCAGGGTTGTGCCTCATAAAGTGCCGTCGCTCTGCTTCCATGGAACTTTTTCTCCTGATGACCCGCATATCATCCTTTATAGCAGTTCTCCAAGTGGGCCGTTGTGATGCCAATTCCTCCCAGCTGTCAACATTGATGTCAGTTGCCTTAACATGTCTTTTTATATAGAACATCCTTGAATCGCAGCTTTTGTCCTCTTCTGCTTCTTGTACCTTGGTTGAGCTCACCATACATGACGATCCTTGGAATTCGTGTGGTTGGCATGCGAGATACGTGGCCAGCCCAGCGTAGTTGAGATGCTGCAAGTATGGCTTCAGCACTGTCCATCTCTGCTCTCCTTGGAATCTCCGCATTCGTAACATGATCCTCCCATTGGATACCCGTGATTCTTCTAAGTTGTCTCTGTTGAACTGCACAGAGTTTACGAATATGCTGACGATAGAGTGTAAAGCAAGTTAATCCAGGAAAAATCACCGCCTTATATACCTTGCATATGGTCAAGACCCGTACGCCTGCTTAGTCGTTTTTCAAGTTTACCAAAGGAAGTGCATGCGCTCTTAATTCTATTTTAGATTTCTTGGTCCACATGATTGTCTGCAGTAAGAGTGCTTCCAAGGTATTTAAAAGTTCGAACAACTTTGAGAGGAGTGCCATCAATTTTAACTTCCAGCACTGGTTTAGTCTCCTTATCAGGTGCTGGGTGAAACATTAACTCCGTTTTCGTGATGTTGATCTTGAGCCCAAGCTGTTTTGAGGCTGCTACAAAAGCATCAACAATTCCCTGTATGGCTGTGCTCGGGCTGTGTGCAATGAGTGCTGTATCATCTGCAAGCTCCATAATTAGTTCTGTAATTGTTTTAGTTCTTGCTTTACGGCGAGTCAAATTAAACAGTTTTCCATCTGCACGAGTCCTAGATGAATACTCCCTTGCTGGTTTTCATATACAGCTTGATTAAAGCGATGGTTAAGAATAGAGTAAAAAGACATGGGGCCAAAACGCATTCTTGCTTAGTACTATGATTTATTGGAAACTTTTCAGAGTGTCGATCCCCTATCAGCACTGTGCCCATCATGCCATCATAAAACTCCCTGGTTAAGTCCATTAAGCGTCAGCTGTGATTTTCCCAATGAAACCCCACAAACCCACAGATGTGTCTGGTTCTTCATTATTTGTTGAAATGCTAAGGTCAGTTGTTCCACTAGGTCCTTACGAGATGCGGTATTTGAGAGTTTTGCAATAAACTAAACTAATCTTATTTATCCTGGATAGCTATATCAGTTAATAGCTAACTGTTCTCCCTAGAGGTCCAGTAAGGGCCCACCCTCATTGGTCCAGTGTATCTACAGGAGGAAACCGGAGTACCCGGAGGAAACCTGCGATGTTTGGTAGAGTAAAACGGAAGCACTCTTCTCACATGCGGCCAAGGTGAAATTTTAACCAGGTCGCAGAGGTGAAAGGCACGTGCGCTAACTACCGTGCAACCAACAGCTTCCGAGAAAAAAGGGTTTTGATTTCTTAGAAATATTAGTCTAATTTGAAATTTACAGACTGCACAGATCATGTAGTGATCGGTCGAGCATTCAGGGCCTCACATTGCTCTCATAGACTTCACCTCTTTCAGATCTCGCTTTCTGGTGATTATATATATAATGGGGTCGTTGTGATCGCGGATGTTTCCAAGAGTAGAACCATTTATCTGGAACATTGAAATAGGAGAAAATTGCAAGTCCGAGTTCCGCACACATACTAAGCAGCAGTTCACCGTTTGAATTCATCCTGCCTTTTCCAAATTTGCCCAGGACTGGGCCCCAGTGTCCCAGTCGTCCCGATGCGTGAGTTAAAATCACCTATCAACAGGAGCTTGTCCGAGGATAATATCATGAACTTGAGCAAAGAAAGCTTATTTTTCTTTTTCAGGATAGGTCATGGTTGGTGCGTAGACGTTGATCAACGTAAGGTTTTTGAGGACAGGGAAAGGCCAATTGGCATAGCTGGAAGTTTGGAGATAAGATTGTTAGAGATTGCAAGTCCAATGCCTGATTGCCTTACTTCACCCTCTGGGCGTCCTTTCCAGAAAAAGGTGTGGGTCATTTCTCTAAGTTGCTCCTCACAGGGAAAGCGTGTTTCTTTGAGTCCTGCAATGTCAATGTGGACATCTTGTAACTCTTTTGCAACAAGTGCTGTTCGTTTTTGAGGTCAGCTTGAATCGCCCCTGTCAAGAAGAGTTCTGACATTCCACGTGGCAATCTTCACTTTGTGTTGTTTATTTCTACCGCAGAATTGGAGACCCGCTGGTTGCGGATGACCATGCAGCCAGGAATATTTAGAACAAGACACCTGGGTCAGGTGTTCACTCGGGCTACTGGAAAGTGCAGAGGTCTCTATAACGCCTGAGCAGAGGTGGGAGTGGGCTGAGGAAGATCAGATTGGAAGCTGAATGTCCATGGTGCAGGACTATCCTGAATTGTCAATTTAAAATGTCAAGAATTCAGGATTATCCTGAAACCTAGGGGACTTCTCTGTCCCACATGTGGGATGTTAAACTAAAAAGCATATAACAAAAAAAAAACAGTAGGGGTGTTGTAGTCAGGGTCTGAGAGGTGGAACTTTCTCTTTGGGAAGTTGTGGTTAGATTTAGGGTTACTGGAGGTTGTCGTTAGGTTTAGAGGTGGGGGTCAGGGTTGGGTTTCATTTTCTTTAATATTCAGGATTATCTGGAATTCTAGACCATTTCACAAATGTAAACAAATGCAATAGATATAAGTGATTAAGGTTAGACAAAGCAGCAAGCCATTACTAAGTAAGCAGTATATTACCTAGACAACCGACAAGCGAATTTACCAAGAACTATTAAAATGCACACACTCGATGAAATTATATAAGCTAGTGAAGCAATATTATAATTATATTCCACAGGATGTGGTTATACCAGTAAGTAAGGTGAATTTGATTGATCTACTGTACTGTCCTCAATAACAGTAGTGCTTCAGTTGTGTATTACATTATGCGTTATTGCATTATTATAAGATAATACCATGATTGACTCAGTTTCTTTTACTAAGTAAGCAGTATATTTACCTAGACGATCGACAACAAGCGAACGTACCAAGGAGCTATTTAAAATGCACACACTAAATGAGATTATATTAAAGCTAGTGAAGCAGTTGAATCACATCGAGTTTATTTGGCATAACTTTATTAACACAACAATACGTAATCCAGGCAAATTACGAATACTAAGATTACCTCAATACATTTAAATTTTCCATTTAGCGTAAACTTCAGCGCGAAAATGAATGTCAACACAGCATATTTACCCGTCCTTTGCAAGTTGTCAATTCTGTTTTCAACGTTGCTTATGCCTCACTCATCTTGAAGATAGTTTCCAACAGGCAGCAATCTGATAAAGATTGTGACCATGATAAATAAAGATTGTGACCATGATAAAGATTGTGACCGTGAAATGTCTTTCAAATATTCAAAAACATCGGTAAAATGGCAATAAAAGCTGGAGACAACTCGGCCAAACCCAATAATTAAACATGATTGTTCTCTGGTTCACTCCTTCAGTTAAAGTTTCCAATTATTTTTAATACGCCTTGATTCGCTGACAGTCCAACTACTCTAACATCTTGTTTGAGACGACTGCTGTGTAGTGTGCCAAGAAATGTCGTGGAAATACTCAAAAACATCGATAAAATGGCAAGAAAAGCTTCGTTCAAGAGACAACTCGCCATGGAAGTGAAATATCGCCATCGGCCGCGCGGAGGACTAATAACGCGTCGCAAAAAAATAAAAATCGCGAAACCTAGACTCGGCTACCACAGTAGCCCGAGTAATGAGCTTTGTTTACCGCACCTTTAACAGGGGCGTCCTCATTTGAGGCAAGCAGTGCTATCCCTAAAAGGGCTGCTTGGTCATCTAAACAGCTGCCTTGAAGTACTGTCACCCCGCTTCAGTTTCTTTACGGCCATCACATTTAGACCGCCTGTGTGCGAAGTTCCAGCTAATGGCTTCCAGTTTCTCAAACCTGCAACGGCTACTGTTGATGGAAGTCCTGTGGCGATAGAGTATGCGCATAAATAGGTGAAATATCTGTTGCGCATCAGATATACACCCTCTAAATCGACTGAGCTGAAATCCAATGGATCACCAGGTGCGACAATTGGCAGCACATCAGACCGCAGCATCTGGCCGCAACTACTGTACACCTCAGTGAGTATGTAGAGCACCCTATCGTGTCTGCAACTACGCCTTTTCTTTATGGGGGAGGTCCCATAGCTGGTGTCTAAAAGGAGAGACGTCCTGCGCAGCAGCAGGTGTAGATCGCACGTAACCCTGCACAGGGGGCTAAGGGTATAATATCGCTTGCCCAGGGCGGATACCCAGGCTAGCTGAGGGAAGGAGGTGCCTTACATCTCCTTTTAGACTGCCCGGAAGGGGTCCTGCACCACTAGATTACTATAGTATGTACAGTACAGTAGTATAAATAGTATAACACGTAAATTAATCAAACTTACAGGATCATAAACAGGTTGAGGACAATCATTTAGTGCACGGCAAATATCATCTCTTGCCTCCTTGTAATGTTGTATAATTAAGCAGCATTCCGCTCGTTCAAGTAAAATGTTGGACCACAGTTCAGGATCTTTGTAGCCAACAGCAGCACGGAAAAACTGTAGTGCATTAGTAAAGTGTGTAATTGCCTCATCAAACCTACAGTGACTCCGAGCTTGCTGTGCACAAAGAACGGCATCCCGAAAATAGTTATCCATAGTCGTTTACATGCACACCTATAAAAAAATCGAAGTTAACATACAATACGAGTATAAATACAGTATTTAAAGCTGATCTACATGTACATGTACATGTACATGTACATGTACATGTACATGTACAAAGCCTAGAGTTTGTTTAAATAATATAATTGGTTTATTTATCTTTTCACAAAGGCTAAATAAATATGAAGTAATGTGGCTGACTTCTTTGTTCTAATCTTTCTTTACAACTGCCCATGATGCAATCACAGCCTTTACGCTAAAATAAAATACAATTAATCTGCCTGTGGGAACTTTGAGGAAAATCAACAACATGTGATAATATGAGCATACGTTCTGCGACTGCATACATTGTACTGTAGATCAGCTTTAAGGCCATTTAAAAAAATATCCCGGTTTATCATCAGCGCCCGCATCAATTTTTCGTGCCGCACGGGATTTTATTTTATTTTTTGTTATTAATAAAAACCGGTTATTTTGATTATTAATATGTCGGGTATTGCTTTTCAATAAAATGGACTACTAGAAAAAGTTAAATTTGAAGGTTGCATTTTCCTACTTTTTATAACTATATGGAGCCACTTTAAAAATAGCCTGTAGGCACACATTGTATTGTATATTGCTAAAAAGTGTTGTATTTTGATCATAAAACCTTGTAAATGTTGTTTTAAAATCGTAAAAATGTGCTAAACTTGTTGCTTTACAAACTCGTTTCCAGTCCACTTTTGGGTTGACCGTGTGAAAAATAAAAAAAAACAACCGCCCGCCCGCACCGAATTTTTTCCCAGCCACTGATGATAAACCGGGATATTTTTTTAAATGGCCTAAGATGCAAAATTTTCTGTTTTAGGAAATGAATTTGAAACTGTTTTTATTTATAATTACTGTAGCTCTTCCCGGAGGTTATGTTTTCACCTTTGTTTGTTTGTTTATTTGTTTGTGTCTGTCTGTCTGTCTGTCTGTTTGTTTGTTTGTCTGTTTGTTTGTCACCAGCCACAAATTTCAAAAAGTATTACAGCTAGTAAACCAATTTTTATTCATGTTTGGGGAAGGGTTGGCCATAGACCAATACCAACCCATTAAATTTTAGTTGAATTTGATTGAAACTGAATAAAAATTTCAATAAAAGAAATAAATAAAAAAATCTCGATTGGGATCATTACCTTATTACTTATATTATGCAAATCTTAACTAAATATTTAGCTAAATTACCAAATAACAATGAACTGTGAACAGTTCCATTGTTTATAGAATAAAGTGGTCATGGACCAGTTAAGAACATACAATCTTTTTCTTTGTACAGTATAATCAAATGGTACAAACAAAATAGATCAAGTATTTTATGCATACATACTGTCTCTTCATGTAGATCTCAAAAGCTAGCATGGTTAGCATGATATTCGCTAAATTGTTTCCTTATAAACATCTCCTAATAACCTGCTAGCAAAAGTTCTATACTGTGTGCAAGTTCTGAGTGCCCTCGAGTTACATGTAATTATTTCATTGCATACATTAACTAACCTTATTAAAAGGGTACTGATTGCAGGAGTCAGGGTGATTTTTGGAAGGAAGGCAGTTCATTAAATTATAATATCATAATACTGACACTCAAAAGAGTCAATTCCTTTCTCATTTGGGAGTTTACCCAGCCACAGATGAGTAAAATCGTCTGGCATTGGTCAGAGTAAAATTATACATACTGCACTTGTGCCTGTAAGACCTACAGTATACAGCCTGGAACCAGTTGTTGTCATTTCAGTTTACTTTTCACATATTTCAGAAGTTTGTTGTTCAGTTTCAAATTACATTACAAAATATGGAAATGTGGGACACGAAGGGTGGTTCATTTCGATCAACTACCATAGGTCCCCTTGGTACTACCAAGCCCGATAACTTAGAAGCTGCAGTGGATCCATTTAGTAACCCCCTCCACGTTGATTGCGATGGAGATCAGGACGTTAACAGAGCCCCACGAAGTTATTCCGACGTTGTTCATTCGCCAGCGCCTAACCCATCACTTCGTCGCTCTCAACGTTCAAGACAACCGCCACGTTGGTTAGGGATGGAGCCTTCAGACTAACTTATTTTAGATTTGAATTTTTGTTAAGTTGGGATATGACTCGAGGACGTAATACGCGAATACCTGTCACGCGGCAAGCCGATTTTGGGGGGTCTTTTCAGAGGACTTTGTTCGAAGCGCTTGTTTTTGTCACATGGATTCGGTATGTTGAGTCTGAAATGCGGTTTATGCATCACACAGTACGCGTGCAGCTCAACATCCAAGGCTTACAGCAAGCGGTATCCTGAGATGTCTTAATGAAGGCAGCGGGATGGAATTCAGCAAATACTTTTAATAACTTCTATAACAAATCTGTACTAGTATGTCAATGGCAATACTATCATCAAATTAAAGTTTTTTGTTATTGTATAAAATCAATTATACACATGTTTTTAATGTCTATATTTTGCATTTGTTTATGCTGGGCACATCTGAGCTTTAAAGTCTCGTGGGATCTCCTGCCTCGGTGTCATGTGATAGAATTGAAAAATTAAACGAGACTCTGTGCTATCTGATGTTATCTCCTGCCTGCATGTGTCTCCATCAAACTTCAACTTACAGGCACGTCTCGTTTAATTTTTCAATTACACCGGATATTTTTTGTGCCTGCACGAATATCTATCCGGCACAGTGTGAACGGGGCCTAGTTATATTACAGAAAGTTATTGTGCAAGAAAGAGAGAGAAGTGGAGGAAACTGCTGTGGCAGGCCGCCGGCCAACCCCTGCATAAACAGGCAAAATAGCCGTAAAACGAGTGTTGTAAGTTGTATTATCAAATTCATTAATAATTCATAAGGAAAATTCAAACGAAATGAATGTTTAATCAGGTGTTTGTAAATACTGTTAAAACATTGATTAATAAAACACCAATGTTTTATCAAAGTTATTCGACACCAGCGGCTCAAATTCATAAATTCATTTTTTTTCTGAGTTAAAATGATCTTATCTAACGTTTCTTACAACTCTTAAACAAAGTATTCATTGTGTACACTTAGAATTTGATAAGTAAGTTTTCGGCTCGCCATTGTAAATGCCCATAAAGATCGGCCGCTCATATTTTAACTACTACTTGTAAAGTTCAATTCAAAGTTGAAATGTTTGATTATATTTACAATATGGGGCTGATTACACGTTAACTTTATAGCGCAATTATGGCCAATCAATGTTTTGCCTGACTGTGTGAGGGTCCCATACATTTGACCCAAGTTCTTTGCTCCTAGGTTGGGGATTTGATTTTATTTGGCAATAAAAGAGCCTTTCAAACAAGGCGTTTTGTAAAACGTTTTGCAAATGTTACATATTTGAAATCTTGTTGCATGGCTTTCCGAGACTTCTCCCCTTGAAGAGTAAAATCGTCTTGGCGTTAGACAGAGTGAAAAGATAAAGTTGTTCCACAACAACAGTGCGCATGAAAGGGTTACTCAACAGTGTGTTTAATCAGACTTAATAACACTTTTTAATCGTCTTTTTTCCTTTGTGGTAGCTGAAATTCTATTGAAAAAAACAAAGAGTTTGATTCAGTATTGGCAGTAAATAAAGGTTCCTTATATACAAGGAAAATAAATTACATTTGCTCTAACTCAAGACAGGCGGATATTTCACAAAGATTGACCACAACGCGGTGCTCCACAGTGGTGTTTATTGACGCGAAAAATTTGGAAATGTCAAATGCCTCTGGGCATGCTCTGGGTATGCCAACCTCCCCTGGTTCAGACAAAACATTGAAAAGTCTTGGGCATAAAACTGTTACAGTCATTTGCGACTCACTTTTCACCCAAATCTTCGGAAGTTCGTTCCGAAGTTCGCAAGTTCGTTGGGAAGTTCAAAGTTCGTTTTGAACTACACATTTGATTGGCTGTTAGGAACCAAGTTCAAAACGAACTACGAACTTTCCAACGAACTTGCGAACTTTGGAACGAACGTCCGAAGATTTGGGTGAAGACAACTTCTTTCTCTTTTAGGCAAGATAACTACCTGAGAATTTTTGTGGAAAAACTCATACAATATGGAACATGTTGTTCAAACACACCAGCGAAATGAGCAAAGAACTTACAACATGTCTCATGGCCTCACTCACCCAGTCACACGGCTAACAACTCACTGGAAGTTACTGGAAGCATTAATAGTAACGGAAGAAAAATGTGTAAAAATGCAATTTTGTGTTGGCAAAAAACAAACAAACCCAGAAACAGTCAAACACAGGTGGCCCGAGCAATTATAATATACATGTACCGTAGAATCCCGAAAGTAGCGCCTCCCGCCCCGAAAGTAGCGGACCCCCGAAAGTAGTGGCAAATTTGAGGTGTCTACAAAATTTCCGAAAGTAGTGCCCCCCCCCCCCCCCCCAAGTAGCGGCCCTCGGTAAGTAGGAGGAGGAAAGTGCAAGGAGGAGTAATATAAATTCCATGTATCTACAACATCGATATTCAACAAGAGCTAAACCGAGACCTTTCGAAAAGCCAAAGGAACTCAAACCACTGAAGAAAAATGCTGATGGAACTGTTTAATATTAAGAACATGGTAACGAAGGACATGTAGTATTTATTATACAGTATGGCCAGGTGTTACAGTACATGTTTTACTCTTGGGGAAATGTGCTGTTTTATAATTATACAATAGGCATGATTGTGTTATTTGTTTGGTACTTATTAAATAGAAAGAGTTGAAATGGTGTTGAAAAGACTTGATTTTCTTGCTTCACTCCAGTAAACATTTGCTTCAAAAACCGTCGACAGTGTTTTTCAGTCATCGCTTGATTAACTCGAAAGTGTTAAGTTTCAACTATCAACGTACCAAAACTAAAGTGTATAACAGTCAAAGTTGAAATGGCATAAGGAAAAACTAAGGTAAAATAGAATGTGGAAAATAGGAAGGAACAAAGAAGAATAGTCCCACAGTATGTTACAGGTAAACTACGTCAAGTGCTCCTCCTTTTAGTTGCAAACTTGATTGCAACTTTGATTTACTTCCTTTGCAAATTTACAATAGTACTTGGGCTGCCTATGACGAGACGTATACTAGAGTCCGTTGGTGTTCATTGTACTTTCAAATTTTCAAAACCTTGCTGGTCGCCAGTGCTGTGAGTAACTTCGTTACAAGTAACTAGTTACATGTAATCGTTACTTTTTTGAGTAACTTTACCGGTAACTAGTTACTTTTTTCAGAAGGTAACTTGTAACTGTAACTAGTTACAAAAATAGGAATAAAAAGTAACGATAACTAGTTACATCTGTCCTTGAGAGCGCCGTTACTTTTTGCGATATCCATAATACTCCCAACCTCGCCGAGTCGTCGTTCAACGTCGTATCCAGTTTTTCACTGAACTGAACACACCGCTGCCTGCAAGTGCAGCATGTGAAAGGCTGTTCAGCTGCGCAGGATTAATTTTCAGACCACATCGCTGCTGAATGACTGATCGTAATTTTGAAAATTCTCTTCTGGTCAAATTAAACAATAGTTTTGTCTGATTCACATGCTTCTCGATTTTAAAAGCAGAACGAAAGAATAGGTGTAACTTTGTAATTGTAATTGTAACTACAATCATAGAATAATTCATTGGGACATTTTACGCGCGAGCGCGATTCAGTCTGACGGCATCGTAAACTCTTTGAAAAAAAAAAAATCCGTCGCCTGGTCCAAACCACCATCACAGGTCTTCCTCTACCCTCACAAGTCTACCCTCCCCCCCTTCCCCCCACCATGCAATGTTGGTCCCTTGGGGTAGGCCTTACCCGCACCTCATACCATGTTTCTGAACAAACATTGTATGGTGGGGGAGGGGAGGAGGATAAGTTAACTGTGCAAAATGCATCTTTGCTTAGAAGTGACACTATTGCAAGTTGTCCCAATGTAATTATTCCATGATTGTAGTTACAAAATTTTTAAAGTAACTTTGTAACTGTAACTAGTTACTTTTTTTTCATTGTAACTTGTATCGGTAACTAGCTACTTTTCTGATGATGTAACTGTAACTGCAACTAGTTACAAAAATTATGTAACTACAGTATTACAGCACTGCTGGTCGCTCGCTACACTTAAAATACTTCTAAGAGGTTGCGAACTAAATCATGCAACTGGTGATATTTTCCTGGTTGACCAACCGACTTGCAAACCCGAGCAATATTTATAGCACTCGTGATTAACTTAATATTTTACAAAATGCCTGACAAATACAAATTTTGCTCGGGTTTGCAAGTCAATCTTTTAGTGCATAACATCTTACAAATACTGTATTACATAAATCAGGCTAGCAACCAGCAAGGTTTTTAAAATTTGAAGCTATTATAAAAACACCAACGGACTCTAAATTTTAAAACCAGGTGCCTTTGTTTACATTATTTGGGGTGGGGGTGGGGGGGGGGGGGGGGTGGCAATTTGAACCTAACGTCTTGTCAAACCAAGTAATGTGTTTTATGCATCAGTCAATTCCAGCAATGCCCATCCCCCTCCCCTGGGCTGACCCCTGGGCATTTGCATTTTAAATTTTTTTTTAATGCAAATGCCCTGGGGTTGGCAAAAATGACGCTACAATGCCCCACCCAGGGCAAAAAAAAGGGATGACAAATGCCCCGCCCCAGCATCAGTTTGACTTGTGAAGTCGTCAGGAATTAAACATAAGGAAAATCCTAGCATGTTGATGGTCTTTAAATTCAGACCATCTATGTATTCAGAAGCAAGGTGCATGTTTTGAACTTCTGTCTTGTGTTCAATTTTCTCTATTGTAGCACAACTGTGAACTATTAATATAATTACAGTATTGTTACAGTATGCACAAAATGCAACTCTTCACAATTCAAATTTATTGCCATTTTTTAATTCATTTCAAAGCTATTTGCATATACATCCATTTGCATATACTGTACAACTGTCAACTATTAATATAATTACAGTATTGTTACAGTATGCACAAAATGCAACTCTTCACAACTCAAATTTATTGCCATTTTTTAATCCATTTCAAAGCTCTTTGCATATACATACACGTACAAAGCGTGTGTAGCAGCAACCGTAATCCTCTTTGGTCGTGAGAAATGCCCGGCCCAATGCCCGGGGGTAGACTAATGCCCGGGCCCAGGGAAATACTGAGAAAACAAATGCCCCAACCCCGCACAAAAAAAACCCTGCAAATGCCCGGCATTGTCCCGGGGGTCCCCCAGTGGGGATGGGTAACGCTGGAATTGACTGATGCATTAGTTTTGAATTTGCTCCTTCGAATACAAAATAATATGTATATATAGCCTTCATATATATAATTTTTATTTTTGAGTAACTTTTGAAAGCAAAAACATAATAAAAGACTACTACACAAAACAGGAAGTTAGGAAATTAAAACAGAAACATAGGAAAATTTAACAGGAAGTGAATTTCCTATAGGAATATTGCAAATTTGATTGGAAATTTTCAAAGGAAGTAAATCAAAATTGCAATCAAGTTTGCAACTGGCATTGGAAGTGGGGGGCCTGCCCCCCCCCCCCCCCCAACCCCCCCACACACACTTTTTTTGGTGGGGGAAGGGGGGCAGAATCAGGCGCGCAATGAGAGGGGGGTTGGGGGGTGTGAATGCCCCCCTTTTTTGGGGGTGCAAGGGAAATTTTGGAGGTCAAAAATTACTTCTACTCTCTCTGATGCCTAAATCATGTGATTTAAAACCTTTATACATGGGTCAAAAGTGTCCTCAATGCAGAAAATGCCATTTTACAGATCTAAAGTTCAAAAATTTCCTGCGGGGCTATGCCCCCGGACTCCCCTAGATTTGTGTCGTAACTTTATCTAAAAATGACCCCCCTTTCAAAAATCCTGGTTGCACCCTTGGGCAGAATATGTATGTGCTCCCCCACTTTTTAACAAGGCCAGTAATAAACAAGGCCAGTAATAAACAAGGCCAGTAATAAAGTTATGATTAACAAAATCTGAAAATTTGAATGAGGATATTCAATGTCCAGAAAAGTGTTGTCTTTTGAGTATTTTATGTTTTTGGACCTTTAGAATTCTGCAAATCCTTGTCTCAAAATGCAGGAAATGGCATCTCAGAGACTCTAGATTTCAAAATTTCCCGGGGGAGCACGCCCCGAACCCCTAAAACAACCCCCCTAAACAGCCCAACTTCAAATATCAAATACAATGATGTGTAATATTGTAGTTAGTTAACGTTAACCGTTATAGAATTTGTTGCTTTTATTGGCGTAGCATCTTAATACTCCCAATTTGCCGCCATGACCATGACAACAGGGAGCTTTATATTATTCAGCAAATACAACGCGAACAATTTTTCTTTTGTCTCGGCTAATTACTGTAGTTCCACTCGAGAGCTTGCAAGACAAAAGAAAATTCACTTCGCGCGACATTTTTCACCAAGTGGAAAACCGCCTTTATATTGTATTAATTTTTCCCACTCAACAAAGAAAATGAATAATTTTTGGTCCCAAGAGTAATTCTAATAACCGCCACCCCCGTTCTACTACATACATACGTTTTATAATTCAGATAATTTTCACGTCTAAAATAAAGGACGACGTTATAAACTCGTGAAATGGCGAAACCTGTTAGTTGAGTTTGACTTCAAACTATTCGACAAAATCCTTTTAGAACTCCAAAGCGTTTGAATGGCGAAAAACTTACTTTAAGTATATATTCTATATTCAATACACGGAAATGATTGAGGCTTGCGCTAAACGTCGCACAATAGACGAATTTTATTCAGACGAATTTAATTCAGACGAATTTAATTCGAATTAACTTCGTCGCTATGCGCTTAAACTGGCTTTCCCATATTAAATACATTTCCTATAATACATATGGCTCCTAAGACCAGTCTTTACAAAGGAACAGCGCGTTTCGAACGTGTAAATACTTTAATATAACTTCAGTCCTCAGCTTTAACTTATCACGCTTCTACCTAAAGAAAGACTATCGCCTATAGTCTATTATTTACCTTGGGTTGCTTTATTTGACCCATCACGTCACTGCGGTTTCCCAAATGTACGAGAATGTCTGTTTTGAAGCAAAACATCTGGCCACTTTTCCTGTTTGTTGTAACTTCCTGATATTTTATTTAGATTTCCCTTGACATTATCACGTGATATATGCAAATAGGTAACGCAATGCGTAGATTAACCTGAATGTCAGGCCTACATTTGTTCCCGCCTCCCGCTAAACCCGGCAGCGCGGGCAGACGTGCGGGCGAGGAGGCGAGAAAAATAAAGGCTGATCAAACTCTTATTAAAACCGTCTTCCGCCACTTTGTTATTTTTAAACATTAACGAGATATGATTGATATGTGTTGTCAAAAGAACAAAGCGTATGTTTTGATTTCATCCCAGTTTTAGTCCAGACTAGTCTAGGTAGACTTGCAATAAATACACGAGCTCGAATTGAAGGCGTTTGTGCATGGTATTTCTCAAACTCATGAATAATTCATAAGCTAATTAGTCAATCAAAAACACGTATTTCGTCACGTGTGTGAGTTGCGAAACCCCGGTAATAAACGAAAAATTGAATTAATAATTAGGAAATTAGATAATAAACGCTTTAAACAATAAAAAGCGTACATTACAAAATTTCTAAATTATAAAAACAGTCAAAACAAAGAAAACTGTATTATTACCACAATTCTAAATTATAAATGCAAAACTCAACACAGAAACCAATTAAGTTAGGTTATATCATAGCACGCCATCTAATTAGGGAATTATATAACAATAGACTATTGTCAACTGAGAAGTTATTTCATAAACTCGTGGCTCGCGTTTTACCAGGGTTTCCAAACACTTGAGAACAATTGAATTCACTCGACTGTTCACCGCGCGATTTTCATAATTGTTCTCTCGAGTTTGTAAAACACTCAAGACAACAAAAACCACTCGGCCGTGCCGGCCTCGTGTTTTCATTGCCTTTCGTGTTTTACAAACTCTCGAGAACAATTATAAAAATCGCTTGGTGAACAGCCTCGTGAATATAATTGTTCTCGCGTGTTTGGAAACCCTGGTAAAACACTCGCACTCGTTTATGAAATATTACATCTAGACCCGATCTAGAGAAGAAGTCAAAGAATTGGAAACTACGATAAGAAACCGAGACATTTTACATTTTGAGAGTATACATATATATTGATTCAAAATTCCACCACAATAAAAGATAAACACAGCTGAGTGACATTAAAAAAATGATGACAACATCAATATAATGAATATAATGGTCATTTATACCTAAAACGGTTTGTAACATGACACTGCCCAAGTAAGTTTACCACATCCTGTGCATAAATAAGGTGCAGTTGAGAAGGGATATCTGTTTGTAAACTGGCAGGAATTAGATAGAAATGGTATCAGTGTAGAGCACAGACATCATTGCCGGTCTGGTATGAGCATAGAACTTTTCTTGGTGATGAATCTAGTGGCCGCAGCAAGGGTACAAAGTTCACATAAAATTTAACTGGCACATATTCCCTAAAAAAATCACTTACAGATAACATATAAAGAAACTCTATGCCCATACCAGAAAATACTGTGAAATGAAACAGCACTGAAAATTTCAGGTCAATTGATTAAATACGTCATGAGATATCCTTTCTCAAAGCCGGAAAATGCATGTAATGAGAAAACAACGTTTAAAGTTAGTAAATAGTGTTAAAAGTTAATCATAATTGTTTTTGAGGTAATTAAGGTAGTATTTTTAACAAAAAAGTTACCCTAGATAATCAAAAGAATCCTGCTTCATAAGTTACTCCCTCTGCCTCACGTAGAGCCTCTTCTTGACGGGTTTTCTTTAGTTGCTCTGCCTGACGACGCCTTTTCTGTTTCTCACTTATTTCATGGTCTGATTTTCTCACACGTTTCTTGTCTCGTGAATGTGAGGCTCTCTTGGTAAAATTACCAGCTGGTATTGAGAGTCTGTGCATTACTCTCTCTCTCTCTCTCTCTCTCTCTCTCTCTCTCTCTCTCTCTCTCTCTCTCTCTCTCTCTCTCTCTCTCTCTCTCCCTCTCTCTCTCTGCTAGCAGCACCACTATGAAAGTGACAAACAGCAGATGCAGCAGCACACCGGACCACCTTCACCCCATGATGCTTATGCTTGGGACACTGAGCCCATACTAATGAATTGATGCACTCATTGTTATTTTGAGTTGCACCACAAATGCATCTTCCTAAAAGCTTACTTTCACGTAGGGTAATGAATGTTGGCCGCAGTAGCTCTAAAAACACTTGTGGCAAACAATCATCACCTTTATACATTGAGGTTCCCATGACGAGATCTTGCTGCCATTGCACATGAATGTTCTCCAGCAGGACAAAATCGGTGTTGCTTTTTCCTGTCTTTGGCTTGGACAGAGTGATGTAAAAAGGCAATTGTGTTCTTTTTCATAGTGTATACAGCTACTGCAACATCATTTTCTGTTGGATTTGGTGTAGACAAGGTATTTTGACTAACCGTTGTATCTTCTTTATCTTCTCATCTGTGAGGCGACCACGTCCTCCAACTGTCTTGCCATCAGCGAGTTTGCCTTTGGTTGAAGCTTTCAAATTTAAGAGGTGCTTTCCCATTCGTTTCTGAACGTGTCCAACACAATCCAGGTTCCCCACTTTGATTCCATTATAAGTATCTTCCACAGAACTGAAGGCCTTGCTGTCATCATCAGACACCACCCAGTTCTGATCTTGTGGAGATCCAAAGACCTGTTCCACAAAACTACAGATCCTTCCACTTCCATGGCAGGTGAACTACCAGTAAAATTTATGTCACATTCGCCTGATGCAACATGCTCAATTTTCCAGTTTTCAAATTCTTCATCTGATTTGCACCGTGCTTTTCTTAGAGCACATCGCTGACAGGCTTTGGAGATAACGTGGTAATCTAGAACTTCTCCAGTGTCCACAGCAATAACAAATACAACTCCAGTAAGGGATGTAAATCCTCTCTTTGTCCAAGTCCCAGCTAACAAATTTACGTTGTGACAACGTTGTAACAACGTTAGACTTTCGTTGTGACAACGTTGCGTGTTAACGTTGTGGCAACGAAAATTTGTAGACAGCAGGCAACGTTGTGACGTTATAAATTACGAAACAGCGACGTTTTGACAACGTTCTGACAACGTTTTATCAGCAACGTTGTGACAACGTTAAACAGTGACCTTTCGACAACGTTTTCACAAATGCTTTTATATTGATTGAAATTGCGTTCTTAATTTAGACCGTTTTCATATTACATACAGCATATATACCTAATTGTATGATTAATTAATTTGCTCAGTTTTAGTCATTAACCTTTAACAACTGAACACGCCATATTATTGATTTTGCCTGTTCGTTCACGACTCGATCGTGAAGAAAAAATATTAGAAAAAATACAGGAAATACGTACGTACAGCACCCACAACAGCATCTATATATTTACAACCATTTTCTTTCAAAATGCGTTCTCGAAGCCTTTGTGCACCCTGTTTCATTTCTTGTTTTGCTTCTAACTCGAGGGCATCTACAATTGCTTCCAAATGCTGATAGTAGGCTCTTTTACTCAAACAAGGCATATTCATGATGCTGCAGAATGATGCCAAACCTTCATAGCCACCCCCGTCTCTACTGAATGGTACACTGCACGCTGGTTGACATCAGCAGACTTTCCTTTCATGGTTATATGTAAGAAGATGTCTCTAAAGGGGATTCCTTCTGGCATGAACTGCAAGTTGCTGAGAGGTCAGCCATGAGACCTCTTCTTCCAGAAATATTTTCATGGATAGTCAAACTTCCTACAAAATTAATTAAATTTTGTTGTTGGAAAGATTTAATTTAATTTTAGACTCCACTCATTCTTTTTATAATTCTGAATACAATCCAAAATAACTTCAACTCTTCAAAACTTCCAAACAAATAAGAACTGTCTGCTTGAATATAACACACTCCACGTAAACATAAGCTTAACATTGTATATATAAATGTGTAGAAATATTTACAATCTTTCTCACCTTCACCACAGACATGTGCTTCAGAAACTGCGGATGAAATCTTGTTTAGGTCTATTAGGCGGTACCCTTGTCCTTGAAAGTTCGTTTCTTCATCAGGACTCGTCAGTGGAGTCTACAAAGTTCATTTTTCTCCTGGAGGAACTGATCGGTGTCTTAGTGGCAGTAGAAGAATCCTCACGTGGTGTGGCAGTCGACGTGCTTGCTGTTGAATCAAGGGTCTCACCATCAACGGCAGTCTCCTCGTCGATCGACTCTTTATCCATAGTGGAAAGTAGGTCCCCTTGGCCGCAGGAGATCTCCCGCAGGATTCCGGGTGTCGTGTCAGAGCTACCGCATAGCCACACCCTAATTAGTTTCTCTGCCGCAATTAGCATTTCACCTGTTCGGCATATTTATAGCATCACTCTAGCTTTATTTTTTTTCGTATAGAATACTGTAACAAATCTTTCCGATTAACTTAACCTTAAAACAATTCTATGAAAAATAACTAGTCACAGTCATTAGACATCGATAAGAACTACAAACTCTTTTGTCTCTTCGTCTGCTTTCAGAAAACTGGCTTTGTACAAATTTGGCAAGTAATACATCTTTTGATAATACAATGTCTTTATGCACTCAAATTTCAATAGTTTGACAACACAACCTTCCTGACCGATTTCATCCGCCAGACTTCTTTCTCTGACCTATAGAATTTTAAAAAATACATCGTATATTTACAGAAAGATCTAATGAAAGCGTTACTACAATTTCAAAAAGAATTATAAAACAATGCGTCAATGCTATGCAAAAAAGATACTGCAATGCAGTTTATAGCGGCTGACCTGATTCTTGGTTGTTGTTGTTAAACACTTCAACCATTTACAGAGGATGTGAACATGTTTGGGCGTCCGTAAAACAATTTTTAAGGTATTCTTAAGTTTGGCCAAGATTTCGTCACTGTAAGCTTCTTTTAGTTTAAGCTCGGTAAAATGATTCTCGGCCAATTGTTTTATGTGTTTTAAAGAACATACATAGGCGTAAAACAACCTGAAATCATCTTTTCCATACTTCACGAAATTATCTTCTTCTGTAAGATCAGGGTAGCCATTTTGTTTTCGACCACCGACGAGGAGACTGAAAATGTTGTGAATGTCAATGCACATAAGGTTTGTCTGCAAGGTTGATAAACATTTATCATGGCGAACGTTCAGTGAAGCGGCGAGATCCTTAGCTAATCTTTGAAGATCATTCTGGACATCCAAAAGATCTCGTGCTGCCCATGTCGCAGTTTCTATTCTTTCTTGCGATGCAGTGTTGCAAACATTTGTTTCAGTGATTAGCCAGCCATCGACCAGTTCCTGACCGTTCAATCTGAATTGTTTGATTTCATCAATTTTAGAACTGAGATTAGCGCAGCTTTTGGGTGGCGAATGGATAGAAAGTCACCAAGAGCATTCAGATCTGCAATTACCTTATGAAACCAGACAGCAGCTTTCCAAAATGGGAACCTGCATTCCTTGCAAGTCAACGAGGTATGTTACAGCTGGAATGACGACATCGACGACGCCACATAAATCTGCTACAAAGTCCTGACCACATATTTCCCATTTTTTTAGCTCAAAGTTGGAATCGAGTTGATGCGACTATATGTAGGTTGCGATGTAGACACGAAGAGACGAAATTAGTTTTTTAAACTCGTGGATTTGTGATGTTGAAAACCGAGTAGCGCAAGTACGACTTGTCAACTGCAGTCTGGTCTTCATCTGATTGGCTTTGCTTCGTGCTTCGGCAAGTGACTTCCCTCTCTGAAAAATCTTGTGAATGGCAGCACTCCTGTCAATTAATCGCTTCATAGAGGACTTGGAATTTCCAACTTTTCCATCGATTACAACCTCAATACCCAAATTAGCCCAGTGGGGCGGATCCCAAACAACTTCAAAAAATGGAGAGGATGGTTTCTTCAGGAGATTCTTCAGCTTTACAGCAAAACCTTGGAAATAATATAATACGATATTATAAGCATTATGTACTGGTGCCCTTTGAAGCACAATAACAACAAACGTTTGCATAATAGACACACCTTTTGCCTGATATTGGCCGTCGAGGACATTTCCTTGCCATGATGTGCTTAAAATCTCTGCTAGATTAGGGTATGCGGTTTTGATTGTGTCAAACATATTTTCAGCCAGTTCTTGGGCACATGCTCCTGTAACTGCGTCTGAGTCATCTTGTTTTGGCACCCCAGTATGGCCACCATTTCATTTTGGTACACCAGTATGACCACCATTTCATTGTTTTGGTACGCAGTATGGCCACCATCTCATTGTTTTGGTAAACCAGTTTTTTTTGCCCCGGGTGGGGCATTGTAGCGTCTTTTTTGCCCAACCCCAGGGCATTTGCATTAAAAAAAATAAAAAATGCAAATGCACGGGGGTCGGCCAGGGGGTTAACACTGGAATTGATTGATGCATAACTTTCCTTTGGAAAGATCCGACTGAGGTAAACTGACGTCGACGCCAGAATGAGATCGAACGAAGAACATACCTTATAAAATAGAGCCGCAACTACAATAGTTCTGTTTAAGTATTGCGTTTTAAAAGCATCACACGTTCGGTTTGACACTAGCTTATCAATGGAAAGAAAAACACGTAGTTTCTCGTTAAAACATATACTCCTGTTCAGCTTATCTGAAATTATGAAAATACACCCCTTTGGACATGTAGTCATGCATGTACTGTATTTATAAAATTTAGCGTGCACAGAAACACTGTTAACTCTTTCTTGTCCGAATGGGTCTTTAGTATTTTATTCTGGCTAACGCCAGACGATTTTATTCACCTCTGGGGAAGCCCCCGGACAGGAATGAGTTATAAACTATCTCTTTAACTCTTTCTTGTCCGAATGGGTCTTTAGTATTTTATTCTGGCTAACGCCAGACGATTTTATTCACCTCTGGGGAAGCCCCCGGACAGGAATGAGTTAATACGAATTCTGGACTGTACTAAATCATCCTACTTTCTTCTATAAACGAACAGTAGTTTGTTTAGCTTAATTTCTTTCTTGTTACGGTCACATAATCGCTTTAAATTTTGTCTTCCAACAGAACAAAAATGCACATGCACACACGTGAAGAGCATAATCGAGGATTCGACACTGACAAGTAAATTACACAGGCCCTGAATTCGAAGGTGTTCATCAGGGCTAGCGCTCGCGCGAGTTGATACCGAGTATACAGTTTCACATACATATATTATCAACGAGAACCTCAGACAAATCCTAGTATTAAATATTATTCTGCTTTGCGGAATCGTGGTTTAAATTTACTTCCTTGTTGCGGTTGTTTGCTTTAGCTGGGATTCTGTTTGAATCCGGATCCCGAATTTTCTTTGCTTTACAAGATTAAGACCAGCATTGAAAGAGAAACAAAATGGTGTAGTAAAGCAATTAACAAAAGAAAAAATAATAAATTTATTTATGTTTATTCAATGTATTTTTCTTTCGATTTTGGTTGACTGTATGTGTAAAGTTCTACGTCTGCTTTCGTCTGCTATAAATAATAGTTTGAGCATGCGCATAGGGAACAAACGTTGTTATAATATTGTGTTCATTGACAGCATAGTTGATAGAGGGAGATGGTTAGGAAACCCAGCAAACTTCAAATATATTGTGCTTCGAGGATTTTTCGCAGGGTTCTGCGGTTTTCCTCCCTCCGTAAAATCAACACTTAGGTCTTAGTTATGTCGTGCACTTTAATCATGAGCCTCTGGCTCGGATGATTGGGCGACCACATCCCGTACTTACGACGTTAAATAAATCATTACTCATATTGAACAAAGAACCCACTTGGAGGTTGAACGGGGTTTGATCGTGCACAGAGTTTCTTAAAGCTCATTTGATATGGACAAACGACTGAACACAAACGTTTTCTATTGGAAGCACGGCTCGAAATATGTCATTATTTGTAATAATATACTGGAATACCTCGAACCAGAAGCCAAAACAAACACGTAGTGCCCAATATCTTTTACACTGCTATCTTAGTTCGCAAAGGTAAAACAATAGTAACACAATTAATAGAATTTTCAACCGTGACCGTGCACAAGGTACACAAACACCTACAACAATGGATTTTATGAAGTTTCCTAACCATCTCCCTCTATCAACTATGTTGGCAGTAACCTCCATCCCCAACAGTTATTCTCTGTGCGATGGTAAAAAAGCACGGCGAGCAAGGAACTTACTTTGCAACTTGCCCCTCTGATATTACGTGATGCATATATATATATATACAGCTAATTCAAAAAAGGTTGTCCGTCGAAAACTCAAAACCGTAAACGTTAAACTATGAGCGCGCAATGCAGCATGGGAATGCACGGTTTTGTTTCGCATTAACTATTGCAAGACTGTAGGAGTGAAGGTAATTGTCAAAATGCCGCGTGCGTATAGCCAAGACGTACGATGGAGAGCAATTTGGTTGACCGAAATCTTGGCCTTTCAAATCGACGAAGTGAGCATCTTATTACAAATGTCAACGAAAACGATTTCTCGATATGTGCGAAAATTTCGTATGCTAGGCCATGTAGACACGGCTGTTATCGGCAGGCCATACGCTTGCGTAGCAATGCACCCGCACGAGGAGCTCGTTATCATGGAGGTTTTGCTGCAGCACCCAGAGAAAACGTTATCTGAAATACTGCACGAAGTTTATGAAGAAACGGGCTCAGAATATGCGTGTTCAACGCTCTTTTACTATTTGAAACGCAACAACATTACGCGAAAGAAGGTTGGTAGTTTAAACAATGTGGTTGCATACTTATGCTGAATTATGAATAATATCTTGTGTATGCAGGTGAACTAAGGGAAATCTAAATTATTTAGCTTGGTAAAATCGCCCGTCAGAGATGTGATGATGCAAGGGTTGAGTTCAGAGCGGCAACGGGCTTCTTCTCAGAAGATATGTTCGTGTTCTTGGACGAGAGTGGATATGTAAGTTATTGGCATGCGTACATGAGACGATCAAAAACTTCAGTGTCGCCGTTGGTGTTGTGAGTAACTTTGCTAATAGTTGTGCTAAAGCAAGTCATAAGTAACGATCGAACAATCAATGATATTCGTTAATTCATTTCATACGTTTTGCAGGATAAGAGAATTTTAAGATCGTATGGGTACAGTTTGAAAGGACAAAGAGCGAAAGTCAGAAGACGCTATTCTCCTTGGGGACCACGTATAACCGCGATTCCTATCATAAGTTACAACGAAGGCTTGTTAGATGTCGGACTGTATGAAGGACATGTCAACGGTGAAACGTTCCTTGACTTTGTTAATGCTGTACTGACCCCATGCTTACTCCCTTTTGATGGGTTTAATCCTCGATCCATTGTTATTCTCGGTAAAGTATTTTTTCTAGCTGGTTTGTCCATAATAACTTATTGTCCACTTATAACCTATAGAGATTTCGCTTAGTCTAAAATTTGCCTATAAATATTACGATTCTTGCAGATAATGCAGCTATTCACCACACACGAGAAGTTGTTGATGCGATAAATGCTACAGGAGCGCTTCTTATATTTTTGCCACCCTATTCGCCTGAC
The DNA here is from genome assembly GCA_964035015.1 of Corallium rubrum. NCBI lineage: Eukaryota > Metazoa > Cnidaria > Anthozoa > Scleralcyonacea > Coralliidae > Corallium > Corallium rubrum. The sequence continues at coordinate 26,246,413 of OZ035997.1, forward strand.
TTCATGCCTTGTGAGGAGCTGTTTTCACAGTCGAAAAGCTATATTCGACAGAACGACATTGCTTGGCAAGATTCGCCCGATCCAGAATTGATGGTACTCGATTCATTTCTTCAAGTGACAGATGAAGAAATTCGAAACTATATTCGGCATGCTGAATACGCGTAACAATGTTAATGAATACAAAATAGTATTTATTTGAACATACAGCTAATTCAATTAAGGTTGTCCTTTCAAAGTCAAAACCTGCACTAAAGTCAAAACCTGCACTGAACTCAAAACCGCAAAACCTCGACCTCTAAAGCGTGGTGGGAAAACAAAAGGCAAAACAAAGAAATGCAGTGAAGCCTGCGACATAAGGAATGAAATAAGCACAAGCATAAGAACATAGTTCAAGCATAAGAGCAGAGTAGAACAAAAGATACAACAAAGGAAATTCTTCTTGTTTTAGTTTGTTTTCGCAAGTCCTATAGGGGCAGTCATGCTTTGTTTTCGTATTGATCTTGTGCTTATGCTTATTTCACTACAGTAGTGACATGCCTGCTCTATCATTATTTACAGCTGTTGATGCATACATTCTTTTGTGAATTATTTGGTTGAACTGCTAACGACAATAGCCCGCCAACATACCACAGGTATATGTGAACCAGGCTTAAAGCGTGTACAACGCGATGGAGCTGCATACAATATATGTAATTGATAGTCCGAACACTCCGTAGTTACGCGGTGGCTACGTTCCACAAGCCGTTTTGGTACCGGCATTCCCGTTGATTTTCACCTTTCTTGGATTTTATTTGCTCGTCTAACCCAATTCAATAGCAAACCTGGCAGAATTCATTGGATTTTTTAACTTTTTAATGTTAAAAGACGGTTGTTTGTGCGATGTGCTTGACTGCTTTGAGAATTAAATTCACTTGATTAGCATAAATGTGCTAACATGTATGCATATACAATCTCATAATAATAAATAATGCTTTTTTCGCTTAGAGGTCAAAGTTTTGCAGTTTTCTCTGGACAAACTTAATTGAATTAGCTGTATATGTATAGCTATTTACAGATTTGACATTTGTGTCAAAAGCTTTTGCTTCTGTTCCTCAAACTGTTCTGCCGTGAGAACCCCACATTCTTCCAAACTTTTCAGGTCTTTCAGTTGTTGGATGATACCTGAACGCATTCTTAACTGAAAAATGATTTATAAAAATAGATTAATACTGTGACTGTTTGTATACGTTTCAAATAGAATACAATGCAAGTTTAACTTGCTTTGAGGATTAATTATAGCCCCGTGAAGCTCTGATACTTAAAAATAACCTAGACTATCAGGAATTGCACACGTGAACATGCCCATACCTTTCTTTCCATGTCATCTTCGCCACGCTGAACAGTCTGTGGAACTGCTTCCACCGATCCACTGCACGTTGCTGTTGCAGTTTGTCGCGGAGTACTCTTTGGTTTTTGGCCGGTGAAAAACGGGATTTTTGGTGGCATGTCCTCACTGGTGTGTGTCCCGTTAACCTTAAAATGATAGTACAGAAGTATAGATTTAGGTGTGGTGAAAATAAGTTAGATGATTACATGTATGTGAAGATAATATTGTAGTACATTACCAGCATTTTAGCCCAGACTCTCAGTTTAAACTCTGGAGTATCTTGTACGTGCTTTTCTCTTAAATTTTGTAATCTGATTTCCAACTCAGATCGGGATTGAGTATGTGTATCTATACATGTGTTTTAAAATAATGTAAATTAACTTGAAATTGTTTATTAATCTTATCAACATAAGCGACTAATTCGAACACGTGTACCTTCATCGTTTGAATCGAGCAATCGTCTTCGTTTTGGACCCCTAGATGACGTTGGCTTGTCTTGGATCCTTTCTGCCCATAAAATGATCCAACCATCTTTCGCTGACGTGTACGCATCGTCGAGGTTGGAACTGTTGCTGATGGTGAACCGTTGATTTTTGCCGGTTATGTAGCCAAGACGAAACGAGTTTGCGTCGGCGGGTGCGAAAAGTTCCTCGCGAAAATTTTCCAGCAGAAATTTTCTCAAATGTTCTACGCTATCAAATATCGGAACATTTTGATGCCTGTACGTGTCAAACTTTGATCTATTGGCTTGATGCACAACCTTAAATATCACGTTTACAGTATCTCCTTCATCCATTTTAACATTAATTTGTTCTGTACAGATAACGTAACTTGTTCGAACGTGCGTGCGACGTGAATGCAAAGTGAATTTAATGCAAAGTGAATGCGACGAATTCCCAATGTAAGCGAATTACTAGTTTGGTATGAACTTGAATGTAGGTAAAATGCAAGCCCAAAGAGGTGGACCCTTTGAAATCACATGGGAATTAATTAGAACTAATTTCAATGTCATACCAAACGAGTAATTTGCTGGCAAATTTGATCTCGCGTCATTCTAGTTTCGAATAAATTTAGAGTCCCATTGGGAATTCTTTGGCACTTTGCATTAACTTTCTACGCATAATATTGCTACGCAAGCGTATGGTCTGCCGATAACAGTCGTGTCTGGCATTCGAATTTCGCAAATATCGAGAAATCATTTTCTTTAATTGACATCGGTAAAACGATACTCACTTCATCGATTTGAAAGTCCAAGTCAGTTTCGGTCAACCAAATTGCTCTCCATCGTAAATCGTGGCTATACCATGGATAGTTAAAAGAGTTAAAAGTCTTTTAGCTATCCATGGCTATACGCACGCGGCATTTTGACAATTACCTTCACTCCTATAGTCTTGCAATAGTTAATTAATGCGGAACACAACCGTGCATTCCCATGATGCATTGCGCGCTCATAGTTTAACGTTTACGGTTTTCAGTTTTCGACGGACAACCTTTTTCGAATTAGCTGTATATATATAGATTTTCGCTTACCTCAAAAGTCTGCAACAGGCTGTTTCATCTAAAAAAGAATCTTCAGGCAGATGACAATTATCGAAAACAGGGGTGCTTATATCCTTCCTGACGGAACGTGGGAGTGTGGGGGCGAAACAATACATGCATTCATGGCTTTTGTTGCGCTGTTTGCGCGGAATTTGTTCCGATGACGACATTGACTGATAATTTCTGCTCTTTTGTTGAGTAAACAATTCTTGTTTTTATCTTTCAAAATATGAAATTTTTCTTCTAAACATAGATTACATCGTTTTGAACCTCCCGTGTACGAAAGAGAATGTTTTAAAATTTGCCAATTAATACTAAAATCCTTATTGTTTTCTTTCAATGCCCAAATGTATTTCGAAAGTTCGGTGTCGTTTGCATGCTTTTTATGCTGAAAAGACTTAGTGTGGTTGGCCAATCGCTCTTTGAATGTGGTTGAAGTCATGCCAATGTAATTCTTGATCGTGTTTGTGTTGTTTACTGTGACTGTTGCTTTGTATACTATGTCCCTAGTCATGCATTGTTTTCTAAGTGGACAATTCGTGTTTTTCCTACAATTGCAACTGCTAGTGTCCTTATCCTGTGGCATGTTATTCCTAGATATGTGTGCATTGTGTTTAGTGATTATTGACTTAACATTGTTCATGCAGCTGTAACTTACTTTGACTGTGTTTCTGTTAAAAATCTTATGGAGCTTGTGGTGTGGTGGGAAGTGCTTGTCAATTAGGTTTAGGAAATTACGTCCTATGTTTGTGCTTACACTCTTGCTAAAAGGTGGGTTGAACCAAGTGATGTTGCGTTGCCTATTCCTGCGTGGTTGCTGTGCTGTGTGTTGAGTGTAGCTAAGATCATGATCAAAGTTGCTGTGCCTAAGTGCGTTCTGATATATGGGTGCAGATTCCTGAAAAACTTGTTCATCTGATGAGAGAAGTGCAATGCGCTTGTTGATTGATGCAGGTAACTGTCTTGTGATGCTTGGTGGGTGGTTAGAGTGCTTATTTATGTAAAGCGGATCGTCATTGGGCTTCCTATAGGGCCTATAATTTCCATTGTTAAGGTCGAAAGTTACATCTAAAAAGTTTACTATGCGTAAATTTGATTCGGCGGTAATTTTTAGGTCAAACTGCTCGAAAATTTTGTGGAGTTCTTTCCTTGTTTTGTCTGCTAAACGTGCTGATTTACTTTTTATAATAGCCAAACCGTCATCTCTATATAGGCCAATGCTTTCTTTGCCAAATTTCTTACTTAGGTGATTTAAAATGAAAAGGCCTACTAACTCACGAACTTCCGCGCCGTCGAAACAACCCATGGTAACGTCAAACAAAGTATTGCTATCTTTTTTTATCCATGAAATTCCGGTATTGAAAAGGAGAGATTTTCTATATTTGCTCTTGAGAAAATCTATATTTGCTCTAACTATATGTTATCGAGCACTCTTTGCGTTTCGTAGACCAAAACCCACACGTATATTCGCACCCGTATATCGGTTGTGCACTCTTGTTTACGTTATTCATTTCTATTTAACTTCAAAATGCGGCAATTTCGATTTGACTATTCACTAAAGAATATCCCAATACCATCACAGGACGCTTATTTGAAGAATTTGATTGAAAAAGTGGAAAGTGTAATAAAACGTATGAGATGGAAAGCCAATTTCTTTCTTAAAAACAAACAGAGAGAAAATCAAAACAACCCTTTCGGCCTTGCGTCCAACAACACACCTCCTTCTATTCCGGAAATAAAACCTTTCGAAGACGACCTTATAAAACTCATCGAAAATATACAATTTCGGCCATATACGAACCAGTTTCAGAAATGTTTGGCCACCGATTTAAAGAAAATTAATTCATCTCCCAACATTTTCATTTTTGCAGACAAAACTAGGAACATTTATGAAACCCCGCTCGACACATACAACAAGCTCCTACATGACAACATCACAAAAACATATAAGCATGGATCCGAGGACACTATAGATGAAATTGATTCGGAACTAAAAGAAATTTCGAACAGTTTAGGAATCGGCGACAAAATTGAAAAAATGAAAAAACGCGAAGCATTTATATCTTTAAAAGACCACAAAGAAAATTTCGAAAACAATCCAAAATGCCGATTAATTAACCCCGCTAAAAGCGAATCCGGAAAACTAAGTAAGGTGATTTTGGACAAAATTAATTCTAATTTGAGACAAAAACTGAATTTAAATCAATGGAGAAATACAAAACAAGTAATTGAGTGGTTTGGCAATATAAAAGATAAGGACAGACATAGTTTTATTTCGTTTGACATTGTCGATTTCTATCCGTCTATTTCTGAAAAACTATTGGACCAAGCATTATCTTGGGCTTCGAATTTGACTACTATAACTGAAAACAATATTTCAATAATAAAACACGCTAGAAAATCTCTCCTTTTCAATACCGGAATTTCATGGATAAAAAAAGATAGCAATAGTTTGTTTGACGTTACCATGGGTTGTTTCGACGGCGCGGAAGTTTGTGAGTTAGTAGGCCTTTTCATTTTAAATCACCTAAGTAAGAAATTTGGCAAAGAAAGCATTGGCCTATATAGAGATGACGGTTTGGCTATTATAAAAAGTAAATCAGCACGTTTAGCAGACAAAACAAGGAAAGAACTCCACAAAATTTTCGAGAAGTTTGACCTAAAAATTACCGCCGAAGCAAATTTACGCATAGTAAACTTTTTAGATGTAACTTTCGACCTTAACAATGGAAATTATAGGCCCTATAGGAAGCCCAATGACGATCCGCTTTACATAAATAAGCACTCTAACCACCCACCAAGCATCACAAGACAGTTACCTGCATCAATCAACAAGCGCATCGCACTTCTCTCATCAGATGAACAAGTTTTTCAGGAATCTGCACCCATATATCAGAACGCACTTAGGCACAGCAACTTTGATCATGATCTTAGCTACACTCAACACACAGCACAGCAACCACGCAGGAATAGGCAACGCAACATCACTTGGTTCAACCCACCTTTTAGCAAGAGTGTAAGCACAAACATAGGACGTAATTTCCTAAACCTAATTGACAAACACTTCCCACCACACCATAAGCTCCATAAAATTTTTAACAGAAACACAGTCAAAGTAAGTTACAGCTGCATGAACAATGTTAAGTCAATAATCACTAACCACAATGCACGCATATCTAGGAATAACATGCCACAGGATAAGGACACTAGCAGTTGCAATTGTAGGAAAAACACGAATTGTCCACTTAGAAAACAATGCATGACTAGGGACATAGTATACAAAGCAACAGTCACAGTAAACAACACAAACACGATCAAGAATTACATTGGCATGACTTCAACCACATTCAAAGAGCGATTGGCCAACCACACTAAATCTTTTCAGCATAAAAAACATGCAAACGACACCGAACTTTCGAAATATATTTGGGCATTGAAAGAAAACAATAAGGATTTTAGTATTAATTGGCAAATTTTAAAACATTCTATTTCGTACACGGGAGGTTCAAAACGATGTAATTTATGTTTACAAGAAAAATTTTATATTTTGAAAGATAAAAACAAGAATTGTTTACTCAACAAAAGAGCAGAAATTATCAGTCAATGTCGTCATCGAAATAAATTCCGCGCAAACAGCGCAACAAAAGCCATGAATGCATGTATTGTTTCACCCCCACACTCCCACGTCCCGGCAGGAAGGATATAAGCACACCCTGTTTTCGAAAATTGTCATCTGCCTGAAGATTCTTTTTTAGATGAAACAGACTGTTGCAGACTTTTGAGGTAAGCGAAAATCTATATTTGCTCTAACTATATGTTATCGAGCACTCTTTGCGTTTCGTAGACCAAAACCCACACGTATATTCGCACCCGTATATCGGTTGTGCACTCTTGTTTACGTTATTCATTTCTATTTAACTTCAAAATGCGGCAATTTCGATTTGACTATTCTCTAAAGAATATCCCAATACCATCACAGGACGCTTATTTGAAGAATTTGATTGAAAAAGTGGAAAGTGTAATAAAACGTATGAGATGGAAAGCCAATTTCTTTCTTAAAAACAAACAGAGAGAAAATCAAAACAACCCTTTCGGCCTTGCGTCCAACAAAACACCTCCTTCTATTCCGGAAATAAAACCTTTCGAAGACGACCTTATAAAACTCATCGAAAATATACAATTTCGGCCATATACGAACCAGTTTCAGAAATGTTTGGCTACCGATTTAAAGAAAATTAATTCATCTCCCAACATTTTCATTTTTGCAGACAAAACTAGGAACATTTATGAAACCCCGCTCGACACATACAACAAGCTCCTACATGACAACATAACAAAAACATATAAGCATGGCTCCGAGGACACTATAGATGAAATTGATTCGGAACTAAAAGAAATTTCGAACAGTTTAGGAATCGGCGACAAAATTGAAAAAATGAAAAAACGCGAAGCATTTATATCTTTAAAAGACCACAAAGAAAATTTCGAAAATAATCCAAAATGCCGATTAATTAACCCCGCTAAAAGCGAATCCGGAAAACTAAGTAAGGTGATTTTGGACAAAATTAATTCTAATTTGAGACAAAAACTGAATTTAAATCAATGGAGAAATACAAAACAAGTAATTGAGTGGTTTGGCAATATAAAAGATAAGGACAGACATAGTTTTATTTCGTTTGATATTGTCGATTTCTATCCGTCTATTTCTGAAAAACTATTGGACCAAGCATTATCTTGGGCTTCGAATTTGGCTACTATAACTGAAAACAATATTTCAATAATAAAACACGCTAGAAAATCTCTCCTTTTCAATACCGGAATTCCATGGATAAAAAAAGATAGCAATAGTTTGTTTGACGTTACCATGGGTTGTTTCGACGGCGCGGAAGTTTGTGAGTTAGTAGGCCTTTTCATTTTAAATCACCTAAGTAAGAAATTTGGCAAAGAAAGCATTGGCCTATATAGAGATGACGGTTTGGCTATTATAAAAAGTAAATC
>OZ035997.1:26261815-26295587 GCA_964035015.1 Corallium rubrum
TTCCATGCGTCATTAACTTAACTGAAATTTTCTGTTTCCCTACCCCCTTAGCTTCTCAATGTTGATTTTAATGATGAGATGATTTCTCACTGCCAACATATCATGCCTCTCAGGTCGCGTGTAAAGCTTATATGTTAACGCAAGTTATACACGCCAAAAAACTTTAAATAGACGAGGCGAAATTTAGAGTACCTTTCATTTCAACACTTTATTCACTGATTGTAGATCTGCAATAGTTTAGAAATTAAAAGCAGTTCCATACAAATCAGAAACTCTAAACCTAATTCAAACCTAAGTTTGTATTGTTTAGAATGGATCGTTTCCACTCACGTGATCAGTGGCCTCATTGGGGTGGTTGGGATGGTAAAACAATATGAAATGTTTCAATAATAGAGCTACATTCTCATAGGATAAAGATCGTACACCAATATGACCACCGTGACGTCAGATGAAAACGGTATATATAGACACTCTTAAACCATAGTCAATCCATAAATGGTCTGCAAACAGGAAACTCGGCAAACTTCAAAGCTCTTATGAGATGCGATTTTATTTTGGAACGGTCTTCAACGTGTACAAACTTCTTGTTTTTCGCCTGTTTGACCACCAGTTACTATAGCAATAAAATCTAAATCAAAAATCAACCACGACTTAAAGACTGAACCCAAACGCTGCTATTGGATGATTGCTTCATTATAAGAAAAATACACCGTGTATTTAAACGTGAACAAAAAGTTAGAGCAAATACTTTCGCCGAGATTCAAGACCATATATCTGACTATATGTTAAAACAGTATAGCTGGATACGTCGTTGTTCGCACTTGACGTCAAGCGGGACTTTTTAAATTATTTTTCGTTTATTATTTTAGGCTTCTTTTCTTTAGGCTTTTTTCTTCTTTTAGACGTTAAGTGCATGCGGAAAATGACACATTTTGTACTTATTACAATTTAAAAGTTCTATACTAAAAAAAGAGCAAACCAGTTACTTGCCGTCACAACAACAACCGAATTCAGATCAGAACAACTTCTCCTGTTTGTTTGAATGAGGAAATCCACTCTCAAGGTCACTTCCTTTTCTTCCCAGTCCTCGACTTACCCTTACCATTCTTGCGATTTTTTGGCAGAACATTGATTTCTTTTATATCATCACCTCCATCATAATCATCATCTTCGCCAGAATCGTCTCGGTCAACATGTTTATGGTCTTTAACAACGTTATCACTTCCTTTAATAAGAAATTAAAAATGCTCCTTGGTAAATGATTGAAAGAGTACGAACCTAGCCCTTTTCATATCGCAAGCTGGTTTCGTGCAATATACTTATATTAAAAAAATAAATATATTGCACGAAACCAATAGTTTGCGCTATGAAGAGGGTTAGGTTCGTACAAAAAATACCGAGGTCTGATGTTTTCTCGTAAACAGACCAAGCGTTCTAAGGTTAACAATAGCGGGTGCATGTTTACTGTAATTTAAGTTAAAAATTACATGCAATATACAACGAACCTTTTTTGCCTTTGACAGATCTCGCTTTCTCCATTGCTTTGACGACATCACGAGCTGTTTTCATTATTATTAACACACTGTCCCAAGTGCACTCTTTTTCCACTTTTTTCACAACTAACTGTAATCTACTAAGAGCTGTATCCAGCCTGTCAAGCTCCAAGGCGCAAACAATTGCGTTATCCTTTAATACTTTCATCTCGCCTACCATTTTCTGCGCATTTTCCAAAGTCGGATAAATATCTCTGCGGTAGAAATCTTTAAACTGCTTAAACTGCCTTTCTTTCTTCCAATGAGGACTTTTTCCGGGGCAGTGAGAATTTAAAGTGTTTCGCTTCAGTATTCTTGATCGCCAGTTAGAGTTTGTTCCCTCAACATCATGTTGCGAAGACGATGGTAAAGAAATGTTCGTGTCAGAGAGGTCAAGGTCATGTTCCTCAAATTGAACATTACAGATGGTACAGCCAGACTTGTCAAGTTTAAATCCTTGAAAATGGCATTCAACAGGGTCATTCCTGATTTTTTCCTGCTTTTTAGCAATTGCCAATTTTCTTTCTTTCCAGTCAGAGAATGCCCTTTGAATCGTTAAACAAGCCTTTTCTCTCGCATTTTCATCTTTCTTTTCATTTAAACCTCTACTGGACGCTTCATCTTCACCACCAAAGCTTTGTTGAAAATCGTCAATAAAATCATCTTTTGTGTGAACATCTTTGCTGTCTTGTAAATCTTCACTGTCGAGTTCCTGGCCACGAGGTATTTTGTCAACATCAATCTGAAAACGGAATGCTCTTGGATAAAGTTCAGACTGGCAATTTCTGCGGAACTCTTTTCCATATATTTCATCCCATTTTACGTCCAAAAGTTTCTCCTGTCGTGGCTTCTGACACAACAGTTCCTGCAAAGCGTTGACCACATCAAACATACCGTGAGATAGACGGACGGCTTCAATGCACTGGTTAAGCTTGTTGGGAAGGTGACTACATGTACGTACTTGCAGGATCATAAATTGTTGACGAATGAGGATCTCACATGATTCCGGGATACCACGACCACAATTACACAACATAGTTAGGGCTAGAATCAAAGTTCTTTCTGCCTCATCGCAGCTTACTGATTCGTCGCATAAAGCAGCAGTGAGTATGTTGTATCTCCATGAGATTCCACCAAACATCAACGTTATCATAGACTCGGTCAACGTGTGCAGACGCTCCCACTGACGAGTTGTATCTTGAATTAGAAACAGTGGAGTATGACGCTGAATGGCATGATACAGAGCGCTCTGATTTGGTTTGGATATGTTAATAATGTCCCAGAACTTGATCAAGGACAAATAACTGGCAGGTAGACAGATGGAACTGTCATTCATTACGAGACGGGTATACAACAGCAAGCATGCTGTCATGTAATACTCCAGGATCATTACTGCATTGGCAACACTGGGGTACCGCATACTCTTTCTTCTAGCAGGTGTAAAAAGGAATATCTTAACGACGGAATGTGTTGCACTAAGAACATTGCCGTGTCGATAAAGTGCATTCTTAGAGTTCTCCAACCACTTGGTGAAAATTTCAAAACAACCTCTATTTTTGGTGTCAGGAAAAAACCCATAAGTGGTGTGTGGAGCATTAGCTGTATTTTCAAATTTTCTCTCCTCCACAACGAGAAGGTTGAAAATTTCACCCGCTGGAGCTGCGGCAAGGTGCATCAGGTTGGATACTGTGATGAAAAGATCAGAATCAGACCATCTTTCTTCTTGGCTAGCGCCATACCACATAAAGAACTTGGCGTATTCGATGATGCGATCGCGAACGATCTGGTCATTTCGCAAACCAACAACATCACATTCTGCCAAGAGATACGATTTACCAAGCTGCACGTTTCGAGAAAACAATAATTCCATAAGTCGTCGACAAGCTTCGAATTTAAAAGGCACACAAATAAGTTGTCGTAGTTGCTTTGCGATTTTAGCTGATTCTCTTTTTAAATCTTTGAGAAAATTGGCGACCGTCGCGTCTAAATGAACCAAAAATAACAGTGAATAAAATCGGTCGGCGAAGCGCGGTCGTGTTAGATCACCATGGTAATACTTGCAGTCGTCCTCCTCACATAAGGCATCACACAGATAGCGGGGACATGGTTCGTACTGCTCATTGATACACTGCTGTTTATCCCACACAACTCGAATGACATTGTGTGTTATGTCGTACAACCGTTCCTTCATAACTATGTAAGCATCATCCAGATCAATTTCCTCTTTTGTTGCTACTTCTTGACCACTTGGAGAATCTCTGAACCGGACCATTTCCAGTCGCGGCACTTTCCTTTTACGAGTGTCCTCCGTCTCCACAAGTCCAAAGTAGGTTTCAAACATTGAAATAGCCGTGCGGTCAGAGTTTTCTTGATTCCTCTTATGCAACGCCATAATGAGATAAAATAGATTGTGGACTGTCTGTAAAGCTTTTTCACGATGAAACTTTTTTGGATCATTTTCCATATCAGTTAGTAACAAAAAACACTCCGCAAGACCAGCATAGTTTCTTGCCCAGTAATACAAATTCCCAGCTTCGTGTATTTCTTTACCACTGCAGTAGAGTTTACCACGAATCAATTTCACTTCAGCTTGTCCATTTAGATCGTTACATTTTGTATACAATTCACCTGCGCGTTGGAGATCTACAGGAACTTCGACAATCTTCTCAGTTTGTTCACAGCTCAGGGTTTTTTCTCTTTTTTTCTTGGACAGAATGGCGGAGCGGGAAGCAAGTAAATGACATTCAGCAGCAAATTTATCATCGTTAGTAAACGACGCAGCTTCTAGAAATTTCCCGTTAGATCTCATCATTTCAGCAGCTTCTTGAGGCTTGCCTTCTTGTACTAAAAGCTTGGCAGCTTGTTCAATACAACCATTCTTCTGGAGAAATGTCATGTGATCTTTGATTTCAGGAAGTTTTTCTAAGGCTGATGTCATAAGGTCAAGCTGGCCACGCTTCAAGTAGTATTCAGCTGCTTGGTAACAAATACTTTCATCTCTTTGATCAAAACGAGGAAGACTAACAATAGCAAGGTCGTTTCTATCTTGTACCAATTCTTGGCATCTCGAGATGACGTTCAAGGCTTGGTCATAATTATTGATTTGAAGTAAACAATCTACAGCTCTCATAAAATCCAGACCTTTCTTAAAATTCTCACTGGCTTCCAGGAATTTTTTCTCTTTACGAAAGAGTTTTGCAGCCTTAAGAAACTAAAAAGGAAGTACATTACAATAAGAAGACAGGATATTTGACAAGCTAATAAATAATAATAAAATATAGTATTTGGATTAAGGTTTTTCCATAAAATTAGTTTGGAGTTATATGACGTATCCTCTTGTTCCATATTCCCACAGTACTTTTATTAATCTTTTTATTAATTTTCTTAATCTACATTTGATAATTGTTGAAAAATATGTCAAGAATATACAGTGGAGAATGCTAAAGACAATTTGTACCACGACGTGTAACAAAAAACTGAACTTCAGTGATAGCAAGAAATATGATATATTAATCATAAATCAAGAGCAACAATAACATTTTCCAACATTAAGATTGTCGTTTGTACTCAAGTTCTCGAATGAACGGCGAGGACGGCAGTCAGCAAACCTACCACAAACTTGGACAAGAGACATTTTAAAGACGATTCTATTAACATTTTTATGATACAAATACTGAAAGCTCGTCGTTATCTTAGTTATGAGTCGTTATCTGAGTACAACTTAGTTTATATTTACAAAAAGAACAGATCTTATCGTATGGACTTACATAGCCACATTTTTCATGGAGTTTGGCCAAGAGAAGCCGTTCCCTGGCGTTGTAAAGACAGATGCCAGCTTTATCACGCATCCCACATCGCAAAAACATGTCTGCAGCTTTCACAAATTCTATCCTTAACTTACGAGGTTCATTTCTCAGACTTGCGGCCTTGACTGCTTGAATCTGCGCATGACACTTCCTCACCATTGTTTCATCAACTGCCATAGTAAAACACTGTAAAGCAACTTTCCATAAACCTTTTCTATAGAAGAAATGACCTTGGTTTCTCCACTCCCCTTTACTCGACTTCTTTGCAAATATGCCTTCAAGAGAATCTTTATCATCATTTGTCTCGTGTGGTCGTTTCACCTCAACTAGTCCACGCTTCTTAAAATACTCGAACATGGGTGCCCTTGCTTCCTCATCCTCGTCAAACAACCATACCTTTACTCTAGCTCTTGTTAAAGCCGTGTAAAGAAACTTGAATTCTGAGATCAGAATCTTGTGACGGTCAGGATTAAACTCCAATGGTCTTGTTTTGGTTTCCAAATTATCTTCGAGTATTTCAGCAATACCAGCTTCACTCACAACGTTGGAATATTCTCCCTTCTCGTAGCTAGTAACAACACGCCACTCGTTTTGCGCCTAGAATATAAAGAATGCCATTCAAACTTTGCACAAGAAAGAGGAATTAAAGCAAATTGCAAATAATTAGAGATAGTTTTGTGACTACCTAAGTCTATTTGTTAAGCGTCAGATCTCCATGTTGACTCAAGCCTTCATCAGAGCAACATGTACTATAAGCAACTGATCGCAAGATTATAATAACGTACCGCGTTTGTTCAAAATAACAATGGAAAGCAATTGAACCAAGAATGTTGCCCGGTTTATACCACTGCAAAGAAAGTTTCATCGGCAATGGGTGGTCTAGCTCGACTGAGCACACTTAAGATAATTTATTAATCACCCGACTGCTTTACGATTTACAATTCTTTGATTCAATTACCTTTGCTTGACTACTGTTACATTGTTTGGGATAACTGTTCAATTGCACAAAAAACAAGGTTACAAAAGCTTCAAATAAAGCTGCTCGAGTTATAACACAAGGTTATGACATCAGATCCCATGAAATACGTGAAGCAGATAATGATAAAACGTTGTATTACAGGAAAGGTCTTAAAAGCAGTAATCACCACCTTTGCTCATAGAAAAAGCACAAAATATAGGCTGACAATCTCACTATCCCTAAATTTGAAATATGGTAGTATATTTCTCTTACGTCGGAATCTTTGAAGAAGTTGTAAATCAAGACATCATCAAACTCCAATCCTTTGGCTTCATAAATGGTCATGATCAAAGTTCGACTCAGTTCTTCTCGAAGAGAATCTCGAACTTCATCTGAAGCAACGAGGACAACTTGATGAGCACCAAACTCTATGGGTGACGTCTTGCGTTTACGACCACGAAGAATTGCGGAAAGGTCACTGACATTACACGATTCCAATAGGACGGGCTTGGGTCCTTGAAATAATCCTTGATCTCGCTCCATCTGATCAAAAGATTCAGGGAAAAAGTGCAGTAATAGATCTATGACACTGCAAGCCACATCTAAAATGCCGGCATGAGAGCGATAATTGTGGGTGAGTTGATAAACTCGGTCAGGAACACGAACTTGAGCCTGGCGACCAACAGTTTTATATGATTTCTTCATATAGTAAAAGAGAGACTTCAGGTCGTTGAAACGAAAAGCAATACCTCTCATTATGCTCTGAGCAGTATCTCCAGTGAAGAACAATCTGTTTGGATCGCGACAGCAACGAATAATAACAAAAAGTTCAGCTTGAGTGAAGTCCTGGGTCTCGTCTACATAAATTTCGTGTATGGACCATTCAGGAACATGGCGTTGGAGACGATGGTAAATATTATATACCAGGTCGGCTTCATCAAACATTCCCTTGCTACGTTTAATGCGTTGGTATGAAAGAAACAGCTTATAGACAATCTCACGATCAGCTGAAAAATTTGGCGCTCTCTTCCTTCCTAAGGTTTGATATTCCTCTAGAGTAATGTAGCCATCTTTGCTGTGGAGAGATTCGACTGAACCCTTTATAAAGGAACGTATCTCTGTCCATACAAGAGTTGGATGGTAATCCACTTTTCGTTTCTTAGTCATCTTTGGCCACAGTTCATTCTTGAATACTTGGTAAGTTACCTCTAGTCTGGGATCTGTTCCACTCACTGCATCGTGGTCTTGCTCGTTTCTTTTTGGATTGGATTTAGCACCAATCTCGTCATCATCTTCACCTTCAGAATTATAGTCAGGTATCTCTTGTAGATGACTATCTTCTTCGCCCCATCCTTTCACAGAACGAAGCAATTCACCTTCATCATTTCTTGGAAAGAACTCTGGCCCAGGAAGAGATGCATCCAGCATCAGCAACCAATCATGTGAACAAACAAACAATGGCCATGCTTGTTCTTCTAGTTGATTAAATTTGTTGACAGATGAAGGACGTTCATATTCACTATGGCTTTTTGTTGCTGAGCATGCGTGGCTTAAATCTAGGAAGTTCTTTTGTACCTCTGTGCACAATACTGCGTTCTTCGTAATAAATGCTTGATGTAGGTGTTCATAGGATGGTCCTTCGTCAGACGTCTTTGGACCTTCACACGTTGCTTGGCTACACAGCGCAATGCCCTGTTCAACCGAAGTTTTGCTGTTTGTTGGAAAATCGACTAAACATTTCCGCGATGCTCTACTCCGATCTTCGTTATCTTTCTTATCCAGTCTCACGCAATCTTCATCTTCTTCTCCGCAGCTTCCTCCCTCAACATCAGTGACATCATTTTCTGTTTCTTTGGGAATAAACTGTACCATCTTAGGAATACTGGGCTCGTCGATGGTATGTTGTTGCCAATAGGTCTGGAAATTACACCACAGCCGATAGAGACAACACGTAGTTTTCCCTGTTCCACTTCGTCCTAGCAACAGCAATGACGTCATTGGGTATGGATTCAAGTTGATAACAGCGTGTTCCAGTTCAGATACTTGAAATGGAAAGTCAACGTTGGTTTTACCATGATCATCTAAAACTGCGTTCACCAGGGAATTGGAAAATGCGTAGAACTTTAAGATGTGGTACTCGGTTTCTTCAGGACTTCCAGGTGGAAAGAACATGTTTGAAACTTTATTTGCGCTTTTAGATTCGACTTTCGTTACCAAATTTTCCATCCCATCCACTTGATCCAGATGATCTTTATGTGAATAAAGATTAGGAATAGATATAAGATCTTTATTCATGGAAGACGAAGAAGCTTCTACCAGGGGCGGACTGGCAGCAGAAAAGTTACCGGGAAATTATATGAAAGGGGCGCCTGGCTGAGCGCAAAGCCTGAATACTCTAATCAGGGCGATTATATAGGGGGCGGTAAAACGGCAATGGGCGCGCTGATCGATGTGCATGTGATGCAGAGGACTGGTAACAAGTCCCCTGTCACCATAGCGACGAACGCTAAGCCAGGGAAAGTCCAAAATATGGCGGGTAAAATACGCTTGATGTGGAAGTCTCTGAGTTGAGTTTGGAAGAGGACGTGGGTGAAATTGCCGAGCCATACGATATATCAGTGGATTCAGCTAATATATTCTCTGGTGTTACTCCCAAAAATTCGGAGTCGTTGCTGAAACATGAACAATATGTTGCTGAAAAATATGAACCGTACCGTTGCTTTCGCAAGAGAAATGACGCAAGAAGTCTTTGGAAATCTTTGTTTGTGCACGTTATCATTCGGCCATGTTCGATAGAAGACAACATCTTGCATTGAATTTTAGCTGGTAGGTCATCTTTCCAATTGAATATCAAGAAATAATCAACTCCAATTTGCATTTTCTCAATGAAACCTAACAAGAAGTCATCTTGGCTATCTGATGACAAAATTACAAGGTGTGGACGACAGTTTATCACATAATGCGCTCGGCATGCGTCCCAGCAAGTCGTATTTTAATAAATTGATCGGAGAGTAAAATTTGTTTACAGCTTACAGTTATTCTAATCCAATGCTTCAAAAACCCGATAAAGTTATTGACATAATTACGAAGAATCGTAACATGGCAAAACTATAAGTTTTGTTTACTGCTCTTGCAGCAATTGAGGAACTAAACAGGCAAGAGGTAAACCATAAAAATACCTAACATCCGAACGCTATATCTCCAAATAATCAACTCCGATTTTTATGAAAACTTTAAGATATAACCACACTATTATAATCTTCAACATACCTGAATTCCTAGGCGTGGACAACCTGTTAACATGCTCAAATCTTGTAATGAAATTTTCCCTCAATAGAAGTCATCAAAAAATCGAGTCATTATCCATAATTACTCCTTTATAGTACAACGTTTTACGCCAAACAAATATTCATACATTAAACGAATAAGTACTTCGTCAGTACATTGCAAAAGGTTCCTCCGAAATTACATAGTTAAAGAAAAACAGTGAGAATATCACAGTGCCCAAAAATCCACTTTTGATCAACTTTTGCTCAGAAGCACGCTCGTGCCAGTCCTTTTGTGCATCACACATCGATCAGCGCGATACGAGCGCGTTGCACCGCCCCGTATATAAGCGCCCTGACTCTAATGGTCCCGGCTGGAACGCCCCGGGCGCACAGAGGCGCGCACCCCGGCCTCTGAAATCGTATTTCCTCGATTTTGGGAGCGGCATTAATAATTTTAAGCACAATTTTATTTATTGTGTATGCGCATATTTTTTTGTGACTATACAATATTTAATAGACAATAATATATTATATACTATGTATGAGTATATATTTAAGTCACAAGTGGAACTACTGTTCCACGATTCAACTATACTCTTAGTCTTAGTCTTAGTCTTAGTCTTAGTCTTAGTCTTAGTCTTAGTCTTAGTCTTAGTCTTAGTCTTAGTCTTAGTCTTAGTCTTAGTCTTAGTCTTAGTCTTAGTCTTAGTCTTAGTCTTAGTCTTAGTCTTAGTCTTAGTCTTAGTCTTAGTCTTAGTCTTAGTCTTAGTCTTAGTCTTAGTCTTAGTCTTAGTCTTAGTCTTAGTCTTAGTCTTAGTCTTAGTCTTAGTCTTAGTCTTAGTCTTAGTCTTAGTCTTAGTCTTAGTCTTAGTCTTAGTCTTAGTCTTAGTCTTAGTCTTAGTCTTAGTCTTAGTCTTAGTCTTAGTCTTAGTCTTAGTCTTAGTCTTAGTCTTAGTCTTAGTCTTAGTCTTAGTCTTAGTCTTAGTCTTAGTCTTAGTCTTAGTCTTAGTCTTAGTCTTAGTCTTAGTCTTAGTCTTAGTCTTAGTCTTAGTCTTAGTCTTAGTCTTAGTCTTAGTCTTAGTCTTAGTCTTAGTCTTAGTCTTAGTCTTAGTCTTAGTCTTAGTCTTAGTCTTAGTCTTAGTCTTAGTCTTAGTCTTAGTCTTAGTCTTAGTCTTAGTCTTAGTCTTAGTCTTAGTCTTAGTCTTAGTCTTAGTCTTAGTCTTAGTCTTAGTCTTAGTCTTAGTCTTAGTCTTAGTCTTAGTCTTAGTCTTAGTCTTAGTCTTAGTCTTAGTCTTAGTCTTAGTCTTAGTCTTAGTCTTAGTCTTAGTCTTAGTCTTAGTCTTAGTCTTAGTCTTAGTCTTAGTCTTAGTCTTAGTCTTAGTCTTAGTCTTAGTCTTAGTCTTAGTCTTAGTCTTAGTCTTAGTCTTAGTCTTAGTCTTAGTCTTAGTCTTAGTCTTAGTCTTAGTCTTAGTCTTAGTCTTAGTCTTAGTCTTAGTCTTAGTCTTAGTCTTAGTCTTAGTCTTAGTCTTAGTCTTAGTCTTAGTCTTAGTCTTAGTCTTAGTCTTAGTCTTAGTCTTAGTCTTAGTCTTAGTCTTAGTCTTAGTCTTAGTCTTACAGTTACATAATTTATTATATACCAGAAAAATTACATAATTAGGTTACATCTTATGAAGAGTGAATAACAAAGAAAAGATAACACAATTAATGCAGAGTCAGTAGTTCAGAAAATACAAATTGTATATCATTGTGTTTGGAGATTACGACTAGTAGCCTAGCAATGTAACTAGTAACAACTGTATTTCATAATACTGTATTTACGTTGATGAGCTGTATTTTGTCTTTGTGGGCGCCTGAAACGCAAAACAAAGGGGCGCACCGGGAAATTTCCCGGTATCCCGGTGGGCCAGTCCGCCTCTGGCTTCTACTTTAAAACACCGGAGTTGTTTCTTTATGAAGCAGCTTAAACCACGTTTATGGGAACGAATAATTTTCTTGATCTTTCTAGGAACTGTATCATGAACAAACACGATGTCCCAGATGCGGATTATATCGGAATAAATTACACCAACTCTTTCTTCTTCCTTTTTAGTCAACAACTCAGGATTGTTGCTGGATCGAGGAGAGAAAGCAATCGCACGTTCCCATAAAATACGCTCTCCTTTACTAAGTTTTGCTTCAAAAAGAAGAATGTTGTTTTGCTTTGATAACGGTTTGGCTAAGTCTCCTCGCATATGTCCATTTGCCAGATGTCGAATAACGTTCACAATTCGCTTCTTTGTCACTGGAGATAATCGCTTGCCCCTGAGAATTTTCCACACTTCCGAGGTACACTCCACTTCCCACGTTAAATTGTCAAACATTACATCAGAATCTTCTTCAAACTCATCTTTTTCCTCAGATAAATCGTCAGCATTGACATCACGAGTTGGTAGTGGTCGTTTATCATCAACAATATCACCATCTGGAGACTGAATGTGATCATGATCACTAAGCGGAGAAACAGAGCGCTCATTGTCTGCTGGTTCTCTCGAGAAATTAGTCGATGGAGTGGTTTCTGTTCTGCTCGTTTCTGCATTACCGTCCACAACTTCCATTTCCAGATTGTCAATAGCTTTGGCAAGCTGTTCTCGTATTATATCCAGTTTGGTCCTGTGATGAACATTTCTTACTTCTTCGCACCTTCGTGTTGGCTCTTCGGTGTCATCTTCGTTGGGTTGAAGGTAACTTTGTGATGAAGTTAATGGCTCGTCGATAGTACTGGAACTCTTTTTCTTCGAAACACGGCATGGAAAATATTTCACACATTCGTCGACCAAATGATACCTCTCATCCTTCCTTCGTGTTAACATCGTTAAAGGTGTTTGACCATCCTTATTTGGCGTACTTGGATCAAAATTATACTTCTTAAGTAACTCTACAGCCCTGATAGAGTGTTGAGACATTCGCTCCCCAGAAGCTAATAAATGAAAAAGACTATTTCCCCTACTGTCATTCAATGTAGAAATGGAGTCAGAAATTCCTTCAGAATGCTCGTAGTTGTCCATTAAATAGACGAAAATATTCCACGATCCTATTTTTCAAAATAAAATTCCAGAAGGATTTAAGCCACAAGACATTGACCATAAAGTACATGAAATATACATTTGCATGTTTATGTACTTCATGTGCATGTATACGATCACGTTTACGTTGCTATTCATGTTCACCTTCACATACAAAGTTCATCTTCACCACCCTGACCATGTGTGTGTATGTTAGCTACATGTAATCATCCACTTACCTGATGACAGTCCAATTCTAAACGCAGTATGAATGGGCGTATCTTCTGGCTCTCTAATCTTAGTTCGAAGCAGAGCAGTAGCGTCCGCTTTCTTTTCCAACAATAGCACAGCTGACTCATAATCCTTCTCATTCACAGCAACTGATAACGGAGGTAAGTCATCAAGTCCATTAACAGAAGCACCATGATGTATTAGCACATTCAACAGTTTCTCGAATTGATTTACTTTTTTCTTGGACTTTATCAGCTAACTTAATGATATCTGACTGACGTCACAACCAGTTGCAATTCCACCTGCGCCTTCAGGATACGACTGCTGACCACCACCACCAAGGAAAAGGAGCTCAATTAATCCCCAGTCCTCTTTATCCGCATGTTCTCTCAGATATGAACTCAGACATTCCAGAGGAAGTTCAAAAGTAATCATTTTGGGTCCATCTAAACAAAAAATAAAACTCGTGTTGTTTCACTTTTCTTGTCAAATACTTCGGATGTTCCAATTCACCTTTAGTTTACAAATGTGCCACTTATTTAACGATCGACACACTAACAAAATACTAAAATTATTGGAACAAAACAGAATTAATTATTATATCTTGGCCAAAATTATCCGCTAAACCCGTTATAGATCAGTAATAAGCAATACCAGACTATAATGTTGACTAGTAAAATTCTTTGACATTATTAGCATTGGGAAGTGTTTAGCGATGCAGATGTCGAAAGAAACTAGGTTTAATGTAAATATCAGTATGTTGACATTTATAGTTTGGTCAACGGTGACCTGAAACAAACCACGTGACTATTTGAAACACGAGGATTGGACGAGTGTCGAACGAGAGGACGCTTTCACTTTTGTTCTTTGGTGTGAACTGTAATTAGTTTTTTTTTGTGATACCTTATCATATTGTTTATTTTGTTGAATAAAAGATAACTTTAAACTGGTTCCCGTCTTTACGACAGCAGAAACACAAATCATACCATAATGTCTCCCTTTGTTTAGAAAAGATGCTCGCTTAAATAGTTGAGCATGACGTTTTTACTACAACGCAGCTTGCGGAGTGACCGAATACTGCCGTTGTTTACATGATGGGTTATAATTTGACACGTTCTGGAAAAAAATGAATAGGGCAAAATTGCTTGAATATGATTGGCTAATGAAGAGGGCATTTTTTTGTAATTCATGGCAAAATTACTTGCACTTGATTGGTTCCTTGATCAGCAGTACTTGCATGTGATTGGTCGCTTTGTTACTTAGTAACAGTGAACCTCAGAGGACTGACTTTTTTTCAAAAAATCTGCAAGGTTTTTCGGACTGAAAGTGCTTTTTTGTTTACTTTGAACTAATTTAAACTATTGAAGTTGTAAACTAGAAGAGAAAATGAACACACTAGAAAATCTACGAACTTTTGCCTGTGCTTACAAAAAGAAAGCAACAGAAACAGCGATAGAGCTAGGAAAATTGGAATGTTGCCGAGACCCGACCGTGATAAGGTACATGTACTTCGACATTTCTGGACATAACATAGCTCTTGAATAATTTTGCCCGCTATATTATTAACACCTAATCACTCGTGTTTTCAAAATCGTACAAATTTTGTAAAATTTTGAAAACACTCGAGAAATTAAACCTTCATTTTCCTCTGCCCCATGCGTTTACCTACACTAATTCAAAATTAACAGCAACTATAGCAGGCCACTGTAGCAGGCGCTAATTATTTCAACGTTTTCCAGCAACCAGAGCGCGTAGCAGGCTAGCAACTATGCAACGAGTTTCCCATCTCTCAGTAGTCGATAAAAAACTTAATAAACAGATTGTAGTACTGTACAATACCTTTACAGCTGGAAAAAATAGACATTATTTTGAAAAATAGTTCATCTCGATCAGGTTTGCTATTTAATCCATCTTTCAGAACATCCAGGGCTCGCTGGTGTTGTTGCATTTCAACTAAGGCAGAGCCCAATCGATAGTAACTCTAAAATAGAAAAAAATGCAGTAAAAAAAATTACAAAAAATAAATGCAGTAAATATATATAATACAAATTATTCATAAAAGACTACATAAAATAACATGAATATTCCTGTTAAATCCTGATAAAACCAGGCTCAAGTTCCTTCCTTCCTTCCAGTTTCTTATTCAAAAATGGTTTTAACTTGTCAATATAAAATGCTTCCAAAAGCAAACGATCAAAATCAGTGTCAACCTTTCTAATCACTGACAAGTTCTCTACTACAGCAATCGATGTGCATCCTAATTGACTGTGTATTGAAGCGAACGATGTCGTCTTCCTTGTGTTAAATGTTCCTTCACTCGCATCTCCAATTTTCGCGAGGTCTGTCCCACATACGGACTATCACAGTCAGTACAACAAAATAAATAAACAACTGACGCGGGACCGACCGATAACCTCTCCAGATGCTCCTTTACGCACATTCTTCTGTATAACGAGAGTTGATTCTTCACTGCTACACGAACGTTAACTCTACTCATGACAAACGTATTTCTAATTGAGGCCAATAGCCGTTGGCTTATAAATAGGAAAATGACAGTGGGTCTCTCTCTAGTTTCATTTTGCCGATTTTGCACTTCACCATTGTTTCGTCCTTGATTTCTCAAATCACTCACTCTTCTTTCAACGATTGCATGAACTTTCTTTGGGTCAAGACCACTTCTCTTCTCTTTGGAGATGCGAGTGAAGGAACATTTAAACTTCACGAAAATTGGAGATGTGAGTGAAGAAACATTTAAACACAAGGAAGGCGACATCGTCAGCTTCAATACACAGTCAATTAGGATGCACATCGATTGCTGCAGCAGAGAACTTCTCAGTGATTAGAAAGGTTGACACTGATTTTGATCGTTTGGTTTTGGAAGCATTTTATATTGACAAGTTAAAACCATCTTTGAATAAGAAACTGGAAGGAACTTGAGCCTGGTCTTATCAATATAATTTTATGTTGTTATTATTTTTGTAAATGTAACTTTTTTAACAGGAAATATTCATGTTTTATTATGTAGTCTTTTATGAATAATTTGTATTATGTATATGGTTTAGTGAACGCATGGCATACTGCGCATGCGCGAGTAGATACTATCCTATCAACAGGTAAGTTAAGTTAAAGTTAAATTAACAAAAGAAAACCTTCGGAACCAATCAAAACACAGAATAAAACGATTGACTCACGACAAACGACCGAAGCCAAGATAACTACTGTACACCAGGTATTTCACTCAAGTCATATGACAGCAATGGAGCGAGATATTCAAGGAGCAGGATATTCAACAAGAGGACGTTTTTACAAATTTATTAAGTATTTTAAGTATAAATCGTAGTCAATTCTTAATTGTGATGTACTAGACGTTGTTGGAATGATGATAAAAGTTTTTAAAAGCAAATTATAATGGTTATGATAAAATGTTTGCGGATACACCATGTAAAATATATTTATTCTGCTGAGCTTTCGTCCTGTGTTGCTCAGGTCATCATCAGAGCAATCTATGATAGTTTGTAAGCGTCATTACAAAAATCTCAGTCTGACTCTGTCACGTCATCATACTAGTGGACTAGTCATAACTTATAAAAGATTCTAATCAATTTCTAATTGTTATACAAATTTTATGAAATAATATGATCAAAGTATAAATGATAAAAATAAAAGAAAATATATCATAAGAAACTGTTCATAAGAAACATGAAAGATGAAATTATTGAATGTTATTGAAAAGTGCAGTCCAAGTGTTGTTGAGAGATTGGCCTTCTCGAGGCATGGTACGGTGCTTGTGGATTTCTACTGATTCCCTAATCCTACGTGAGAAATAGTTGTTCGACCATCTCAACAGCTTCAACCCATCCATCAAATTCACCATGGAGATACAAGACGAACATGAATCCTTACCGTTTTTGGACATTCTACTCATTAAAAGCCAAAATGGAACTCTCACTCACACAGTTTACAGGAAATCTACCCATACAGACCGCTATCTTAACTACAGATCATTTCATCATCCAAAAATCAAGTGATCCGTTTTGTAGGAGCCTTGTCCAACGCGCCCATTCCATCTGCGACCAAGACCACTTAAATCAAGAATTGTCGCACGGACAAAAGGTCTTGGAAAACAACGGATATCCATCAAAGAAAATTCAAATCACCATTCCACAACCAGACAAAACATCAGCTGAACAACCTAAAGAATCAGTTTACCTCCCTTACCTTGGCGCTGTATCCCACTCCATAGAAAGAATTCTCTCACAGGCATCAATAAAAACCTATTTATACCACTGAGTGAAAAGTTGTTGGTAGAGTTTACATGACAAAACAGGAAACGACAAGAAACCGGCCGTAACTTCACCATCCGTCTCAAAGGACACCTTGGTTGCTGCTCAAAAGGTCAGACCGAAAAGTCTTCCATTGCTAAACACACGTGGGCAACCAATCACCAAATCCTTTGGAAACAAGCATCACTCATCTGCACCGAAAACAACTATTTCTCACGTAGGATTAGGGAATCAGTAGAAATCCACAAGCACCGTACCATGCCCCAAGAAGGCCAACCTCTCAACAACACTTGGACTGCACTTTTAAATAACATTTAATAATTTCATCTTTCATATATTTTCTTTTATTTTTATCATTTATACTTTGATCATATTATTTCATAAAATTTGTATAACAATTAGAAATTGATTAGAATCTTTTATAAGTTATGACTAGTCCACTAGTATGATGACGTGACAGAGTCAGACGTTAGATTCACAGAATAGTAATACAACCAGAAGTCCAACTCGTGTCGGAACCTTTGAAGTTTATATCCTCGCGCATGTCGCCTCGCGCATCTTGATTCCTCGCCATCCTACGCCATCCCACGCAATCCTGGCAAGTTCCCCCGGCAGTTTGGACCTTCAAAAGAAGGTTAAAACTGCCGGGGGAACTTGACAGGATTGCGTAGGATGACGTCGGATGGCGTAAAATATCGCGCCTGCGCATTGAAGAAATGCGGACAAGTTTTCACTCGAGTTGGACTTCTGGTTATTACTATTCTGTGTTAGATTTTTGTAATGACGTTTACAAACTATCATAGCTTGCTCTGATGATGTCCTGGGCAACACAGGACGAAAGCTCAGCAGAAATATTTTACATGGTTATATCCACAAACATTTTATTATAACATTAATAATAATAATAATATAAAGCTTTAATAAGAATCCACCTTAAGTAAAAAAGTACAGTGAACTTACAATATCGATCTAAAAATTATGAATTACATATATTACAATAAAAAATTAAAGTTTGTTGTTAAAAAGTTCAATTGCCCGAGGTATAAACGACGTTTTATGTCTTTCAGTTCTAGATATAATGTTACCTATATTAGCACTATTTTCTTTAATTCTAGTAGAATAGTCATGTTTATGTGCTACAGGGACAAGATGATGACAGGGATGGTTTGTGTCACGAATAATTGCCTCTATTTCTCGAAGAGTTAGTTTCTCTCTTCTTTCGCTAAGCGAAGGAAGTGCGTCGACCTGTAAACCAATAATGCGTAGACTTCTCCTTTGAATACGTTCAAGGTCGTTCACTAAGTTGAGAGGTAGGCCATCCCAAACTGGTGCAGCATATTCAAGCAGGGGTCGAATTTTGGTGCAGTAAGTTGCAAGACCGACTTCCGTAGGAAGGTGGGCCTTCTTACACTGCCTTAGATGGTGTAATCTCCTATTTCCTTTACGGGTAATTTCTTTAATGTGAGAATTCCATTTCATGTTACTTTGACAGCCAACACCAAGTAACTTGAATGTATCTACTCTTTCGATCATATTGCCCGCGGTGTAAAGATTGGGTGGCTGTGGGATAGATTTCCCAAAGCAAATCCACATATCTTTCGTTTTCTTCGCGTTCAACTTCATTTTATTAGTATCTGACCAGTTCTGAACAGAGTCTAAGACTTCCTGCATGTTGCTACGCTCTCCCTTCATGATGCATTCACTTTGTGTACAGTCATCAGCATATTTGTGTGTGCTGACCTCAAGTTCTTCAGGAACACAAGCATCTAAGTCGT
The DNA here is from genome assembly GCA_964035015.1 of Corallium rubrum. Lineage (NCBI taxonomy): Eukaryota > Metazoa > Cnidaria > Anthozoa > Scleralcyonacea > Coralliidae > Corallium > Corallium rubrum. The sequence goes on from OZ035997.1 coordinate 26,280,711, forward strand.
CAATGTGGATATTAAATAAGGTCGGCGAAAGTACAGATCCTTGTGGTACTCCAGCTGGACAGCTCTCAATCGATGATAATGCTTGATTTAACTTGACCTGCTGAGTTCTACCAGACAAAAAGCTTTTAACCCACATCCAGAAACTTTTATTGACATTCATCAGTGCAAGTTTATTTAGCAAGATCCCATGATCAACTAAATCAAAGGGTTTTTTATTTATTTATTTTTATTTATTTACAAGCTTTGCCAAAATGACAGGGAAGTCCCACAGAGCTTGTGGCTCCATTACGGGATCCCCCAAATACAAAATTAATATGGAAAACATTAAAACATAAATATTAAAAGTAACTTCTCACCTAAGACTCGTGAATATACATAAATTAACAGCACATTTTAACAAGAAGACCGGACAGAGGACGGCACGAGTGACATTTAACACAGACGGTTTTAAAAGTTTGTGGAGTTTCAACATTGTATACGTGTTCGGTTGCGTTTTTAAAGTCGATAAAGAGGGCATGGATGCCTGATTTATCACGATACGTATTGTCAGTAGCATCAAACCATGGTTGTGTGATATATATCAGAGCTGATGTAGTAGAGCGGCCGTTAGTAAAACCATGTTGACTGGAACGTAGTGTGATATCTTTTTGGTTGAGTTGTAGTTGTACTCTCTCTAGAATTTTCCCAATATGTGGCAGAACAGAGATTTGTCTATATACTTTAGGCACAGGTGTAACCAGGCCATGTTTATAGTGACCTGGATATTTATACTGTTTAATGCTAGCCGTAATAATATCATGGACAATCGGCGCTAGGACATTTGAAAATCGTTTGAGTAACCATGCTGGTACACCATCAGCCCCCGTTGCTTTCGACTGATTAAGATGGTTAAGAGCAGACTTAATCTGACCAATACTGGGTAAAGATGGAGGATAGTCTTTAAGAAGTGTTTTAACATCATCTAGTTGAGGAATACTTGTTGTATTTAGGTCTTTCCATGGCTCAGTAAAGGATATTTGTAGCTTTTCTGCTAAGGCGACCTCGTTATACATAGAATTTGCTGTCAAACCATCTTGCTGAGTATTTACTCCGGACAGACCATGGATGGCTTTGTGCCATTTCGCAGGATCAGATGTGCGCAACGTTTTAGCTTTGTTTTGGTAGTAATTTGATTTGGCTTTCCTTATCATATCTTCTACCTTTACACGCAGAAGGTTATACTGGACCATATTACCACGAGTAAAAGTCTGTTGTCTAAGCTTAATCTCTGCTTTAATGTTCGGAGTCATCCATGGTTTATCAGTAGGGTGTGTCCGTATGGATTTCAGAGGCATGCATCCGTCTAGGGCTTGAGTAACTACTCCATTGAAGATTGAGACTTTGTCATCGACGTCTTCGGCTTCGTATACTGCATCCCAGGCAGTCTTGCTTAGTCTTAGTTCGAGAGCTATTAAGTTAGAACGTTTCATCGATCTAAATGTCCTACTTAACGTCCGATGTTTTGGATTCAGAAGGAGGCATTGATGATCCGAGCGACCCAAGGGAGGAAGATGCTGCACTTCTTGAAAAAGAGGCGACATATTAGTGACTATCTGGTCTAAAATATTATTCCCGCGAGTAGGTTTCTTCACAATTTTTCGCAAGTCAAAACGATTACATAGTGGTCCTAATTTCATTTTGTTAAAGTCTCCAGCAATTATAATTCCAGCAGAGGGATAGCTTTGGAGGATAGAGTCGATTCCGTTAGTAAGATAGTCAATCATAGATATCTCGTTAGTAACCGGTTCCCTTACAGACCTGGGGGGTAATAAACAACTACCATAACAATACAACTGAAAGGCCTCAAGTCTGGCAATTTGTTTGTACCCGAAAAAACTCTTGGTTATTCATCCTCTGCTTTCTATCTTTGGACTTGTCGATATGATAACCCCGAGAATACTCAGTACTGACGAGGAGACTCCGAGAGAATTTTCGACTGTACGTACTTTGATTTGCACTCCTTGGCTGTTGTTGGCGAGTTGCTCTATTACCGGTGACCCGACTTCGTGGGAAATCGCCATTGTAAGAATTCTGATTGGGTTGTCCCAAATTATAGCCGTGTGTTGTGGTTTGACCCTTAAAAGTATTCCGGTGTTTCTTTCTATATTCATCTAGTTGCCATCATAGTTCTTAGAAATAAATTGTCTGGAAACGCGGTCAAAGTCTTTGTTCTAGGTTTTTGTTCACGTTTGTGCACCTTATTTCACCTTAACGCTTGCTGAACGCATTGTGTTTTTGGTATAATGAACTAATCAACCAATAGCATCGTTGCTTTATAAATATTAATGAATGTAAAACAAAAGATTGTGCACCTTATTTGCCACCCTCAACCTAAATTGTAGCTCATTGTTAACCGCTTTGATGTTCGCCGCGTCTCCAGACAATATAATTCTAGGGACTATGTTGCCATGCTGTAGAGTGGGTAGCAATCACACAATTTGGTGGAGCATCATCTTTAGAATTAGAATTCATCGCATTATGGCTAGCAATTTCTTCAATGATAATGGGCTTATCGGGACTGATGTTCTTTCTCTCTAGGACAATGTCACAATCAGGATCTGAATACTCAGGTGGTGAATGTAAAGCTTCAGTGACTTCCCTCTTCGCGTTCTGAATTTGTTGTTGAATATCGTTTTGTTTATCGTGAATCTTCTTTAACTCATACTTAACCATATCAATAGTGTCAGAATTCGACTGTATTACCTTCTCAGCGACAACGATATCCAGTTTTAGACCTTCAACATCAGGAATAATTTCACTACACCGACATGAACCGTGAAATTCACCGTCAAGGTCAATGACCGGCGCTTTCTCTCGCTTTACATTTTCGTTGTTTGTAAAACCACACATTATCTGACAAAACTTACGCCTTAGATCATCCACATCATCGCCATAAAAATTCAAAACTTTATTGTTCTTTCGCCATGAAATAGAAGAATGGCCAATACTGAAGACCTTCTTGTCGCCACCAGGTGAACTCCAAACGCCATCAAGATTTAAACTTTCGCTTACAAATCGTTTCAACGACCCAAAATCCTGAGTCCAGCAAAGCCCCAAACCGAAACTTGCAGAAGGAATAGACTCTTCACCGTTGGCTAGTGCTTCAGAGCACAGAGGCGTAGGAACGAATTCAAAGTTGGGGGGGCTGAAATCGACATGCAGATAATCAGTGACCGCATTTTTAGCGGGGTTCGGGGGTGCTCTCCCGGAAAATTTTGAAATCTAGAACCTCGGAAACACAATTTTCAGCAATTTGAGGAAACTTTTTCATCTAATTCTACAGCAAGCATAGTTCAAATTTTAACATAAAAACGAAGAAATTATTAAATCAACATACTTTAAAGCCTCGACAGACGACACTTCACAAAACTGAACACTTTTTAGGGATTGCATGCATTGAAGCCGCTTTAATAATCTTTCAATAATTGTGTTAAACACCAACACAATAGCTTCTAATTCTTTGTCAACTTAGCTTCCGTAGAATTAACTTTGTTGTCGTCGTCACTCGGCAGACTCGGCACACTTTCCACCGAATACTCGCCATTTTTTTGGGGGGGCTCAGCCCCCCCCCCCCCACTTAAAATTGTGGGGGGAGGCTCAAGTCCCCCCCAGCCCCCCCCCCCCGCTTCCTACGCCTCTGTCAGAGCATGATTTAGAGTCCAAGAGACCACTAGTTGCTTTATGGAGAGAATTTTCTTCAGAGCATTGATTTCCGTGACCTTCCGCCATCGATAGGACAATTTTTTGGACATATAGGACAATTTTTTTTCTTCACCATGCAAAGCAGTTATAAAACTACTAAATTAATGGTTGTTGCATGGACGATTTCAATAATTTCATATTCAGACGAGGCAATTTATATGGCCAACATGTCTGATCGAGCTTCGTAAATTGACAAGACTGTGCGTTGCCGAACAGAAATGGATGAGGTCAAGCAACAATGTGCAAAACCTTTGGTAGTCTACGAGCGAAATATGGTATCAGTAAATAGCAGTCAAATGTCATTATAATTATAATTATAAAGTCTATATACAGTATTAATGGAGTAAAATTGTATGCAGTTGTCAATGCCATGCAAAATCTGTGTCATGAGTATGCAAACATTTATTCTAACAAATGTATGGTTGCTCTTACAATGACATTGCTGGACATCTTTTTCATTCACTATTAAATATTACTGACAGCAGTAATACTCGAGATGTTTGTTATCTCAAGCTATTTCCTTTACCTTCTAACTAGATTGCATTATTGTTTGACAAATTGTTGTAATGAAGATATTTAAATGCTGTATTAGTCAATTAAGTCAAATTTTGTGAGTTATTGGCCTACATAGCTCAGTTGAGACCGGTTCAGCACTAACAACTCTACTCATATCTGGCATGAGTTCCAAGCCCGGACAGGTGGTCACCCATTCAAATACTAACTCAATCCAATTGGGCTTTACTCTGGTCCTCAGTGGTGAGAGGCAGTGCTCTAATTATAGTCGTAAAGTATGCAGTAAAGCTTTCAGTTTAAGTTTAAGCTGAACTGAGCTGAGCCTAAGTGAACTGAACTGAGCTGAGCTGAACACACATACACACTTTACTCTTTGCTCTTTGCTCTTTGCTCTTTGTTCTTTGCTGAGCTGAGCTGGTCTCAGGTGAGCTGAACTGCTCTCGATCGGGTGAGCTGATCTGGTCTCAGGTGAGCTGAGTTGGTCTCAGCTGAACTGAGCTGAACTTTGCTGAGCTGAACTGGAAGTGTGTCAGTGGAGGTGATAGTATTGAAGGTGGTTCTAAGTGGTGGTGGAAGTGGCAGTAGTGATGGCTCTTAGATGAGCTGAACTAAACTGAGCTGGCTTCAGGTGGGCTGAGCTGACCTTAGTTGAGTTGCTCTCAGGTGAGCTCAGCTCAGCTCAGCTACTGAACTGAGCTGAGCTGGTCTCCTGTGCCTTGATGGCTTTACTCTGAGTTCTTCTTTTTTTAAAGTTAAAACACAGCATGGCCTGTGAGCATAGACAATTTTGTCAAAAATCTTGTTCAGCTCTATATCGATTGAATACAAGGTTGTTATACAAGTATACAATTCCATCAATTTTGTCACAAATTCTTGGTTTTCAGCTGACGTCACGGCGGTCATGTTGGTGTAATAAAGAACAAATACGCCCGCGATTTTTTGGTCACTTGTTACCGTGCATAAAAACAAATAAATATTCAGATCACAGAAATTTGTTCGCATATCACGCTTATCCACGCGGGTAAAATGACTCCACGGGGAATTCGGCACTACGCCCGGGCTCGGGGATAATAAATGACGGAATTTTTCAGAATGCAGTGTGTTGATTTGCGTTGTTTGGGTGCATAGTGTTATTTTCTTCGCTTTTGGCATGTTACTGTCTTGTTGAAGATTTCAGTTGTTAAATTCCTTTCTTTTCCTTTTTTTATACGCTTAAACTCATATCAAACATAAATGAACACACCTTTGACCACTGTGGACGATATTTCAAACACTTTTCTGCATCTTCTTTGGCCTCTACATATTGTTTCATTTTAAAGTAAGCAGATGAGCGATTGCTGTGTAAGATTCCTTGACGTTCTGCGTCATCTAAAGGAGCATATTGAATTGCAAGACTGTAACATTCAACTGCAAGATCATATTTGAAATCTTTTATAACTTCGTTTCCTTTCATTTTCCAACGAGACGCCTCTTTCTGGTGGAAACAAAAAAAATAAACATAACATACCAGTAATCACAGATTGAAATAAAGAATGTACAATTAAATTATGAATGAATGAATGAATGAATGAATGAATGAATGAATGAATGAGTGAATGAATGAATGAATGAATGAATGAATGAATGAATGTATGTATGTTAATCTATGAATATAACGTCCATTTAACTGCAAAATCATGGAAGATTGAAGTCTTTCGGTTGTAAGTGAAATATGCCATCAATCTCCCGAGCTCGACAAATATTGATTTTCTTCCCAGATTTTTGTCTCGTTACAGATCCAGACTTAAGTGAAACTGAAAATAATCGGTTTGATTGCATAAAAGGGTGCTACACCGTTATAACATTGATAAATGAGAAAATTCGTCACCCGTTCCTAGCTTATTACTCGGGCTACATGTGGCAGACCTAGTCTAGGTTTCGGCTCGGAGTCTGTTTTTGTTTGTTGTTTATTGGGCACCATAAAATGGCATTTTTTACAATTTACTTCCGCTATTATTCATGCTTCCGGTGACTTGTTAGCCGTGTGACCGCGTAAGTTTCTTTACTCCTTTCACTTTTGGAGTTGGAGAAATAGTTGAACAGCTTTGCCTTCTCTGTTTAGATTTAGAGTTAATAACTTTATTCAGTGCCTATAGCAATTGGTGGTCAAAGGGCGAAATGCCCCAATTGAACAGGACTACCACGATGTAGGTGTTGATTATACAGTTGATTTCAAGGTGTTCTTGCACGCTGTTTGTTTAACAGCAGTTTAACAGTGATGTGGCTGACAACTCTCTTGATCGTAAATATGTTCACCTGTGTGAACTATGTACCACATTCACTCTTCGATTCAGGCTCCGTGTACTTGCCAGTGCGTATCCCGAGTGAACGCCGATGACAATGACGATGACGACGACGATGATGATGATGATGAGATGATGATGATGACGATGATGATGATGATGATGATGATGATGATGACGATGACGATGACGATGACGATAACGATAACGATGATTAAGACGACAATGATGATGATCGAGAACAAACCTTGTCCACAACAGGTTTCAGGTCATAACAATTCTTTCCAGCTTGTAAAGCCTTGGAATATTGTTTTAATTTCCATGCTGAACATGCCATAAAATTTAACGAAACACGCAGATGCTTTTTTCGCAACCCGTTTAGTGCAGAATGGTCGCTACCAAAAGGTCTTAGGAATTTTTCAGCAAGCCGCAAAGCTGCAAGAGAATTCTCGTAGTCTCCTTGATTGAACAAATGAATTCCCTTTTCCTTGCAATCACTCCCTCGCTCCTAAACAAAACATGATAAACTGTCAAATCACAAAATTAAAGCAGCAAGTTTTTACAAAAGCAGAATAACTTTTAACACGTTAACGAGTTTATTTGGTTATCACGGTGTGAAGCGGTAGCAATAGAAGGAAAAATGTCAAAAATCTTCTTTTTTCCCCAATTTTTAAACTACTGCAACATTATTCTGTCAGTGAGAAGAATTTCGAATTCAGAAATGTTTTTCTTCCAGGCGAAAAACGAGTTTTTTACTTCAAGAGGCGGGACTAATTACTCAACACGGAAACCTTCCAGACGCTTTTTCTCCATTCAATTTTCGCCAAAATCTGTGTTTTTCAACAGCCAGAACTCCGCAGCGTTTCAATATTTTTTGCTGAAACTTTTGGTAGTTACTAAGTACATACTCTTCTACAAGAATGTCGGCGATTTTTTATTAGTTCCATAATTTTATTGCGTTTTGAATTAACAAGTTGTGAAATATATTGTGACTACAACGTTAATCGTTAATAAAAACGGAACGAAACAGAATTTCAAAAATTGCCGACACGATTTTGTAGATAATTATCAATGATTACAATGATATAAATTTCAAAAGTATAAATTAAATTCCAAAGAACTTTAAACTCTTGAAGCCAACAACCTTATTTTTTTTGTCGGTAAATACAACGGATAACCATAATTATATTTTCCATAATTTTAGATTTTATAATCGTCTTCCATGGTTAATTGGCTTTAAATTAGTATATGATACGTTGGGATCACGTTACGATGCCAGCTGTTTTACGGTTGAATTTAGCAGTGTAAGAAATCATGAAAAATTTTCTCATGTTTCTCTGAGGATGATTCTGTAATATCATACACGAGAAGCCGTTTATTATCTGATTTGAAAACACCGAGAAGTGTGTTGAGTTTTTTAACTCACTTCGAGGTGTTTTTAAATCAGATAATAAACGGCTTTCGAGTGTATGGTATAGCTTCTTCAACAAATCAGTATTTAAAGAGAAATTTGAGGTAAAACTTGTCTTAATTTATGGGTGTTTATCACCATATTTCACAACAACGTCTCGGTAACTGATTTCCATTATATTTTCCTCATGAATTATTAATGAGTTTGAGAAAAGTAGTTATCACTCTCTTTTCTATTCAAAATAGTGCGATAACCATTTATCACACTAAACATTAAGAGCGTTAGATATCAAAAGCGGTGTAACGGTGTTACATTCTTGTTAGCACTTTTTCGTGCTAAATTACCCGCTCAGGTAATATCTACCTTGAGGGCCCGAACTGATACACAATGACGTTTTAACAACAAACTTACCAATGCAGTTTCAGGGTCACACGTTCTACAATTCCCAATGTCGTTGTCACATTCTTGGATTGCCTCAATCTCATTGTATATCAATGCACGACGACCATAGATAATACTTTGCAGGTGGTGATTTCCAGAGGAAAAATGCAAAGCAGCCGAATAACACGACAGTGATATAACATGACGATTCATGTTCTTGTCAGCATGTTGCAACCATTTAGTGGCTTCATTCTGAAAAAGGAAAAATAAACCCACTTGTTACACATCCCATGCAACGTCTATTTCTCCAACCACGGCGCTTTAATAGAAATATATAGACAGTGCTAATCGACGTACAGGTGTGATGCTAGAACTAATAAAAATACACTAGCGTATACTAAGGACTTATTAACCGAGTGCGAGGTCTATACGGGAAAGTATTTGCCTGAGGTTTTCGTACAGACCGAGCGACGAAGGAGCGAGGTTTGTGCGATAAAACCGGGGGCAAATACTTTCCCGTACAGACCGAGCAAACGAGGTTAATAAGGAATTTATTATATGGCTATTGGTTCATTTTATTTTTAAGTTTCGAGCGTTGTTTTCGCCTTCGGAGCATGCTGTTTACCTTATTAAATACCTGTTAACTTTTGTACGTGGCGCTTCTTCTGCACCAGCTGTTCGGCTTTTATTTGTCGTATTTTTAGATAAACAGCTTTAACGAAAACCAGCAGTAATGTTCCAACACATTTATTGGTCAGAATATTTGAATAAAGATACCCAGTACTCTTTTATTTGTATTCAAATCAACTCAGAAATCTTCTCGCCAAAACTTACAGTGTGGCAAGTTAAACAGATACAATCTCGAGGGCCGAGAAAAAGGCGTATTGACCCCAAGGTCGATCAATATCGTAAAATCCCGACCTCTCGGGAACCAATCAGCGTGCGTCGTTTTGCGTACGGACCGGAAATCAAACCCAGCCATATAATAAAAACTGATACAACATTTTTCAACAAGTAACGCGTGTTTGGTCCTGCTGTTAGCCAATCAACGCTGTTATCCATGGACGGAGCCAAGCAAAATCTTGAAGAGGATCTCCAGCGTGTCGCAAGGTGGTGTACAGATAATCAATTATTGATTAATCCAGAGAAGACGAAATTCATCATGTTAGGTACTCGACAGCTACTCCAGAGACTTCCTACTGAAACGTCGTTGACATTTCTGGGTAAAACTATCAAGCTGTCTCATCAGCACGGGATTTGGGTGTCATTGTTGATTCCCATTTGACATATAACACTCATATAAGCAATTTAGTATCTTCTTGTATGGCGAAGTTATGCCAGATCAACCGCGTTAAGCATAGTTTTGATAACAAAACGCTGTCGTTAATTGTTTCTGCTCTTGTAATGAGCAAACTTTTGTATTGTTAATCTGTTTGGTCTAACACATCCTTGACCAACATCAACAAACTTCAGGCAGTACAGAACTTTGGATGTAAGATAGTTGCTAAGGGTAGGAAATTCGATCATGTAACGCCGTACCTACGCCAGCTTAATTGGCTGCCTGTCAAGGACCAACTCTTATTTAGAGAAACTGTTATGGCTTTCAAATGCATGAACAATTTAGCACCGCAATATCTCTGTAAGAAGTTTATAAGACGTTCGAAGGTACACGATCGTTTCACACGCAACCGAGGGTCATTACAAATTCCATTTTTTAGAACTAAGAGTGGTCAAAGATCATTTCAGTATAGGGCTACCATCATTTGGAATAATTTAGATGAAAATTTGAAGATAATAACGTGATTCTGATTGAATCACATTTTTCTCATATAATTTTATTAATAACATGATTATTTATATATTTAGATATTTTAGAGTTGTATGCTATTTTGTAATTAGATGTTGAAAAGCCCCGTTGGGGAACATTTAATAAAGTATGTATGTATGTATGTATGTATCCAGATGCTGGATCACTTTGGCCTATTCCAGCATCTTGGTTGGTGCGGCACGACCAGAGAAACCCTAAAACTTTTCCAGTGAGGTTCTTCCAGCTCGCCTCCCAAGTTGGTCCCACCTACTTTATCGCCTCGCTTCCTCGCGTGTCCCCATCATCCCTACGAGCGTGGAAGCTAGGTAGAATAGAAATAATAATAATAATGATAACAATAATAACAAGAAGTTACTATCGCAAGTGAAGTGCTTCCTCAAATGGGACAAGAACCTTTAGCCTACTCCACAGGCAATTCTATGCAGTCTGCAGCCAATGTGGCACCTCCTTGTCCATGCACTCCACCTATAAGATTGTCCACTCCACCCGAGTTTGCCCACTCCACCTATAAGATTGCCCACTCCACTCGAGATTGCCCACTGCCCACTCGACCCAAGATTGCCCACCCCACCTAAGATTGCCCACTCTACCCGAGATTGCCCTCTCCATCCAAGTTTGCCCACTCCACCCGAGATTGCACACTCCACCCGAGATTGCCCACTCCACCTGAGATTGCCCACTCCACCCGAGATTGCCCACTCCACCCGAGATTGCCAACTCCATCCAAGCTTGCCCACTCCATCCAAGTTTGCCCACTCCACCCGAGTTTGATAAGATACCACCGAGATGCCTGCGAAGGAGGCTGGAAAGTTCAAAAATTTAATATTAATTACAATAGACAGAGTATTTACACATCTCTTCTATATTTTTTAATTATAAGATTGAAAACTACAAGTTACTATAGCTTATCGCTCGACATATGGCAAGGGTTTTGACAGGATATACGCACAATTAAATAATCATGCCTCTTGCTCTGATGCTGTGGCAAAACTGTCAATGCAATTCCAAGTGCTTAATATGTTTTGACAAATCTAGAACTTTAATAAAATTATACAGCAATGTACCATTGAGCCCATCACATTAATTTGCAGAATTTGTATAAGTCAAAATACACACACGCTGATAGTATCTAATAATAATAATAATAATAATAATAATAATAATAATAATAATAATAATAATAATAATACTGGTTTACATAAAACTTTTTTGAAGTGTCTCAAATTCACTGGAGTGTTTATTTATGAATAGTATAAATTTACAAGTTTCTATCACAAATCTTTGAATTTCATTGGCTATCGCAGGAGTTACTATCCGCTGATAGAACTTCTGGCAATAACCCAATGAAAAGCCTTCTTTTAATGAAATTGACCAATCACAAAATGCGTAATATGTCACGAGCAGCCAGTGGTTGCTCTGCCAAGCAACAATGGCGCCGAAATTATAATGAGTGGCCAAATGACAGAAGAAATTGAACATTTAGGCAAAGCAATACGTTCTACAGAAAACAAAATCGGTTAGAATGGAAATTATTAATGGTAAGATCGTTAAATTGTTTATCTGTGTTTGTTTAAAACGAAATAACTGCAAACAAAACACATTCAAAGTTACGTTTGCTATTGACAAGATTTCGTGATGTAAACTACATGCTAAATTGAATGTTTCTTTCAACTTTTGGTCGTTCTTACAAATCAAATAAGTGGATATATATTGTTTCAATATTGTACATGAAAACCCATGCTAAATTATGCAAGAAAACGTTACTTTTCCATCAGTTACCGTAGGGGACAAAGGAAATGTCCGAAATGACTGTTGAACGTTTATTGTTGGCAGTTAAAAATGTATTAAACGAGCCTTAAAGAATACGTTGTCGTCGAGAATTTATTTAACTTTTGTTGGTAAATTTATACTAAAACAATTCGCCTCGTTGACTATTCGCTCATAGAAAACTCGCGCTCGTTGTCTAAATGTTAAATAGATTACTATCTTCTTCTTCTGCAGTCCATTGTTAAACGATGATGACCAGGTGGGTTGGCGGTACTGTGGAACTCACAGAGATGATTGCCAGGGTTGTGCCTCATAAAGTGCCATCGCTCTGCTTCCATGGAACTTGTTCTCTTGGTTACTCGCATACCATCTTTTATAGCACTTCTCCAAGTGGACCGGTGTGATGCCAATCCCTACCAGCTGTCAACATTGATGTCAGTTGCCTTAAGATGTCTTTTTAGAACATGCTTGAATCGCAGCTTTTGTTCTCCTCTGCTTCTGGTGCCTTGGTTGAGCTCACCGTACATGACGATCCTTCGAATTCGTGTGGTTGGATGCGAGATACATCGCTAATCCAGCGTAGTTGAGATGCTGCAAGTATGGCTTCAACACTGTCCATCTCTGCTCTCCATGGAATCTCCGCATTCGTAACATTATCCTGCCATTTGATACCCATGATTCTTCTAAGTTGTCTCCATTGAACTGCACAGAGTTTACGAATATGCTGACGATAGAGTGCGTATGTTTCAGTAAGTCAATGTAGAAATAATCACCGCCTTATATACCTTGCATTTGGTCAAGACCCGTATGCCTTCTTGTGACCATAGTCGTTTTTCAAGTTTACCAAAGGAAGTGCATGCGCTCTTAATTCTATTTTAGATTTCTTGGTCCACACGGTTGTCTGCAGTAAGAATGCTTCCAAGGTATTTAAAAGTTCGAACAGCTTTGAGAGGTGTGCCATCAATTTTAACTTCCAGCACTGGTTCAGTCTCATTACAAGGTGCATGCTGGCTGAAACATTAACTCCGTTTTGGTGATGTTGATCTTGAGCCCAAGCTGTTTTGAGGCTGCCACAAAAGCATCAACAATTTCCTGCATGTCTCTCATTAGTTCTGTAATTGTTTTAGTTCTTGCTTTACGGCGAGTCAAATTAAACAGTTTTCCATCCGCACGAGTCCTGATGAATATTCCCTTGCTGGTTTTCATATACAGCTTGATTAAAGCGATGGTCAAGAATGGAGTAAAAAGACATGGGGCCAAAACGCATTCTTGCTTAGTACTATGATTGATTGGAAACTTTTCAGAGTGTCGATTCCCTATCAGCACTGTGCCCATCATGCCATCATTAAAACTCCCTGGTTAAGTCCATTAATGTATCTGGGCATCCAAACAATTTCAAGACCTTCCATGTTGTCCTATCCACAGTGTCAAATGCTTTACTGAAATCCACAAGATTATATCACTTTTCCGTTCAACAATGTGTTCTTGCAGTAACTAAGATGAATGATGATTTATGCAGAGTTCGTGATTGGTGCTTTGACAAATGCCTCCTCCTTAATGCACTTAAGACAAAACTTATGCTTTTTGGGAGGCGCCAAATGATCACGAAAATCCCTGATTTCCGCCTGTCATTGCTTGGTAAGGAACTTATACCAGCACAGTCAGCTAAAGATCTCGGAGTAATCTTTGACCCAAGCCTTTCTTTCGATTCTCATGTTGTTAAGACTGTTTCTTCCTGCATGTTGGTATTCAGCAAAATGTATTAGTGTTCATCTGTATGGGCTAACACGACTGCAAGTAATATTTGTAAACTTCAAGCAGCACAGAACTTTGCTGTCCGAATAATCACTAACTCTAGGAAATTCGACCACATTACTCTATTGTTGAATGAACTGCGCTGGATAAATATTCCTGTTAAACTTCATCTTTTCTATCGTGACGCTGTCTTGACTACGCTTGTTTTAAGTTCTTATCGCATATATTTAATTTGAAACCTGAATGTGCAACCTTTTTGTGGAGGATGAAAGATAACAAAATTTGATTTTTCTATATTCAATGAAACTATGAAAGTTTATTTGCACATAGCCAAGTGTGAATATTGGTTAGTTCTGCATTTATATTTCTTTCAAGTACTGAAAGATTCTTATGTTCGTAAAACAACTAGCATCATCTGCAATTAAATTGTAATCGATATCAAACAAATTTGAACAATAATGAAAATCATTTATATATAATAAGAACAGCAATGGACCAAGTACAGATCTCTGTGGAATACCACAAGATACATTATTTACAGTAACAGTCTGTTGTCGGCCACTAAGGTAAGAAATAAACCAATTCTTTGCTACACCTCGTATGCCATAATGCTCTAGTTTTGTAATTAAAATTTGATGATTAACTGTATCAAAGGCCTTGCTGAAGTCCAAAAATAGGCATAATTGGATTCATTTATTGCTTTTCGGATTTTATTAATTATGCGTAGAACTCCATAGTCAGTCGAATGATTAGCACGAAAGCCAAATTGTTTATTAAATAAGGTATTATTTATTTCAAAAAACTTGACTAATCTTTTATACATTAATTTCTCTAAAGGCTTATTAAAAACAGAAAGAAGGGAAATAGGGCGATAATTGCACAAACAGGTTTGAGAACCTTTTTTATAGACAGGAATTACATTAGCTATTTTAAAGTTATCAGGAATTTCAAGACTTTTAGAATGGATGTAGGTATACTAAAAGGACCTGTAGATTTACCAGGTTTTAAATTAGAATTTTCATTTTCAATTTCACTACTAGTTGTTGGGAAGACAAAAAAGCTATTGCAATTTGGTGTGCTCAAATACTCTAGTGCCATTTTGGTACTGTAGAAATTGTTTTTGCTAAATTTTCACCCACAGAAGCAGTGGCGTAGCTACACTCGGGCCTACCCGGGCCTGTGCCCGGGTGAAACCTGCG
>OZ035997.1:26300787-26508866 GCA_964035015.1 Corallium rubrum
TTGTAAAAAACTGAAGAAACTCCGAATGCAAATAAATATTTCTCTCTCTCTCTCTCTCTCTCTCTCTCTCTGTCTGTCTGTCTGTCTGTCTGTCTGTCTGTCTGTCTGTCTGTCTGTCTGTCTGTCTGTCTGTCTGTCTGTCTGTCTGTCTGTCTGTCTGTCTGTCTGTCTGTCTGTCTGTCTGTCTGTCTGTCTGTCTGTCTGTCTGTCTGTCTGTCTGTCTGTCTGTCTGTCTGTCTGTCTGTCTGTCTGTCTGTCTGTCTGTCTGTCTGTTTGTTTGTTTGTTTGTTTGTTTGTTTGTTTGTTTGTTTGTTTGTTTGTTTGTTTGTTTGTTTGTTTGTTTGTTTGTTTGTTTGTTTGTTTGTTTGTTTGTTTGTTTGTTTGTTTGTTTGTTTGTTTTTTTGTTTGTTTGCTTGTTTGTTTGTGATGTTGAGGAGTTGGTAGAGTGGTCTTGTTGAGGATGTTGATGCCGTGGATAGTTTTGTAGAAAAATACAATGTCTAGGTATTCATGCCAGTACGTTAAAGGAAGGAGTTTAGTCGTTAGTAGTCGTTTTTCGTATTTAATGTCACAAAGAAAGGGTAGATCCAGAGTGAATTTCGAAGTCGGTCGTTGAACACGTTCAATTCTAGATATTAATTCGACTGACTGCGGAGCCCATACTTGAGATTCATAACCCAGCTGTGAACGGACTAGAGAAAGGTAAAGTTTTCGTCGTATTGGAAAGGACTTAATGTTCTTGGTAGATCTTCTGATATACCCCAGCAGTTTGTTGGCTGTACTGGTTTGCTGTGCCATTTGCTTAGACCACTTATTTGCTACCACTGACCTCTATATAACTGGACTGCGGGTCCTCGATACTTTTGTATTACATGAAGTGTCTCCAATTGAACGGCGCCATCTTGTTAGGTCTTCCGACGGCGTAAAGTAGCCCGAAGTGTTGGCGACTCACGCCGATAACTCTTTTGAAGCAAAAAAATGCTTTGAGAAAGACGTTTACACAGAAATTTAATTCTTTTTTAATGTAAAAAGTTCAAAGACATTCAAATACATGTAAATTATGGCGTAAAACAAAGGTTCCGTGGAAAATTCCAAGCTTTTTTCTTTGCCGTGTTTGTTTTCGAATGAAGCAAGCTCAAAAGTGAACAGTTAAAACATCTTCCCGAACACAAAGAAACCCAAGAAACATACAAATACAACATAAAACCATTCAGAATTATCCTTTAAAAAGAAACCTGTAAATATGTTTGGTTTAGTTGCACTTTTTGCTTACCGGCAATCGTTTTTGGCTTTCAAAATGTTTGTCAACTCTCAGCCAGGGTTGGTAGGCTCCAGCGCATGCTCAGAGCCAAATTCCGTTTGAAACG
The DNA here is from genome assembly GCA_964035015.1 of Corallium rubrum. Classification (NCBI taxonomy): domain Eukaryota; kingdom Metazoa; phylum Cnidaria; class Anthozoa; order Scleralcyonacea; family Coralliidae; genus Corallium; species Corallium rubrum. Next base: position 26,302,155 of record OZ035997.1, read on the forward strand.
TACTGTTATGTCTGAGAAAAGCGCAAAAAAGCAAACTTTATTGACTATCAACTATCATGCAAGTCTATCATACATAGTTGGTCTAATGGTCTTTCTGTTATAATGTCATATTGTCATTCTAGTTTCTTGTAAGTGGATGAGTAAAATAGCAGCAATATACTGATTAATGTCATTAATCTTTGTCATCTTCGTTAGCACAATTATACATATTTTTAGAAGTAAACAACTCAAGCATTCGCTTGGTCATTTAACGCAAAAATTGCAAAACTCTAATACAGTTTACAGTGTTCAGTGAACACTGTTCACTGTGTGGTTATATAATAGTTTAGGCCGGAAGCGGACCTCTGCGAATGCAGTGCTGCTATGCTGAACTATTATTGGTTAGTTGCTCTGCCTCACACAATTTGCTGAATTTCATGAACCCTGATTCGCTAGAAATACAACGGCAGGTTATCCTCTGGCTCTGACAATGACATTTACTACAAAAATTTACAATGCAAATACAATCAACCTCCATACAATCAATGTTTTTACAAAAAATTGATAAAATTTTCAAAAAATTCTTGTCAACTGTTAAGAGGCCAAAAGGAGCCAAAAGGCCAAACATTTTTTTCGAGGCCAATCGAAAAATAGAGAAGCCAAAATCGAGTTATTTGGCCTCCAAGAGGTCTCAGCTCTTTTTTTTTTGTAAATTTGGTCCCATGCCCTTTTTAATCTCATAAGACACGGTTAACCAAAAGCTGCCCTGTGATTGGTCAATTTCGCGGCTAAGACCTCACAAGATGGCGCTTGATGGCGTGTATTTGGGCCATTTTTTAGGGCACCCGCAGTCCAATTATATAGAGGTCAGTGTTTACTAGCTACACATAATGTAAGAACATAACTCTGAAGTAAATCCCCATTTACACGGAGTCAAAGTATAGGGATTGCGATCGCGAGCCATCGCACTTGCCTTAAGCCGTAAGCTGTAAGTAAAGCCGCAAAAAATAAATCATGATCAAGTGAGACACGACAAAAAATACCCAAATTGCGCCGGAGCGCAATATAGGTCTCCATCGATGATCGATATCACATTACAATCCCGATAATTTGGCTCAGACTTCGACGAATAAAACCCAAGGCGCTAATCAACCGAAGAGATTTCATTTACGTCTTATTTTACTATTCAAAAAGCCAATCGAGACTTTTAAGAGGCCTTCAAGTTCAGGACGGCGAATTCTGTTTCTACGTGTACACTCGCATGTACACACGGTTTACAGTATCGGAGTATCGCATAACACTGAGGAAACCGACGTGAATAAACATCGATTTAGGCATGCAGTCTGGCTTTCTTGAGAATTATTATAACGTACACCTTGTCTTGTCACAATAAAATAATCACATAAAAACATTGTCTTTGTATGATTCAGTACGTTTAGCCACCTTTCTAAATAACCCACCCCCAGTACGTAAGTTATATTTTTGCACGTGACCAGCCTCAACCAGCGGTGGGCGGGGGCGGGAAGTGGAGATAAGACCCAGCTGGGTATAAATATATCCCGGTGTGTAGAAATAAGACACAAAGTTGCGATATATATATATATAATATATTGGGCACGTTTTGTATATAGTGTTTTTTGGTATTTTCTGGTCAGTTTATCGACTTTCGACCTCGACTTCGATTCTCGACCCCTACTCTCGACCCCGACCCTCGACTTTTAGTTACACTCAACATTTTCCAAGTTTGTATGACAAATACAACAATTGCGACTGTAAATCTAGTGTGAGGGTTGGGCCACTGTGCTCAAACGTAGCGCGCAACAACGTGTGCCTAAATGCCTAAATATAAATACAAAAATCATACGTGCGTGTAAAAAGTACCCTAACATTGTTTTGATATTTTGGCGAGGCATATGAAGTCAAATTTTCTCAGGGGGGCCAGCACTTTTGCCAGAGGGGGCCCCCCGACCCCCCTTTTGGCTACGCCTCTCAAAAGTCATACGTGCGTGTAAAAAGTACCGTAAAGACCTGGCCAAAAGCTTTCAACATTTCATTCAACATCGTTCAACATTGTTGAATTCAACATGTTGAAAGCGTTTGGCCACCCCTGTTGTTCAGAATTATCCTTTAACTCATTCCTGTCCGGGGGCTTCCCCAGCCCCCCTTCTGGCTACGCCTCTGTAAAGGACATACAAAAGTCATACGTGCGTGTAAAAAGTACGCTAAAGGCCTGGCCAAACGCTTTCAACATTTAATTCAACATCATTCAATATTGTTGAATTCAACATGTTGAAAGCGTTTGGCCACCCCTGTTGAATGATGTTGAACGTTGTTGAATGGTGTTGAATGATGTTGAACGAAATTTGAACATGTTCAAATTTTCGTTCAACACGTTCAATGTACATTTATATTGTTCTCAAAATGTTGAAAGGTGTTAAAGAAACATTTAATTCCACGCGACGATAATTCGTCGTGTAACTCGAACACGCATTATCGTCGCATTATCCGTCTGACTCAGACGAATTTAATTGCCCAGACGAATTTACTTCGTGAGTCGAATTTAATCGAGATATACGTCGCAATTTCGTCGAATAAAATTCAAACAATTAAATTCGCCTGAATTAAATTCAATTGTGCGACGTTTAGCGCAGGCCTAACATTGTTTTGATATTTTGGCGAGAATATGCCAAAACGAAACTGTGAGTAATTAAGAAATAACGAACATTCAAAAATCATACGTGCGTGTAAAAAGTACCCAGCCCTAACATTGTTTTGGCCACAATATTTTGGCGACAAATTAAACTATTATATTGTTTGATCAGTTTGTTTCAATTTTTTTGTATATATTTCCAGGCTTTGTACTTTCTCACATACAAATTGTTTCCATGATTAGAAAGAACATGCTATATAGAAATATCGTTCGTCGTAAATCTCTTCCACTTATTTTCAGAAACTTTAAATAATTATAAAGATGTTTTCCAGTGCCATATATTCCGATAGCGTCTCATCAGTTTCCCCTCAAACGTGTGACTATTCCTGCAAGTTATCATGGGTACGAGGTTGATCATTTCCAAACTTGCCAGATGACAGGTGACCCCTATGCGCAGCACTTCGGAGTGTGTGCATTCATCTCACTTGTAAGAATCGCGGCAATGTTATGCTGGCCGATGTCATTGAGTGCTGCCAGTCTAGACTGCGTGATTTGCATATATACAGCAGTCAAGACACAATACAATATTATTCTATTGTTCTATTGTGTCTTGACTGCTGTATATATGCAAATCACACAGTCTAGACTGACAGCACTCTATGCCATCGATAACATTGCTGCGATTCTTACGAGTTACAACAAGTGTGAACTAGGCTTTATACAGGTAAAAATATGCAACAACCCCTCGCCCAAAAAGTGGGCGAGGGGTTGTTGCATTCATGGATTTCTAGTAAGGTTATAAAAAGAGCGTGCTGCATGCGTAGGCAGTGTTGAAGCAGGGCAACCATCGAAATATAGTATAAAGGTTGGATATGCTGCCGGGCGAAACAGAGAACGTAGGCCATCTAACGTTTCGAGCGAAGGTCCTTCGTCTGAGAGAAACAAGAACGTTTCTCTCTGACGAAGGGGGCAGTATATCTAACCTTTTCGATTATAGTAAAAACACTACGACGTCAACCGATCTGAACTTGTGTTTACATGAGCCGGGATAGCCCGATTAACTTGGCTCATTTAAAACTCGCATAAACTATTAAATTTTACAAAGAAGAATTAACAACGTTAACTCAAATCTCCTTTTGCGGCCGAGGAAAAAAAATTCGTGACACGAGTCAGCTGGCAGGTCCTTAGGCCGCACCCCCTTATACAGCAATACAACGAGCGACTGATTATTTATGTAATTATTTAATTTAAATTTATAAAAATATCATCTGAAATAAACATTGCCCCGCCTAATATAAGAATAAATTACCTTTACTACCGGAAATGCTAACAAAGCATCTCTGTGTATGATTGGCTGAAGCTAAACAAAAGATATTTTGACCAACTTGTACTTGCAAAGTTTATATAAAGACACGTGTAACAACTTACTCTTTATGTTTATATAGCAGCCAAGCAGCGTTAGCGAAGAACTAGATGAGGTTACAGTATGAGTTTGAATAAAGTTGGTTTTCTTGGTGCTGGAAAACTTGCCCGTGTTTTATCGGTAGGTTTTATAAGAGCAGGAATCTTAACATCGAAGGATATCATTGCTAGTGCTCCGACTGAACGAGATGTTGAATCACTTCGTGAGATCGGTTGTTCTGTGACAACAGACAATAAGACCGTTGTGAAAGATAATCCTGTGATTATTTTGGCCGTTAAACCTCAAACTCTTCACTCTGTTGTTCGAGAAATAGCTCCCTTGGTCACTCGAGATCATCTTATTATTTCTCCTGCTGCTGGTGTTACAATCAGTTCTATTCAAAACGAACTACCAGGTCGTTCACGAGTTGCCAGGATGATGACTAACTTAGCTGTTGAATATCGTGAAGGGGCCACGGCATTTTGTCAAGGCCGATTTATGCGCGAAGAAGATTATGAAATAATGATGCATTTGTTCTCTTCCGTCGGTTACTGTTTTGAAACACCAGAGAATTTAATGGATGTTATGACAGGTCTTGTTGGTGGAGGACCAGCGTATATGTACCTTGCTATAGAAGCACTAGCTGATGGAGCTGTTGAAGCTGGAGTGAACCGACAAGATGCCATTCAACTTGCTGCTCGTGCTGTAGCAGGAGCAGCTAAAATGGTTTTGGGCACTAAGTTACACCCTGGTGAATTAAAAGACAATGTTTGTTCAGCCGGTGGTTCGACTATAGCCGGTATTTTTGCTTTAGAAAGAACTGGTTTCCGTGGTGCTTTGATGGAGGCTGTGAAAGCTTCATCGGAACGAGCCAAGCTAGTGGGTCTTGAAGCTAAAATTCGAAGTCAAAATCCGAATGGAAAGTAAGCATGCAGACAACTGGGGTTTTCCCTGTACTTTATATTGTTGCAATTTTAAAGTTCTTAGTAATGTATTTAATATTCTAATGAACTTTGTGTTATAATTTATAAACAATAACCAGTAGAGTCAATGAGTCCAAAACAGGTATATATATGAACACGGTCTATTAACCGTGACATGAAATAGAATGCCAGTGAAAGTTATGGCAAAATTGTAGCAGGAGAATTACTATTCAGTTGTGTATCAGCAAACGGACATTAAGAACTATATAATTGTTTGCATTTGCATTCCTGCAAAGATTATTATGTTACCATAGGGAATAAATTAATTAACCCAATCCTGCCTACTAGTGATGGGCAATACCAATGCCAAATATTCAGTATTGTTGATACCCAGGGTATGCATAAAAAGTACTGATACTTTCAAAAAGTATTGATCACTTGATACTGTGCCTGTGGTCTTTAATTCATCTGGTCAGTGGCCATCACAAAGAGAATACTCTGACAGTGTTCGGTTTGGGATAGATGAAAGTGAGCAATGATTCATTTGCAATTTGAATTTTGCTCATCAGGTTACCTGATATTACCTTATAGTTATATGTCTTGCCAAAACTGAAGAACGTTAATATCTTATTGTTTTTGAACAAAAACATGTAACTTTTAGTTTTAATGTTCTTGAAAAAAAGTGACTTGTTGCTATTGCTATGTTGATAAGTATCAGTATCGATATCAGAAAAATAAAGGTCAGTATTGGACCAGTATCATATCAAATTAAAAAAGGTGGTATTGCCCATCACTACTGCCTACTAGGTGTCCCAATAGGCCATAGTTGACCCACTGCATAGGGTTCTCTCTTTGATGAGTGAATTGTCTGGTAATAGACAGTAAAATTATAGAAGGGACTGTCTTTAGCTGGTACAGACAGTGAATGCATTCAAACACAAGGAAAATAGAAATTTATTTAACATTGTACTAATCATTATACATTATAATGTACATATAATTATATATAACCAGAAAAGTCAAAATTAAATATGTCCACAGGTATGTTTCTTTACAATTTTCTAGCAATTAATATATTCAAAAGTTGTAAAAACTGTTTTATTGACAAATATTGAGTATACTAAGTTGCTAGAGGCTGTGTCTTGTCTGAAAATACCAAATAATGTAAGAATGTTAACTTGTTATTTCATTTATGATCTGGTAAAATAATTATTCACCTCAGTGGTGGTGAATAGTGTAGATATTCACCTCACCACTTTGCAGCTTGGTGAATGTCCAGCACTATTCACCAGGCTCCACTTTCGTGAATAATTGTTAAATATATTTCACAAGCTACAATCTCGGACAAAAATATTGGGACACTTTAGGCTTTCCCCCTCTCCCCTTATTCAATGTTGTTCACTAGTGTCTGGTAGTGTGTTTTGATTTTTTTTATTCCAGCTGATAAACGTGTGAAATATTTCAATATTGAATAGGGGCATGGGGGATGAAGACGAAAAATCTCAAGTGTCCCAACAATTAATTATGTCTGAGGTTATAGTGTTTTTATACAGGTACATACATCTGGACTAATTTTTATTTGGATCCAAATTGATCTGGTACTGTGTAAACAGGGTCTCAGTTCACACCGGCCTAACCGGTTAGTCCATAGGAACCTCAGGTCACCTGCTAGACCGAACTGAAGTGTACAATTCATCTCTCAAACTCATGCAATACGTTGTTTTTATGAGATTGGTGTCAAATCCACATAAAATAATGATTCTCCAGCAGCCACTAGCTGTAAGGCAATTGACAGAAATCTTGAAGCAACAGTGAAACCAAGCCTATATAGTTTCAAGGCCAGCCCATAGAAATAATATACCTAGAATGCAGGCTCCTATCTCCTGTCAGTCAAAAAATTGTCGCCACAAAATGGCGGATTTATAAGCTCAAAAGGAACTCGCCCTAGGACTTTTTAACAGTTTTTTACACGGCCGTGGTTGGCACACAGGCTAGTGTGGAGTGGACGATGGATGTATTTTAGTACGTTTAATAAAGCAAGTGTCTTGCAAATTGTTTTATTTTATGCTAATGTGTATGTGGCTGATTTGTTGTCATGCATGTATCCAATTTATCCCTATGAAACGTCCTCCAATTATTTATTTTGAGAGGCGATCATGGTTGTATATTTATCCCACCCTTGGAATATTCAAAATGGCGGATCTATAAGGGCAAAATAAAATTTAATTTGGACACCTGTCACGTGACAGAGCATGCATTCTACAATCAGTGACAAAAGTGTTGGGACACTTCAACTTAAAAAACAACATTTTCCGTTTTATGTTTCCCCGGCCCCCCTGTTCAATGTTGTTGACTATTTAAGCGCTCATTTTCACGTTCACTGCGTCCCTTATTTCCGGGAGGGAGGGATAAACTCTATCACGAGAAAAAATATAAAATGTATTAAGTTAACCTACAAACACGAAGTGTCCCAAGGTATTTTGTCATTGATTGTAGGTCTATTATTTCTGGCCAGCCCCAGTAGCACAATACGATGTGTTAGTCATACGCAAGTGATATTTCTCTGAAAAACTCAGAAATAATAGACCTGTAATAGCGCTATCAGGGGCGGATCTAGCCCAAAATCTGACCGTGGCTCAAGCCACGCTCACCCCTCTAGATCCGCCCCTGGCTATAATGACTTAGGAACATCACGTGGATATAATGCGCGACTTTCATACACAAACACCAGCGGTTTTGATTTTCCATTTTCTTATATATAAATGCTAAACAGTTACAAAATTATTTATTATGTATTACATACACCCAGTCAGAATCTTCTAATTTTTGTTCTTTATATTTTTATTTGTTCTTTATTTAATTGTTCTATATTAATTTTTTAATTTGTTGCCTTAGAAAACGTAGAGTATAATTTTATTATGCACGCTAAATCTTACAATTGTCAGATTCATTTTAGATAATTCACCCATATATATTTACAACATTAGAAACATGTGCGTATTTATACATGCAAACATGCATACAGGGTGTCCCAAAAAAAATGCCCCCCATCCGTTTTTGTACTGCATCTTCTTTAATTTGGGTACAAGAAGTAAATTTTTATATCACGCCGAAAGCCCATCACTCCAGGGACGTAGCCAGGGGGGTGGGGAGCCGTGGGAGCCGCGGCTCCCCCCCTTTTGATATAAAACTGATATTCAATCTACTGAGTGTATGCATTTTGAGTATCTATGACGTTTGCGTGTTTTGAGTATTTTATATGACGTTTTTTAACCTTTAGAGTCTGTAAAATCTTCCTCCAAAAGCCAGGAAATGGCATTTCAGCGACTCTCGATTTCAAAATTTCCCGGGGGGGCATGCCCCCGGACCCCCCTAAAAATTTATTTTTATTTCGGCTCCCCCCCTTTCAAAATCCTGGCTACGTGCCTGCATCACTCCTTCTTTGTTTTCTGAAATTTTCAGAGCTAACTAGTTATCTACTCGCTAGAGTAGATAACTATTTAGCTCTGAAAATTTCAGATAACAAAGAAGGAGTGATGGGCTTTCGGCGTGATATAAAAATTTACTTCTTGTACCCAAATTAAAGAAGATGCAGTACAAAAACGGATGGGGGGCATTTTTTTTTGGGACACCCTGTATACAACATACGCACATTTATACAATTCCCATACATATACATACATAGACGTACATATACGTATGTTCAACAAAATTCAGTCGAATCTAGGGCTAGAGGTCTATAGGAAACCTTAACCCTTTTCACGTGCGTGCTCTCCGAGACTTCTCCCCTTGACAGTTTTCCACTAGGCGACTTTTTTCGCGCGAAGCAACTTTTTCTTTTGTCTCATGAGCTCTGAGCTGGAACTAATCAGAAATCTATTGAATTCGAACAAAAGAAAGTCGCTTCGCGCGAAAAAAATCGCCTAGTGGAAAACCGGCTTTAGACAGAGTAAAAAGATAAAGTTGTTCGACAACGATATGCGCATGAAAGGGTTAATAGGCTTTTTTTAAAAGACTCCTAGTCTTACAATTAAATATAATTACAAATCAGTTCGTTAATTGATTAACTAAAGTAACTATTGTATATGTTACAAAGAGATTTGATTAAGTTTTAACTCTTAAAGTTGATATTTACTATTAATTTATTATTGAGTCGGTTTTCTTTGTTCTTCCAAGGGCTTCATATCGCATAAAGCCCTTGAATAATAATTAGATACGAAATGAAGAAAAAAACAAGGAAAATCTTTGTCCAAGGTGGAAAAAATAGACAAAACGTTGTTGGAAAACCTCCTCAATAATAAATTAAGTCAGATAAATCCCTCGAACGTCGGGATCACGGGATGTATGCTATATAAAGATGCACGTAAACTAATGCAGCATTTATAAGAAAATAGAAAAGGAAAGTAAGTGATGACATGTTTGTTAAGTAATACCGTTTCGATTTCTTTTAAAGGTATTATAGCAACTAATACTTTTGAGCTCAGTTGTTAAATTATTCCAAGTGTCTATTCCTTTACTGCAAAGCAAGTGTTTTCTATAATTTGTCCTTATATATATTTTATGTATTTTTTTTGGAATTTCTTGTATTATGTTGATGTATATTGTCATTGGTAGAATAGAATAGAATAATTTATTTAACCACGTTTCGCCTATGACCTATTAAAGCTCGTTCAAAATGCGATCGTGAGAATTACATTACATTACAATACATTACATTACATTACATTACATAAATATTTAAAAAATTCAAAAATATATGTAGTATTGCTAAAATACAATATTGTTGAGCTTGCTTCTAAATTCATTAAAGTCTACGGATTGACGAACATCGAGAGGAAGATTATTCCAATACTTAAGGCCGGTTTACACGACAAGTGTTTTTGGTACGGTACTCCTAAATTTGGGGCCGCGTGCCTAAACGTTTTCGGCACGGCACTCTTCATTATTGTCGTGTAAATGCAAACGCTAGTGGCAGGCAGACCCAAAATTTCAAGCGGGCCGAGACCACGCGTCAATGAAACCACGTTCCTCAATTCAGCGGTTTTTTAGGTGAAAGCACAACAGTTTAGCGCGGATCAGGGTTGTTTTTGGCTGAGTCGAAGAGCTGTTCTGATGTGGTATTTTCTTAGGAAAGCCAAGAAAAAAAGTAAATCTGTTCAACGACGATTTAGCATTTCCTTTAACCATTTTGTTCGAAGACTGGAAAAGCGAAAAAAGGAATTCATGCAGGCCATTTTATCGTGTGCAAATTTACCTCGTAGTAGGGCGTTGTGGATTTGGGAAGAATCATTTACCAACGACCAGTGGTATGACAATTTTAGAGTACGAAAGGAGACGTTCGTGTATATTCTAAATTAAATATCACAAGACATAACTCGTCAGGATACGATTATGCGTAAATCAATACCAGCTAGGCGTCGTTTGGCGCTTACTTTATATTATCTTGCCTCGACAGCAGAGTATAGGACAATTGGTAATCTGTTCGGAGTATCCGTTTCATTTGTCTGTATCTGCATTAAAGAAGTATGTGAAGCTATAAGAAGCCGCCTCTCAAAGAAGATACGATTTCCTAAAGGAGAAGAAATCTTGCAAGTAATGCAACACTACGAAGATAAATGGGGCTTTCCTATGTGTGCTGGTTGCATTGACGGTACCCATATACCCATTCTTGCCCCGACTGAGAGCCATGCAGACTACGTTAACCGAAAAGGGTTTCACAGTATTCATATGCAAGCTGTAGTTGATGGTCATTGCCTATTTCGAGATGTAGTAGTCGGATGGCCAGGAAGTGTGCACGACGCAAGAGTGTTGTCAAACTCAACAATATTTAAAAAGGGTGTCGATAATACCCTTTTTAATGGAGTTGAAACACTATGCATACATGGAAAAGACATACCACCGCTCATCATCGGGGACCCAGCTTACCCTCTTCTATCATGGCTAATAAAGAGATACCCAGAGAATAATAACACTCCAAGAATACAACGTGTCTTCAATTACCGCCTGAGTCGGGCGAGAATGACAGTGGAGAACACTTTTGGAAGGTTCAAAGGCAGATTTAAAAGGTTCTCAAAACGTGTGGACATGGAAGTATCCGCTCTAGTTGCTGTGATCACAGCATCGTGTATCTTACATAATGTTTGTGAAGTTCAGAACAACGACTTTCTTCCTGAATGGGAGGGCCAGCCACCCAGTGAACAACCACTGGAGGACAGAGATGTTGATATAACTGTAGATGTTGCCGATGCTGAAGACATTCGTGGAGCTTTAGCAGAATATTTTATTTCACCAGAGGGTTCTTTGACTGAACAAGAGTGAACTATTACCACATTGAAAAACAATGTATATTGTATAAGACATAATGCAGGGTTTTGTACATGCTTTTGACATTTACTACCATGAAAATGCATATTGATAGTTACTGTATATATTACACAACATTTATGTTATACAACATTTTAATGAAATGAAATGAAGTATCTGATCAGAAGTACTTATTTCCAAACAACCAATCTAAAAAGGCTAACAACATGTTACATGTTAACTTTTATGTGATTTTGCATATGCATGTGCTGTAATTTGTACAAACTATCAACCCATATATAAATATAAACAACCCTCTCAACAAATCATAATCTTAGCAGGCTAGAGCTGGAAGTAAGTGCATGACTGGTCAGTTATTGTGCTTCCGGTAAAGGTTGGGGTGGACTGCAGAGTTAATCCAGGAGAAGTCAACATCCTCATAATGTTAACTTCATGCTCTCTTTCTTCCCTTCGCCTTTCGTTTTCCAAAGCAATTTGTTTAAGATGGAATTGGTGCTCTCTCTGTTGCCTTTCATCCTCTAATTTCTGGTACCTGCAATTAGGACAGACAGAACAAGAAATACTAACGTTTTATTGTACTGTAGTTGTAGCTTAGCTCATGGGTTGGGGACCTCAAGCCTATAGGGAAATTGTATCACGTAAGGTAGTTATGTATCAAACAAATCCAAATGTACCCATCCATCTTGGTCAACCCCTGGACAATCGACAATTTTTTTTTAAATTGATGCTAATTTCCACAATGGGGATTAAATGCAAGAGAAAATAATCCATGGTCATTGGTAGGCCAAAAATCTATAGCAAATTCCCCACCTCAAAGAAAACTTGATTTCTTTTAAAATTGTTTCACTGTTGTGGCAATAATCATAGGGTTAACATGAGTTAGAATAACTATACCTTAAAAAATCATTATTTGATGATTCCTGAAGTTTTTTCATGACAACTTCCAAAGATTTCTCAACATTAGACTTTCTTTTTTCCTTCTGAGCTGCAGGTTGTTTTTTCTCTTTAGATGCATCTGCATCTAAAGGTTTCTGCACACTGTTAGACACCTCTTCAGGCTTCTCTATACCTAAAAACAAATGGAAAATGTGAGAACCAAATAATTATCTCTGGATATGTCCCATGACACTACCATACAGATCAGCAAAGCCTGGCTTTTGCATGGTTGTGCAACAGTGACCTTACTACTGGACTACAAAAAAAGGACTCAATTTTGCTTTTTGAACCCAATTTGCAGAGATCCCATTTTAAGTTGCAGCCAAAATCATACAAGTGTTGTAAATCAAGTACAACCATGAGCACCAGGCTTAAGATAGTATGTGCATGCTGAAACATACCTTTTTGATGTTCATTTAAATTTTCAAATGGATCACTGCAGTTGGGGCAAAAAAAAAAGTCTTCTTCTGAATAAACTTGAATACAACCATTTTCGTTCATATGGACACCAGCACTGTGAATTACTTGTTCGTATGCACAGGTTTTACATTTCTGTGTGCTCATCTCACCCTTACCATATTTTTCAGCCAGTTCATCAACTAAAAAAAAAATTCTAATACTAATTAAACTATTTATTATGCATGCACTTTTGAATGTCAATCTTACTGTATGTCAGAGAAACTACAATACCATACACTTATAAAAATAAGCCCTGGGTGGCCCAGGCTGGCCTACAGTTAATCCAAAGGTTGGATTAGAATCAGAGAGGCTTACAATCCGAGATGGCTTATAATCAGAGAGGACTTTTTATTTAGGGCTTATTTTTGAAGGGGCTTGATTTTCGGAAAAGTTATTACAGTCAAACCTCAGAAAATGTTCCTGAGCACCAGAAATAATAGAAATACAGTAATATTATTATTATTTAACCTAACCCTGACCTTTAATCACAATTATCAGCCCGATTTTATTTTACAAATTAAAATAAGTTATAATTAAATTTAAAAATAAAAATAAATTATAATACTAACCCCCCACCCCCCCAACCCATAACTTAAAATCGACTTCTAAAACATAACCTCAACTCTAAACATAACCCTCTTAACCCCAACCCTAACCTTCTCCGTAATCTCAATCCCTAACACCTTAAACCTCAAATTATGAACCATTTTCCACCACTATTCACTAACACAATACACCAAGGATGGTAAGTCACAGCCAGGAACCAAATACCTGAACCTTATGATTTACTTTTAGTTTTAATTTACATTTTACAAAACACAGTCAAACCTCAGAAAATGTTCCTGAGCACCAGAAATAATAGAAATAATAATACTAATACTAATGAAAACTTTATTGAATTTTTTAATATACTTACAACTGCAAATCTCACTGTTAAAGGTAATTTACAATTGGCTACTTGATATACTATAATGGTTATATATTACACTACACATTTACATAAATATATGATATAAAAAGTAAGATATTAGAAGTTCATTAAATCTGGATTCGTCCAATCCTTGTTTCTAGAACAGAAAACGTAGTATGTCGTCCTTATTGCAATATTAATGATTTTCCTAATGATATATTTAACATGAGCCTTGTAATAATAATAATAATAATAATAATAATAATAATTATTATTATTATTATTATTATTATTACTATTATATAAGGTAAACCTCACACAGAAACAGAATTACTAAAAATAGATGCATGGTTTTTGATAATTGAATTTCATGCAAACATTACAAGCATTCAGCTACAGATAGAGTAGCTACTGGTGCATAAATTGTCTAAAATCCACTTTACCACATTTCTTGGTTTCATCTATCATTCACGCTGCCACTGGGTACAGCCTCATTTTCATTTTCACCCATGGCACAGAATAAAGACTATACAGAAGGGCCACTTAGCGGTACAACATGTCCTCGTATTTTTATGCAATAATATGCAGTTTACTGGCTAGGACAGCCAGTTCAGCGTGCTTATTGGCCAGAACATGCAGTTTACTGGCTGAGCAACATGCGTAATGAGACATGCGCGGAGACAAAAACTTCAAAGGTTCCGACCCGAGTGGCTCTTCTGTATAGTCTTTTTATTCTGTGCCCATGGTATCATACACAACTGGTGGTGTGACAGAGGGTTTTTGAGATAGGAGCCTGTCCATTGAATCAAAATACTTCCATTTCTTGGCTGCTCCGTTGCCTGTCTTTCGAGATTTATCTTTTTCGGTTCGGTATTTTTGTCTTAGTTTCTTAATCTTGTTAATAACTTCCTTGAGATTAAACAGTGTAAATCCCTTTTGTTGCAGTTGGATCTACGAAACATGTCATGTTTATAATAGAGAAAGAGAATTTGTTTGTACATGTGTTGAAGAATACATTCAATAATACATTGGACACTCAATATCACGCTTATTTATATTGATAAATAATTTATGAGAGAGAAACAAAAGAAATCAGTACAGAGATCAGATGGAGGTTTGGTTATATAATGCGGTCTTCATATAAACTCGGTGATAAAATGTTACTTTAAACACTTTGTGTTGCTTACCCATATGCTGCTGTATATTGCACTTGACTGTTTTGTTGTCTTGGAATTATCCAACGCTACCTGGATGCTTTCCTCTCCCCATAATGATATTAAAGTTTTAGTTGCATCTTCACTCCATATCTTGCCACGAGACGCCATTATTAGATTCTTGCCGCGAATTTCCGCGAACGTGTTTTACGAGATACCGCTGGTATAACAGACAACTTTATTTGGCAATGGCACGCGAACCATAGCTTCAGGCGGGCCGAGACTACCTTTTTACATGGTCTCGGCCCGCTTGAAATTTTGGGGCCGCCTGCCATTGGCGTTTGCATTTACACGACAATAATGAAGAGTGCCGTGCCCAAAACTTTTAGGCACGCGGCCCCAAATTTAGGAGTACCGTACCAAAAACACTTGTCGTGTAATAAAAATAAGACTTTTTGATGCACACTAAGTTAAAATGAGGCTGGCTAAAAATTGTACCATTACCTCTTAAATTATAATCAGATATTCTGAAATTAAAGAAATCACTAATATACCGAGGTCCACTTAAGTAAATACACTTATAAAGTAACATTAAAGATTGGCGTATTCTACGGTCTTTCAAAGTTGACATGTTAGCAATAGTTAATAATTGTTCGTAAGGAACAGATTTAGCATGTCCTAGCAGGTTACAAAATAATTTTAAAATATTTCAGATAAATCCTTTGAACAGTTGTATCGGTACATGAATAAACTGGTGAGGTATAGTTATTGATTTGAAATATACTCTATATTTTTATATGTTCTAAATAAATGTTCGGTATGATCCAAATATGCTTTGAAAGTCATTAAACGTGTAATTTTCTTTTGGATATTCATCAGTTTTTGAATTCTTGTTGGATATGTACTTCCCCAAATTAAATTAGCGCGTAGATAAGATATGGATAAACTACAGCGCATAATAAATTAATTTTAATAATTCAAATTAGTAAAATGTCGTATTTTTGCTATGATCCAGTTGATTTTATAAGTTTCTCGATCATTACCAAACGTTGCATAGTAATCATTCTAAGCTATGAAATAAAACTCACTATCTTGTAAAGAAGCTTGTAATCAGTTTAAAATTCTTTGTTTTTTGAGATATTTCACATATCTCTTGACGTCATGAACAGGGTACAGCATTTGCATGCATTACAAAATTACTTATACCTCCATGATTGCTCAACATAAAATGTTCAGTGTCATGAGGGTTTTTAGTTAATAGTCACATTTTCAACTAATTTTGTTGGACAAATTTCTGGATATAGCTGCGTTTGCTATGTGTGAAAACGCTCTACCCTGCTTATGACGTCAGAGACCATTTTATTTACATTATCAAATAAATTGAAATATCTCAAAAACAAAGAAAAATACGGCAACATTGTATAAGGTCTTCTTTCACCACTTCACATGTACTTTCAATCAATCAATCAATCAATCAATCAATCAATCAATCAATCAATCAATCAATCAATCAATCAACCAATCAATCAATCAATTAATCAATCGACCAATCAATCAATCAATCAATCAATCTATCAATCAATCAATCAATATCAATCAATCAATGAATATCAATCAATCAATGAATATCAATCAATTAATCAATCGACCAACCAACCAATCAATCAATCAATCAATCAATCAATCAATCATCAATCAATCAATCAATATCAATCAATCAATCGACCAACCAACCAATCAATCAATCAATCAATCAATCAATCAATCAATCAATCAATCAATCAATCTATCTATCTATCAATCAATCAATGAATATCAACCAATCAATCATGAATTTATTCAATAATTTATAAATATTAATATAAACCATCACTGTCCGCAAGTTTCTTTTAAATGAAACAAACTTAAGTATATTGCCAATCGTACGATAATATAAAAGCGTGTTTTATTTTTGTTTAGCCTTGTATATTGATGATAATAATACGACTTTTGTTGGGTCCTCGTTTATTTGTAGCTCGCGTAAAAACATTTGCACCCAAGCTCTACCAATAACCAGGATATTTTCCAGGCTGAGTATTCCAAGGCAACTCTCTATATATAGCAGTAGTCGTCTTATAGCCACAAGACAATTCCATGACCTATAAAAGTTAACGGACTACACTCTATACCAGTGAAAGGTTAACATAAACTGGAGTGTTAAAATCTAGATTTTATGCAAAGTTTTGTCGCGAAATTTTATGTAGTTCAAGAAATACGTGCTTTTAAAATCTTCGAACATCCACTTCCGAAGGCACTGAAACATCCCACCAATTTGACTTTAAAATATATTCCAATGGCGTCTCTATTTTTTTAAAAAAAGAGAAAAATCATAAATTTTTGGTTTAGGCTTCCATCCGAAAAAGAAGCGCCTATAGAGCGTATGTGATGACAACTATAGTGACGTCAGATCTGACATTTTCAGTTACGAAAACATTGCCAAAACTTAACCCATTCCTGCATGAGCCAGCCAAAAAGGCCTCTTTATATATTCACTCTTGAGGGAATCCTCAGAAAAGTTAAACAATAATGGTTACATTTTATAAAGCGGTGTTACACCATCATTTAGTTTAATTACATGAAATAAAGTGCATTTTTACGTTGCAATTGAATTTTAAATTTAATTGCAACGGTTTAATTTACCGATTTTTGTTTTTTTGTTCTTGGTTTAGGTTTTGGTCTGTTGTTAAATTTATCTTCTAGTCGTTCTTGATCGAGTGATTTTTCCTGTACAGGTTGTGGTTGATTGTCAAGTGATAACCTTGGCAACACGTCAGGCGAGGTTGCGGTTCTACACTCTATATTCGTTACCCTGTCTTTTTGTTCAGTTGTAGACTGTTGCCTCGGCGTGTCTTTAGAAATGTTTGTCCTGGTATATTCAAGGTTCATTTCTCTATCTTTAGTTGGCGTTGCTGGAAATTGTGACTTTCCTGTTACTTCCGTCACGTGTGCTGACATTTCTTCCTTGTTTAAGTTCTTTTCTGTAAGTTTCATTGCTAATGAACTGGGTTCAAACGATAAATCTACAGACGGTTGTCGAATTTTGACGCAACCCTGACTATTTTCTAATATATTTCTGTCGTTTAGTGATGGTTGTATTTCGTAATCTTCTTTCTCGTTGCTTTGAGTGTGTTTCCTTCGCCTTGGTTTTGGCGATGCTCTTATCTTTTGCTCTTCGATAGGTTCTCCAACAGTCGAGTGCGGTAAATCTTTATTCTTTTTCAGAAAATCATTTCCAGTTGTACCAGGATAAACCATGTCAACACAGTCCTTTGTACGAGTATTGTTTCCATTGACGTCTAATTCGCATTTCTTTAATTCCTCATTTTCTGCATTATTTATACTAGAATGACGTTGTGGTCGTTTCTGCTTTGACCAATGTTTATCCATGAAAGTTTCATGAGCCACTGGCGATACATTAGATAGATTGTTACGTCTGTACTCTTTTAACTTATCAGGGGTGGGTGGAGGGGGTCGTTTCGGGACATCGTTTGGTAAACGTATGTTCTCGGTAATTTTTTTCTTTACGTTTCTTGGTATTATTTGTGGTCGCTGAGCACGCTGTTTTTCTTTATTATGGTCAGCGGATGTCAATGTTTTCCGAGGCTTTCGAGGTGGAGGAATGGGAACAGGTCTATCTGGAGGCGGACCAAGATTTGATTGCGCTGGATTAGTAGTACTTAATCGTTTGGTAATTCTGATAAGTTTCGATAAAGCACAACCCGGCTGATCTGGATTACTAAGTATGACCACTCCTTCTTCAGCTTCATTTATTGTTGTAGAACTATTAACCTCCTAAATAGAAGTCAACAAGTAAACATTTTCATTCAAAATCAGCGTGAAAACCTTAAAACTCACGCCAGAAAAATCAACATCCAGGACAGCGGTCTGGACACGGAAAAAGACGGACCGTGGTCCGGATACGTATTTTACGGACCGTACATTGACATCAGAACTCAGGATATTACAAAAAAACAATTAATATATCTTTATTTTCGGGTACATTGCACTATAAACACACTATTTTTGCCACTTTACCTGCCATTTAACCAACAATTTTACCTTATTGTAACTAGTTCAACCTAGTCCTAACTCACCTTACGACAATGGGTAAATTCAAGTCCAACTTGTACAGAGTAAAAGTGAACTTTATCCTAAAAAAGCAACCTGGACCCTCACGACACAAAGACCCTTGTTTTCATGGGACCCGTGCATAAATTACGTGGCCCATTTCTCAACTAGAATAATGTAATGAAGGGGATAGACCGACCAACTTCTTACAGTTGATTCCATATTACTCTACCGCCGTGTGTTGCACAGCTTGCAATTTGATTGGATAGTTGGCAAGCTTGTTTACGTACTTCCAGAGTTTCGAATGAACTTCGGAACTTCCCAACGAACTTCGCAACACACAGCGGTAAAGTATTATTAAATCAACTGTATAAAATCCAGGGAACATATTCACATTACAGAAAATCAAATGAAAGCGAAAACTTTATGAAAAACATTTACAATTATACCTGTTCACTGTTGCTTTCTTTTTTCACCGTCGGAATTGGTGGAGGTCGTCGCCGACGTTTTCCTTTGGCTGATTTCTCTGTAGCACAAAGACAAGTAGAATATCAATTTTAGCAATTAATTTAAAAATAGCACTAATTAAACTTATTAATTTATTTAACGTCGACACTGGACAACTGGCGCAGAAAGAATATTAGGAGCCCCGGAAATTCAGAAGGGAACTATATACATCATCATTCATGCAAATGCTTACGCCGTCACCCAGTGGTAGGAGGCAGCGCGCTAACAGCACAAACAACTCTCAGTGGCGGGTGTAAGATTTTAAATTTACGGGGGACGGTAGTCGAATGAGCGCCATCTAGCAACTAGCTCAGTCAAACAAACTAAATATATAAATAAATAAATAAATAAATAAATAAATAAATAAATAAATAAATAAATAAATAAATAAATAAATAAATGATTGAATGAATGAATGAATGAATGAATGAATGAATGAATGAATGAATGAATGAATGAATGAATGAATGAATGAATGAGAATGAATGGATAAATAAATGGATGGATGAATAAATTTAAAAAATAGATATAGGAACTGGAGAGCAATGAGTCGGGTAGAGGTGCTTGTTTGCAAAAAACACGCACGGGGGCCGCTATAATTACCGAAAGAGCGCTAATTTGAGTCACTGCGTATGTAAATACAATTTATACAACATTACTTGGGTTATTCCTTGGTTCTGTAGACTCCAGAGAAGACTCAGAAGATGGATGATGCGGTATTTCAGAGAACTGGTGTGTGTTTGACGACATAAGGTCCGTGACCTGGTATGGAGACACGTCTTCCCAACCTAATATCAGCAAAACTATGCAATGAATATTTATGAATCGGTTTGGTACTACAGGTCCAGTGTACCTTGCAGCTTTAAGAGTAAATCACATTCTTATATTTCACACGAAGACCAATTTTGACGTCCCATGCCCATATTTAGTCCGCGTAGACCGAAAATTAGAAGAGTTTACAGCCGAAGTCAGAAAAGCCGTAAACCAATTGTCAGATGTCAACTTACCATTTTCCACAGTCCGAAATTGTCATTTTCAAGACAAGTTGTTTTACTACCGAGGGTATATGAATAGTTTTACAATAAACTTATTGACCTGACTTCATGAGTCGCTAATACGAGTTTTTATAATATAGACAAGCCTATCGATCACTGAGCACAGGAAAAAACTACAAAATAACACACTTCTTACAACAAGCTTCTTACACCTTGCACAGTGTTATTTGTTTGAGACAAAAACGTTTCTGTGGCAACTATCCTGATACTCGAAATTCGTCATCCGCGGTGACTTCGTTTTTAGAGCCAGATGAGCAATCGGGTTATTTAGAGTTCAGTGATAAAACTGCATGAATATTGCATGAAATGAAAACTTCATGATTCAAGGGTTATTTCCAAATATTATCAGACATTTTAATTTTGCCATGCAGAAAAGTGTGAAGCATGAGTTTAATGGCGTAAACTGTAGGTTTTTAAATCTTTGATGTCTCGTCTGATGGGAAATAATTCATCAACATTCCTCACAAAGGTAAAAATATCGGAAGGTAGGGTTTTAAAACGATCAACTTTGGTAGGAATGAAGTTGCTGCTTACTTAATCCATCTTAGCATGATAAACGAATGTTTAGTTGTTATTTGAGCTGATTTGACATCGCAAAGCATCGTGGTTAAATGTACCACCGCCATCTTTTTCGATACCATCAATTGTTATAGCGGACGAATGAAGATAATGCAAATTAAATCAAATGTTCGATAGTGTCGCAACACCAGTAATTAATTCTAAACATATTTTTATTATTCTTTTACCTGTAATGTTTGATATGTATTTTATCAGATGAATAAAGACTAATTATTATTATTATTACCATACTTCTTCACTCAAAAAAATTTGGAAATGGAGAATGCGGGGGTTTTGTCTGAATTTTGTTATTTGTTTTTTTTTTGCCAGTGAGGTTTTTGTCGGCAGGATGTTTGTCAGCGGGTTTCTTTGTCATGTGTTTTCTTTGTCGGTATCCCGATAACTCTGTATTTAATATTAGTATATAACTTAATAACTCCAAAACTTACTTTCACTACGGTTGGGGATACGATTTTGTTTAGATAATTGATTCATATCTTCGTAATGACTGTCCTGTTGCTCAATGGACTGACTTTCTGTATAATCCTTATCCACTGTTTTTTCGTCCTGACCCTCTGCTGGAACCTGTAAAGTTTTATTGAGTCACTTTAAAAAATCGGTTAATTAAGCTCAGTTGAACATAGGTAAAAATACAATGACACATCTTTTTATTAATGACTTTATATCACTAACTTATATATATATATATATATATATATATATATATATATATATATATATATATATATATATATATATATATATAAGTCCTATAAAGACTTATTAACCGAGTGCGAGGTCTGTACGGGAAAGTATTTGCCTGAGGTTTTCGTACAGACCGAGCGACGAAGGAGCGAGGTTTGTACGATAAAACCGAGGGCAAATACTTTCCAGTACAGACCGAGCAAACGAGGTTAATAAGGAATTTATTATATGGCTATTGGCTCATTTTATTTTTAAGCTTCGAGCGTTGTTTTCGTCTTCGGAGTATGCTGTTTACCTTACCTGTTGACTTTTTCGTGTCGCTTCTTGGCCTTCTTATTTACACCAGTTCGGCTTTTATTTGTCGTGTTTTTAGATAAACAGCTTTAAAGAAAACCAGCGTGATGTTCAAACACATTTTATTGTTCAGTTTATTTCTCTTTTATTTGTATTCAAATCAACTCAGAAATGTTCCCGCCAAAACTTACAGGGCCGAGAAAAAAGCGTAAAATCCCGACCTGTCAGGAACCAATCAGCGTGCGTCGTTTTGCGTACGGACCGGAAATCAAACCCAGCCATATAATATAATATCAATTACTGCCAATAGGTGACCAATCCAAGATAGCGGTTCTCCCATAGTAGTAAGCGCTGACGTTCCGTCATCTTTGTTTGGTCACCTTTTGGACGGGACTCGCAGTCCAGTTATATACAGATCAGTGTATTATATATCAAAGCTCTTACTTTGACGTAAGTAGCTGGGAACCAGCCTTCCCCAAAATATGTACTTCCCCTCCACCAACCACTTTCCGTTTCTTCTAAAACCAGAATTGTTTGATTTTCTTCAAACGATAGTTCATTCTTATTGGAGCTCTCATAACTGTGATTAGCACGACAAGCTATACAGGAAGGAAAAAAACACAAAACTATCAGTTTTTGTCACATTTTATAAAGAGTATTCTCATAATTTATTTAGTTATTGATGCCGAGCGTTAGCGAGGCAGCACATTAATCTTGACTTGGGTTCGCTGTGTCTCATCCCCAGACCTCTTACCGAGCTATGAATAGTCAACAAAATCGAGATTTTGCGAGGGATATACTTGGGTGGCCGGCGTGGGCAAACTCGGATGGTGGACACACTCGGATGGAGTGCTGGGCAAACGCGGATGGAGTGGGCATTATCAAACTCGGGTGGAGTGGGCAAACTCGGGTTGAGTGGGCAAACTTGGGTGGAGTGGGCAAACTTGGATCGAGTGGACAAGGGATTTTCATCCAATTTGAGGCAGCACTTCACTTGCAATAGTAACTTCTAGTATTGCACCTTTTTTTGTAGAACAACACTTAAAGTGCCTATGAAACAAAAATTAGGCCTGTCTTATTTGAAAGAACGCTTAAAATGATAGAGCAACATCTTTTCCAGTTTTCCATTTCCTTGCTCCGTTCTTGAGATATTTCAGTTTGTTTGATAAACAATTCAACATTTTTACGTCACATGTACATAATGAGTTATCGAAAAAAATCACATATCGTTGTTATTATCAAACCAAATTAATTCGAAGGAAGCGTGTGGGTGTGTTTCGCCCAGAAAACTGATTAGATTTTCAAGTGATTATATTTGAGAATATCAAAGATATATCACTTTTTTCGATAACTCATTATGCACGTGTGACGTCAAAATGTCGAATTTGTATATCAAACAAACTGAAATATCTCAAGAACGAAGCAAGGAAACGAAAACTGGAAAAGATGTTACTCCATCATTTTAAGCGTTCTTTCAAATAAGACAAACTTAATTTTCGCTTCATAAGCACTGTAACGTTGTCATGTAAATATTGAACATTGTTATATATCAAGTCAAAGTCCGTTTTTCTAGCTTTTTGATTGGGCGAGCGGTCCTCGCGTGGAGGTCCGAAAATCGTGATGTTTCCCGCGTAACCCATCATTACATTTACTTTTCCCTAGGGAAAAATATGAATACATATACCGAAAGTAGATGGTCAGGTTCAGTTTTTCTTTGTTTTCTCCAGTTTTCCTTCATTCAAAACAATGTCTGAAGGTTTTGCTCAACATTTTTGTTGTCATTTAACACTCGACTGCTCGCTGTTGCCCTCGGCTTCGCCTCGGGAACAACGGCAGTCTCGGGGCTACAAATCACACTGTTTCCCTCGGCGCCAGTAAATAATTGTTAATTATGTTATTCGTATTGATGGATTGGTAAAGTGATATTAAGCCTTAGACCTAAACCCATAACAAAATCACAAAATGACGTAAAATAAATTATTTATACTATTTAACAATTAGACAACGAGCCCAAGTTGTCGATAGTCGACGAGGCGCAGAACGAGGACGAGTTGTCTGATTGTTTTAGTATAAACCAACTAGTCGAACAAACTATTATTTTAAAGAAACAAACTGAGACTCAGCAAAATGCGAGTTTTCTGCCATTATTTTGCATTTAAAAGTTGACTCTTTTGCTACGAGTGGTCTATCACGAATAAACATGCAGTGAGTAGCTCAGCCAATCAGAATGTAGGATTTTTAATAGTCCACTAGTTAGTTTATACTAATATTGTATTATTATACTAGATTTTAAAATAATTATTCATACATGTCGATATACAATAAATGAATTATTGCAGACAGACCTATTGCATTATATTCCTCGTAATGGCCTTTGTTCTTGATCTCTTGAATTTCGCTTGGTCTAGCGTAGACATATTCACTTTCTAAGAAAGAACATATAACAACACATACTAATTATTATCGCTAATTTTATCAACAAATTACGCCTTGAAATATGCAAACAAACAAACAAACAAACAAACAAACAAACAAACAAACAAACAAACACGACACACGTGTCTTCGCCAATCAGAGCTGGGCGTACTTTTCTGGTTTGTGTATATCACTGCCAAATATAGCTAACAAATAGAATAAGTTATGTACATCTGTCATATTTTGACAACGAAAGAGTCAAAGACATTAAAAAAATAAAAGTAAAAATATTCGGGCAATCTTAAAAAGATAAAAGAAATCGGGAACAGTTTATGGACACTTCTAGATCAAGCTTATAAGTTGAGTTGAGTACGAGCCAGTTGTTTTGTTTTGTTTTGTTTTGTTTTGGTTTGGTTTGGTTTGGTTTAGTTTAGTTTAGTTTAGCTTAGCTTAGCTTAGCTTAGCTTAGCTTAGCTTAGTTTAGTTTTGTTTTTGTTTATGATTACGACCTAGTGCGAGTTAAAAACACGTGAGAAACACATTTGAAGATTGACTGTTGTTTGATTTCATGTTTTAGATCACACTATCATTTTATTTTGATATATAGCTTCGCCATATATATAACAACAACAAACAAACAAACAAAACAAAACAAAACAAAACAAAACAAAACAAAACAAAACAAAATAAAACAAAAACAAAAACAAAAACAAAAACAAAAACAAGAACAAAAACAAAAACAAAAACAAAAACAACCCAAAAAACAAAAACAAAAGAAGAACAAAAGCAAACAGACAATAACGCTGGGTGACTGCAACAGTGGTAAGCTAATTACATGCATTACTAGCGGCAATGGCACAGTAAGAAAATATGACTAACTTTCGGGTAAGCCGTCTTCATCCGGTTCTTCATTCACTTGCAGGTATTCGTGATCATCTTCATCAGACTAAATAAAGACAGAACAATAAACATCACGAGTAGAGACAAGAATTTAATGTATTGCAAATTATCGTTTTTGAAGAAATAAATTAAAACATAAATGGACAAGAAATTATTGTCAATCATAATAAGTATAACTATAAATGTACACAAGTATATACAAAAACGAGTTCAAAGAAGATGACAAAAAGAATTTTAAAAATCTTTAACAAATCATTTTAAACTTCCCGGACCTGTCCCTATAAGCTCTAAGATTAGAATATAAAATATTAATCTTATTATGAATACTCATAAATTATATCAATGAAGCAAATTAAAATATGTTTGTACAAACAACCCGTAATAACCACAAGGTTATAATGTCATCCAAGAAGTCTCCAATGAGTTAAATAGAATAATCTAGCCTTAGCTAGAATAAAATATAAAAGACAGATAAATCTAATTGTGAACACGGCATACAGGTATCAAAAAAGTGTGTATTTTTTTAAAATAACAATAGGTATCGTACAATGTAAATTGTTTTCTCTTGTCCAGAAAATAAATCCTGTATATGTAAAATCGATGATAAGCAAATATCGTGATACATAAACTAAGGTGTCATTGCATCAGAGAATAGGTCAGAATTATATTTGAATAATATACTTAAACGAATTATAACCCAACATTTCTATTGCGTGCTGTCATAATTAGGGGGGGGGGGGGGTGTACATTTTTCAACTATAAAAGCTTAAAGGTGAAATGCAACTTCAAAAACTCATTAATAATTCATGAGGAAAACACAAAAGAAAATCATGACCGTATCGTATCTTTATATGTGATATAGATTTCTCCTGATTTACATAAACTTTAGCTTTGATTTTCTCGGCTTAGACAAGGTTATTTTTCAAACTACAGTAACTCCGCCAATCAACTTACCAAGTGGTTCGTTTTTGAAGCCGTATAATAAACTCGCAGTTCGTGTTTTATCAGATATAAAAACACTCGGCTTCGCCTCGTGTCTTTATATCTGATAAAACACTCCTGCTCGTTTATTATACAGTACATAAAAACAGCTTTGCTTTATCTTAAACTATATAAGAAGTAATTAGGTAGGCAAAGTTTTGTTCAGAAATTTGGTGTAGTCCAAGAACTATAAGCTTTTAAACAACTTCGGTAATCTATTTCTGACGACATGTAGTGAGATGTTTTTCCGATCAATTATTACGATGTATTCGATTATTTTTAGATCTTTATAAAGTTAAAACCTCGATTTTTGTGTGTCTAATATATATATATATATATATATATATATATATATATATATATATATATATATATATATATATATATATATATATATATATATATATATATATATATATATATATATATATATATATATATATATATATATATATATATATATATATATATATATATATATATATATACATTTCTAAACCTCATTAATAATTCATGAGGAAACGACAAAGAAATTTCATGTTTAATGAGGGTCTATATATGTGATATAGATTCCTCTGATTTACAGGAAATATGCAAATAGGATTTTTATGTTTTCCATCTGTCGATTTGTATTGTAAAAAGTAATATAAATAACACGTGTAAAGATCCGACGACTTGTTATCAGACTAACATAGAGTAACAGGGTCTGTCTTGCATAGGGTAGAGATAGAATGTCAGCTATCCCCTATAGGGTATAGTAGCAACCCAGCTGTTATAGGATATCTCTTCCACGTGTGCTGTCTCATTCAGCACCGACCTTCATGATGTGAGGAAGAATCCATTTTACTTGCCCACCTCCTCTCGAACCTCTCCATTGGCTGACCACCTATATGCTATATGTTGTGTATTAGTGTATATTCTTTGTATATATCTGGCGTTTTATTGCCCTCACCTTTACTGGGCTCAATCATCAGTTTGAACTATGGAAAATAATTAGATAATTTAATTACCAAGTTTTAATTTAATAAACGCGGCTTTGGTCCAAGGGGACCATGGCCAATTTTATCCCAATTTGTGTGTGCAAACTTACTCTATTCATTGCCCAGTAAACAGAGCTATGGTAATGCAGTGTACATATTACTCACAGACATGATGGAAAGGCATAAATTTAGCCTTGATTTTCTCGACTTAGACAACGTTGTTTTTCAAAATTACAACGCCAATGAACTTACCAAACAGATCGTTTTAAAAGTTATTAAAAACATTCCCAGTACGTGTTTTATATCTGATAAAACACTGCTGCTCATGTTTTAAATAAAGCGTATCTGATGGGAACTGTGTCGTCACACTTAACAGTTCCAAAGTCATTTCTAACAATGCGCCATTTTGAATTTGAAGTAATTTTCCGTTGAAATTTTGTCAGTGGATTTGTACTATCATCCAGTTATTAAACTAGACAATAAATTTAACGTTGCATTTCACCTTTAATTAATTACTAAGAACTATGTTATACGTCATGTCATAAACTACTTACGTGTTCTTCATCTGGTTTGTTGAGCATGTTTGAAGAATGATCTAAAGGTTTCAAATAACTTGTGGGAAACCATCCTGTGCCAACATAAACACTTGTCACCCACGACCATCCGGATGATCTGTTTTGAATAACTGATACAACATCATCTTTCTCAAGAGTTAATTCGTCCGCATTTGAAGCACAGAATGAATGCAAAACAATAAATTCTGGAGTACGCTTGTCATCTGTAAAAGATCGAGAAAATTAAAAAAAAATTCATAGATCTTTTCTTAATACGTATAGATAGATAGATAAAAAGAACTTTGAAACACAGAATGATTTTGGGCTTGCAAATATAACATTATTTTAAGGCAGCATATAGGTCAGACATTCAGTGGACGTTCGTCAAGCTCAAATACTCAAAAATATTTCTTATCTCCAGACAGGAATCAAACCTGAAAGTCAAACCTTCTAATGGTCGATCCCTGTCTGAGGCATAGAGATCATATAAATACAAGAGGGGGCATTGGCGGGAAAATTTGGTAACCACATGGCAGCCGCCATTACCTATGATATTTCAGTCAATTGGTTGGCAAATGTACCAGACTCAGTCCTTTGCCAACCAACGCGCCCAATGTTTGCCTCCAAAAAATTCCAAGATGGCGGCGTTCAATTGGTTACCCGCGGTTGACCGAAATTAAGATAGGATGCCCCCACTAGTATTTATATGATCTCTATGGTCTGAGGGTCAAAAACATTTTCTAAGTATTTGAGCCTTGACGAACGTCCACTGAACATTTGTTACATTACACCAAGCACGCGCAAACGCATACCACACGTATGTATACGTATACCACTCATAATAACAGCATAGTCCAGAAAAGAAAAGAAAAGGAATTGTTTATTCAAATATCTTTGAAAAGCTAATTATCAAATTTATTAATAATTGATAAAAAATCAAACGAAATTAATATTTAATCAACATTTGTAAATCGTCCTGATTTACATTAATTTTCTGATCTTGTCAGCTTAAATAGCTTACATTTTAAGATCATTAATAATCCTGAACAACCAAGATGACTTTGCTAGTGATTGTATATCGGATAAAGATGAAACAGTTGCTGGCACTATGACTGGATACGTCATGATCAAAACAGTACGATAAGAAATACATCACAAATCAATCTAACCTATATTGTTACTTTGCAAAAAAAATCCATTGTCACTAATATATAAACGTCCTTAAAATTCTACAAGAAGTTAAAGTAATTTTTACTGCATTTTTTACCCCATCATATAAAAAATTAATGTGTCTAACAACCGAATTTGTTTCTTGTATTATTAAGGGCTAGAACACTGTGGAACAGTACATGTAAGTATTCCTGTAAATCGTTAAAAAAATATAATAACGTATATCAAGTAATTGTAAGTAATATACTGTACAATATGAGCAGCAAAACTATACGAGCGTTTACAATGGCAAGCCAAATTAAAGCCAGCCGATGTAAATCCCATACAGTTTGGAGACGAATATTGTATTTTACATTCCCAATGCTAAGTGTATATCCTGAATACTTTGTTTGAAAGTCGTAGAAAAACAAAAAAACAACAAACAAATCATTTTAACTGTCTAGTGTCATTAATGTTACATTTTATTGTCTATAAAGTTACACCAAAGATACAACATTCATGTTTTATTAATCAATGCTATATCAGGATTTAAAAATACTGACTAAACATTAATTTCTTTTCAATTTTCCTCATTGATTGCTAATGAGTTGAATAATAATGATTTAAAACTAACCAACCTTTAAAATTAGCTAATTTCAAGTTATCGCTTGATAAAGAATGTGCACTATCGTTCTGAACGGACTGAAGCAGTTGGTCCTAACAAAAGAGAGAACATAAAGTTACAGGAATAGAAAAAAAATAAATTTGTACATGGACACAGATAATACTGAAAACTTCGAACGAAGGAACGAAGGAACAAAGGAACGAAGGAACGAAGGAACGAAGGAACGAAGGAACGAAGGAACGAAGGAACGAACGAACGAACGAACGAATTATTATTATTAATATAATCACTGTCAAATTATCAAAAGAGAAGCTATAGCTTGCATTATATAGCAATTCCCTTTCAAGCTATATTTATTTAAACTATATTTAAAGTACCTATAAACCCAAATAAGATATCACTGATATGGATTCTATATAACGTGAATAATTGAGTGCCAAAATGTTTTCTGACTTGAACTTCAGTTTGTTGTTATATTGAGGTTTGTATTTCCAAAATGTTAATGAGGATGACGTCAATGTAGGCATTTGTGTGTGTGTTTTTTTCTTTTCTTATGATAAATCGCTTGAAGATTTTAATGAAAAAAATGATAAAATATAGAATAAACTATTCAAGTATTCCATTAACATGTGAATTGGGTAATATTTCGGTTGTAACGGAACACTGCGTATGCAAATTATGCCTACAGAGACGTCATCCTCATTACCATTTTGGAAATACAAACCTCAATATAACAACAAATAAAAGTTCAAATCAAAAAATATTTTGGCATTCAACGATACACATATGCAGTACATATTTGGGTTTATAAGCACTTTAATACACACAGCACTATAATTCGAGTGTTCATATGAGTATCAACTAAATACGTGTTGTGTGGCAACCTTGTTAACGGTGTTTGTGGAACGATCCAAAGGTTTTAAGTAACTTGTCGGAAACCATCCTGTGCCAACAAAAACACTTGTCACCCACGACCATCCAGATGATCTGTTTTGAATAACCGATACAACATCATCTTTCTCAAGAGTTAATTCGTCCGCATTTGAAGCACAGAATGAATGCAAAACAATGAAATCTGAATCACGCTTTTGGACTAAAGAAAAAATCATATGAAATAAATACTAATTATTATCTTTTAATACTAATTATTATCTTTTAATATGTAAGTAATTATACAAGTTGTTGCTCTTTTTTGGCAAGTCCCAAATACTAATTGATTACTGCAATAAACACCAATATTACTGTGATATGGAAATAAATAACAAAAGTAAAGTAATAAAATAGGTCCGCATTGCGTGTTTCAAATACATTCAATCTCGGAAACTTGGAAAACCCAGTCACGATTCTCCAATACAAGGTGTGTAATTGTTCCTTTTCAATAGTAGTTCAACACAAGTTGTCTGTTTTGGTGGGGCAACTAAGATTTTGCGCTTTTGCGCGCCCTATTCGATTCACACGGATCATTTATTCGTGCTGACACCCTTTGATAAGATATACGCGCGGCGCGTTTATCTACATGGTGATTGAAAGAGAAATATAGAATTATCATTCTTCGAAAATTTAGTGTAGTTCTAACTAAACAATACTTTTCGAAATATTAGTAATTGCAAGTTGTGCGTTGTGGAAATCTCTCAGTTTAAATTTGAGTACGCTGTGTGTTTATACTTCTCTGACACTCATATGTATAGGTTATTTTGAGGCCCCTCGGGGATATGTGATTTATTCACCGAGGGCAAAAATGTACTTATTTTTCACATGGCGAGGTTGACAGGATTTCATAAGATAAGGAGTGGTGCGGGGGATATTAGACGGGAAGATTAGAGGAGAATATTACAGCGAGGAATGGTAGAGGGGAATATTAGAGCCTTAGAGGGGAATATTAGAGGGGAATATTAATCTACTGTTTTGCCAGTGGCTATTGAATATATTCCCCTAAAAGAACAAAGGAAACCGAGGTATGTGAAAAATAAATTATCTTATCTTATCCTCTTGGGTGAGTTAAAGCTACTCCTTGAAATTAACAAACCCTTCCACTGGAGTTATTATTGGTGGTTTGCAATCAATCCCTTGAAATTTAGAAGACAAAGATACGGCGGCCATGTTGGAGGGAAATATACTCCAAATACAACAGCTGCTAATGCTTTGTTAAAGTTCCTCCAACATGGCCGCCATGACGTCAATTGTAAACCAAGAATAACCCAATAAATGGAGTTAAAATACTACTCCTGTAAAATAACTCCCCTGAAGTAGTCAATCTAATCGTCTTGGGTAGTTAAAGCTATACTCCTAGAAATAACAAACCCTCCGCTGGAGTTATTATAACCCCTAAAATCGGGTTAAAATAACTCCTGTAAAATAACTCACCCTGAAGGAGTTAATCTGATCCTCTCCATTGACCTGTATACAATTGGACTGCGTGCTCCTATTACTTTTGAGTTGGGAAAAGTGTGACCATTTTCAGTATCAAAATGGCGGCATTTATAGGTCCTTCAGGAGCAGGGAAATTTGTTACCGCTATTGAGAAATACAGCAGGCTCATTGAGTTATGTGGCTGTTTACATCGTATATTTGAAAATGTGAAGAAGACATAACCACCAAGATGTTTGCAAGATTTACTAATTATCTGTCGGTTAACCAGAGCTTTAACATATGTCGATAATTTCCTGGCAACACGAAGTTTGTTCTGAGATTTGAAAGGAGATATTTCAAGTGGCAGGTTATATAAGTATTGGAAGATGAAATGGCGGTATGAGAAACCACATTAGAGCCAAATCGGTGGGGGATGACGGAATGACTATATCGTAAATTTACCTTTTGCTCCAGAATTTAATTACCGGTTCATGTTTATCCAAGTTCTGCTCTTGATATCTGAGGGGTATTTAGTAATGGGAAAATTGCCGTTGGTGGCGACTTGTTTACTAGTTAATGCTTTCTGTGAAACGAACTTAGATTCTGTCTTATGTCGAGCAAGACCTTTTAACTGCCATAATGTTGTGCTAAATTTATGTATAATTCCGTTCGTACATCGAAATATATAATCAGTTTTTTTGTCTTGCTCAGATCTTACAATGTAGTTGCCACACGTTTGTATATATATTGTTGGGC
Source organism: Corallium rubrum (assembly GCA_964035015.1). Taxonomy (NCBI): domain Eukaryota; kingdom Metazoa; phylum Cnidaria; class Anthozoa; order Scleralcyonacea; family Coralliidae; genus Corallium; species Corallium rubrum. Next base: position 26,334,827 of record OZ035997.1, read on the forward strand.
TTTCAATATTCCGCGTATTTTCTTTATTTTATTTACAATTTCTATTACAGGCTATGCATGTAGCTTTTGTCGAGACCCTTGTACATTTCAAAATGCAGAAAAGCAATGATATTAAATAGCAAACCTTTTCCTGGCCATACGACCGCCATATTTGTTTACACTGAATTATCTTTGGAAAACCCAGATAGAAAACCCGCACTAGACTTGCGGCTGAAGCATGTGCAGACAAATTTCCCTGCTTTTATAAATGCCGCCATTTTGAATCTGAAAATGGTCACACATTTTTGGGCAGTACCCGCAGTCCAAGTTATATATATATATATATATATATATATATATATATATATATATATATATATATATATATATATATATAGGTCAGTGGTATCAGCCAATAAAAATACGCTATATAATCCATTCCAGTCTTCTTGACTTCGGTCACCGTTTCGACTTACTTACTTAGTACGAGCTAATACAGGACTGATTACGTGACAAAAATTTTAAACAAAACTTTACCGTGTACTACAGGACTACGACACACATAAAAATGCAAATATAGAAAAATCCATGAAGCGGTCATGCATGCATAGAGACAATTTCCGCTTTCGTTAATGACAGAATGTGTTATATTATATTTCATTCGTTTTTCTAACAATCATTTCAATTGATAAAGACATGCTTTTGTACTTGTAACATGTATATATACAATTTGCATCAGGTAATACTGTAATACATAATATTTGATCTATTTTTATTATAACCGAGGAAATAAGATAGTGTTCAAATATTGTTCAACGGCAGCAGGCTTAGCCTCTAATACAATAAATGTTCACAACTCACCTTTGCCTTTGTTTAAATAACTTCTGTTAAATGTTTCACTCGGAAGCAGATAATCATTATCGTTTGCAGATTGATCCTAATAAAAACAACATATCCTCAAGTTAGCTAATCAGAAAGAAACTAGATCAGTTTCGATATATTTCGGTCTATAAACAAACATGACGAAGACTACGTAATTAATATTACAAGAAGTCAGTGGCAAAATATCACAGAATTCACCGATATGCAATTATATATACATACAAGCAATACAGATTTCAATCACTATTACTTGTAAATAAATTTGATCTGAAGAACCGAGTACTTGTTCCAGTGTCGCTTACACCTGGCTTCAGGAATATCTACACGTATCAGCTACATTACAGATTTATACAGCAATACATCATAAATTAGAAAGAAAATATGAAACACTGCAGAATTGTAATAAATCATAACCTACAAACATCATCAGTCTTCTACAATGACGTCAACACAAGTAAACTTGATGAGAATTCTGACCATTTAGCATTTCTTCTTCCAAGAATATCTTCCATCCACGATTTATTTAATGAGGATGTTTAAAGTTAATCGCCCAAGTATGAATATATTAGCTTGAGTAGGAAGCAATAGCACAACATGGGGGGTGATTATCCATGGAAATGTCAACAAAACAATTAAACAACTGTAAGGCATTGTCATGTACGTACGTTCACTGTGTTAAGGTGGATTACCACAAAAAATGTCGTGTGAGCTATTTTCCCCCTTTTGTCTCGCGAGTTCAAAAGATAATACAATTTGTAATATAGAAAAGTGTTAATCTTAGTGTTAGTACTCTAAAATACCAACACTTGTTAATGATGTCATCAGGCCTTTCTTCTGGAATCTAGTCTAAAAGGGGCTGATAAAATGCGCCGGGCTAGTCCGGTTAACCAGGCCCACGAGATTGGTTAGGATCGTCGCACTGTGGTTTTAAAACTCGCATAAATTAATTTACGAAGAAGAACTGGTTTAGTTTAGATGTAAATGAATTTTCAAAAACTCATTAATAATTCATGAGGAAAATTCAAAAGAAATTAAAGTTTAATCATGTCTTTACATGTGATAAAGATGACCTCCTGATTTACATAAACTTTAGCTTTGATTTTCTCGGCTTAGACAAGGTTATTTTTCAAACTTACTACGCCAATGAACTTACCAAGTGGTTCGTTTTTGAAGCCGTTCAATAAACTCGCAGTTCGTGTTTTATCAGATATAAAAACACTCGGCGTCTTTATATCTGATAAAACACTCCTGCTTGTTTATTAAACAGTACTTAGCATTAATTCAAATCTCCTTTTACGGCCGAGGAAACAATTTCGTGACACGAGTCAGCCATTAAGGGCTAGTACGGATGCAAGTGAAAAGTTTATGGCAGCAAATACAATACTGCGTAATGTAATTACGCTTCACTATGCTCGTTCTTGCTGTTTATGAGTATGCGTATTGCTGTAAGCAATATTTGAATTTTCATGGACGCGAGTCAGGTAAAATTATAACTTAAATTCGATGCTTATTTGCCACTAATTTTAAAGAAGAATCCATTTCATTTCATTTCATTTAAAAATGTATATAGCTATAATTTACGTCTAGTTGAGGAAAGTTATGATTTCTTTTTGTTTCCCTACATAGTTGGCTCGAGTCTTTATATGGATATATTGGCGTGATCTAGAAATGTCCGTTATTAGATTCCGCAAAGTGTTTGCTATAATTGCTAAGTGTCTGTATTCTTCATCATGAATGCGGTGTCACGTATAATCTTCAGTTTGGCTCACGCAGAAGCTTGTCAGATACGAAGGTATATAAAAGACGTTTTTCGACTTGCATTTAATCGCGGATTCGATTTGCCAGAATTTCCATTTGAAATTTTCCGTTGAAATCGTAGACTGGACTAGTCTGAGTTATTTGAATTTGTAGGCAAAATCGATTCGCATGAACTGAGAATTGCGGTGCCACATATAGGTAGCTTTATATTCTAGATCTGGGTGTCACATTTTGTGGAATCCATGCGCGTACCACTGATCTCTATACTAACTGGATAGGCGGGAACGATCTACCGGTTGACCCCATCGGCGGCCATGTTGGTTCACCCAAAAGAACGAAAAACAACGACCTCCAATCCCTGTGCGGCTTGATAGCTCAACAGGTAGAGCGGCGGACCGGAATCCCGAAGGTGCGAGTTCAAATCCCGCTCGAGTCAGCCGAAAATTTTTCGGTTGACTTTAGCAGTGTAAGACATCATGAAAAAATTTTCTCATGTCTCTGAGGATGATTCTGAATTGGTCCAGATAGCTAGCTCGAATTTCAAAGTTAGTTTTGCAATGATTATGTAATTTCTGGTGCTTAAAACCCTGGCTGAATTCGAGGCCCAGACCCTGGCGTCCATCTTGTATTAAGACAATAATTATATTTATAATATGCATGACAAAATTACTGCATTTTGATTGGTTGAGAGGATCTTTTGGGTGTACCAACATGGCTGCCGGTGGGGTCAAACATCGCAAGGCGATTTGTTCTAGACCGCCCATCCAGTTAGTATATAGATTTAGATCAGTGAATCTACGCCTCTGCACAGGAACCTGAGCTCTAGGAACGAGAATGCAAGCGACGTTTTTGACGCCAAATACATGTAGGGCACCGCCCTTTAGCACTCTCTCTCTGCATGGTTCCTGTGCACTTCTCCGACTAGACTTTCTCAAAGTCCTTTTCAAACATTTTGACCCTTCAACATTTTTGACCTTTCGGTTCCTCGTTGAAAAGGACTTTTCCCACCTGCAGCGCGCCAAAATTCACCGGTGAATTTTTCGACCGGTGACGTAATTCGGGAAGTAATTATATTCAGGCTAAATTGCTATGCAAGGGCTATCTTTGGAAGTTGGAGTTAAACAGACTCTTGAAAACGTTTTAGTAGGGGTAGAACCACTTTCCATTGCATGTACGACAACCCAAAACACGTCAAAACAGGGCAATGTACATTTCAGCGATTTCCCGCCAGAATATTTAATTAGACTCAAAAACCTGCAAGCGAAACAAGTCCACCTCTTGCCTCTCTCCCGCCTTTCCGCTCGCCCACAAAAACTAGCGCTAAGAGGCGCCTTGGAGCAAGTCTATTCTCCGACCAACCCAGGAAGCAATGCGGTGACGCAAGTAAATATTAAATAAAAGTAAATATAAACATAGTATAAACAATCAAAAAATTACCACGTATTCCAAGTCTCATGTATTTTATTCTGATAAACGATTTTATTTATCAAGGGGAAAATCCACTATTAAATTTTCTTCACTCTTTTGGCAACCAAAAATGAAAATAAAATCAAGCAAAATAAATAAATAAATACATTTAAAATAAAAAAGTTAAATAAATGCGGTTCAGTTAAAATAAAAATACAAATATATATTTTAAAATGGCTCTTTACGGTTTCTTGAAAAGTGGAAAAATGCGAACTTTAACTCTTTTACAGCGACTTTTCTTTATATTTTATTCTGGTTAACGCAAGACGATTTTACTCGTCAAAAGGAAATCTATAGCAGTGAAAGAGTTTCAAAGTTGCTATGACAACGGTGATGTTTCAAAATGTCCGAAAATCAACATTTAATCCAATTTATTTCGATTATATATATATATATATATATATATATATATATATATATATATATATATATATATATATATATATATATATATATTTTCGCTAGTACAAACCCAGCACCTGGTCAATATTAATAAAACAGTTAGAATTGATTTCAGTATATCTGAATTGCTTACGTTAGTATTAACTTGTTCGGCCTCATTTATTTTGACTGACCCCTCCTCACTAACTGGTTGTAAGTAGCGTGATGGAAACCATCCTGCACCAACATCAATATTTGTCACCCACGACCATCCTGATGAATTGCTCTCAACGACCGACACTATGACGCCTGCATCGAGAGTTACTTGGTCCATATTGGAGGCGGCACAGTAAGGATACAATACCACAAAATCTTGTTCGCAGTTTTCGGCTGTAAAAAAAATTAAAACCACCAATTATAACATGATTTGCTTCCAATAAAAATAACATGATTTGCTTCGAATAAAATTTTAACTCTTTAAAAAACAATGTCGGCAAAAAAGTTGTTAGCACTTCTAAATGCCATAGTTGGGGTCATCACCTACTTATACTAAGGCTTCTGATTGGTTTAGATAACCTAACCCAACGCCTTCCCCTAACCAACACCGCTGCCAAACGTTTGCGCATGCGTGAATTTGGTAGAGTAAACATTGCAAGAGAAGTGGGAACTAGCCTTGGCAACAACAACTAGACAGTGAAGACGAAGTAAGACTCGACTATTCAATTGTGTTTTAAAAAAATGGTAAAGAAAATTACGAAGGGGTAATTTCAGAATATGTTACAATATTGAGAAAGAAGGCATGTACAAATTACCTACCTTATCTTTTGGTAGTATGCTTATAATTTTAAATTTTGTGTCGGATTCTCGGACCAGTCCAAATATTTCATTGTTCTCCCGCTCTTTTTCTGAGGACGAGCTCGGACGTCGCGCATGCCCAAAACGTTTGGCAGCGGTGTTCTCCTAACACTAATCAGTATGGAGCATGGGAACGAATTGATAATTGACCATGTGATTGGCTACTTATAGCCAATCAGAAAACTCGTTCATATTAGGTAGGTCTTCACAAATTATACAATTACTGCTTAAACTGTAATAAAGACTTATTAACGGAGTGCGAGGTCTGTACGGGAAAGTATTTGCCTGAGGTTTTCGTACAGACCGAGCGACGAAGGAGCGAGGTTTGTGCGATAAAACCGAGGGAAATACTTTCCCGTACAGACCGAGCAAACGAGGTTAATAAGGAATTTATTATATGGCTATTGGTTCATTTTATTTTTAAGTTTCGAGCGTTGTTTTCGCCTTTGGAGCATGCTGTTTGCCTTATTAATACCTGTTAACTTTTGTACGTGTCGCTTCTTGGCCTTCTTGTTTACACCAGTTCGGCTTTTATTTGTCGTATTTTTAGATAAACAGCTTTAAAGAAAACCAGCAGTAATGTTCCAACACATTTTATTGTTTAGAGTATTTGAATAAAGATACCCAGTACTCTTTTATTTGTATTCAAATCAACTCAGAAATCTTCTCGCCAAAACTTACAGGGCCGAGAAAAAAGCGTATTGACCCCGAGGTAAATATCGTAAAATCCCGACCTCTCGGGAACCAATCAGCGTGGGTCGTTTTGCGTACGGACCGGAAATCAAACCGAGCCATATAATAATTTTTGTTATTTCCAGGCTTGTTGTATTTTCAAGCAAGTTTCCATTTTTACCTTAAACATAAATATTGCTTTCTTGTCTTTCTTTCTTTTGTTCAATATATATTTAATCGCAAATTATTAGACAATTTTTCTGAGGATATTCTTTATTCTGTGTGTTGTATATAAGTCAAAACAAAAAAGTATAAATAAAAAAGGTAAACAAGAAAAGCTGAAACTTTCCGTCAAAGGAATAAAATTCCAAGAATATATTTTTGCAATTTCGTAAGGTTGGATGCAGATTTGGAGTTTTAGGGCTACAGTTTACCAAACGCAAGAACCATAGTCTCAGCCTGCGAAAAGCCTATCGTAGTCCCAGCCTGCGAGAAGGTTATCATAGTCCCTGCGAGAAGGCTATCATAGGCCTTGCCTACGAGAAGGTCACCATAGTCCCAGCCTACGAGAAGGTCATCATTCGCAGCCTGCGAGAAGGCTACCAAATTCCTAACCAAAACAATCTCAACCCCTGATCCAATATATCCCGTAAGATAGGGCTACGATTGATGTGGATTACGTAATATTTGAGACATGAGCAGCAGTGCTAAAGCATGCACGTACTGCGAATGTTTTGAATAACTTCAAAAACAATCCATTTGGTAAGTTAATTGGCGTAGTATAATTTTAAAAAATAACGTCTAAGTCGAGAAAATCAAAGCTAAAGTTTATGTAAACCAGGGGATTTTTTATTAGATATAAAACCACGGACATACTACCGATTTCCCAGGCCTGCTGATTTCCTTTGTGTTTTCCTCATGAATTATTTAAATAGTTTTTGAAACACGGTTAAGATTATACGGTTAGGGTATTATGGCAAGATTATAAATTTAAATGATAGGATTATATAGTTAGGATATTATATAGTTAGGATGATATATAGTTAGGCTATATCATATGGTTAAGATTTCGTTGTTTCATGGCTTTACTTCGGCTCAACGCTTAAGTATAATGCAGTCAGGTTTCGAAAACATCAGTTGTTTTGGATGCCGTTATATAATAATATATATGTTATATAATGCCGTTATATATTATACGTTATATAATGCCGTATAATCAATCTTTTGTCACTAAATAACTTTATCTCAGAACATGCTCTTTAGCTAAAATCTCAAAAAATTCCATTGATAGTGTCTTTCCTAAAATTTCAAACAAATAAGCACTGAACTACAGGTACAATTTTTGAAATTCAAATACTACTTTTAATTCCAGTTAACCACTTACGTTTTGCTTCTTCATTTAAGATGGTAGTAGCTTCACCACTCGAGCTTGTATTTCCCTGAACAGACACCTCAGGAGTAGTGACACATTCACTTTCTAATAAGTCATCAAGACTTTGTAAAACCAACAAACTATCTCTGTAATAATCAGGAATACTTGTATCAGCTACAGGTTTTGCCAGAATGCTTGTGTCTGGCTTAGAAAGTTCTTTATTGCTTGAATCTGGTTTGATTTCTTTGTCAGTGGAAAGGTTAGCCTTACTACTATTCAAAAGATGGTCAACATCAGTGGTGTTTGCAGTTACTTCCCGATTGCTATCTTGATCTAAACAAAGCAAAAATAAGATCAATTACCTCACAATACACCCACATTTTATTGTTTTAACAGACTCGTTAAATCTTTATCCAACTGATCACACTCCTTTTTACCCCTCCTCTACGAAATGTAAGGAACATATGTCCCCCCGTCTCCCACCTATCAACGCCCGTGCTAACAGTCTTTCTATATTAAAAAAAAACAAAACACGACAAAACTGATAGACACGGAAAAGAAGTAAAACTTTCAACTTTATACGTTTTCGGATTTAGAAAACAACTTGCGTGCAAGATATGAATATATTTCGTGCATTGACTTACTTTCTGGTTCATTTAAACTACAGCAGTCAATCTTATTTTCGACTTCAGCAGTAGGATTAGAAGAATCTTGGTCATCAAGAAGAATCATTTCAGACGTAGCAGGTTTGTCAAACGCTTTATTTGAAAGTCCTTGGAATGAAAGCGGATATACGCTCGGGTCTTCTTTTTGACAGATATCTAATAGTCTTACTTGCGGTACTTGAGAAATTGAATTCAAAATAAAATAAAATAAAAAAGTTAAAATAAAATAAAAAGACTAAAAATGCCCAGACCAAAATAACTTATTCCATTTGACAAGACCAGTTATAAAAGAGAGAAGTAATCTGCAAGTGGCAAAATTTGACTATATATAGTACTGGAACATCAAAATTCAATAATTGATTTGTTTGGTGCATATACATATGTGTGTGCACAAAGTAAATTATATTTTAACTGTTTTTATTTAGCATAATAAAAACATAAACAACTTTTGGACATAACAAATACATAATACTATTATAACCAGTGATTTATACCATAGCTTATGTCAAGAAATATATTCCCAACGCAGCCAGGTGATAAATCAGATTTATAAATAAATAAATAAAAAAATAAATAAATGAATGAATAAATAAATAAATAAATAAATAAGTAAATAAATAAATAAGCAAGTAAGTAAGTAAGTAAGTAAGTAAGTAAGTAAGTAAGTAAGTAAGTAAGTAAGTAAGTAAGTAAGTAAGTAAGTAAGTAAGTAAGTAAGTAAGTAAGTAAGTAAGTAAGTAAGTAAGTAAGTAAGTAAGTAAGTAAGTAAGTAAGTAAGCAAGTAAGTAAGTAAGTAGGTAAGTAGGTACGCAGGCAGGCAGGCAGGCAGGCAGGCAGGCAGGCAGGCAGGCAGGTAGGTAGGTAGGTAGGTAGGTAGGTAGGTAGGTAGGTAGGTAGGTAGGTAGGTAGGTAGGTAGGTAGATAAGTAAGTAAGTAAGTAAGTAAGTAAGTAAGTAAGTAAGTAAGTAAGTAAGTAAGTAAGTAAGTAAGTAAGTAAGTAAGTAAGTAAGTAAGTAAGTAAGTAAGTAAGTAAGTAAGTAAGTAAGTAAGTAAGTATATATTAATAACTATATAGATAAACAAAATAAATAAATAAATTAAACTAAATTATGTACCACAGAAACATTGTTGAAATTACTTGTAGACATTGTTCACATTTAAAAAAAAAATCATACCGCATGTATCGTCGTTATCCTGCTCTGCTGTGACGTCAGAAAATACGTCTGTTACCAAAGATGGGGCAAAATATTTGTCGTACATTTCTTTTTCTCGTTTAAGTTTTATTTTTCTTCGAAACCAACAGAATATTATTATAACGACCAAAATAAGAATAACGAATGCACTTGAACCAGCTGATGCTGCAATAACAATTAATGGTACAGCTTTGGAGTCAGGCTTTCCTGTGGAAAACAAAAGCAAACAGCTACTAAAGAACACTTATAATGATAATGATAATGATGATAATAACAATAATAATAATAATAAAAATAATAATAATAATAATAATGATAATAAAAATAATAATAATAATAATAATAATAATAATAATAATTTTGAAAATAATTATTAATAATAATAATTTTATTAAAACAATCTTCTTTACAGCATACTATTTACAATTTTACCCAACTTTAAAATTATGTAGACTAACTGTTATATTATATATAAAAATAAATTATAATTACACTATTACATTTTAAAAATGAATAAAAAAAAATTAATAATTAAAAATTTACGTATAAGATAATCGACTTTCTGCAATACTAAGTTCAATGTTCGTGTTCGGACTTCGATGTGATGCTCTCGAGCCTCTGATACATGAAATAGCCGACCCAAGTAGAGCAAATGAGAGGGAGCATCGCGGCTAGACGGTAGTGCCGTATTCAGTTTTTCGTTTCCGTTTGTACGCTATCGTGTTTCTTTACTGAGTCCTCCTGTTGTTGCAACACCAAAGGTGTAAAGGAGGCATGCTCGACTTCTCTAATCCTGTCTCCGTATTCTCTCTTCTTTGCTTGTTCCTGTCTTCGGAATAAAGCAGCAATGCTTGTGTTGCGATAGCTTGGCGCGCTCGGATGAAATACCCTCACGTCAAAAAATACGCTTTGCTGTCGACACCTTTGCTTTGATATCCGCCCTTCTTACCGATTTGCTGTTCGGGGAAGGATGTTCTCACCAGATAGAGGTTGTAGTTGCGGTTCTTTTTCTGTCTCAATGCAAACTTCATTCAGCCATTCAGCAGTCAAATCTCGAATTTCATTGTGACGAACAATGGTCATTCCTCCATGGGGACAGATCATGGCATGATCAGTCGAAAAACTCGCACCACATACGCAACATTGGGCAAGGTTTTTCAACTGCCATCCATATCTGAGGCTAAGGGCATCACGAAACTCGCCCTTGTTTAAGTTGAAACGCTGATCCTTCAATGGAAGTGTAGTTAACCAAGACGATGAACTTTTTTCGTTGAGTAAATCCATTACTCGTTGCTTCGTTGCTGGCAGGCTTTCTCTGACTTGTGTAGCCACACTCTCATGGTATTGATTCTTCTGTCGACGCAGATTTGCTTTTATGTCTTGTAGCTGTGGCTTTCTGTATGATTTTGTCTGGTCAATAATCATCTCTTTCAGAGGTTCAGCAATTTTCTTAGACGCATCAAATTGAATGTTTGCAGATTCAGTTGGATCACAATGTTTAGTCCCCCATAGCGTGTCGGTAAGGAGAGTAATTTCCTTTCTTCGAGAGAACATTATCCTCTGCCAGTATGGGCTGGGATGAGCTTCTCATTTATGGCATCTTCTATTGGCTGGAATAATTTGCCAACGTCTTCAACTGTTCGCATAATATATTGCCATTTTCTCACGATAACATGAGAAAAGGCCGCATACGCTGCGTGTGGGTACATTTCGGCTATTTTAGCAAGAGCTAAAATTTCTTCTGCCCATTCTTCTACTTTCTACGTTACATGTTCCTCCACAAAGGTAATTGTGCCGAGAGCTGTGCCGAGTATCTGTTTACCTTCAATTGTTATTTCGATACCAGACCCTTCAAACATTTCTGTGGACTTTTCACTAAGTTCCGGTTTAACTACCAGTGTGGTTTTACTGGCATTCGGAAAGTATCCAAATCCTGGACCAACTTTTTAGTGCTCGCAGTCTTCCTGCTGCAGTAGAGTCGTCTGCAAACCACACCTGCTTTGCGTCTGGTTCATCTCGTCTTAATCTTGTGATCAACGGAGTAATAGCTAGAGCATACATGGCCATCGCTAATGGGTCACCTTGTGTGATGCCTTCCATAGATGAGATTTCTCCACCACCAGTAACGAACAGTCTAATTGGTTTGGTATAGGTGTTGTTGAGCACAGTGGACATAGCAGGACATATCACTTTGATGTTATGGAAAGCAGCCTCACGGTTTATGGTATTAAAAGCATTTGTGGCATCTACCAATAGTATAGCTTCGGTTTCTTCCAGAGCTTCAATTTCCTTCATTGCACGAATAGCAGCTTCACACCCTGCTTCGTACCCAGCACATGTCTGAAGGCACCCCGCAGCTGATTTGACATCTTCACCGATTACTTTAAGGATAGATTTTGCTATTATCCGTCTAGGAACTTCTCCACTGGATCTTTATCCAGTGGGATTAAGCGACATGCAACGAATGCTGAAATTCCATCGGGATGAACGGGTGTTGTACACTCCAGCCATAGCATTACACAGATCCACAGAAGCGCTTTTAAACGATGAACAGAACCGTCGCCACGCACAGGCATCTGCCCCTGATGGACCAGCAGCACCCTATGTCCTATTCGCTGCTTGCTTGATGCTATCTCCAGTTATACTTTCGAAAATGATAGGATCATGGTAATAATAATAATAATAATAATAATAATAATAATAATAATAATAATAATAATAATAATAATAATAATAATAATAATAATAATGCATAATATTTCACCATAAGCAGAAAGTACAAACCACAGAGTAGATAAATGCTTCGTATACTTTTCTAGATTCAACCCCGTAGTAATATTGCAGTCATTGTGGTTACACAGTTAAGTTACATTATTTTCAGTTTCACGTAAGAGGGTGCCTTGCTCATAATTTCTTAGAAAATCAGGTTTTCCATGCGTCGGGTTAATTATTCATCGCAACTCATAACAAATGTTTTATTTATTATACCCTCAGTCCAATCAAACATTTACATTAGTCACATACCCATCCAATACTTTGCAATGTAGGATTGTACATATTCGAGTCAATCGCAAGATTGTTTGTTCGGTGTATACCTATTCGATTAATAAAATTGAAAATCTGAAAACCAAATTTATTGTAAGGTTAAGGTAGCAATAGGGGAGAAAATGTCGAAAATCTCCTTTTTCGCCCCCCAATTCTTAAACCAGTGCAACATTAATATTACTGTCAGTGACAAAAATTTCGAATCGAGAAATGTTTTTCTTCCAAGCGAAAAACGGGTTTTTTACTTCAAGAGGCGGGACTAATTACTCAACACGGAAACCTTCCAGACGGTTTTTCTCCGCTCAATTTTTCGCCAAAATTTGTTGTGTCTTTCAACAGTAAGCACTTCGCAGCGTTTCAATATTTTTCGCTGAAACTTTTGGCAGTTACTAAGTATAGCTACATACTCTTCTACAAAAACTTGTCGGCGATTTTTTATAAGTTGCATAATTTTGATTTTATCGCGTTTTGAATTAACAAGTTATGAAATATATTGTGACAACGTAAATCGTTAATAAAAACCGAACGAAACAGAATTTCAAAAATCGCCGACACTTGTTGTAGATAATTTATCAGTGATTACAATGATATAAATTTCAAAACTATAAATTAAATTCCAAAGAACTTTAAACTCTTGAAGCTAACAACCTTATTTTTTTCTGTCGGTAAATACAACGGATAACCATTATAGTTTCCATAATTTTAGATGTTATATCGTCTTCCATGGTTGTAATGATTTATTTAACGTCGTAGGCACAGGATGTGGCCGCCCAATCATCCGAGCCAAAGGCTCATGTTAAAGTGCACGATATAATTACTGTAATCTAATACATTGGTTATAAAAGGATATTATACAATATAAAACTATTGAAATATAAATATATAGTTATAAAACTACTATAGAAATACGAAAAAAAAGAGAAAAATTTATACAAAAATGGCATTGACATCCTATTAGTTCACAATATTTAAATTCGCAAATTTATGCTCAAATCGCACTCCTCTAAACCAATGAAATTGCAGCATATGGGCCTGATTACAGAAGGATAAATAATTATGTTAATTATAGTGCAAGAACAAAACTCACGTGTTCTTCCAAAATACAAAATTGCGGAGGCGAATACAAAATTGCGATAGACCAATCTCCCTAACATCTTCCCTCTCCAAAGTGGCAGAGGAATTAGTAGTTACCAACTACGTCAAACCAGCTGTGGTGAAAATTGTGAATCCAAACCAGTTTGGGACAATTCCAGGCTCCTCTTCCGTCATGGCCCTAATCAGTATGATTCATAAATGGCTAGAAGCAACAGATGGATCAGGTTCAACAATCAGTGTTTTTCTCTTCGATTACCGCAAAGCTTTCGATATGATAGACCATAAGATTCTTGTCAGCAAATTAAAGCAGTTGGATATTCCGAATAGTATAATAAATTGGATAATAAGTTTTCTCTCTTGCCGATCACAATCAGAGAGTCAAGCTGCGCCTGTTTGTTTCTCAGAGTGGGGTGCTGTCCCCTCGGGTGCTGCACAGTAAGGGACCAAATTGGGTCCATGGTTGTTTTTTATTATGATAAATGACCTATAATTATCAGGGAATCCTTTCAACACATGGAAATACGTAGACGATACCACTGTATCAGAAGTAATAAAAAAACCCGATAGAAGTACGGCACAAACTGCTGCAGATCAAGTTGAAGAGTTGTCGAAAAGAAATCTTTTTCAATTAAACAGTTCCCTGCAATATCCACCATACTCAGCTATTACAATTGACGGAAACTCAATCAACTCTGCATGTGCGGTGTGCCAAGTTACTTGGAGTAACGTTCAAATAACAAGTTAACTTGGAACGATCATATCGAAGAAGTAGTTAAGAAAGCGTCCCGTAAACTTTACTTCCTTGTACAGTTAAAACGAGCAAACATACCACCAAAAGACCTTATTTTACATTATTGTGCATGCATTCGCTCTGCTATTGACTATGCTTGCCCTGTATTTCACTACGCTCTACCCAAACACCTACAGACTGACCTGGAGAGGATTCAAAGAAGGGCATTTGCTTGTGTTTTCCCTAACATTCCATACCAAGATGCATTATCTCGCGCAGGCCTTGATACACTTCACGATCACCACAAAAATATAACAAGAGAACTTTTTAAAACAATTGTTGACAACGAAAAGAGTAAGCTACATGATCTACTGCTGAAAGTGAACACTAAGTGATAGTTAAGGGAGAAAGCTTATAAGCAAGTAAATAAAGTGCCTTGTAGTGCAAACATATTTTTCCCATAGAAATTGATCGAAATTAAATATATTCATCAGTGATGGAATACTTTTAACGAATTATTTGCATTTGGAAGGATTGGCAGTAAAACAGAAGTAACAAGAAGCCACAGGTGGAGTCAGTAGGTTATGAGGGCGTGAATTTAAGTCAGGTGCAAGCCTTAAACATCAGGCTCGAAGAAATGTTACCTTACAGCTTGAACTTTTGGCTGTGTAAATTTGTTAGTGAAGCTGCAAAACAGATAGGCGAACGGTATCCGCCGAAGACTTTGTATTTGCTGATGTGTGGGATAAACCGACATTTGTTAGACGTGAAAGGGGAAGATTCATTCAACATTCTTGAAAAAGGTGACCGAAGGTGAGTAAGGGATACTTCCTGGAGGCATCTAACTTGCTAGGAAATAGGTATATATCACTTTTGTGAATATGCTCTTACATTTGTTGCTAGGTTCTGGCTCTTTCGGAAGAGTTTAGATGGCGAAATGTAGGACGCGACTTGCCCAAATTTGCACGAAGGAACTCAGAGGGATCACAGAAGCAGACGAGAATGAACTCTGGGAGAAGAAACTCCTGGGATCTAGTTCAGCTGAGTCATTATTACATACAATACATTTTTATAATGGGAAACTGTTTGGTCTTCGGGCTTGCGAACACAGGTAGCTAAGACTTTCTAATGTAACTCTAGATAATAATTTTAGTGTTTTTGACCAGAGTCTGTCATGTATGGCTCTACAATTTATGAATAAAACTATTTCAAATAGATTCTCGGTCGTAGCTGTTATCAATTTCATCAACAGTAAGTTAATAATAAGATAGGTTGAGTTAGAGATCTTTATGAAAGTTAACGCATACTAATTGAGTTGAGTAGGAGACCTTTATCAAAGTTAATGCATACTAATTGAGTTGAGTAGGAGACCTTTATCAAAGTTAATGCATACTAATTGAGTTGAGTAGGAGACCTTTATCAAAGTTAATGCATACTAATTGAGTTGAGTAGGAGACCTTTATCAAAGTTAATGCATATTAATTGAGTTGAGTAGGAGATCTTTATCAAAGTTAATGCATACTAATTGAGTTGAGTAGGAGACTTTTATGAAAGTTAACGCATACTAATTGAGTTGAGTAGGAGATCTTTATCAAAGTTAATGCATACTAATTGAGTAGGAGATCTTTATCAAAGTTAATGCATAGTAATTGAGTAGGAGATCTTTATCAAAGTTAATGCATACTAATTGAGTTGAGTAGGAGATCTTTATCAAAGTTAATGCATACTAATTGAGTTGAGTAGGAGATCTTTATCAAAGTTAATGCATACTAATTGAGTTGAGTAGGAGACCTTTATCAAAGTTAATGCATACTAATTGAGTTGAGTAGGAGACCTTTATCAAAGTTAATGCATACTAATTGAGTTGAGTAGGAGACCTTTATCAAAGTTAATGCATACTAATTGAGTTGAGTAGGAGATCTTTATCAAAGTTAATGCATACTAATTGAGTTGAGTAGGAGACCTTTATCAAAGTTAATGCATACTAATTGAGTTGAGTAAGAGACCTTTATTAAAGTTAATGCATACTAATTGAGTTGAGTAGGAGATCTTTATCAAAGTTAATGCATACTAACTGAGTAGGAGACCTTTATCAAAGTTAATGCATACTAATTGAGTAGGAGACCTTTATCAAAGTTAATGCATACTAATTGAGTTGAGTAGGAGACCTTTATCAAAGTTAATGCATACTAATTGAGTTGAGTAGGAGACCTTTATCAAAGTTAATGCATACTAATTGAGTTGAGTAGGAGACCTTTATCAAAGTTAATGCATACTAATTGAGTAGGAGACCTTTATCAAAGTTAATGCATACTAATTGAGTTAAGTAGGAGATCTTTATCAAAGTTAATGCATACTAATTGAGTTGAGTAGGAGACCTTTATCAAAGTTAATGCATACTAATTGAGTAGGAGACCTTTATCAAAGTTAATGCATACTAATTGAGTTGAGTAGGAGACCTTTATCAAAGTTAATGCATACTAATTGAGTTGAGTAGGAGACCTTTATCAAAGTTAATGCATACTAATTGAGTTGAGTAGGAGATCTTTATCAAAGTTAATGCATACTAATTGAGTTGAGTAGGAGACCTTTATCAAAGTTAATGCATACTAATTGAGTTGAGTAGGAGACCTTTATCAAAGTTAATGCATACTAATTGAGTTGAGTAGGAGACCTTTATCAAAGTTAATGCATACTAATTGAGTAGGAGACCTTTATCAAAGTTAATGCATACTAATTGAGTTAAGTAGGAGATCTTTATCAAAGTTAATGCATACTAATTGAGTTGAGTAGGAGACCTTTATCAAAGTTAATGCATACTAATTGAGTAGGAGACCTTTATCAAAGTTAATGCATACTAATTGAGTTGAGTAGGAGATCTTTATCAAAGTTAATGCATACTAATTGAGTTGAGTAGGAGATCTTTATCAAAGTTAATGCATACTAATTGAGTTGAGTAGGAGACCTTTATCAAAGTTAATGCATACTAATTGAGTAGGAGATCTTTATCAAAGTTAATGCATACTAATTGAGTTGAGTAGGAGACCTTTATCAAAGTTAATGCATACTAATTAAGCGTGCTAGGTGGTCTTTATTGCATTTACAATGGTATGCACGTGATCTAAATACTGAGACCTGATTGGTTTGTGGCCTAATGAATAATTAATGAATTTTACAATTTAAGATATAATATGAGACGATGTAGAACTTTCTCTTTACCAGTCACGAGAACAAAACGATTTTTAAACTCGTTTATTATTAAGAGCTCAGAATTATACCAGAAGGACTAGTATAGTTATAAAAATTTAGTGTTTTTGAAATTGTGTACGTATCTGTAAGTTTTAAACCCTTTTTTAGAGAATGTAATTAGTTACGCAATTCAGCTAATATGCTGCAATGTAACGTGGTTGTAATAAAACTATCTATCTAAACTATCTATCTAGTTGTAAATAAGTGTCAGTACTGGCATGTACGCAAATGCGTATCTGTTTTTACGTCTGGCTGTTTCTCTTCGAGTGACATGACAATATCTCGTGTATTTAGATTAGATAAAAGTAGTACAGATTTCCCAGCAGTAGATTCCATAGTTCAATTGGTAGAGCACGTCAGTGCAGTACGAGTTCGATTTCCATCCCTTATTATGTCCCAGCTTACTCTGACGCGTTTTTCGTCTCGTACCAGGAATTTTTCGCAAGGTCCCTGCCAACAAACATCCCTGCCAACAAACATCCCTGCGCTAATGACATTGTTCTTCGAAGTCGTTAAGACCAACTATCCTTAACAACTGTATAGTCTTAGCACAAAGTACAGGCATATACAAACACCTCTAAACTAATAAATAATTGTTATGAGAGTTGATACGCTTTAATCGACACAGTGCGGGTTCAAGAGCGTCTGTTTAAACTGTACTAGTATAGGTTATTTTGAGGTCACGAGGGGATATGTGATTTATTCACCGAGCCAACGAGGGCGTAGCGCGATAATAAACACATATCCCCGAGGGGCCTCAAAATAACGTACTTAATTTTCATATGGGCGAGGTTGACAGGAGTCACAATAGAATATAAATATTGAGGGGAATATTAGAGGGGAATATTACAGGGGAATATTAATCTATTGTTTTGCCATTGTTATCAGGGGCTATTGAATATATTCCCCGAAAAGAACAAAGGAAACGGAGCCATTTGAAAATTAATAGGAATTAAGCTATTAAAGTATGTGAAACAAATAATTTCAATTCACCTTGTATTGCGGGTATCGATGAACTCATTGCGGTTGGTGTGCTTCGTGTTGGTCCATTTCGTGATACTAACACAGAGTGACTTGCGATGTAAGGTAAACTGAGTGCCAATTTGGAAGCTTGAGATGATTCAACTGAGAATACAGATATGGTTGTTATTATTCTTGATCGCGATTTAACATGTCCTGATAAATCTAAAAATAGATTCCACGTAATAAGGTACACTTAGTAGAGTTACTATATGCTACAATGGATTGGAGAACCAGTAGGACTTTAGCCTACCATCTTTTTAATACAAAAACATTTTCGAAAAAAACAAATATCACAGGAGAACCCCCCAGACATCACTATTTTTAGTTTGCTTCGCACACCCGCCACACCACATCTAAATAGCTGCGCTGTTCTTGACTACAATTGAAGAATTGTGTCAATCCATAATGAGAAAAGCTGGCAAATTTGTTTTAGGCTACTTTACACAATAAATCTGCAGTCTGATTTATAAAAGTTTCTTATTTAGATGCTTGTTCACTACACTGAAACACATTTACAGAAAAAAAATCAGTGTATTGCGGCCAGATGTACGTACGTCATTAATGATTTTCAACGAAAAAAGATATGACGTATCATGACAACAATAGACGACCGTACAATGGTTTAGAGTAAGATACTGTGTCATTAGTTCAAGGATATCCTTACAGTCACAATATTAATGGTATCACAGTCATAAAGCTAAACATATGTACGCATTGCGTACCTATTTTTAATATTTTATCCTAAACACGCGTCTTTAACCCTCTTGGTGACATTCGTTCGTTGTGTTCAACTTCTACCAAACGTATATATTTGGAGCTGCCAGATTGTAATTTTTTCATGTCAAGCGGCCGTTAAAGTGCATGGTTCTCTTATACAGCATGATAATTGTGCAAAGTTTCATTTTGAAATTCTCAAAAACAAAGTTGTATTTTACGTGCGAAGATTGTACTTTGGAGCCCCGTCATCAAATTGGCGTGTTTGAGAAGAATGACTTAAGGAGAACATTGACGTCATACACTCTACAAAAACAAAAGATCATTGTTGTTGTCAACAAAAGGGACATTGTTGTTATTGACTCTATGACGTCATAAGCTTTCTCGATTCATTCCTCTGAAGCTCCGTCACTTAATGACGGCGCTCCAAAATACAAACTTCACACGTAAAATATCACCTTTTCTTCAACGAATTTTAAAATGAAACTTTGCAAGATTAGCAACTACAATGAATAAATATTATTAAGTAACCATACATGCAGTGAATTTACCTGGTTTTAGCACTGATGGAAAATATGATGCAGGTGTTGAGCTATCGATGCTGGTCTCTGGAAGCACTGGTCTTGATGCACTTTGTGTGTTTATAAATACTGTTTTTCTAGAACTTAAAATGTGAGGCAGATCTGGTGTTGAGCGTAAAACTAGAGATGATTCAACTGAGTATGAAGGTACCAATGTAGACGTTATTGGTGACAGCTTAACTTGGGGTAATACATCTATAATAGAAAAATATTATACACTTATTTATTTAATTTATTTATTTATTTAACAGACCAAAAACTAGGCATTTTTTTGTGCAACTTGTAGATGCGACTTGTAGATGCAATGGGTGAAGCTATTGCGTTACAGTTGTACGACAGAAAATATTGCACTAGAGTTGCAACAATCAGTTGCACTAATTCTTATTCCAGAATAGTCCAAATGTATCTTAGGGTGCCCCAAGAGTCTAAAGCCGTGTTTACACGGCCAAAATTTAAGCACGCTTAAGTTAAGCGTGCTTAAAATGCACCACCTTGGTGCGTTTACACGGTCATTAAATAATCCCTTACTAAAACATGTACACCATTATTCAACATGGCGGACGAGCTATATTTTTGGTTTTGGAAGCTTCGTATGGGCAGCGTGCGTCAAAGAACGGAAGACATCGGACACGAGAAAGAGTAATAGCTAAAATAAAGAAAGAAACAAAGGAACAAAGAATAGCGAGATGAAAGCTTCTACAGCATGGCAAAAAAAATGCATTTTATCGTATTAATAATACCGTATTAATAGCAAGCATTTTTCAATCCCGTTGCGCTTACACGGCCAAGTTAAGCGCGATTAACTGATCGTGCTCAGTTTAATCCACCTCCTTGAGGTGGTGCAAACTAATCGCGATTAATTTACGCCGGTCCGTTTACACCGACATTTTAAGCCCGCTTAAAGTCAGATGTGGCTCAGATCCCGCTTAAATTTGACCGTGTAAACAGGGCTTAAGACACAGTTCTAAACAAGCATCAGTCACCTGTAATTTTCTTCATTACTTGTACGAGTTCAAATTAATTAAACATCTACTGTAGGTCAGCCAACATTGGTATGGGCTCTAACTGCTTGATTCAAAATAATTGTGAGGATAATTTTTCTACTTGTTTCTCTGATTTGAGTCTAAAGTGATTCTCTGATGAAAATATTGTTAGCAATGTTTTTGCATAATCTGCTTTTTGAAAAGATGATATTTGTAGTTAGCAAGTTTCATTTCAAAATTCGTTGAAGAAAAGGTGATATTTTACGTGTGAAGTTTGTATTTTGGAGCGCCGCCATTACAGTGGCCGGGCTTGAGAAAAATGAATCGAGGAAGCTTATGACCAGACCTGGAAAAAAAGTGGGATCTCGGGATCCTAGATCCTGAGGAACATTTGTTAAGAGTCTAAGACTGAGGAAGATTTTGGGTTTTTCATATACTTTAAGAATTAATTTTGATAATTTAAGGTTGTGAAGCCTTCTTCAGTCTTTGTTTCCTGTTAATAGAATCTGAAGATTATTTTGTTTCCTCACTGTTGGAGGGATTTCAACCAACATAATTGTGTTCCGGATTTTGAGGATGTTCTTAAAAGTAACTAAATTCATACTGGATAACTCTATCAGTACTATCTAAACTGATATCCCTAGAGGCTCAGTAAGGGCCATCCCTCAGTGTTACTATATACAGGAGGAAACAAGAGTACCCGGAGGAAACCTGTGTTGTTCAAACTGGAAGCACTCTTGTCATATGCACGTTATACACGTTAACAAACTTCAATTAGTTTCCGCACTAAAGAAGTTAGGTACGGGGGTGAGTGGGTATACAAGGCTGCTATTTGCGCACTTTTGAGGAACATCCGTTATGGCAAATTCAGGATCCGATGTACAATGAACACTTTTTCCAGGTCTACTTATGACGTCATAGACTTAACAACAACGATGACCGTTTTACAACCAAATCAAATCAAATCTTTATTTCACACTATTTTGTTATAGCATATACAGTGAAAGAAAGTTGTCAAAATTCAATAAAGAGTATCTACTTAAAAATTACATGTTTGATAATTGGATAATGCGTGTGCGGTGGTTAAAGGAGCAGAAGCTTTCGTGTTAACCACCGCCACAGGAAAATTACGCTTAAGACAATATAATAGATAATTAATAGATCTTGTATAAAGTTAATTACAATTTTTAAGTTAATAGAGAAGTAATGCCTTATGTTATTTCAGTTTATAGTATGACAGGTTTGACTACTCAACAGAATATTATTATTGAGATTTAAAAAGATGTAATTTATATTGCTTCTTAAATTGTAGGGGCTCACAGTCTTAAGTTCAATAGGAACTGTTTCCCAAATTTTTGAACAAGAAAATTTGAATGTACTTATGCCATAATTTTTTTTTATTTTAAGCCATAATTTTTTTTTATTTTAGGCCGGTAAACGTTTTTTTGCTTTGCATACCTGGTATTGTAAGCATGTATCTCAGATACAGATATAAGATATTGAGAAAAAATATTTGGTATATTTGATTTATTTATAATTTTATGACCAAACACTGCAGTCTTTAGTTTATAAATGTTGTCAAAAGTCAATACCTCTAACAAATTATAGTAGGGCATTGCATTTTCTCTGCTGCACTGTTATTTTCAAGGAGTTAAAATAACCCCGGAGAGGGAGTAATTTTGACTACTTAGGATGGAGTAACTTCGTTGGAGTTGTTTTAACTCCACATTCGGAGTTAAAGTAACCCCAGAGGGAGTACGTTTAACTCTCTAGAACGGATAAATTTTTTGGAGTTATTTTAACTCCACTTTCAGAGTTAAAGTAACCCCAGAAAGGAGTAATTTTAACTACCAGAACGGATTAAATTCATTGGAGTTACTTTGACTCTTTTTTCGGAGTTAAAGTAATCCAAGAATGGAGTAATTTTAACTCTCTAGAACGGATAAATTTTTTGCAGTTATTTTAACTCCACCTTCAGAGTTAAAGTAATCCTGGAAAGGAGTAATTTTAACTACCAGAACGGATTAAATTCATTGGAGTTACTTTGACTCTTTTTTTGGAATTAAATAAAAAAATCCAAGAATGGAGTAATTTTAACCAGTCGGGATAGAGTTATTTCATTGGAGTTCTTTTTTATAATTCCATGTTCAGGGTTAAAATAACCCAAGAAAAAAGAGCATTAACTATGTGTTAACAAACCCAGGATGTTAACTAACCCAAGATGGAGAAACTTCATTGCATGAGTATTTAACTCTATATTTGCTGTTAAATATTGTGGCATTAGCCAAATAAAATAATGAAAGGGATCCATCAAGGCTGATCAAACCGGAATGGTTGTGGAGAACTATATGAAATTAATTAATTAAAATAAAAGACTGCAATTGGATAAACATGACTGAGGGAGTATGGGTTTAACAACATCAACATGTACTTAAGAACATCTTTATATTTTATTTATTTACATCAAGGAATTGAATTTTAAACTTTAAAAGTGCAGTGTTCTGACCACTGAGCCACGGAGGCCATTGCTGAGAGCCTAGTCACAAGTTCTGTATATATAGTGGTGGTAATGCCGGGATAAGATTTTGGGTATATTACTAGTAATATTTGGCATTTCACTTGATTAAACTAGATGTTCTAAGGATTTATGGTGAAGGAAAATTTTGACTGTTGAAACATATGCATCTCCTTCACCATAAGTCTTTGGAACATGTAGTTTAATCTAGTGAAATGCCAAATATTACTTGTTATATATTTGTATATTATAGGATATTAGGATAAATACCGAGAACAAGGGATATACATCCGAGGGCTGTATATTGCATACATCCCGATGTTCAAGGTATTTAATATAACCCACATTCTGATTTATTTACTGACTGAGGAGGTTTTCCAACAAAGTTTTGTCTGTTTTTTTCAACCTTGGACAAATAATTTCCTAGTTTATATTTATCTAATTAGTATTCTATATGTTGTATGCTATATACATCCCACGGTACATCAAAGAAAACCGACTCAATCAGTAAATAAATATATATATATATATATATATATATATATATATATATATATATATATATATATGTACATATATATTAAGTTGTTTACTTTCTTCTAGTTTTCTCCTTTTGTTTGCCAAGAACTTTCTCAAGGATTATTATCGACAAACAGGAGAAATGAGTTCACCAGAGACATTTGCTCTGCTATCAGGGTGTATACAATGTTTCCAAGTCGTGCAGAGAGAGAGCATGTTTCTTTAATGGTGATAAAGAGATACCCCTTTTTAACTGACAGCTTGGGATCTGGAGTTGTAAGTGCAATATAATTTTTCAAATACAGTATATATAGTACATGCTCCAGTCAGGGTGAGGCTAGCTGTAGGGTGAATTAAGTTATACTGTTGATTAGTGGATGGTTGTCCAATATTGGTCTAAAATTAAATGATCCTCCCCTGGAGGGCCTCAACAACAACAAACAATGCAAAATATGTCCGTGTTTAATTTGGACTTTTTTTTTTGTTATGTTTGTTAGGGTTCCTGGCAAGAGGCGATTAGGAATCGATTCAAAAACCTCAGAAAGTTAAAGCGTCCATCTATATGTAGCACTGAAGGAAAACTGACGCCATTGAAGCTGGTAAAGAAACCATGTGTCCAAGGTGATGTCCATGTAATGCCAGATGGTGAAACCACTGAGACCTGCATGGAGCATATTGGCAGCATGAAAAGGCAAATGCTGAAGCTAAACAACAGGAACCTTCTTATGATCAAACAATTAATGGAGCTTACTTATGCCTATCGAAGACAGAATATACTTGCTGTACCAGTTTCAGTTAAAGATATCATGGCAACATACCCTGCCCTTCAAAATGTTTCAGAGGTTAGTTTGAATATTTTTGTTTACTCATAGAAACACATCATGGCGTTAATGATTGTTCTTGTTTGCTGCTAAAGCTAATTTACAACTCAAATGGGAATCGAACCTCATGCAAAGTGCAACCTACTGATCTCCGGTTAGATGCTCTACCCATTGAGCTACTAGGATTTAGATGACAGTGCGAAGATTACAATTAATTGTTTGTACATGCAACATACATACTCCAAAGGGGACATGTCATTATTTATGAGGTGTACCAATTTGGAAAATCTTAAAAACAAATTCAGCTGAAATTTTCATTTTCAATCATGCGGTAAATATTTTATCTGTTGTATAATATATGCAATTCAGGGTGAAACAGGTTGTGAGATGTTACACTGCATTGAAAGATGTTACGCTGTATATTGTAAGGCATTACCCTACATGTACTCAGGCCTGCAAATAATTTTTTGACATAGAAGGACAAATGTCAGGCCAGACCAGAAAGTGGTCGGACATGTAGAAATTCTGGCCGGACGGACTAAGGGTTTCCCTACTTTTTATAAATGCATCCACTTATCATGATGGCATACACAAGGAATCAGAATAGATTTTTTATCTCGAAAATTAATGTCAGTAAACTAGTACTACATAATGCATCATGGTCCATTTTAAAAACAATCTATAGGAATAAGGATTGACACAAAAATGAACTCTCTTATCGTAATTATTGATCAGCTCAAACAGACAGAATTTCCTTAATTCCTTTCTGTATACCTTTTACTAGCAAGTATTAAATGGACAAAACATCTTAAAGACAATAACTATTAACTCTGTAAGCTTGAATTGACCAGTCAAAATGACCGGCCATAATGAGGTTTGGGCGGACAATAACGCGCAATCATGCCGGACAATGTCCGATGACCGGCTGTTATTTGCAGGCCTGTGTACTGTTGAAACAGTCTTTCTATATGCTATACTGTAATGGTAATCATGCATATATCTTTACTGTTACCATTCATGTAGTTCAAGGCAGAGTTTGGGCGAATACTTGGAGATCAAAGTCTTATCACCAGTATGACCCAGAAATTTAAAAGTAAATGGCAAGCCAAGATATTGGAACTGGCGAAGACCAAATGTGCTGTAAGGCAAATGTTGGCCAAAACCGAAGAGGAAATGGTAGAATTTCCAGAGAAGAAGGAAGGTTAGTATTTGGTTTCATATAATTAATTTATTTGTAGAATAATGAATGTGGGACAGTGAACTTGAGTGGAAAATAATATGAAGTGCTACTGCAAGTGATGAAGCAATACTAGGATTCAAACCTGTGTCCTTCAGTTACTAGTCCCAACACCCTCCAAACTGAGCTACAGGGTCAAGTTAGGAATATGTCATGGGATGATAGTAATTATATATTTGAAATTTCGAAACTGAATTCTATTTACATCAATATTGCAAGAACTAACGCTTTATTTTGTGTTGATAGATTGTTATTTTTGACCCTATAGCTCAGTTAGAGTGTCGGACTAGTAACCAAAGGTTGCTGGTTCGAATCCATGCTGTGGTCTAGTGGAGTTTTTCTCTACTTGCCCAGTATGGTTTTGTCACTCGGCGTAGCACCTCATATTGTTAATTTATTTGTATTTGACCATTATGGTTGGTCAATGTACAGGTATAATATAGGTGTGAATACTATTTCAACACATTAGTTGAAATGTAAAAGATTTAAAATTGATTTTGGCATTTGATTATCTGTTTAGCAATTGAAGAAGCTGCTGCTGCAACTGTCCTACAAGTGATGTTGAAGGATCGTGGGAGTAGCTGTACAGAAGCAATAAAGATCTGCTCTGTATGTAACAAGAATGACTGAACTGTTGCCATAGGTTAAATTTAAATCATCCTCATGTGTTTATTTCCTTTTTAGAATGATGAGCCCATAGACGATATAATTGAAAAGTCTGTTTCACCACGACTAGTCTGTGCTGGAGGGCTTGCGAATCTGGAGCCTATGTATATTGTTGCAGAAGGAATTGTTGTCTGCAAATTATGTAACATGAACATGGTGACTGCAATGGCCTTACTTGTAGGGTGTTATTATGTATTCAACATGGAATACCCACCCACTTGCAAAAATTTTTTTATTTTTCTCGAAATAATAATGTTGGACAATTCCAGCAAAGCAAAAAAAAGGGTAGCGCTAAATAAATTACTGAACGAATTACAGTAACATTATGTATATTTATTTTGTATAGGTATGCATGTAGTATTAATATTTTTCGCATGCATGTATGTATTTTTATGTATATATATATATATATATATATATATATATATATATATATATATATATATATATATATATTGTATGTAGTATTGTTCTCAGTGATTGATATCATGTACATTATTTATCTTGGTATGTTGATGAATGAATATATTGTTTTGAGTTATTTGGAAAAAACTTGTCTCTTTTCGATGTATTGCTGGCAGACGCTAGGGCTTATGCGGGTTTATGTCACACTTTTGTTCTTACCACCAAACCTAGCTTTGGTGTTTAAGTGGTGAGAACAAAATAATAAGCCCAATTGAACAATTGTAATGTTAAAGTTAAGTCTACTAATAATTAAATTGCCAATTACTTATCTAAAGTTTTTCCAGAAATTTAATAATTCCTATATCGAGGGAAAAAATCCCAAAAAATTGGGTTAAAAAGAATCCCAAAAATTGGGTTAAAAATAACCCCAAAAATTGGGTTAAAAAGAATCCCAAAAATTGGGTTAAAAATAATCCCAAAAATTCGAGTAAAAATACTCCATATTTGGAGTAAAATTAACCCCAAAAAGGGAGTAATAATAACCCCAAATTATTGGAGTAAAAATAACCCCAAAAAAGCGGATGGTCCTGAACCTTTTTTTCTAACCCAAAAATTGGAGTTACAATAACTCCCTGGAAATAACAGTGTGTGTGCAAAGAAGATGCTACGCACACATTTGTTTTGCTTGTTTTACCCCAACTCAATATACCATTTGATAATGTAAATAAGGATATATTAATGCATAGTAGAGTTGTTTTAGCATTATTTTGAAATTTCAGGTAATACCTAAATTATTTAATTATTCCAAGGTTTTTTGAAATTTTGTTGTTTATATGATGAATTTGTGGTTCACAATTAAGATTTTTGTCAATATAGATACCAAGATATTTAATGTAATTTATCTGTTCAATGTGCAGTATCATAATTTGGAATTTCTTATGCGAGGACGAAATAAGCATGTAGTGTGTGTTTTTTTAAGTTAACAGACAATTTTTTGGCAGCACAATAATCCAACAAATGCCCAAATCCCTCATTCATAACTTTCTCAGGCTCTCTTGGATTGTTGCAAAAGTAAAAAATATTGGTGTCATCAGTCAAAATTCTGAAAGAGGCCTTGCTAGAACAATTCGGAAGATCATTAATATATAAAAGAAATAGCAACGGGCCAAGTGTGGAACATCCACATCTAATGTTAAACATTTCAGACTTTACATCTTCAATCTGAACATATCGCATTCTATCATGAAGATAATTGCAAAACCAATTAAATGGGAGTCCACGTATTCCATATTTATACAATTTACTAAGTAGAATATCATGATTAACAGTATCAAAAGCTTTTGATAAATCAAGAAATATACTCATTTTAAGTTGGTCAGTTAGCTCAAGAATTGCTAGTTCAGTTGAGTGATTTTTTCGAAATCCAAATTGACTCCCGGTGAGGGTGCTGATCTCTTATTTATATATAGTGTGTATAAAAAAAAACTGAACCCTTAGAAAAGAACCTATATTGTAGTAGTTTGAAAGCCCTAAAAGCGCTGCGTTATAAATTAATCAGCACATAAGTTAAACAGGAAGAGAAAAAGCTTTTAAATACTTTCACCATGCATACACTTGAAGTTATCTTAATTTCCCAGGTGTATATAAGACCGTGTGTTTTACGCATCTGTGGGCTCAGCGACGTGCTTAGGGCTTTCAAACTACTACAATAGGTTGTTTTCTAAGGGTTCAGGTTTCTTTATACACACTGTATTCGTTTGGTACGGTGTCACGCGGTAAGAATAGTTGGACACTGGTGACTAACGACGAAGAAAACTATAAACTCTCAAACAAATAGTATTTTGCTTTCGTTTATTTAAACGAAATGAAATGGAGCACGAAGAAAAGCAGGATACAAACAACCCGTTTAATATATCTTGAAGAGAAAACAGAGAACTTGAAGAAACCAAACGCCGTATGGCAAACTCGATCTGAATTGCAGCATTTGTGGTCACGGTAGGATTCTTGTTGTTTTCAAGTTTTCGCTTAACCTAAACAATATACAGCTTCACGTTTTCGTGCTTTCCCTTCGCTTGTCCAAGGCATAAATCACTGTGACTAAACTAACTTAAAACACTACCTTAAGTCGGTTTTCCACTAGGCGACTTTTTTCGCACGAAGCGACTTTTTCTTTTGTCTCATGAGCTCTGAGCTGGAACTAATCAGAAATCTATTGAATTCGAACAAAAGAAAGTCGCTTCGCGCGAAAAATATCGCCCGGTTTGTGCACGTTCGGATTCACGCTTGCTGAACACATTGTACTTTTGGTATAATGAAGCAATCAACCAATAACAGCCTTGCTGTATAAATATTAGTGAAGGACAACAAAATATTTGTGCACTTTCAGGCCAACCTCAACATAACTTGCAGCTCAACCTCAACATAACTTGCAGCTCAGTGTCAGCCGCTTTGATTTTCGCCGCGTTTCCAGACAATCTATTTCTAGGGACTATGGTTACAGTCATTTGCAACATTCTTTTTACCAAAACGTTTGGAAGTTCGTTCCGAATTTCGCAAGTTCATTACAGTGAAACTATTTCTTTTTAATACTTTAGCTAATAATAGCTAGCAGAAGATACATATTTAACTAAGAGACAGGCGAGAACTAACACAGCATGAGTCAATTACGTTTATGGTGACCTATTAAAATAATGTTTGAAACTTCGTTCTGAAGTTCGCAAGTTCATTGGGAAGTTCGTAAATTATTTGTTTTTTTAATTGGAACTACTGTACACATTTGCTTGGCTACTAGGAACCAAATAGCCAATCAAATACACAGTTCAAAACGAACCTGCATACTGTTTCAATGAAATGTTGTTTTTAGTGGTATACAGAGTTGCAACTTGTAAGTTGTACAAAGCACTAAAACATGAACCTTACAGTAGATATGTGAAATATCTTCTGAAAATGAAAAAGGTGCAGCTGAAGTTTACAGTGTTGCGTGATAAGAGATGTTTAGCTCTGAAAGTGTAAACGTCCTGCTGCGTAATGTGACCAAGAAGTAAACACAAGTGACAACTCTAGACATGCAACTAATATGAAAAGCAGGAATGTCCAAGTGTTCTTTAATCATGCAGCCCTTGGAAACGGATTTATAAGCATCAAATCACCACACGAGGATTAATAAAGGTAGTAATCACCTGGAATTTGTTCATTTTCCCTTGAAAATGACTAATTTTTACTAAATAATGACTAGTTACCAGGTCTCATCTTGCACACTGTTTACATTGTAACCAAGGTAATGGGAAATTCCCAGCTTCCCGCCACTTTTCAAAAGATTTCTGTACTGAGGGAATTGCTGAGAAAATATTCAATTTTGTCTGGAGGAAATATATATCCAATAAAGTTACAGAACTAAAAATATTTTCAAAGATGTATTTAAAGTACTTAAGTCAGACCAAAAAAATAGTGAATTTTTGAAGTTTTAGCTAAATGTTACTAAATGCTCAAAAACAATGGTTTTAAAAACTGTTAAGGTTGGGTATGTAAAAAAATAGAATTTTTTTGCTGTCAGTCTTGTTAGAAACTAATTACAGTTTCAGACTTTCATATCAAACTTTATAAATTTTACTCTGCCTTTTCTATAAACACCAGACAGTGCAAAGTGCTAAATCAACTGAAAAGGTGAAAATAATACACTTCTTATTTCGTTTTGAAAAATTCAGATTTCAACCATTACAGTATATTGATTTAACCAGTGTCTTGAATAGTGGAGAGTCTTGTTTGACTCATAGTGAGTTGTGTACTACATTATACAATCAAGTTATTAAACCGGCCTTAATCCACATAGATGTGTCAATTTGATAATTAGCCATGCAAAAACATGTTGTGTCATTCCTTTCATTTAATTTAATTTCATTTCTGGAACTACACAGGACAAACCAAGCCCTGAAGATGTTAGAAACCTATAGGGGGTCCAAAAGCACCCCCCCCCCCCAAAAAAAAAAAAAAAAAAAAAATTAAAATCCTTGAAATGCCATTTCCCAGATTTTAGGGGAGATTTTATAGAATTCTGAAGACTATAAATAAACATCATAAAATACACAATTAAAAGTGGATTGCTTCTCACACCCATCCCATTTAGAAGAATTACAAATTAAATTAGTTTTGAAGTAAAGTGGCCAAGTGGGGGTCCCACCCCCTCTGTTGGCTTTGTCCTATTAGAGAATTACTGACAAAGGATGTCTATAGTAAGTTATGCAATTAATTTGTTTTGTTAATTCTGACTAGGCAATTGTGTAGTCACTACATGTATTTCTATAATTTATTTAAATTAAATTGTATTGCAGTAGCAATCGAGGTACCAGGCTGAGGTGAGAATTTAATTCTTGTTATAAAAATTATTGCCCAGCAGTTATACAGAATATATTACAAATATACTATAAATTACTGGAACGATTGCTGTAACAAATTGTTGTTAATAAATGCTTCTGACATGAGAATGCATGCAGCTGCATGTTGGCATGAGCAAATTGCATGCAGCTGCATGACTTTGGATCCACTCAACTGTCATGTACTGTATTAATAATGCCTGTCAGGGTAATCACCCTTTAAAGCTCCTTCATCACCTCATGGTTCTTTTTAAAACCATGCAGATTTTAATAATTTACAGTGAAATAATGTATGCCATTTGAATTTACTTGTCAAGAGGAACTCTTGGCCACCAAGTGGCTCAATATGCTAAACATACTGCACAATTATATATATTAAAAAAATAATAGTTCATTATTTATAAAATGTGCACAAATTTTGACAATTGAAAACTTTCAATCAAGTTTAGCACTTTTACCAAAATTACAAGAATAATTCTCTCAAAATGCAGTAATAAAGTACAGTACAGGTAATACCCTTTCAGAGACCTAAGAATGGAATTGAAAATAACTTCCAGGAGAGCATGCCCCATGACTGTTTTTTTTACGAAATATTTGAAGTTTAATAAATGGCCAAAATCAAACAAAATGAAGTGTCCTTCCTTTACACTTTGACCGATCCATGCATCACAAACTCTTTGACTACACCACTGTAACTGATAATCACAAGTTTATATGAAACACGTTGACTCAGAAAACAGGCAAACTCCGTCACAAGTGCTGTCTATATATACATTAGTTCCCTAGGCAAATTCTTCACGGAGAATAATATTTGCGCTAGAAAATATGCCTCGACAGATTTTCTAATATTATATTGACTGTTTATGTGATCATTGAAACCATGGCTAAATTCACAAAGTTTTGAACATTCTAAACGGACTAAACCAACTTTCAACAAGTTGTTTGCTAAACTACAAAATATCAGTGCAGAAAAATAATTTATAACTTCATGCAGTTGTCAGTTTAATATAATAAATATACATTTAATAAACTAAAGGAATGCAAACAAAGGGCAAGAAATTAGAACTCCTTTTTCACTCTTTCAAACTCACTCACCCCAAGCATAGACAACCTGATGGAGCAACAGCCATACTTCTAAACCAAGCAAGATCTTATCCATCACTCCGTGACTGTTCAAAACATCAAGAGATATCGGCTGACTAGAGGTCCAAGTACTTCCTTGTTGCTTGCTCTTGAACACTTGAAGGTCTTTTCTCATTCAACAAAGTCTCATAAAACATTCAACAAATAACCAAATAACCTTAAAACAGGATACAATAATAA
The DNA here is from genome assembly GCA_964035015.1 of Corallium rubrum. Classification (NCBI taxonomy): domain Eukaryota; kingdom Metazoa; phylum Cnidaria; class Anthozoa; order Scleralcyonacea; family Coralliidae; genus Corallium; species Corallium rubrum. Next base: position 26,367,327 of record OZ035997.1, read on the forward strand.
CAATGTTGATTCAAGAAGGAAATGACTTGTGATTCGCATACGCGCAACTGTGTCAATAGGAATTCTTTATTATCTGGATGTCCATACTGTATATACCGCAACTGTGTCCTAACCTGAAACATACTATGCCTGAAACCATGCCCGCCCCTGGGTGGGTATAGCACTGATGGGTCAAAAATAGAACTAAAAGACTAAAGAGTAACAAGTATTTTTACCTGAAATTTCGAACAAATAGCCCAATAGTCTGGTACGCACATTCACTGTTAAAATCGCGTGCAGCAAGGGAAAAATTGACACAATTGTGTCATAAGCACCGCAGTGTGAAAATGCGATGACGAATCAGTTAATAGACTTCAGTTAGTCCTATACGTTTTGGACTTGGTCGGGTCCTATAAAGACTTCTCTCTGCGGGATGTACCCGTGAGTAGATATTGATTTCAAATAAAGCATTCAGTTTGTTAAGACATTGTTTCTAAAAATATTTTGTCTTAGAATAATGTTTTTCGTAGTTGCGCGTGTTTAATAGGTAGTTCATACTTCGGTTTCTTAGAGGCTGGACTTATACTTCAAGCACTGCTAACTGCTAGCCTTCTAAACAACGTCTGATTTAGGAGACCATAACCCGGCTTTAGTAAAGATTAATCTTGCTATTTTTGTTAATTCGTGGTTTTCGTATCCGTTGCGTGCAAGGCAAGGGCTTTACATAGCTGTCGCTTTAGTTATTTTAGTGTAGTTTCTCTGTTTCCTCAGTGTTGCCACTAGATGGAATAGATACTTGGGCAGAACTTTTCTGATTATGCAGTAGTATAGTACCACCAGTGCACGATCAGAAAAGTTTTTTCAGTAGTTCCCAAGTATCTACTTTAGTTTATACAATATCCTGGTTGCTATGCGTGTTTTCATTGGTTGTTGCCCATGATCTATTAGAGGACAGACACATCGATCACGTCAGATCACGTCAGCTGACTTACTTTTTTCTTTCTCAGTTCATGCTCCAAAATCCGGCAAGAAGTATTGTGTAACTTTATATTGTATACAACAAATAGATTCCATTTTTTTGTTGTCTGTTCAGTTATAGATGCACAGAAGACGTCACAACGTGGTAAGAACATCAGTGAGCCACTCGACTACGTCTCGTGGGCCACTTTTTTGTTCTTACCACGTTGTGAGGTCATCTGTGCATCTATAACTGAACAGACAACGGCAAAATGGAATCTATTTGTTAAATACTTGCTATTAGTATATGTAAACCTAACTAACTAGTGGACTATTACAAAAACTGCATTTTTATTGGCTGAGCTCAGCTGCAAAAGAGTCAAGTTTTAAATGCGAAACAATGGCAGAAAACCTGCATTTCAACTAAAGTTCCAGTTTGATAATTTTTTAAAATAATAGTTTGTTCGATCTTCCTCGTTGTCTAATCATTTAAATAGTACTGAGCTATGTTGCTCTGCCAATATTGACAAAAACCATGTGTCATTGACTCTCGACTGATGCTCGCACGTTGGCCTAAACACCGACTTTTATCAGCCGATAAAAATCGGCCGACTAAAATCGTAGTGTGTGCCAGGCAGTAACCCAAACAAAAATCTGAATTCATTTTGTCAGTGGCAATTATGCGATTAGTTACTTACTATTTATCAATTTTATCCAATCAGAAAACCCGTTCATATTAGGTAAGTTTACAAACAAATATATCGATACAGTATATCTTGCAAGACTGTAAGCTATTCTCACTTCCTTTTCGTTATTATAATTTTTCATTGCATGTACAAAGAAACTACACCGAAAGTTTCAAGCAGCAATGCGATGTGTGTGCCGACTGAAATTCAAAGAAATTCATTAAATCGAGCAGCACAGAGCCTGCGATCTTTTTGGAAATTGTTTAAAACAGGAAATGCGTGTCAGTTCGTGGGAACTGCAGGTAGAATTTTTGGAACTGATTTTTATAGTTTTTACTTTCACAATGAAGCGGCCAGAAGGCCCAGTGTTTTGCTTCAATTCAAAACAGACTTTCTCGTACATGTGGGAAACTGCAGTGAAGTGATGGGTCAAGTAAAGCAACACAAGGTAAATAATAGACTATAGGCGATAGTCTTTCCTTAGATAGAAGCGTGATACGTTTGAAGCTGAGGACTGAAGTTATAAATTCCTTCAAGTTTTTGGTCACCTTGAACCTCTTCCACTATGTCTTAAATCCTCAACTATTTACACGTTAAAAACGCATTGTTACTTTGTAAGGACTAGCCAGTTAGAAAAATTGAAAGTTTATATAAAAGTCATGGTCACGGACGACTGTCTGCCCTTGGGAAGAGGAAGTGTTCCGCTTCGTATTTAAGAAATTTGATGTGCAGTTAAACTGAACAGACCAGAGGGCTTCTAAAGAGAGTCTAAATCTAATTTCATAGATTCTTTTTTAAATTCTACATGTATTTTACATAAATATACTGTAGAAGGCAGTATTCTTTCATACGTAAACAAAGTCGCAGATCAGTAGAACACGACATGCAAATGCCTGCATGCATTTAATCACTTCATATAAGGCCACATAAAAAAACAAACTTGTTTAGCGTCCACCTATTTCAATTTTTCCAGGTCGGGAGGGAGGTTTGTTTTTTTTTGTATGTTTTTTCTTCTTTTTTCCCTACAGGGGCACCGCTCCCATCTATACTACAGGGTGTTTCAAAAGTGTACTACAGCCTTCCTTGGCCACACAGCATATCACAAATCCCATTGGTGGTATAACAAAGATGTATTTGTTTTCACTCACTCATGTTTTATTAAACAGAAAACAAGTTGAGGTTTATAATAACTTAATACGCAGGCGTGAAACATGTAAGGGTCTGGGTACAAGAATAAGTCCGAGGTCTGAACCCGTCCAGGCCATTTTTAATACTACAGGTAAAACATTGTTTTGAGAGTTTTTGCACTAAATTTATAGGGTTTTTTGAAAAATAAAAAACAACAAATTGGAGGTTGGGGGCTTTTCTCAGGTTGGGCAGGGATGCTGAACAAGTAATTTTTTTTATGTGGCCTAATTAAACTAAAACAAGACTCCTGCTTAGGCATTCACTCGGGCGCACGAAACAGCATGCACATATTAAGCATTTGTTAAAAAGTACAAAATAACCTACGGTGCAATCTAGTACAGTACTAGATTTGGTAGATTCATGCGATCATTAGACAACCATGTTAAGTTAGCTGCCAGTTCACCTTCCATCAGTGAAAAAGCTGGATTGAACGAGCTACAGTGCAGGGGTGAACTGGCAGCTAACTTCGTGATCATGGCGTTAATCTAGATGTGCAAACAGTTTGACACAGGACATGTTTATCAGTATTTTTTGCATTATTTGGTGCTACCCAGTAAGCAGTATATTTACTATATTACCTAGACGATCAACAACAAGCAAACTTACGTGTACCAAGGAACTATTAAAATGCACATATAAGCTGGTGAAGCAGTTGAATCACATTGAGTTTATTTGGCCAGCTAGCACTCGTAACTTTATTATCACAACAATACATAATCCAGGCAATAACAAAGCAAATTACAAATATTAAAATTACCTCAATGCATTTAAAGTTTTCTCATTTAGTGTAAACTTGAATCTCTTCAGCATGAAATGTCAACACAGCGTATAATATAATTTTCAACATTGTTTATGTGTCACTCATCTTGCAGATAGTTTCCAATAGTCAACAGGGTATCAGATTGTGAGCACGAATAATACTTTTCGATATTAAAATTCAATAAATCATATAAATCGTTTATAATCAGTTTGTCTTAATTGATCGAGATGGTGGAATATAACCCATATTAAATAGATTAGTGTGGAATACCACCACCAAAACCTGTAGTTGTAAGCATAGTGAGCATATTTAACATTAACACAGTTGTCAGCCACATGACTGATCAATAACAGTGTTCAGTAAGTCACTTGTGATCTTCTACAAGCTTCAAACCAGATCAACAACTCACTCGATCGAGTAATAGTGACCAGATTAATCTTTTCCATTTGTTCATTTGTAGTTACAGTAGTATGTCACATGGAAAGTAATTTTGACCTTCATTTTCTTCATCTAACATAAAGAGAAGATGGTGCATGAAATATGAGCCACAACACATGGTTTCGGGATGATGCAATAATTGCAATTTGTTGACACAAAAAAAACCAAAAAACAGAGCTGAAACCTAGACTCGACTACCACAGGTAGCCTGAGTAAAAACTAAATGTAAAATTCAACTGTTTAAATTTCCCATTGATAAATGCTGTGGGCTGTCTTAGTGTTTTTCTTTGTCGATTTAAGACACGTAAAATTGTCTGGCATAAAATAGACAGTCTGAGCAAATTTATAATAAATGGCTATTTTTGACCTGCAGGCTCAGGCAGGAATAGGTTAAAGTCACATGAATTTCCCAATTTATTTTGCTTAGACCAGGCAGATCAGTATCACAGTATGTAGTACATATAATGTAATATACTGTAGACTACTATTCTATGCAATTAAAGTTGTATGTACTGTAATGTATCAGTCATATCCAAGCATGTCAACAGTGCTTTCAATGAGTAAAATACGCCAGCGCGAAGGATCGCGCTCGCCAGAGCAGATTTCACAACTGGGCAGCGCGATTTGGTTTTTCTTGAAAAACAGCGCCGGTTTATGTGACTTCCTGTTACATTTCCTAGGTCACTTTTAACAGTCTATTATCATAAAAATGAACTTCAAACCAATGTTTTAAGTGTCATTTGTGGTTTTCATCTGCACAACTAGCATAAAGTTTGAGATTTTGTAGTGTTTATCCCGATATTGCCGCGCCGGAACATGCAGCGGATGTCCCCGTGAGCAAACGAACGCTATTTTGCATTTTCACCGATTTCGGCTATAGTCTTTTAATAATACGAATATCAATTAAACAATATGCAGCAAGACAATACAGTACGTCATTGCAGAGTGCAGTTAGCCTGCCACTAGAAACAAACTATTAATATCTAAACCCGTTAATTTAAATACTCCTAAATATCATGGTCAGATCGCGCGCACGGAAGTTTTTAGTTTTATTCTTAGGTATACTCCTGCGCAGAGTAAACAAGAGATATTCCATTATTTTCATATTATATACAGAGCATTTATTTACTCCATTTCTAGGCAGTGGAAGATAATCTGCGAGCACATTTTCTGACAAATTACTTATCTGCCAGCGCGATCAATCGCGCTGGCAGAACGAACTTGGGAGCGTGTGGGTGAGCGCGAGCGCGATCGACCCACCCCTGGCCAATCCTCAGGCATTTGACAATTTTTCCAAAGATGATGCTAATTCCCTATGGTGTGGATGAAAAGCAGATGAAAATGCCTTGTGGCAGGGTGAAAAATATGTGGCTAATTCTCTGCCCTGGGGAAAGACAATGTACTGTACTCTATTTTTGTCTGTTGCTGACTAATTCCCACTATAAAAATCAGCATTTTAATTTTCATTATGAGTACTTATTTCAAACTCCTCTACTAAAGTCTTCAGGTGTTTTCAGGTGCGGAGTGGAGATAAGATCCTGAGTATGAGGTGTCCAAGATGCAACAAACTCTGTTTCTTTTGCTTTAAACTTTCCATGATCAAATCCAACAGACAGTCCAAGGCTGGACTAGAGGGAGAGGGAGAGAGACAAAGTTCAATTACATCTCTCCACCCTCATTGTCTTTTGGTGACTGCTGCGCAAAAGGAACAAGGTGCGGAATATAGGAGTAAGTTTACAATTTATCTAATATATATATATATAAATATATATAATTTAGGGTCTCTGAAAAGGCATTTCCTCCATTGAGTAAAATCTTAGAAAGACTGCAGTCTGGTAGTAAAGCTGAAGCTGGCTCTTAAACTGTCTAAGAGTGGTTCCCTTTCTATTCATTTCGCACGGTAGAGTGTTCCATGTTCTACACATTCTTTTAAAGAAAGATCGTTGGAAGGTGACTTTTGCGAGGACGGAAGTGAAGACTATCGGGGTTTGAGTTGTTTCTTGTTGTTCTGAGTGGCATATATGGAGTAGGTAGGATGTCAGGGTAATTTCGATCTGCTTCTCAGCTTTGAAGAAGAGGTTAATTCGAGATATTCATGCCAGTAGGATATTGGAAACAATTATAGAGACAGGTTGTCGTGGTGCGAAATGGTAGATTCAGGATAAGTTTAATAGCGCGGCGTTGCACTCTTTCGACGTCTGATCAGGACAATAGATTGCGGTGACCACACCTTGGTTGCGTGTCTGAGGTGTGGTCGAACAATAGCAAGGTATATTGTTCGTCGAACTGAAATGCCAGTGATCTCCTCAATGCAAAGAGCGACGGACGCAGACAAGAAACCTGCACACAGTTGTAACTTGGACAGCAACCTGTTTGCACCAGGTTGAGACGTGGGTCACCCATACACCAAGATCACGCTGTGCTTCAAGCTTTTCGATAGTCTGTCCTTTGAGAGTGTACAATACAATACAATTTTTATTTAGAACCTCCACTTAGGGCTTTTCAGGTCTAATTACACTGTACAACATTATGTGATACCTATATATAATTACAAAAGGAACTACTGTATTTAAATAAAATGTTAAGCTAAACTATTTTACAACAATTCAAAAAAGAAGTGCTAAAATAATCTAAATTATAATTATAATTATAATACAATTATGCCAACTAAATTAGTCTGAAAAAGCCCGGTCTTGACCGATTTTTTAACCAAGAAGCAACTCTATTTAGATCTGTGGTTAGCTTTTCCATGCCTGCATTGATGTCTTTGATTGAAAAAGACAAATAAAGTTTTGAGTCATCTACGTATGACTCGATATCGCATTCTCTACAAATGCTGCTGATTTCATTTATATATAGGTTGAAAATCAGTTCCAATATAGATCCTTGTGGCACGCCATGCTTGGAATTTTGATAAATGCTCTCCTATTCGGACAGATTGAAAGCGTTCACTGAGATAACTTCTGAAACCAAACTTTTGAAGTTTTTCGGAAGGATAGCATGGCTAATATTATATCAAACGCCTTGATGATATCTAGTAATATAACTGCTGTCACCATCTTACTATCTATAGCCTGGTAAATGTGGTCAGTTACAAACAGCTCCACGGTGTTTGCGGTTGCCACTCTGGTGAGTGGTGAGCTTAGCGACTCAGTTAGATAGGTAGAAAACTGTTCTAACGCAACGCATTCACAGACCTTTGATAAAACAGTTAGTAGCGAGATTGGTCTGTTATTGCCTGCAACGTCATGGTCACCTTCTTTGAGTTGAGGTATGATCTCAGCTTTTTTCCATGACTGTGGGAAAATCTCCTGATGAAAACTCGCATGAACCAATCCAGTTACAGTTGGCAATATATAAGTGTGACAATCCTTTAAGACATTTATATATATATATATATATATATATATATATATATATATATATATATATATATATATATATATATATATATATATATATATATATATATATATATATATATATATATATATATATTATCATGTCCTGGAGCTTTGTTTGATGGCGTGTTCATGATCACTTGTTTGATTTTAGTGCATGTTACCGGCTGGAATGAAAACTGAGGTGTTAGAGAACTATTAGGCTGTACGGGTGTGGGAGGTGAAAATCATCAGCCAACTTCTGTGCTGTTTTGGCTGTTTTTTACTGCTATGAAGGAAGTAATTGTTAAATTCTTCACACAGTTCAGAAGTAGGTTTAATATAGCACGGCTTGTTGTTAATCTTATTTGGGACACAGCTTCGGACAGTTTTCAAGATAGAACGTGGATTTTTGTTTGACATGATTTGATCTTGGACCTAATCTCTTTCTGCATCTCGTAGCTCATACTTAACTTGATTATTTAGACTCTTGAACTCTAACCAGTCCCTATGTCGAGAGGTTTGACGAGCAATTTTGTGTTTAAAATCCCTTTCTTTCATCAGTAATCTAATTTCTTGCGTGAAAAATGGGAAAGATTTTGCCTTTATTTTGATGGTCTTTAACGTGGAGCGTGACTATCCAAGACACCGAGAAACAGGTCATTAAATGTATCTACTCTATCTGACACATCATCCAAAATTTCCACTGCATTCCAAGGAACTGTAGAGATATATTTTAGAAACTCACTCGCCTTGTACTGCATGCTTGTAACTTCTGACGGTAATGTTGGTGGGTTTAGTTTTCTGCAGTTTCAGGTTTAATTTCGCTGTAATAATATAATGATCACTAATGGTCGACTTCACTACCTTGCTATTCTTTACAATACGGGGATTAGAAACTACAATACGGGGATTAGAAACTTCTTTTTCGTTATTTTAACATTTCTTCCTCCTACACAATTTTTCACGAAGAACTAGAGAAATTTAAAAGTATCATGCTTCAAAATGGTTATCCTATCAAATTTTTAGATAGTTGTATTCGCAAGTTTCTTCACTACCTTGCTATTCTTTACAATACGGGGATTAGAAACTTACAATACGGGGATTAGAAACTTCTTTTTCGTTATTTTAACATTTCTTCCTCCTACACAATTTTTCACGAAGAACTAGAGAAATTTAAAAGTATCATGCTTCAAAATGGTTATCCTATCAAATTTTTAGATAGTTGTATTCGCAAGTTTCTTGAAAAAATTTTTTGCCCAGCGTCTAAAATTACCATAGCACCCAAACGTATCATTTTATTTACACTTCCGTTCACCGGTCAACACTCCCTTCAAATTCGCCAACAAATCGTTAAGCTCTTTGCTTCTGCTTTTCCACAAATTCAACTTCGTGTTGTTTTTAAACCTATTAGACGCCTTTCAAGTTTTTTCCGTTTTAAAGATCAAATTCCTTTCGCTTTAAGATCACGCGTAGTTTATAAATTTAAGTGTCATGACTGTGAGTCATTGTATGTTGGTGAAACCATTCGCCATTTACACACGCGTGCTTCTGAACACATGGGAGTTTCGGCTTACACGGGAAAGCCTCTTTCTTTGAGTTCCTGGTCTGGAGTTTTAGCACACCACAAAAAAACCGGCCACCCTGTTTCTTTAACAGATTTTTCTATTCTGAGCTCTTCTTCTTCCAATTTTGAACTCCTTCTTAGAGAAAGTCTGCTTATTAATAAGTTAAATCCTTCACTCAACGCTAAAATCAGTTCTCTTCCTTTAAACTTATTTTGATTTATACACACGTTTTTCTTTATATTTTTCTATACTTGTCTTGACACATAACTGAAAACATTCTATCATACCTGTTACTTCACACTGTAATTTATTAACTGTCACTTCCACCCCTCTCTCAGTTACTCATTTCCTGTTATTGTAAATATATTAGCATATAAGTCGAGATAACCTTGTAAATAATTATTCACTCTGAAGATGTTGCAGGATTAGCAACGAAACGTTAGTTTTAATAAAAATTTGAAATAACTCATGTCTCTTTCAATATGGGGCTTTTTAAAATTATATGCTGGGCTTTAATATTCCTGACAAGATTACGCTTTCCGCCTGGTTCGTCTATTGCTAGAATTACATCAATTAATGATTGAGATGTTGCCGTTACTCTTGTAGGTTCAGTAATTAACTGGGTAAGGTTTGTTGATGAGTAGAATATACTAAGTGCCTGGGCTTCAGGACTCCTTTTATTCAAAACATTACAGTTCATGTCACCGCAGATTACTATATCTTTATCGAAGCTTAAAGCCCTTGTATAGGTAGGCATAAAATTGTCGTCTAAGCAAGCTGAAGAACAGTTTGGTGGCCTGTATGCTACACATACCAACAAGGACTTCAGTTTTCGATTTTGCACTTTAAACCATAGCTGTTTAAATCCTGTCTCAGTTGTTGGAGTCAGATCATGGATAGGATAAGCTTTAAGAGAGTTTGAGTAACTGTCGTGGGTCGTGGGTCGTGGGTAAAAGGTCGTGGGTCGTGGGTAAAAAGTCGTGGGTAAAGTCGTGGGTCGCGAAATATGCTAAAAATTTGGTTTTAACGTAATGTAATGCAATGCAATGCAACTGGCATTTGACACATTGGACCTTCCAAGGGGTGGGGCATTTAAAAATAACGGGGGTGGGGCATTAGTTATATAATATTATTCCAATATTCTGAGCCTTGTTCTTTTTGCTCAGCACTAAAAGCCGATTGGGAGTATAGGTAATTGAATTGTGTCCCTCTACCTCTGCCATTTTTATCAACGGATTCATTGCGCAGTTTGAACTGTGTGTTCTGTTGCCTGTTGGGATTCGATTATGGAAGAGTTTAAAGCGAAAGATACAGAGTTTGTTGCGTCTTGGTTGAAAAGCAAACGCATGGACAGTTTAGTAGAGGTGTTTGAAATAAGCACTCAAAATAAAATGCTGATCTTTATAATGGTGAATCGATGTGATAAAAATAGAGGGTATACTTTACAATGATGAAATAAAAATGAGAAGTGAAAATTTCGTCTTTAGTGACACTTTAACGGAAACATATCATTTTGGCTTATTGTGCACGCTGAGAGCCTTGCAAACGTCCGGAGTGGGTCGCACTGATGCTTGTAAATAAGCCGGGGGTCGTGATGGGCTTTGAATGAGCGTGGGGTTTGTAACGTAACGTTAAACTCGGAGACGAAACAAGTCTCGGAGTTTAACGTTAATGAACTTGTCGTTAATGAACAGGGGGGACGTGCATGTATTTGTCACGCCAAAGAACGGCAAAACTACTAGTATATGTGGGCAGAATTTCGGTATGTTTTGAGAAGTGCAAATATATTGAGAAGTCGTTTCTTGGCTCTGTTCTCGGTGAGATTAAAAAATATAAAAGTTATCTTTTGCCATAAATACGCGGCTATATGACCGTGCAATATGATTCATGACACGGATAATCTGATACCATCGCGGTGCGTGGTCACCTGTAGAAAGGTTAAATTTTTTCTGACTAGCTGCTTGCCACACACTTTCTGCAAAGAACATTTCTTTTACAATTAAAACAGTTAAAATACTCCAAGTCCTCAGCTGGGACGTTTTCCCCCAGATAAGAGTTATAGAATAAGTGGACAAGCTGGCTATAACACCCATTTTCTGACAACGAATGTCACATCACTGATGCCGCCATCTCACTGTCAGTTCATACGACACTTCCATCACACTTTCGGATATCAGTCTTGTAATCGAATCGAGTTCACAGTCAGTGCTCACGTTTTGTTATAAAAGCTTGCGTTATTTCTTTGGTTGGATATATATCTGTTTGCGCAATATGTTATGCATGTTAATATTTTTTTGCTTAAAAACGTCGAACGTCGAACTTATCATGTGCATTTACCATTTGACCGAGAAACGGCACTGATGACAGATGTTTGCAAGGCTCTCAGCGTGCACAATAAGCCTGGCCAAGCTATTAAATGCGGTAAAATCCCGCTCGAGTCAGCCGAAATTTTTCGGTTGACTTTAGCAGTGTAAGACATCATGAAAAATTTTCTCATGTTTCTGAGGATGATTCTGTAGTAAAATGATATGTTTCCGTTAAAGTGTCACTAAAGACGAAATTTTCACCTCTCATTTTTATTTCCATCATTGTAAAGTATACCCTCTATTTTTATCACATCGATTCACCATTATAAAGATCAGCATTTTATTTTGAGTGCTTATTTCAAACACCTCTACTAAACTGTCCATGCGTTTGCTTTTCAACCAAGACGCAACAAACTCTGTATCTTTCGCTTTAAACTCTTCCATAATCGAATCCCAACAGGCAACAGAACACACAGTTCAAACTGCGCAATGAATCCGTTGATAAAAATGGTAGAGGTAGACTCCCAATCGCCTTTTAGTGCTGAGCAAAAAGAACAAGGCTCAGAATATTGGAATAATATTATATAACTAATGCCCCACCCCCGTTATTTTTAAATGCCCCACTCCTTGGAAGGTCCAATGTGTCAAATGCCAGTTGCATTGCATTGCATTACATTACGTTAAAACCAAATTTTTAGCATATTTCGCGACCCACGACTTTACCCACGACTTTACCCACGACCCACGACCTTTTACCCACGACCCACGACCCACGACAGTTACTCAAACTCGCTTTAAGACTGGTATGAACTTGGGCACACAACCCCCCGTCGGATTTCTTTAAACGATCATGTGAGTTTATAGCCTTCTATATAAACTTCAGCTTTCGGTACATTAGAATTCAGCCAGGTTTCTGAAACAGCAAAGATCTCATATCGGTTTTCTTGAATAAGTTGTTTAACTTGAATAAAGTGTTCCCTGTTTCTCAAAGGTACATTAGGATGGGCTGTGGTAATGTTCTTTCTGCAACACGATTGAAAAGACTTATGTTCTCTTGGCTCTATATATTTGGTCTGATGTGTATTTGGATATTTCCCCGATAACTTATCCTACTTTGTTGCTTGCGGCTTGTTTGATTTTGTAGGGGAAGTGATATAATTGTTGAAATAGCCTGATTTATTGCTGGCCTTCTTCTCCAAGTATTAGGTGTTGAGTTGGCAGTGGATTGAATGGCATTAGCGACACCCTGAAGCGGGTTGGGATAAAACGCGGATGCGGATAGACGGACGGACGGACGGACGGACGGATAAAAAGGATAAAACGCGGATGCGGACAAAAAGGATAAAACGCGGATGCGGACAAAAAGGATAAAACGCGGATGATCATAGTTTTGGCAATAAATACAGGGTACTTTTAGTTATCCAACCGGGGGGGGGGGGGGGGGTTAATATTCGGCAAAATATAAATTTCTACGCTTTCAGAAAAAAACCCAACGATTATCTGTCACGAAATTCGGGGTTTCTATATGAAATCCTCTAGTCCGTGGTTTCCCCCACTTGAAATATGTCTCCGCGGTCATCTTCATTTATAACGCTGATCGATCTAGTTGACAAAATACCTTACAACATATAATAACAGTATTAAATAACAAATTTGCAAACTATATAATATAGCATAGCAACTCGGCCAAATTTTCCCAGTTGGATTATTTTCTCGCAGCGATTCTGTAAATTTTGCGTGCGTATTACATCGAACGGCGCAAATAACAAAGGGAAATCTTTATATTAGTTAGTCAATAGAAAAGTTAAAACCAACTTAATCAAGTCGAAGCTGTTTAATTTGTCGGAAAGCTATAGAATTCTTTCCGTCGTCCTGACGCAGCTTGGCCACGTCATGCTGACATAAAAATGAAATACAGTCTTTTTAGCCTGCACAAAATATATTTACAACCCAATACAACATGATAACGGCGTCGAAAAGAACTCGCTGTAAATCGCTGCAAACCAACTCGACGACGAATAAAACATGAGACAAGACATCATATTGACAAGGTTAGTAGATTTTATTCACATAATGTTGATATTTAAGACAAATTCGTTCGTTTGTTTACGGGTTTATGTCAAGTGTCATCCAACCTGGTCCAACCGGCGAAGAATTTCTGTCAATAAATCTGCTGCATTCTTAAATGTAAGCTGTTTTTCGCCCCCAAAGCCAAAATTTCTAGGCCTAATTTTATTATTTAAAAAAAAACGAGTTTCGCTCTACTTGGAGATAAGGTTTGTTTTAAACAAATCTCTCTATTCAGGGTTTTCAGATCATGATGTGCCATCGGGGTTTTCAGATTTATTAGTCCAGTCCAGTTTAAACCATATGTATGGGTTTCGCAGTGTAACTGACGGGCGCATTGAGGTAAAACGGTATTAAGTAAGCGACATGTTTTTCCATCCCCAAATGATATTGATGACAGGCGGATGTGGTCGCTAATGATGCTGACGTCTCGACTGCATTTTCCGTCTTTTTATAGTTATTAATAAACGGTTTAAAGTTATTTTAACTATTTCAGCTGAAATACTAATATAGTATTTAATGTGTTATGACTTTTTTACAAAAAGCAAAATCATATAGAGTTGCATATCCGATACGGAAAGTGCGCGATCGAACATTTCCGAAACCGAATGGAGTGTTATTCATCTAGTCAGCAATGATAATCACAATAGATTAATTTTACTACATATAAAATCACAAGACAACTGTGATAGATGTAAAATATTAAATCATTTAAATGTATAGATTGTAGATTAAACATATTAAATATATATTAAGAAAATGTATTTGTATTATTGGCTTTTGTTTAAAGTTTTCATTTTGCGAAAGTTCGCTCGGCTCACACACATGACAGATCCCCCTATGGCTATGAAGATGAAGGTGTCAGCAAAACGCCTCCCACGCAGGCTTCAGAATGAGCAGATATCAGGTCGGGTTATATGAATCAAGGCGCACGTGTTCGGTAAACAGTTTTTTTTTGCTTACTAGCTGGTATGTAGTATATTTCGTTCCACCGTACGCGTAGTAATGTAACCTTCAACAGTTCAACGCAATGTCTTTTTTTGGGAGAGTTGGAAAAAAGGCGCAAGGCCAAAATGAATACTTACGCTCCGCAGATATTGAAGGATTGCCCCGTTTTGAATACAGTAAGCTTGTTGATAAGGAAGAAATTGGCCGCGGAGGTCTTGCTGCCGTTTTCACAGCTGTACTACCTGCCAACAATGAAAAGATCGTGGTCAAAAAATATCTAGATTCTGACGAAACAACAAAGAAAATGTTATTGAAGGAAGCGCGTTTACTTCGAACATTGAACCATGCTAATATTGTGGAACTGAAAGGAATCTGCGTCGACCAGTTTGCCATACTTTTGGAGTATGTGTATTTTGATTTTATGCCCATTTGTGCCAATGAAGAAGTCATCAATAGTCTTGCAGAGTTTCTTTCTGTTTGCGAACGGTCCAGTTGTGATGGGGTCAACACAGCAGTTTTTTTCCATGCCGCGATGGACGTTGCATCGGGTTTGCAGTACTTGCACATGAATGATATGGCACATCGTGATCTGAAACCGGCGAACATTCTGGTATCCAATCACCACTACCGGGACCTCCGAGAAAGGGAGAAAATTGAGCTGATGAGTTCAATCAAACCTTCAATTTGTAAGCTGGCGGATTTTGGAGAAAGTCGTTCAAAAGATATTCACACAAATCAAGCTCCTCACTATATATATATAGCTTTCCGACAATCACTATATAGCTTTCCGACAAATTAAACAGCTTCAACTTGATTAAGTTGGTTCTATATAACTTTAATTGTTATCTGCGCCGTTCGATGTTATACGCACGCAAAATTTACAGAAGCGCTACGAGGGAAAATAATCCAACTGGAAAGATTTGACCTGTAATTATATGTTGTAAGGTATTTTGTCAACTAGATCGATCACCGTTGTAAACGAAGGTGACTGCGGAGACTATAAAGGATTTCATGCAGAAACCCCAAATCTCAGTGTTTTTTCTGAAGCCGTAGAAATTTCAATTATATTTTTCCGAATAATTTAAAATAATTAACAATTTTGCCGGGGGGGGGGGGGCAAAGTATGCTGTATTATTATTTATCGCCAAAACTATGATCATCCGCGTTTTATCCTTTTTGTCCGCATCCGCGTTTTATCCTTTTTGTCCGCATCCGCGTTTTATCCTTTTTGTCCGCATCCGCGTTTTATCCTTTTTGTCCGTCCGTCCGTCCGTCCGTCCATCTATCCGCATCCGCGTTTTATCCCAACCCACCTTGAAGCTGAGGATGTTTTGATTTTAGCTGTGTCTGTCTTTCAGAAGACGGTTTCGAAATAACCATCGATTTTGAAATAACAGGTCCGGGATTTGGATGAATTGTTCCTGGATATAGAAATATCAACGAGTTCGATACATCTAAATTGAATGCAGCTGACGAGTTGGAGTAATATATTAGACGGTTTTTTAAAAATTTCTTCTTTCTCTTGTAAAATGTTTGAGGTCGAGGTGTCGTGTGGCCATTCGCGTGAATCACTTTGGGCGTTTGTGCTTTACATATTTATGGCTTTATGCGAATGAATATTGAAAATCTTCGATAATAAATCCAACTCCAAAACTCTAACCCTCTCAGCGCCATGGAATTATTTGAGGAAAGGTAGAGCTTGACTAGAATTTCCTTTGACATGAGTAATGATTTATTTAACGTCGTAGTCACAGGATGTGGTCGCCCAATCATCCGAGCCAGAGGCTCATGTTAAAGTGCACGACACAAACTAAGACCTAAGTGTTGATTTTACGGAGGGAGGAAAACCGCAGAACCCTGCGAAAAACCCTCGAAGCACAGGAGAGACCAACTAAACTCTACTCACATGAAATTCAAGTTCGAGAACGGTGTTATTCCCTCCAACAGGGCTTAACTACAGCGGTGAGAGGCAGCGCCCTAACAGCACACGCCACCCGTGCTTCCCTGAATACACAATTTATGCTTCTTCCCACATCTTCGGCCATCAAAATCAACAAACGATGGGCAAAGCATTGGTAAACAACGTGAGCCCCAACAGCAGCGAATCCCAGCAACATACTGTAGCCATCTCCCTGGCACGCGATTAATAATTGTTATATACCAAAGACTTTCCTTTGCCAATAATGAAATCCTATTGGTCAAATCATGGTCACGTGTTGTTCAACAAACTCAATGTTTCTTTCTGCCGAGGGAAACATTGCACTGTTTCCCTCTGACGTCAACAACGAAGAGGGAAACAGTGCAATGTTTCCCCCTGACGTCGCTTTAATCATGCGTTGTTCACGTGAATACACGATTATTGCATCAGGTCAAGAACTTTGGACTCTTCGGGCATTTTGAAAACACGAGCTTGTTTCGAGCTTGTTTGGTACGAAATAGTCCATTTTCAGAAAGAAAGAATTTCTATACATATCTTCAAAGGTCTAGCTGAAAAACACTTGGAGAAATTTAAAGCTGTTCTTAGTGTTGAGTCTGGTGTATTTGTTTAGTTGAATGACTTGAATTGAAATTACGAAGACAAAGTAAAAGTGTTTTGGTAAGTCTTTTCGCCGTTTGCAAGTTTCAAGGCAGTTTTGTATTTTGTATTTTAAAAGTCTTTGGTATATAACAAAACGCTTGTTGACTTTTGCCTCGAGAAACATCGAGTTTTACGGTCCCTCAGGCTTCAATGTCACCCTCGGGCTAAAGCCCTCGGGTGACATTGAAGCCTTCGGGTCCGTAAAACTCGATGTTTCCCTCGGCGCCAGTCAACAAGTGTATAGTGTTTTACGTGGACGATAGTCAAAAACGTCACAAACATCCAGCCACAGATAACACGGCAACTACCGACCGCCATACTCGTGGTCACGGCCATACTCGTGGTAAAATTCAAGAGAGTTACGCATTAGAATGGATGTTGGAAGACGGAATTCCCGGCTCGTCACCAGTATTAGCATTATTAGAAATGCTCCATAATTGGTATTCGGCCATGGAGAACTCTAATACAGTGATCCGTGTCGTTTTTTTGGATTTTTCCAAAGCGTTCGATCTGATAGATCACAATATCCTTCTGTCCGATTTTGAAAATATAGGTGTAAGACCTGCCTTATTATCTTGGCTAGCGTCATATCTATCCCACCGTCAACAAAGAGTTAAATTCGATGGAAAGTTATCTAAATTCCTAACTATTAACGCTGGTGTACCACAAGGTAGCAAGATAGGACCATTTTCCTTCATTGCTAAGATTAATCGTCTACCGGATGTTGCAGTGACAGATAATTCATCTAACAAAGAACAGATTTCAATCTTTATAGGTGATAGTACACTATCGGAAATATTGAATGTTACCAACCATATTTCTAACCAACCTATTGGAAACATGGAACTTAACATCGAAAGGGTATCTAATTTCTGTAGTGAAGAAAGAATGGTACTAAATGTGAAGAAAACAAAAGAAATGATCTTAGACTTTCGTGTTAAAAAGACTATAATTAGAAGCATAAATCTTTACGACTCCGAAATTAAAAGGGTCACTTCATACAAGTTGCTGGGTATGTGGATTGATGCGGACTTGAAATGGAACAGTAATACTGATCACATCGTAAAGAAAGCAAGGAAGCGGTTGTATTTCCTCAAAGTGTTGAAAAAATATGGTGCACCAACGCAGGACTTGCTTCAATTTTATTGTAGCGTTATTAGATCAACGCTGGAATATGGAGATGTGTTATGGCATGGGGGAATAACTAGCGCTCAAAATCTAGATATCGAAAGAATACAGAAAAGAGCGTTCAGATTGATTTTGCCTGGAATGGGTTATTGTGAAGCTTTAGATCATCTCAAGATGCAAACATTAAGAGAAAGACGTGAGAAGCACTGTGTGGAATTAATAACTAAATTATCTTCACCAGAGCACCGTTTGCACCATTTACTCCCAGAAAGAGTTGGAGAAATAAGACAAAGAGAAACTAGGTCTAATGTTGATATGTACTATAACTTTGAGTACACAACAGAGAGATTTAAGAACAGTCCCCTGGTGTACGCTATTAATAGCTATAATAGCAAATTAGCGTAACTCAACAGTTTATATTCCTAAGCGATGATTTTTTAAATGTGTTTTATAAATTTAAATTTTAGTATAATTTTAACTTTCAATGTTAATGCATGGTAATTAAGGTTTCTCTTTTTCATGTATTTTAGATTTAGATTCCCAATAATAATAATAATAATAATAATAATAATAATAATAATAATAATAATAATAATAATAATAATAATAATAATAATAATAATAATAATAATAATAATAATAATAATAACTTTAAGTATTTAAGGATCCGATTACTGTGCTCCTAATTGAAAGTACACGCGGACGTTCATAAACTGTTTGTTCCGTCTTAATAAGTACCCCACCTTTTAAAACATCGGTAATGTTTGATACTGAACCGGGAGAGTGTGTTGATGATACACAGGTACCTTTCTACGGGTGATTGTTTGGTACTTTGTTTTCTGCTCGTTGAAGTTTAATCCAGAAGACAGTGACCAATCGTTCAGTTTGTTTAGGTCTTCTTGGAGGAGATCCGCATCCGAAGAGGAGTTTATGGTCTTAAACAGTTTCGTGTCCCCAGCAAAACAAGCAATAGATAGAGACGCCACAGTATCGTGTAGGTCGTTAACGTGGAGTAGGAAGGGAATTGGACCAAGAATAGATCCTTGTGATGACGCGCTGTTTGCGTCCCGATAAGTAAGAACAAAACCAGGAATGGAGGTTTCCATGGATATTTATATCTCCTAGTTTTTCAAGAATCACGCTGTGGCGAACTATATCAAACGCTTTACTCATATCCAGGTCGATTACAGTAGGCGACCTGTAACACGCACAGAAAACAAATAAAAGATATATAGATAGCCTAAATTAAACCGGTTTGACTGAATGAAATAATGAACTTCTTACCGCTGGTCGTACTCCTCCTCCACGAGATACTTGTCTGTCTTTCTGAAAAATAATAAACTTAATGCTGAATAAAAATACTGCCAATACTGAATCAAACTCTTTTCAATAAATTTCAGCTACCACGAAGGAAAAAACCCCCAAAAGTCTGATTAATGTAAAAAGTATTAACAAGAGTTCAAACGTATATAATTTGCATAACAAAACGCACTTCGCAATGTGGTGCACATGCACCACCATATATATATATATATATATATATATATATATATATATATATATATATATATATATATATATATATGAATCAACAAAGACAAATAGTTTTGCTGTCACTACTCTGAGTTTCACGCACTTCGGCGATCGTCAGGCAACTGACAGATTATGTTTAATTATTCATGTATATACATTTATGTATATACAATGCTACGGTGACGGTATAGCCTTGCTTGAACGGTTCCTTTGATGTCAATCAAAGTATAGCCTTGCTTCAACAGTTCCTTTGATATCTGATTTTAATGTTTATAAATCAACGAACAATCATGCGATTTATCTCATGAATCAAGCACGACGGTTATTTTACACCAACGTTGCCGATAATAGTTCAGATCAAAGAAAACTATTCCGAGCAGTTAAAAAACTTCTTGCAAAGAATGAAGAGCTATCTTTTCCTGACTATTTGGATAAGACGGTATTGGCTAACGATATCAGCGCATTCTTTGTTCAAGAATTGAGAGAATCCGCGCAGATATAGAGAGTGTTGCCTTAGATCCCGCAGCTTGTGATGCGGTACCTGACGATCCAGAAGTTGATGACTCCATGACACTTAATGCCTTCCATTTACTTACTGATGATGAAGTGTATACTCTCATTCAGAAGTTATCTACATGTAAGAAAACGTATTATACCCTCACTAATAATCATCCAGTCAAATTAGCGTCACGTGCCCAGCCCAATATTTTACGATATAGAACAACTACATATTGGGCAGCAACCTTTGGACAGGTGCACAAGGTATATTTACTTGCCAATTGCACGATTATTTGTTCGATATAATAAAACACCTATTGGATTCATCTTCGCCCGATATGGAAAATATTTAAGTCTCAAATTTTAATATTGAATTTTCGACTTAAATATTTTTCCATATCGGGCTTAGATGAATCCAATAAGTTATAATGTTCGCTGACCCAATGCCTACATCGCTTGTGGTTGGCTGCTTAGATGTTATTTTACCCGTCATCAGGTGTATCGTTAATACATCACTGTCTGTTGGTCATTTTCCTGATTTATGGAGGGAAGCTTTAGTCGCCCCTCTCGTGAAGAAAGCTGGTTTGATACTGCGTTTAAAAACTTCGACCTGTCAGTAATTAACAGTTTGTTTCAAAACTTACAGAGCGTGCAGTATTTGATCAAATGCATGACCACATGATGCATTTTGCCCTTTATCCATTGCTCCAGTCTGCATATCGTCGAGGACACAGCACTGAAACAGCACTATTAAAGGTCCAAAGCGACTTGTGAATCGCCAACATTTAATTAATGGTATTTCTTGATTTAAGTGCTGCTTTTGACACTGTCGATTCGAAGATCCTATTATCACAGTTTCACGGTATTATCACGGTTATTAGTCCAGTTTTGGAATTAAGGGAATTGCCTTGGATTGGATTGGTGTGCATCTTATCTTTCTAACAGATGGCAACGGATTCGTGTGAACGGTAGCCATTCCGCCAGCTTTCCTTTGAATTTTGGTGTCCCCCCAGGGATCGTGCTTAGGCCCACTGTTGTTCACTATATATGCCAGTAAATTATTTGATGTGATCAAGAAACACCTTCCTGATGTTCATGTCTACGCCGATGACTCGCAACTGTATATATCGTTTAAACCTGATTCTAGGGCAAGTCAACTTGAGGCCATGGAACTATTATGTTGATGGATGAATGATGGCAAGACTGAATTCATGTGATGATTATTGGCACAAAGCCACAGCTTGCGAAGGTTGATATCGACCATCTCACGATTGGTGATACTATTTTGTATTTGTATTTAATAACTTTGTTGCTTTCAAAAATTGTACATACATGCATCTATATATAAAACTAAACACAAATGAATAAATAATTAGTTAATGATTCAAGCGGTTCTTTAAAAGGAAAGGCCGAACAATCAAGCAAATACTAATGGCACACACACAAAGTTTTGTGGGAGAAGGGGTTTGGGGTGAAGTACTCCGATTGTCTAAAATTGTGGTCAAACGTCATCCCAACGACTCATTATTACATGGCCTAAGATTGTTGTCCTGGGGTATATAATCCCCATTATGACTCTGCTAATGCCCTAGAGGTAATAATCCCCGAGTAGGACATATCCTGCCAAAGGGGTAGCGACCCCCTAAGACATCGACCTGAACCAAGGGGTCATAATCCCCTTGGACAGTTCTTACGATTCGACTGATCATTATATTTACATAAAATAACCTGAGTCTATGGGCTTGAAGGTGACCATTGGGAGCACTTCATCCCCAAACCAGAACTTTATTTTTTACAGCAGGAACATAAAAGCATCAAGAATATATTACACCAATGAATTATTTACAAAAATAGTTGCAAGTTCTTCAAATTATCTGTTCGTTCGTGGAGAAACATTACCACATGCTTCCCGGTGTCCATTGTTCAAAACAACATAAAGGAAACTAGGCTAAAGATCTGCTATCAAGTGGTATTGGCAGATTACTTTCCACGTATATACCAATATTTTTCGTTTCGAAAATAGTTGCGTAAGTGCAACTTTGAAGCGGTGGGTGGGTGGGAAAAAAATCCTGTGTATAGCTTACAAGTAGCTTTCAATGTAGAGCTCTTGGATAAAGTGATTCATTTTGGCGCGTTTGAGCTTATATGTGACTCTTGCGCGAATTGTAATTGGTTAGTTTTCCCGCCGAAGAGAGAAGTAATGTTCTAATTGGTCAGCAAGTGCTGTATCACTTGTTTTTCACGTGCACTGGCAGGCTGGAAGAAAACGACCTTTAGAACTATCTGGCATATATATCGGTTGTTGATAGGTGGGAGTAACACCTTTGCCAACCTTCCTGTTCAAGGTTTTGGCACAGCTTGTAGTGAACGTTGTCTCATTAACTTTAATTTATATATTAACACATAAATTGGCTTTAAAGCAACTGGAGAACAATGAACAATTGAACATGACTACCATACAATGTAAAAACCTATTTAAAGTTATATATATATATATATATATATATATAGATATATATATATATATATATATATATATATATATATAAGACCTATTTGTTACTACAGATTAAAGATCAATAAAATAATGTACAAACTATTTATGTGGAAGTTGGTAAAAATTAAGTTCCCTATAAAATTTCTGATAAAGTTTTGACTTAAAAAGAATAAAGCTACCAATTGTTTTAAGTTCACTATCCAATGAGTTCCACTTTGTTACAACTCGAGAAAAATAGGAATTTTTAAAATATTGAGTTCTACATTTAAAATCAATAAAATTATTCACATCATAAGATCTAATGTTATATTTAGGAGCTGGTCGGTTCTGTACATAATCTGGTAATTGAATATACAAAAGACCTGCTCTACACTTAAGAAAGAATAACAAATCTTTCATATTTCGCCTGACATCAAGTGGTAGAAGGTTGAGTTTCATCAACCGTTCCTTATAGTCAGTGTCAGCTGGGTAATTTAAAACGAACTTTGTAGCTCTGCGTTGTACCCCTTCCAACATAAGTTGATATTTCACTTCTGAAGGGGACCACAATTCTGATGAGAATTCCAACTGTGGTCTGACCAATGTAAGGTATAGAGGAGCTTCCTGATAGTTTGGTCTTCATTCTTCAACATCTTTACACGTTCGTTTAATAAGCCCAAGTGTTCGATTTGCTTTTGCTGTAATCTTTGAAATATGCGTTCCCCAAACTAACATCTTCACTCACAGTTATTCCTAAGGTCTTTGGTGGTTTTAACACAGTCAAGGAATTCATGTCCCAATTTGTAATCACTGGTTGTCTGGATTTTCTTTCGCGACAGTCTCATAACTTTACATTTATTACTGTTAAGTTTCATACACCACTTTTCAGTCCAAGATTTGAATGCATTTAAATCATTCTGTAAATTTCCAGTATCAGCATAGGATTTGATCACTCTGTATAATTTTGAATCATCGGCATACAATGCCATTTCTGTTGGTGGATGAACTTGCTCCGGAAGGTCATTCATGAACAATATAAAAAGAAGTGGACCCAGAATAGATCCCTGGGGCACACCAGAGGCTACCTCAAGCCATTCAGAAGAATGTCCATCAAGAGCAACTCTTTGAACCCTTCCAGTTAGGTAACTTTTGAAAACCACGTTTTCTTAATTTACAGAGCAATAAACGATGAGATACTTTGTCGAACGCTTTTTGGAAATCAAGATAAATGACATCAACAGAGTGTTTATTGTCCAGTGCTGTTAGAATCTTGTGGTAAACTTGAATTAACTGAGTTGTGCAATTTCTGCCTTGTAAGAAACCATGTTGTAAATTATGTACTATTCCAGAAATGGAGTCATAACAACGGTTGTAGATACATTTTCCCAACACCTTCGAGGCCATGAATAACAAGGAAATCGGCCTGTAATTTTCAACGCAATGCACGTCGCCAACCGTCGGAACCGGAGTGACGTTTTCCTGTTTCCATATTGCTGGAACTTCTCCTAATTTTAGAGAAAGGTTGAAGAGGTGTGTTAACGATGGAGTTATTTCATGGGCAACCGTCTTAAGAAGCCTTGCAGAAATTTCGTCAGGCCCACCTGTTTTGGTTCAATAGACAATTTAACACTTCATTTTCGTTTAAGATAACCAGTGAGTGATTCATTGTTGTTGACTTCACAATTTTCCACACTTTGGTAATCTTCATAAGGCTCCGGACATACCTCCGAATTAAATACAAAGTGAAAGTAATTAAGGAGATTAGCTTCATCTCTGCAGAGTCTGTGGCGAATCAGGGGCGGATTTAGGATTTTGGAAATGTCAGTCAAAGATGTGGTCCACATATGTAGGGGGGTCCGGGGGGCATGCTCCCCCGGAAATTTTTTGAAATTTGGGTCTCTAAAATGGCATTTCCCGTGATCTGACAACATATTTGAGTCAACTTTGTTAAGTTTTAAAGCATATTTTTAATAGCACATTTTATCATTTTTACAAAAGATTTTCATTTAAACTGAGAAAATTACAGCATTATATATTTACAAAGCTAATTAAAATATTAGTTAGCTGAACGAGACAGGCGCGAACACCTATGCTTTAAAAAAATTAACTATTCAATGAATCAAAGACCTTGTCATAGCCTGTTATTTAGTGTGTAATTTTCTCCATAAATTAGGGGAGAAAATCGGATAAACAGTAGATATATGTATAATTATTGGTCTCATAACCTCATTGTATTGTAGTATAAAAAATTGGCTGTTTCACCAGGGAAAAAGCTGGAAATTTTTTGTTTGACATTTTTAGAATTTTTACCAGACTGGAATGAGGTTTCCTTTAGGATTTTGCTTAAGGTTGGATGTTCAGACTGTTTTCTTTTTTGACCAGTTGGACAAAAAAGTAAAGGATGGTTAGGTTTGAATTTATCACCAGACTTTACCAAACCATCAACACAGAATAGAATATGAATGTCATCTACTACTGGTACTGCTTTCAGAGGAGAACGGGCTTTAACTTTACGATTAAACAATAACTTACACCTATGGTCTCCACAATGTGGATAGTAGGAAACTATATTTCTGTTAAGAACAGAAGAAAGACCAAGAATACAAAGAAAAGATGACCATTTCTTATTACCACAATTAACAAGCCTCCTTCTTCACTAGCTCATCCCCAGACAACCCTGAATCTAAGCATTCAAAGGAAACTGATAAAGGTAAAAGATTATTTAAACTTCTACCAAAATCTTCCTGATGCTCAGCAACAGCAGCGAAGAAACATGGATGGTTTGAATAAAAATTAGCATGGAGCTAGAAAAGCTCAATGCATGTCAACACTCTCAAATCATCAACAAGGGTATTGTTACCTACCAATACCAACGAAATTGAGCTGTAAAGACAATTGCCAGTAGCTTCAGATCTAAACAAATATTTAAAACCAATATTAAACGCCTGAGTAATTGATTTGTGACATGTTCGATCTGTTAATAAATTATATGTTATGTTATTTCACAACCACGCGGTTAAAATATATCTTCATCAGAGCAAGATTATAAACAAATAAGTTGAAAAGTAAACAGTATTCATTTCAAAATCATGAAACGAAAGGTCCGATAAAATTTAAAGTCGGACTAAACCTTGCCTTAAGAATCAATTCATTGATCCTTCATTCCAAATTCACATACAAGAGCTGCTGGTTGGCAAGCGTGAAATATGCTAATGCCGCCATGCTGAATAATATGTCTGAACTCTGAACTCAGACTTCACTAGGACGTAAAATGATATTATAGTACGATATTGAAACTGGACAAAAACACATGTATTCGACACTAGACTGTTTGTAGATTTGAAATGAAACAAGACGACCTTAACTTACCTTACAGCAGTGCATGGCTTGGGAATAAATGACTCCGCGCCAAAATTCCTCAAGAAGCTCGAAATGCTTCCAATCGCGTTTAAATTTTCCTCGCTTGAAAGAAATCGGCGATCGTGTAACTTGATGACAAATCATCGTAGATTGTTCGAAGTATGTCTTCATCGTTGCTGTTAAAAGCAGCTAAAACCCGTTCGAAAACGCTTACCACAGAACTCATGACTGAAACACAGAAGCTTCGATGTACTCAGCTGACTCAGCAATGGTGCAGATCCAGCAAAACGCTTGAAATCGACGCGAGAGCCAATCAGGTTTGAGGCAAATCCAGCAAAAAAGTGGTTGCCATGGTGCAGATCCAGCAAAACCCTTGAAATCAACGCGAGAGCCAATCAGGTTTGAGGCAAATCCAGCAAAAAAGTGGTTGCCATGGTGCAGATCCAGCAAAACTTTCAAAGCGAACGCTGACCACCGGTCATCTCTGCTCGGTGTTTGCTTGACTCAATCTCTCCGAAGAACTAGTCTGATTGCGCAATTATTCTTGTGATTTTTTACGTCAGTCGCGTGACTGGTCTGATGTATGCTAAATCCGCCCCTGCGAATTCGTTGCCGTATTTCAGAAATCCAGGAGTACCATGTGCCTTAGTTTTTGTTTTAATAAATGTCCAGAAACGTTTCGGGTGTTCAGTTAAATTGGATTTGAGTTCGTTCAGATATTCCATATATTTTTCTTCAACAACCTTCCCAGCGTTTCTTCTGATTTCTTCAAAATTCTTAATGTCCGTATTATCACCTGTTCTCTTCGCTATTTTACGCATTTTCTCGGCTTTTTTATGCATCATCCGAATAACTTCTTTATCAATCCAAGGTCTACGATTATTATCAGATATTGCAACCTTCGGTAGTGACGCTTATATCGATTGATAATTCATCAAATGCAAGATCCCAAGGGGTATGTAAAATAGCTTCTTTTAGGCCACGTATATATCCGCTTTCTTCCAATTGTAAACTCGCCTTTTGACAGGTCGTTTCTTCTCAATAATAAAACTTAAATGAAAGTCAATCAGTTTATGATCAGTTTGAAGAATATCATCAAAAACACAGACATCTCTAACTTTGTGCGGAATATTTGTTAATATTAAATCAAGAATGTCTGCACCACGTGTCGGGGATTTGACCATTTGCCACAAAAAGTTATTTACATCTGGAAGATTAAAATCTCCAAGTATAACAAGTTGGGAAATATGAGAAGTAGATGCTTTGCGAAGAAATTTCTTAAAGCAATTCATATAATCAGAATTTGTGGACGATGGTCTGCAGAAAACGGCACAGGAATTTCTTTAGGAATTTCTTTTTTTCCTGTGGTCTAATCTCGCAGACGAGAATTTCAGCATCCGTTTCTAAATCTGTTCTTCTAACTGATTGTAATGAGCTGCAGACAGCGAGCATAACACCTCCTCCGCGGCTTGATATTTCTCTGTCGCGGCGGTGAATATAGTATTTATTCGAGGGAAGTAATTCGTTATTGCTTATTGAATCATTCAACCATGTTTCGGTGATGGCTATAAGGTCATATTGCTTAGAATTAGCAAGTACTTCAAGCTCTCTGGTTCTATTGACGACACTTCTTGAATTAAAATAAAGGCACTTCAATTCATGACGGGATCGTGTTGCCTGTCTCGTGAAACTTAAATTCCCCGAGCCGGTTGTCGGGCCACTTACTGATATACGTTCAAATTGAAATGTAGCGTTTGAATTAGAATAATAACTGACTCTTGAAGAGAAGAAACTTGCTCGCCTACCTCGTATATAATGGGGTCTCGTGGTCAAGAACGATCAACCGGCACCAAGATGATGATGTCGAACAGGATAACGATCTTTCTTTGACTTCAAAACTGGGCGAAGGTACAGTACTGTGCAGAAATAACCTAACAAAATCCGCGCCCGATTTGCGATCATGTTTGCGGATCGCATACGGGCGATTCGCGGCTGCGGTTGCGTACGCTTGGCGGTTGCGGCTGCGGCTGCACGCAGAGCGCCCGCAGACGCAGTGTTCGGTTATTTCTGCACAGTACTGTACATTACCACGAGTCGTTTGGTGTGCTCCATTGAAGTGGACCACCTGCAAGCCAAAAATTAGCAAGCTCAACGTTGTTTGATAGCAACCCCAACCTTCAAACTCACATTAATAAGACTTGTTCTGCCACCTATTACCACCTTAATAACATTAGACGCATAAGGAAGTCTTAAGTAAAGAGGCGGCGCGGACGTTGATTCCTGCCTAGGTTATAGGGCGTATTGATTACTGCAATAGTCTGCTGTATGGTTTGCCGGCAGTACATCTTGATAAGCTACAAAGACTGAATTCAGCTGCGAGATTTATAAGTCATACACCGAGATACTGCCACATTACTCCAGTGTTGTATTAGTAGTATTATAGGGGGCGATCGACCCGTATTTTTAAGGCGGCGCTAGGCGGCGTTCTCATTAATATTCAGGCGGCGTTCTCATTAATATTCAGGCGGCGTTTCATTAATATTCAGGCGGCGTTCTCATTAATATTCAGGCGGCGTTCTCATTAGTATTCAGGCGGCGTTCTCATTAATTCTCATGCTCCTTTGCGACCCTCTAACCCTAATCTCATTACGTCATTATGTCTCGTGCGCCTATATGACCCCTAACCCTAATCTCACTCAAGCCCCCGTTATTCACTACGTCATATTCACTAACCCTAGCTGTCACTCAACCCCCCGGTTTTCACTACGTCATACTGACTTATTATTTATTCATTCTCAGACTCCTTTAGGACCTTTTAACCCTAACTTTTCCCCCCAACCCCAACTGTCACTCAACCCCCCCGGTTTTCACTACGTCATACCGACTTATTATTTATTCATTCTCAAACTCCTTTGGGACGTAGTAACCCTAACTTTCCCCCCTAACCCTAGATGTTACTTAACCCCCCGTCATAACCGATAGCTCTCCGACTGATTTCCGAAGTTACGTAAAAGGTACTCGGCTTATATCCTTATAAGTAATAGTAATCACCTTTTCATTTAAACACTTTACCCTACTGACAGTCGACAGTTGTGGGACACGTAGACGTACAGAGCATGCGTACGATAAACTTTAACAAAATAGACGTTCTTTACAAGGAACTAAAGAGAAATTGATAGAGGCACTTTATATTTTTTTATCTGAAACCTTGAGTATAGAGAGTTTTGAGCAGCCTAATTGTCTGAATTGGCAGAGCTCGTATAGACTTAGATTAATAGCATATGATGAATATTATATTAGGTTTAGAACCTAAATATTCATTCATCCTAGAATCATTACTAGCTAAACCCTTGTTTATAAGTGAAGAAATCATAAGAAGATAGAATGAGGAGTCAATTCAAAAGCCATAAGAACGTTTTTAAGTGTCAATATATAAACGAAATATTATTTGGCTGTGGGACGGCTGGAGTATCGACTTGAATTCGTATAGATTTAGATTAATAGCATATAATGAATATTATAATAGAACCTAAATATTCAATCATCCTAGAATCATTGCTAGCTAAACCCTTGTTTATAAGTGAAGAAATCGTAAGAAGATAGAATGAGCAGTCAATTTTAAAAAGCCATAAGAACGTTTTTTAAGTGTCGATATATAAAATGAAATATTATTTGGCTGCGGGACGGCTGAGTATCGACTTGAATTAATAGCAACATGAATATTATATTAGTTAGAACTTAAACGACCATCTTTACCTATTTACTTGGAGATATGTGCCGAATTGTCGCTTATTTGGCTTTAGTGTATAAAGTAAACGATGCCTTGAATGAACAAACCGTTCGGCAAGCTGTTCGAAAGACATTGAATCATTTTCTTCAGAGGGGTTTGCCAGAATATAAACTGTCAAGGGTTAAACGGCTGACTCGGCTATTTTATTAACGTCGTCAAGCATCTTGTTAATGTTGCTACGGCTGATATTTGCGTATTTATGCTCAGTGCACGTGC
This sequence comes from Corallium rubrum, assembly GCA_964035015.1. Taxonomy (NCBI): domain Eukaryota; kingdom Metazoa; phylum Cnidaria; class Anthozoa; order Scleralcyonacea; family Coralliidae; genus Corallium; species Corallium rubrum. Next base: position 26,397,183 of record OZ035997.1, read on the forward strand.
AGGAGACAAAAGAGAAACTCATTAAAGTTACTAATGACCAAAACTTAACCGGATTTACATATAAGTAGAATATTTAATTCATTTTAGGGATGATCATGAGTTTTTGGGGGATAATAAGGGGCATGAAGAGGTGTTAATGCATGGGCAAGTTCAGGCGAGAAAGTCATTAGGACAGGTTCTGAAATTACGAAACTAAAGAGACCGGCTTACGAGGAGTACCTTGTTGAAAAATATGGAAACGTTACGAACAAAAGCAATTTGAACTAATGTTGTATGTGTTATGAGGACATAATCGAGTTAATCTGAAATAAACGTGTAGATTGAACTTGCTCATTTTTAATACATATTAATATCCTTTTGCGGGACATATGTGTCCCGGAAGGACTTTTATTTGATAATTAGTCCTTTTGAATAATACCCCATACGTTCTCTCTGATCCCCCAAAGACCCTATCTTACCCCAAAAGGTACCCCTATTATTTACACTTTATTTAACGACGCTAGCCCCAACAACTACAAAAGTTGATTTCCACGGGGGGCGTCCATATAAAATATATTACAGAGAATATAAAAAGGAAGGAAACTAAGTCTACTACTATATGTACATCACTACTATAATTTACGATGGTGTGACCCAGATAAAGATATGATTAAAAAAAAATCCATACTCGATTTTTAACATCGAATATTTTGTTTGATACAACTTTTCAATGAGTAAATTGATTGAGCTTGCTTAGCTTGAAGCGGAAGGTTATTCCAAAGATAAGCACCGCTATATTTAAAACTTCTTTTGAGAAATTCTCTATTTGGCTTTGGAAGGGACAGATCAGTTTGAGAATTTCTAAGATTATAATTATTTAGTAAAATATTCCTACTGATGAATGAATCTTTCAGAGTCGGTGCAGCACTATTACTCAAGACTTTATATAAGAATGTCGCCTTGGTTAAGTACCATCTTGTTTCCAAATTTTCCCAATCAAGAGATCGAAGAACGTCAGCAGATCTGATCTCGTAACTGGCGCCAGCTATTATTCTGGCAGCCCGATTTTGAAACCTTTGTAAGTTATCTCTCAGTGTTTTGTTACAGACTCCCCAAAGGGGAGAGCAGTAATCGAAGTAAGGCTGTATCAGAGCATTATAAATTGATATCAAAGTGTTTGCAGGAACATAGGGCTTGATACGCCTTAAAATTCCTATGCCCGCACCAACTTTTTTGCAAACCATTTCTATATGTTCATCCCAATTCAATGTTTCATCAAGTTTAACTCCCAAACACGAAATTGAGTGCACTCTGGGAATCAGTTGATTATTAATCATTACGGGGAACCCCTTTGATCGACCCTGGGGCACCCCTTTGATCGATCGATTTGCATACACTGTAGAATATGTAATTATGGGAACGTAATGAGTACTCTCTTACACACCCTTTAGCCTAGGGTTTTGAAAGCCTGGCCAATGGTAAAAAACAAAGAAAACAATTTGAGATGTTCCGACACATAATAAGGTATTCTCTCATTGTATAGGGAGTTTCGGCGAATGATTCAAATTTGTCGCTCTTTTAAATTAAATGAATTCGGTAATTGATCAAGCCTTAAGAACACGCCGCATCCCAAATAAATATGAAGTAGCTTCGTTGTTCCCCACGGTTAACAGTCCGAGTTCTTTACAAAGGAATTTTTTTATTTTTAGTAAATCCATCCAGGTCTGTAATTCCTACTATGCTTTCCATCTTATCCGCTAGCAATGTGATACGAATGGGAACGTAATGAGTACTCTCTTACACACTCTTTAGCCGAGGGTTTTGATGTTTTCAATCTGTGTAATCTATTTTTAATTATAACATGCTTGCCTCTGTCTAATTGAACGTCTATTATTAAAAATTCTCAAGCCTCTCGTATATAAAATCCCCACAAATTATAGTTCTGCTATCCTATAACCATCATTCAGAATGGGATAGTAGTGATACCCCCCCATCGAGGGACCAAAGGGATGCCGCCTCATTAAATATTCAATTTTTAATTATTCATTCTCATGCTCCTTTGCGACCCTCTAACCCTAATCTCATTACATCATTATGTCTCGTGCTCCTATATGACCCCCTAACCCTAATCTCACTCAACCCCCCGTTATTCACTACGTCATACCGACTTATTATTTATTCATTCTCAGACTCCTTTGGGACCTCCTAACCCTAACTTCACCCCTAACCCTAGCTGTCACTCAACCCCCGGTTTTCACTACGTCATACCGACTTATTATTTATTCATTCTCAGACTCCTTTGGGACCTCCTAACCCTAACTTCCCCCATAACCCTAGCTGTCACTCAACCCCCCCGGTTTTCACTACGTCATACCGACTTATTATTTATTCATTCTCAGACTCCTTTGGGATGTAGTAACCCTAACTTTCCCCCTAACCCTAGATGTCACTTAACCCCCGTCATTCCCGATTGGTCTCCGACTGATTTCCGAAGTTACGTAAAAGGCACTGGACTTATCTCTTTATAACTAATAGAAACGAACTTTCATTTAAACCCTTAACCCTACTTATAGCCAACAGTTGTGGGACACGTATACGTACAGAGCATGCGTACAGTAAACTTTAACAAAATAGACGTTCTTTATACGGAACTATAGAAATTGATAGAGGCACTTTATATGTTTTTATCTGAAACCTTGTCTGGAGGATTATAGAGAGTTCTGAACAGCGTAAGTGTCTGAATTGGCAGAGATAACTGCTCTGGTCAAACCTGAATATTATTTGAATAATATGGAGACTTTGAATATTATATTAGTCAGAACCTAAATGACCAAACAGTCTTATACACGTTTGGTGGCAATAAGTGTTAACAATTTTAGAGAGTTATCGTTTACTTTGGCCTAGTTTGTAGAGGAACGAAACAGAAATGGATAGAGGCACTTTATATTTTTTGTCTTAAACTTGGTTTGGAGGAATATAGCGGGTTTTTGGTTAAGTAATCCGAGTGTTATTTTCGAAGAGGTGAATGTTGACAGTTTTGGTCGAATTATTGCCTATCTAACCTTAGTCTATAACCTACTAGTGATTCCTTGGATGAAGAAACAGTTCGAGAAGTCGTAAGAAGACACAAATCAATTCGAAAAGCGAAGAGCAAAGACTTGTCCATATATAACTGAGATACATCATGGTTACTAGGCTTTCTCTTTATAAGTGAGGAAATTGTAGGAAGATAGAATGAGGAATCACTTCGAGAAATCGTGAAAAGAACGATTTTAAGTGTCGACATATAAAGGCAAAGCAGTTTATTACTTTGAAAGCGTTGCTACGCTTTCTGTTACTAAGTGTGATATTTGCATATTTATCCTCAGTGCACGTGCAGGAGACAAAAGAAAAAACTCATTAGGGGTCATTAAGAGGATTAAGCGCTTAGGCAAGTCTAGGCGATGTCATTAGCAGTGTTACCATAGCGTCCTTCATTCGTCTCAGGCTCCTTTGGGACCCTCTACTATTACTCAGACCCCCGTGTAATACGTCATAACCGATAGCTCTCCGATTAATTCCCGAAGTTCCAAATGTTTGACAAACGGTGTCTTTCATGTGTGGGGTCTCTGGAGTATACACCTCCTATTTTAAGTCTTTAGGCATTATGAGAATATTTCGTTTGTATTCTTTCAATGACTTGGTGGCTCTTAAAAGCTTGTAATTTTTAAAATGTGATTTGTTTAAAGAAACATGTTTTTATAATAAGACTAAATAACGAAATAAAGTTTCAAAAATATATAATTTCATATTTACCATCACACAAAGCTCCTAATATTTACAAACAACGCAAAAGTTAAAATCCATAAGTTTCGGAATTATTTACAATCACTCGCTATCTATTACGGTTGTATATCCAATATATGTTAAATATCTCACAGTGTACATAAAAATCCATTACCTGTGAGTAGGACAAAGTGAATAAATCAAAATTGATTACTAATACTTAGATTGAGGAGATGTCTTTGGGAGTCCAAAACCGTTGTGTGAACACGGAACGGTTTGCCGTACTCGTAAGTCAAACGAGAAGTCGCGCGAGTATGAGGAATCGAATCGAGAAACTGTAAGAACGTAAGATACAGACGAAATATTATTTGTCTATGGAATGGTTGAGTGCAATGTTGCCATATTTGTAGAAGTCCATGTACACTAATGATGTTAATGGCTCATTAGCAATTTAAACAAAAGAACGAGTCTGGGCGAGTCTGAGCGACGTCAGAGCTTAGACAAAGAAATCCTAATTAATATGCTTATTCACGGCGTCGGTTTTCTCGGCGTATCATTTGCTTACTATTTGCTGTTGGAGTAAGACCGCAGAGATGGAGGGTTTATATGAAAAATTGTTTTCAATGTTCGAAGATATTTACAATGAAACTTTGTGGGAAGAATATTCGAAGCTTTGTCGTGAAAAGTGCAATGGTTGTAGGACTAACCATCCTAGTCAGAAGCAACATAGTTGCCTAACAGATGATGAGCAAAGGAGATGGTGCTATGAAGAGACCAGGACAAACGTCGACGAACGAATCTGGATAGAGTTCAACGAAGCGGGAGAGGCGTTGAAATTACGAAATCAAAGAGACTCTCAAAAAACTTCGGAGACAATGGTCGAGTCGAAGGAAATTGACGACTCGCCAAATATTCTTTCTATATCTGTTCTGTTTAGCTGTCCATTAAAGTATCTGTACGAAGTAAAAGACACAGGTGTAAAATTTACGAGTACGATAAAGAATCCTCGGGAGGCTTACGAGGAGTATCTTCTTGAAAAGTCTAGAAACTTAACGACGAAAAGCAATCTGAACTAATGCTATATGTGTTGTGAGAACATTATCGAGTTAATCCAAAGCTAAATTATGTTTTAAGTTAAAAAAATTACTTGAACTATATAGTGTGTAAGAAAGATGTGTAGACCTGAAGAAAAATTTATAAAGACATACGAGCAACATTATAGTTCTTTGTAGTTTATTTTCATATTTATAACAAATTACAGTGTGCAAATTGACAGCTAATTATTTACATAAACTGTCCTGCGTTTACGATTTCTTCTAGCGCACCCACTTCTTAGAGATATCGTTTGTTTCTCTGTTGTCAAAGCACTGCTCGCTCTTTATGGGGAATTTTGATATTTTCCGGGTTTTTTTGCGTTGTTTATTATTTACGGACTCCCCATGCTGCTCTCTTAGATAATTATTGAAGTTTGTTGCCATTTCCTCTTGTCTCTTTATAATGCTTTTCAAAGTTTTCTCCATATTTAGTTCTGTGCTGTCTGCGATAGGTTCTTTACTCTGTAAAGGAACACATATTCCACTTTTACTCCATTTTAGCCAATTTAGCGCGTTCTTTGATATCCATGTGATGTACTTGGTCAAGATGATTTGCTAGCCTTGCAAGATTAGTGCTTCCGCACCCGAAGACAGGACAGTTTCTACGTGTGCGACCCATGTTTAGTTGTTTACTCAGTGTATCAGTCGGAAATATCCCTGATCTTACTCGGATTTCATCGGGACATGTCGGCGTGAGATCGACAAACAGGTAAGAATACGGGTCTTTGGTTGCCATCTGGTAGGCTTGCTGGAAAAACTTTGTGTTGTCGGGATACAACTGTTTGGCTAGATGAGTTACTTGACTTGCATCACGAACATTTTTTGTTAGGACAAAGTAACTAGCGTTGAGAGAGATGGTACGATGGTCTTTGCTTTGATGAAATAAGTTTTGCACAATATAAATCACGCTGAGATTACCATGGTGCGATTTCTTCGTGAACAGCTTGGCAATAATCGTATCTTTTTCTCCCATCATGTCATCAATGATAAATAGATTTCTTATTTGGGGATTAATACTATCCAATATAGATTCGGATAAACCTTGCACAAACTGAATCCCAGGAATAAGAAGTTCCATTTTAGCAAACGTGTCTTGGTACTCAGAATAAAAATAAATTATATTTTCTGGGACAGGGTCGATCATGATTTGGGCGTTCGCTAACAATTCCTTGACAAAGGTTGTCTTCCCAGTCTTGGTCCCCCCAGAGACCAAGAGCCCAAAGGGATGTGTTAATTGTATGGAGTATGTATTTTTGTTGTCTTGGTAATTCGATGCGGTTCCATCAAATGGCGAATGCTTAAATGTAGAATCAGTAGACATCGTTTGAATTGGCCGATCTCCCCCATGCAGGACCTTTATGTGGCGTTGTAAATTAAATTGTCTTGAAAAGCTCTTTCCGCAAATATTACAAGCGCTAGGCATGTTCACACAACAACTCTCAAATTACTTGTGAAAATGTCCGGGAGAAAAGTACGATTATATCCTTGAGTTTCTTCTCTAATGCATGTGGGATATCAAAACGGACCAACTCGCAGCTGAACGTCACTTGGACGTTACTTAGACGCCGCCTCTAAATGAATAACTCATGAGTTACTCATGAATAAATGAGTAACTCATGAGTAAATGAGTAACTCATGAGTAAATGAGTAACTCACGAGTTACTCATGAGTAAATGAGTAACTCGTGAGTTACTCATGAGTAAATGAGCAACTCGTGAGTTACTCATGAGTAAATGAGTAACTCGTGAGTTACTCATGAGTAAATGAGCAACTCGTGAGTTACTCATGAGTAAATGAGTAACTCGTGAGTTACTCATGAGTAAATGAGTAACTCGTGAGTTACTCATGAGTAAATGAGCAACTCGTGAGTTACTCATGAGTAAATGAGCAACTCGTGAGTTACTCATTTACTCATGAGTAACTCACGAGTTGCTCATTTACTCATGAGTAACTCACGAGTTACTCATTTACTCATGAGTAACTCACGAGTTGCTCATTTACTCATGAGTAACTCACGAGTTACTCATTTACTCATGAGTAACTCACGAGTTGCTCATTTACTCATGAGTAACTCACGAGTTACTCATTTACTCATGAGTAACTCACGAGTTACTCATTTACTCATGAGTAACTCACGAGTTGCTCATTTACTCATGAGTAACTCACGAGTTACTCATTTACTCATGAGTAACTCACGAGTTGCTCATTTACTCATGAGTAACTCACGAGTTACTCATTTACTCATGAGTAACTCGTGAGTTACTCATTTACTCATGAGTTACTCATTTATTCATGAGTAACTCATGAGTTATTCATTTAGAGGCGGCGTCTAAGTAACGTCCAAGTGACGTTCAGCTGCGAGTTGGTTCGTTTTGATATCCCACATGCATTAGAGAAGAAACTCAAGGATATAATCGTACTTTTCTCCCGGACATTTTCACAAGTAATTTGAGAGTTGTTGTGTGAACATGCCTAGCGCTTGTAATATTTGCGGAAAGAGCTTTTCAAGACAATTTAATTTACAACGCCACATAAAGGTCCTGCATGGGGGAGATCGGCCAATTCAAACGATGTCTACTGATTCTACATTTAAGCATTCGCCATTTGATGGAACCGCATCGAATTACCAAGACAACAAAAATACATACTCCATACAATTAACACATCCCTTTGGGCTCTTGGTCTCTGGGGGACCAAGACTGGGAAGACAACCTTTGTCAAGGAATTGTTAGCGAACGCCCAAATCATGATCGACCCTGTCCCAGAAAATATAATTTATTTTTATTCTGAGTACCAAGACACGTTTGCTAAAATGGAACTTCTTATTCCTGGGATTCAGTTTGTGCAAGGTTTATCCGAATCTATATTGGATAGTATTAATCCCCAAATAAGAAATCTATTTATCATTGATGACATGATGGGAGAAAAAGATACGATTATTGCCAAGCTGTTCACGAAGAAATCGCACCATGGTAATCTCAGCGTGATTTATATTGTGCAAAACTTATTTCATCAAAGCAAAGACCATCGTACCATCTCTCTCAACGCTAGTTACTTTGTCCTAACAAAAAATGTTCGTGATGCAAGTCAAGTAACTCATCTAGCCAAACAGTTGTATCCCGACAACACAAAGTTTTTCCAGCAAGCCTACCAGATGGCAACCAAAGACCCGTATTCTTACCTGTTTGTCGATCTCACGCCGACATGTCCCGATGAAATCCGAGTAAGATCAGGGATATTTCCGACTGATACACTGAGTAAACAACTAAACATGGGTCGCACACGTAGAAACTGTCCTGTCTTCGGGTGCGGAAGCACTAATCTTGCAAGGCTAGCAAATCATCTTGACCAAGTACATCACATGGATATCAAAGAACGCGCTAAATTGGCTAAAATGGAGTAAAAGTGGAATATGTGTTCCTTTACAGAGTAAAGAACCTATCGCAGACAGCACAGAACTAAATATGGAGAAAACTTTGAAAAGCATTATAAAGAGACAAGAGGAAATGGCAACAAACTTCAATAATTATCTAAGAGAGCAGCATGGGGAGTCCGTAAATAATAAACAACGCAAAAAACCCGGAAAATATCAAAATTCCCCATAAAGAGCGAGCAGTGCTTTGACAACAGAGAAACAAACGATATCTCTAAGAAGTGGGTGCGCTAGAAGAAATCGTAAACGCAGGACAGTTTATGTAAATAATTAGCTGTCAATTTGCACACTGTAATTTGTTATAAATATGAAAATAAACTACAAAGAACTATAATGTTGCTCGTATGTCTTTATAAATTTTTCTTCAGGTCTACACATCTTTCTTACACACTATATAGTTCAAGTAATTTTTTTAACTTAAAACATAATTTAGCTTTGGATTAACTCGATAATGTTCTCACAACACATATAGCATTAGTTCAGATTGCTTTTCGTCGTTAAGTTTCTAGACTTTTCAAGAAGATACTCCTCGTAAGCCTCCCGAGGATTCTTTATCGTACTCGTAAATTTTACACCTGTGTCTTTTACTTCGTACAGATACTTTAATGGACAGCTAAACAGAACAGATATAGAAAGAATATTTGGCGAGTCGTCAATTTCCTTCGACTCGACCATTGTCTCCGAAGTTTTTTGAGAGTCTCTTTGATTTCGTAATTTCAACGCCTCTCCCGCTTCGTTGAACTCTATCCAGATTCGTTCGTCGACGTTTGTCCTGGTCTCTTCATAGCACCATCTCCTTTGCTCATCATCTGTTAGGCAACTATGTTGCTTCTGACTAGGATGGTTAGTCCTACAACCATTGCACTTTTCACGACAAAGCTTCGAATATTCTTCCCACAAAGTTTCATTGTAAATATCTTCGAACATTGAAAACAATTTTTCATATAAACCCTCCATCTCTGCGGTCTTACTCCAACAGCAAATAGTAAGCAAATGATACGCCGAGAAAACCGACGCCGTGAATAAGCATATTAATTAGGATTTCTTTGTCTAAGCTCTGACGTCGCTCAGACTCGCCCAGACTCGTTCTTTTGTTTAAATTGCTAATGAGCCATTAACATCATTAGTGTACATGGACTTCTACAAATATGGCAACATTGCACTCAACCATTCCATAGACAAATAATATTTCGTCTGTATCTTACGTTCTTACAGTTTCTCGATTCGATTCCTCATACTCGCGCGACTTCTCGTTTGACTTACGAGTACGGCAAACCGTTCCGTGTTCACACAACGGTTTTGGACTCCCAAAGACATCTCCTCAATCTAAGTATTAGTAATCAATTTTGATTTATTCACTTTGTCCTACTCACAGGTAATGGATTTTTATGTACACTGTGAGATATTTAACATATATTGGATATACAACCGTAATAGATAGCGAGTGATTGTAAATAATTCCGAAACTTATGGATTTTAACTTTTGCGTTGTTTGTAAATATTAGGAGCTTTGTGTGATGGTAAATATGAAATTATATATTTTTGAAACTTTATTTCGTTATTTAGTCTTATTATAAAAACATGTTTCTTTAAACAAATCACATTTTAAAAATTACAAGCTTTTAAGAGCCACCAAGTCATTGAAAGAATACAAACGAAATATTCTCATAATGCCTAAAGACTTAAAATAGGAGGTGTATACTCCAGAGACCCCACACATGAAAGACACCGTTTGTCAAACATTTGGAACTTCGGGAATTAATCGGAGAGCTATCGGTTATGACGTATTACACGGGGGTCTGAGTAATAGTAGAGGGTCCCAAAGGAGCCTGAGACGAATGAAGGACGCTATGGTAACACTGCTAATGACATCGCCTAGACTTGCCTAAGCGCTTAATCCTCTTAATGACCCCTAATGAGTTTTTTCTTTTGTCTCCTGCACGTGCACTGAGGATAAATATGCAAATATCACACTTAGTAACAGAAAGCGTAGCAACGCTTTCAAAGTAATAAACTGCTTTGCCTTTATATGTCGACACTTAAAATCGTTCTTTTCACGATTTCTCGAAGTGATTCCTCATTCTATCTTCCTACAATTTCCTCACTTATAAAGAGAAAGCCTAGTAACCATGATGTATCTCAGTTATATATGGACAAGTCTTTGCTCTTCGCTTTTCGAATTGATTTGTGTCTTCTTACGACTTCTCGAACTGTTTCTTCATCCAAGGAATCACTAGTAGGTTATAGACTAAGGTTAGATAGGCAATAATTCGACCAAAACTGTCAACATTCACCTCTTCGAAAATAACACTCGGATTACTTAACCAAAAACCCGCTATATTCCTCCAAACCAAGTTTAAGACAAAAAATATAAAGTGCCTCTATCCATTTCTGTTTCGTTCCTCTACAAACTAGGCCAAAGTAAACGATAACTCTCTAAAATTGTTAACACTTATTGCCACCAAACGTGTATAAGACTGTTTGGTCATTTAGGTTCTGACTAATATAATATTCAAAGTCTCCATATTATTCAAATAATATTCAGGTTTGACCAGAGCAGTTATCTCTGCCAATTCAGACACTTACGCTGTTCAGAACTCTCTATAATCCTCCAGACAAGGTTTCAGATAAAAACATATAAAGTGCCTCTATCAATTTCTATAGTTCCTTATAAAGAACGTCTATTTTGTTAAAGTTTACTGTACGCATGCTCTGTACGTATACGTGTCCCACAACTGTTGGCTATAAGTAGGGTTAAGGGTTTAAATGAAAGTTCGTTTCTATTAGTTATAAAGAGATAAGTCCAGTGCCTTTTACGTAACTTCGGAAATCAGTCGGAGACCAATCGGGAATGACGGGGGGTTAAGTGACATCTAGGGTTAGGGGGGAAAGTTAGGGTTACTACATCCCAAAGGAGTCTGAGAATGAATAAATAATAAGTCGGTATGACGTAGTGAAAACCGGGGGGGTTGAGTGACAGCTAGGGTTATGGGGGAAGTTAGGGTTAGGAGGTCCCAAAGGAGTCTGAGAATGAATAAATAATAAGTCGGTATGACGTAGTGAAAACCGGGGGGTTGAGTGACAGCTAGGGTTAGGGGTGAAGTTAGGGTTAGGAGGTCCCAAAGGAGTCTGAGAATGAATAAATAATAAGTCGGTATGACGTAGTGAATAACGGGGGGTTGAGTGAGATTAGGGTTAGGGGGTCATATAGGAGCACGAGACATAATGATGTAATGAGATTAGGGTTAGAGGGTCGCAAAGGAGCATGAGAATGAATAATTAAAAATTGAATATTTAATGAGGCGGCATCCCTTTGGTCCCTCGATGGGGGGGTATCACTACTTGGGATGCTTGGGGGTATCTTGGGGGTGTTTCGGGGGTGTTAGGGGGTGTTTGGTGCCTCACAAATTGTGGGTGTTTGGGGGTGCTCGAGGTGTTTGGGGATGTTTCGGGGTTTCTAGGGGTGTCTTGGGGTAATCTTGGGATGTTTGGAGCTTAGACAAAGAAATCCTAATTAATATGCTAGTTGCCATAGAAAAATTACGGCGTCGTTTTGCTTGGTGTATCACTTACTTACTATTTGCTGTTGGAGTAAGACCGCAGAGATGGAGGGTTTATATGAAAAATTATGTTCAATGTTTGAGGCTATTTACAATGAAACTTTGTGGGAAGAATATTCGAAGCTTTGTCGTGAAAAGTGCTACGGTTGTAGGACTAACCATTCTAGCCAGAAACAACATAGTTGCCTAACAGATGATGAGCAATGGAGATCGTGCTACGAAGAGATCAGGACAAACGTCGATGAACGTATCTGGAAAGAGTTCAACGAAGCTGGGCAGGCGTTGAAATTACGAAATCAAAGAGACTCTCAAAAAACTTCAGAGACAGCGGTCGAGCCGATGGAAATTGACGACTCGCCAAATATTCTTTCTATATCTGTTCTGTTTACCAGTCCATTAAAATATTTGTACGAAGTAAAAGACACTGGTGAAACATTTACGAGTAGGATAAAGAATCCTCGAGAGGCTTACGAGGAGTACCTTCTTGAAAAGTCTAGAAACTTAACGACGAAAAGCAAGCTGAACTAATGTTATATGTGTTATGAGAACATTATCAAGTAAATCCGAAGTTAAATTATGTTTTAAGTTAAATAAATTACTTGGACTATATAGTGTGTAAGAAAGCTGTGTAATTTTATATGTGTGTAATTTTATCTGAAGAAAAAATAATAAAGGCATACGAGCAACATTATAATAGTTCTTTGTAGTTTATTTTTATATTTATAACAAATTACAGTGTGCATATTGACAGCTAATTATTTACATAAACAATTGTTTTTAAATAAATCTGTCTTCCAGAACGTATACGCCAACTCTATCGATTAAACCCACGCGGCCAAACAATTATTCACGCCCTAAATCTATGAATGTTTTTCCTAATGATACCAATAATTGTATGGCCGCGTGGGTTTAATCGATAGAGTTGGCGTATACGTTCTGGAACACGCATGTATTGTAGAAAAAGAGTGAGGAATATGGGGATAGTGCAAGCTCTAAATTACAGTATTAGAAATATAGTATTTTGATAAGTTTCTACAAATATTGACATGAACTATACCAAACACAAAAATAGCCGAATTGGTAGAATACTGCGTATCACCTTACGTCTCAGGAATTCCCGAACCAGCTGGCCTAAATGTATTTGTAAAAGGACTCGCCGACAGTAACATTGACAAAAACCTTATCGAAAATCATTCAATGATTCAATCTTAGGATTCAATGATTCAATCTTAGGATTCAATGATTCAATCTTAGGATTCAATGATTCAATCTTAGGATTCAATGATTCAATCTTAGGATTCAATGATTCAATGATTCAATCTTAGGATTCAATGATTCAATCTTAGGATTCAATGATTCAATGATTCAATCTTAGGATTCAATGATTCAATCTTAGGATTCAATGATTCAATCTTAGGATTCAATGATTACACTATTCAGTTTTCACGATTTTAAATGTTCATGGCGTGTGGTTTCCACGTTAAACTGTGCTTTTAAGCGCTCACTTGACCGTTTGGCGTGTGATAATAAATTAAAGTTTACCATGTCTTTTGATAATGACCTAACTTCGGAAATCAGTCGGAGACCAATCGCAGATAAACTTCTCCTATAGATTTAGAAACTTTGTTAAACGAATTACAAAGACTTATTCGAAATACTAAGTACATAAAACTAGGCTCTTTTAAGAGTAATCTTTGAGGGCACCCCGTGGTGTTGAGGGTATCTTTGAACGGGCCAAAAGGCCTAAACGGGCCAAAAAAGGCCAAATAGGGCCTAAACGGGCCTAATAAAAGCATCTATCATGCCAGAAAAAATGTCAAATGCTTTCTGTCATTGCTTGAGTAAACAACTAAACATGGGTCGCACACGTAGAAACTGTCCTGTCTTCGGTTACGGAAGCACTAATCTTGCAAGGCTAGCAAATCATCTTGATCAAGTACATCACATGGATATTAAAGAACGCGCTAAATGGCTAAAATGGAGTAAAATTGGAATATGTGTACCTTTACAGAGTAAAGAAACTATCGCAGACAGCACAGAAGTAAATATGGAGAAAACTTTGAAAAGCATTATAAGGAGACAAGAGGAAATGGCAACAAACTTCAATAATTATCTAAGAGAGCAGCATGGGGAGTCCGTAAACAATAAACAACGCAGAAAACGGAAAATATCAAAATTCCCTATAAAGAGCGAGCAGTGCTTTGACAATAGAGAAACAAACGATATCTCTAAGAAGTGGGTGCGCTAGAAGAAACCGTAAACGCAGGACAGATTTATTTAAAAACAATTGTTTATGTAAATAATTAGCTGTCAATATGCACACTGTAATTTGTTATAAATATAAAAATAAACTACAAAGAACTATTATAATGTTGCTCGTATGCCTTTATTATTTTTTCTTCAGATAAAATTACACACATATAAAATTACACAGCTTTCTTACACACTATATAGTCCAAGTAATTTATTTAACTTAAAACATAATTTAACTTCGGATTTACTTGATAATGTTCTCATAACACATATAACATTAGTTCAGCTTGCTTTTCGTCGTTAAGTTTCTAGACTTTTCAAGAAGGTACTCCTCGTAAGCCTCTCGAGGATTCTTTATCCTACTCGTAAATGTTTCACCAGTGTCTTTTACTTCGTACAAATATTTTAATGGACTGGTAAACAGAACAGATATAGAAAGAATATTTGGCGAGTCGTCAATTTCCATCGGCTCGACCGCTGTCTCTGAAGTTTTTTGAGAGTCTCTTTGATTTCGTAATTTCAACGCCTGCCCAGCTTCGTTGAACTCTTTCCAGATACGTTCATCGACGTTTGTCCTGATCTCTACGTAGCACGATCTCCATTGCTCATCATCTGTTAGGCAACTATGTTGTTTCTGGCTAGAATGGTTAGTCCTACAACCGTAGCACTTTTCACGACAAAGCTTCGAATATTCTTCCCACAAAGTTTCATTGTAAATAGCCTCAAACATTGAAAATAATTTTTCATATAAACCCTCCATCTCTGCGGTCTTACTCCAACAGCAAATAGTAAGCAAGTGATACACCAAGCAAAACGACGCCGTAATTTTTCTATGGCAACTAGCATATTAATTAGGATTTCTTTGTCTAAGCTCTGACGTCGCCCAGACTCGCCCAGGCTCGTTCTTTTGTTTAAATTTGCTAATGAGTCATTAACATCAATAGTGTACATGGACTTATACAAATATTGGCAACATTGCACTCAACCATTTTATAGACAAATAATATTTCGTCTGTACCATACGTTCTTACAGTTTCTCGATTCGATTCCTCATACTCGCTACTTCTCGATTAACTTTACGAGTATGGCAAACCGTTCCGTGTTTACACAACGGTTTTGGACTCTCAAAGACATCTCCTCAATCTAAGTATTAGTAATCAACTTTGATTTATTCATTTGCCTTACTGACATGCAACGGATTTTTATGTACACTTCTGATATGTCTCCCCATGATCAATTCCGCCTTGTTCTGAATTCCCACCAGAATGTAAAGCAGAAAATGAATGTCTAGAAATGATGGAGAACATAATTATTGTCACTCTTTTAATAAACACAAGAGATTTATTGTAATATTTAATGTTGATTAATAAATTTATTGGCCCAAATCATGTGTCTCCCTATAAACACCCTCTAAGGCACCACCAAACATCCCAAGATTACCCCAAGACACCCCTAGAAACCCCGAAACATCCCCAAACACCTCGAGCACCCCCTAAACACCCCAAGACACCCCAAACACCTCCAAACACCCCCTAACACCCCCGAAACACCCCCAAGATACCCCCAAGCATCCCATTCTGAATGATGGTTATAGGATAGCAGAACTATAATTTGTGGGGATTTTATATACGAGAGGCTTGAGAATTTTTAATAATAGACGTTCAATTAGACAGAGGCAAGCATGTTATAATTAAAAATAGATTACACAGATTGAAAACATCAAAACCCTCGGCTAAAGAGTGTAAGAGAGTACTCATTACGTTCCCATTCGTATCACATTGCTAGCGGATAAGATGGAAAGCATAGTAGGAATTACAGACCTGGATGGATTTACTAAAAATAAAAAAATTCCTTTGTAAAGAACTCGGACTGTTAACCGTGGGGAACAACGAAGCTACTTCATATTTATTTGGGATGCGGCGTGTTCTTAAGGCTTGATCAATTACCGAATTCATTTAATTTAAAAGAGCGACAAATTTGAATCATTCGCCGAAACTCCCTATACAATGAGAGAATACCTTATTATGTGTCGGAACATCTCAAATTGTTTTCTTTGTTTTTTACCATTGGCCAGGCTTTCAAAACCCTAGGCTAAAGGGTGTGTAAGAGAGTACTCATTACGTTCCCATAATTACATATTCTACAGTGTATGCAAATCGATCGATCAGAGGGGTGCCCCAGGGTTGATAGGGGTATCTTTTGGGGTAAGATAGGGTCTTTGGGGGATCAGAGAGAACGTATGGGGTATTATTTAAAAGGGACTAATTATCAAATAAAAGTCCTTCCGGGACACATATGTCCCGCAAAAGGATATTAATATGTATTAAAAATGAGCAAGTTCAATCTACACGTTTATTTCAGATTAACTCGATTATGTCCTCATAACACATACAACATTAGTTCAAATTGCTTTTGTTCGTAACGTTTCCATATTTTTCAACAAGGTACTCCTCGTAAGCCGGTCTCTTTAGTTTCGTAATTTCAGAACCTGTCCTAATGACTTTCTCGCCTGAACTTGCCCATGCATTAACACCTCTTCATGCCCCTTATTATCCCCCAAAAACTCATGATCATCCCTAAAATGAATTAAATATTCTACTTATATGTAAATCCGGTTAAGTTTTGGTCATTAGTAACTTTAATGAGTTTCTCTTTTTTCTCCTGCACGTGCACTGAGCATAAATACGCAAATATCAGCCGTAGCAACATTAACAAGATGCTTGACGACGTTAATAAAATAGCCGAGTCAGCCGTTTAACTTGACAGTTTATATTCTGGCAAACCCCTCTGAAGAAAATGATTCAATGTCTTTCGAACAGCTTGCCGAACGGTTTGTTCATTCAAGGCATCGTTTACTTTATACACTAAAGCCAAATAAGCGACAATTCGGCACATATCTCCAAGTAAATAGGTAAAGATGGTCGTTTAAGTTCTAACTAATATAATATTCATGTTGCTATTAATTCAAGTCGATACTCAGCCGTCCCGCAGCCAAATAATATTTCATTTTATATATCGACACTTAAAAAACGTTCTTATGGCTTTTTAAAATTGACTGCTCATTCTATCTTCTTACGATTTCTTCACTTATAAACAAGGGTTTAGCTAGCAATGATTCTAGGATGATTGAATATTTAGGTTCTATTATAATATTCATTATATGCTATTAATCTAAATCTATACGAATTCAAGTCGATACTCCAGCCGTCCCACAGCCAAATAATATTTCGTTTATATATTGACACTTAAAAACGTTCTTATGGATTTTGAATTGACTCCTCATTCTACCTTATGATTTCTTCACTTATAAACAAGGGTTTAGCTAGCAATGATTCTAGGATGAATGAATATTTAGGTTCTAAACCTAATATAATATTCATCATATGCTATTAATCTAAGTCTATACGAGCTCTGCCAATTCAGACAATTAGGCTGCTCAAAACTCTCTATACTCAAGGTTTCAGATAAAAAAATATAAAGTGCCTCTATCAATTTCTCTTTAGTTCCTTGTAAAGAACGTCTATTTTGTTAAAGTTTATCGTACGCATGCTCTGTACGTCTACGTGTCCCACAACTGTCGACTGTCAGTAGGGTAAAGTGTTTAAATGAAAAGGTGATTACTATTACTTATAAGGATATAAGCCGAGTACCTTTTACGTAACTTCGGAAATCAGTCGGAGAGCTATCGGTTATGACGGGGGGTTAAGTAACATCTAGGGTTAGGGGGGAAAGTTAGGGTTACTACGTCCTAAAGGAGTCTGAGAATGAATAAATAATAAGTCGGTATGACGTAGTGAAAACCGGGGGGTTGAGTGACAGCTAGGGTTAGTGAATATGACGTAGTGAATAACGGGGGGTTGAGTGAGATTAGGGTTAGGGGTCATATAGGAGCACGAGACATAATGACGTAATGAGATTAGGGTTAGAGGGTCGCAAAGGAGCATGAGAATTAATGAGAACGCCGCCTGAATACTAACGAGAACGCCGCCTGAATATTAATGAGAACGCCGCCTGAATATTAATGAGAACGCCGCCTAGCGCCGCCTTAAAAATACGGGTCGATCGGCCCCTATAATACTACTTGTATTCATTACATTGGCTTCCGGTCAAATTTAGAATTGATTTTAAGCTTATTGTTATTACTTTTAAAGTAATTTTTGGGCTTGCACCCATATATATTTGTGATTTAGTTACTATTAGGAAACAGTCAAATTATAGTCTTCGATCGAACTTAGGTCTTTTACTACAACCACCCAGTATACGAACTAAAAAGACTCTTGGTGATCGCACTTTTTCAGTTGCGGCCACCAAATTTGGAATGCTTTGCCAGTTGACATTCGTCAAGAAGACAACTTTATTAAGTTCAAAGGATTGGTTAAGACACATCTTTTTAAGACTGCCTTTTATTAGTATATTTTATAAATTACTTTGTTATCGTATTCTATAACGGTAATTTTGTAATGCGCATTTGATCATACAAATGATGCCTAAAATAAGACGACAATTTTTAATTCTTTGTCCTTATTACCGGTAATAACGGTAATAAGCATTTAAGCATTTTTTTAATTGCACCATTTGTTATGAATTTGTTTAATATCATTTGTTTAACATCACATATATACTATATAGATAAACCACCAAGTGTCCAAGTTTATATAAGGGTATATATAAATTATAAGGTAATAAGGGTAATAGTGATCAAAATTTTAAGAAAAATGATAAACCACTCAGTAATAAGGTAATAAGAGTAAAAGTGATTAAAATATCACATACAGTATACAGACAAACCACCAAGTAATAAGGTAATAAGGGTAATAGTGTCATGGTGACCTGCATGCTTATGTAGGCTATGTATTAATGATTAATGCGATTTACTTTATATATAAACGCAACCGCAATCTGAACTGCATCATGTCATACATGCTAGTAAATTTATAACAAAAAAATCTACAACGAACAAAACTAAAACTCAGATTTTAAAAGACAGTGTCAGTATTGAAAAGAGCGGTGCCTGTTTTCGCTGGACGCCGAAAATCGTAAATATGTCACTCACGTCGAGCTTTCGCAACAAGAATCTACTGAACCGCGAGATCTGTAGATTTGCATATAGATACTAAATACTATTATCTAACCACACACAAAATTTACAACTTATACATAAAGCAGTTTTTGAATTACAGCGTTCTGAAATAAGCATACTTTGACAATTTTGAATTTTTCGAGCTTATTTTAAACCCGGAGACTGCATGGATTCCGGGGACGTTCTCCAATTGGCCAAATATTTATACGCGATATTCAATTGGCTAATTACAACTGCTTCCGTTTTGAATGTTTTGTTGTTTACCACGCGCCTCAACGCATTAATCGAGACTGTATCAAAGCACGGACTAAAATGAGTTTGTTAATTCTTTTAGAAGCTTTTATAGTCGGCGTAATGTTGTTTGAGAACGATCAAACAGTCAAAAAAGATGCGGGACTGAACTTGTGAATCGCTTCAAACATCACAGTGAAATACGACACTTACAATACGTCGATGTTTGTTTTTGTTTTATTACCCTACGAAGCTCAGAGTATCCTATTTATCGATTAGTTTCTTTCTTCATATAGATTAGCGAATACTCGTTAGTCGTTGACACTCGCTGTAAGTATTGCTGAATTGCAAATTAATCGGAATAAATTACAGAACACGGGTTTGGCGCTCTGGGTTTGGCGCTGATTCGCAGACGCTCTTAATCCAAACAAATTTTAAGCCTGTTATTTGGGTCTGGGACGGAGCGTCTACACGCTTGGTTACGCAGACAGCGTAAGGAGCACATGTAATAAATACATTCTTCTAGTTTTTCAGAATCTCTTCCGATAGCTTTTTTTGGTTAAATGGCAAGTCCATCACCGAAAAAATCTTTGTCTGTACGATGTGATGCAGATGGTCGTCTGTCCATCCACATGAAATATAACCAGAATTTATATAAGTCTGTTGCCAATTTTTGTTTCCACATAAAAAACTTTGTCATTTTTAATGACAACGTGTCCAAATATAACGGATACCTTCTAGATGTGGAGCGCCGCGATGGTGTTAAAATGTAAGTACAACTATTCAGTTTTGCTAGATTTTAGACTTTACTCGACGTACGCTTATTTTATAATTTAATATTTTTCACAAGGGAATCTTTTGTTACCTGTGACGAGATGACGGTAGCAAAGCAGTTCAGGAGTGCCATCAACCGCACATTTTCATGCAAAGGTGGTGTTCTATGGCAAGGAGTACAAGACAAACATCTCTGCACCTTCCTAATTAAGGCTACCGAAGAGTTGTGGGCCGAAGGAAATGGGCAAAGAAAAACGAAACAGGCAGCTTTGGTAATTGGGAGACAGCCAAACAAAACAGCATCGTTGCGCGAAAATACTTACGTATTCAACGAGAATGTTCAGGTGAGCACGACAATCCGAGAATATATAGATTTATGAATTCAGCTTCTGCATGATTAAAGGTTTTTGCTTGGAATTTTTAAAAGAATTCTATTTTAAAGTTGACTACATTTTCTGTTCGACCGTATTTTTATATTCCTCGCTTTATAGGCCTTACTTTACGTTATTTTACTCTTCTTATGATTGCCTCTTTCAGTCGTTTGTTGAAGCTTCTCTAATTATACGTTCAGTCGGTGACGCTGTGCATCAGCTGCACCAAATTGTGCGTTTTTAGCGCTTCAAATGAAAAGTCGTCATTAATACACAAGTTGTAGAGATGTTACTCTTCAGAGCGCAAAGCGAAGACTGTCTCGTTTAGACTATTTACATGGTGTTTTTAAAACTAGCAAATGAGTAGGCGTAAAAGCTATTAAGTATTAAACTTTGGCTAGGTGTGCGAAGTGTTTGTGTCAAAACAAAGGAAATTAAAAGGTAATGCTATTTAAGTACTTTTAAATCTAGGCGAGTCTACTTCCTAAAAGGTTTAAGATAATTAAACTAAAAATAAAGTTTGTAAATGTTACAAAAGTAAATAAGCTCATTGCGCACGAACAGCATAATATATCGGGTTTTTACTGTATATTCGCTAACCACTTAATAATTCGTATAAAGAGAAAACACTGATCAATTAATAAGACATTCGAAGCCTCAGAGAAAGGTACATAGGCGGAGGGCTGAACTTTGAGTGCCGAAGGCAGGAGAAACCTCTAGGGGGTCCTAGCATGCCCCCGGAAAATTTTGAAATCTTTAATTCTTGGCTCAGATAAAAACGGTGTTCTTCATTTTATTGGTTTCATTTTTACATTAAATTCTTATTTGTAACATAATTGACAGTCTCAAATATGGTCTACTGTTTGATAAACTACAGTATGCATAGAGAAGACATGCTGCATAGAGAAGTGCATGCAAGAAAATCTAAAAAAACACAGAAATATGGACCCTGGAAATGATGTACTAAAAGAATCTAATCCCAACTTTGAACAACCAAACCTCATTAATATAGCTTGCTAGATACATGTTTTTCCTGTTGATTTGTTGTGTGGTTAGTTTTTCCCCTTCACTTTTCCTGGGAGGTGAATACAAAAAAGAAATGTGCCCCCCCCCACCCCCCACCCCTCCCCCTCCAAAAAAATAGAATGGTCCGTCCCTAATAAGGCTTTGAAATAGACACCGTGAGATCACTGAAATATGATTGGTCCATTTGCTACTTTTGAATTTTCCAGCCAATAGAATGAAATAGGTTTACTTTAAGAATGCAAACATTCGTCAATGTTTTGGGTGGAAATCATGAGATGATTTTTTGCTGTGCATCATTGGCTTTGGTAATACTGTATAATCTAATTACAATTTAACTTTTATTATTAATTAGCTTGACCACAATGGAAACCATATTGTCTAAGAGGATCAAAAATATATTTGGATGGCACCGTACCTCAAGGGGATGAGTTTGGCCCAAAATGATAAGGCTATAAAAGAATACTTAACAACTCAGCCTATAATTTTGGAATTGCCACTAATCCAGCAGTGTAACTGGAAGGAATTTTTGTTAAAATCCAAAGCTTTTTTTGACACAAATTTCCTTTCTTTTATCATGTTCCTGGCTGGGGGAATCTCAGCCTTTCATTACCATCATGTTTTGCAGATTTTAGGTAAGTCTTCATATATATCATATAGACCCGTTACATGTAATTAACGTTGCAATTCATACTTGTTTCAAAGGTTAATTATTAACTCTTTCCTGTCCAAATGCTTCTTTAAAAGTATTTTATTCTAGCTAAATGCCAGATGATTTCATTCACCTCTGGGGAAGCCCTCAGACAGGAATGAGTTAGAGAGATAGTTTATAATTCATTCCTGTCCCAGGGCTTTCCCAGAGGTGAATAAAATTGTCTTGTGTTAAAACACTTATAACGACCAATTCGGACATTTGAGTTTATAACTCATTCCAGTATTGTGAAATGAAATATGAGTGGACAATTATAGACTGAAAGCCAGCCACCGATCTCAAATATAAAATATAATAAACAATCTGAAAGACCTGAAAGACTACAGAATAGTGACATTTCCACCTTGCAGGTTTTCTACCTTGCAGGTTTTCCACCTTGCAGGTTTTCCACCTCGCGCTCAAAATGATTTTTCATACTAAACTAAATTAATTGCTAATTTATCACACCCACTATTTCTGGGTGGGCCTTTTGCCACCCTCCCAATTTCAAAAAGGCCCTGGGAACGAGGTTGCTTTGAATGGTTCCCCTTATGGTTCCAAGGGGGGAAACGGTGAGTATATCAAGTGCATGCTAGTTTCTTTCACAGCTGTCAGTTCGGGTTCGTTTCTCACTCCCCTCAACTAAGTGAGCCATAAGAATGTATGCGAAGGAGGCTAAGTGCATGCAGGCAATGGCATATTGCGCGCGGCATCTTGTCAGTTGTGAACAAGATGTCTAGTAATTTCAGAACTGCTCATTAAAATATATTGTGTACGTATGTGTCTATGTGATCAGATGTTGAATAAGCTTTCATTCGATGTATAGTTCAAGTTTCACCGTTATGTGAAACTTGTTAAAATGTCAAAAATGTGTGAACCATTGTTCGAAATAATCAAATAGATAGGAAATTGACTTCTCGCATATTATATCAAACAGAAGCTATTGAAAAATGCTATTTCGCGTAGAAATTTCTAGTTTATAGCAGAATGGAAAATATTTTTAAAATGGGGAATCGTCTGTCATTTGATTCATTGAATGAATGTATTACTGCCTTCGAATAATTACAGTGTATTAAACCTTCAGAACACTAAATGCATTTTAGTATTTCACTCTGGCTACCGTAGGATCCCGAAAGTAGCCCCCCCCCCCCCTACTTTCGGTTTTATTCGCTGTTGGGGGCCGCTACTTTCAGGTGGTAAAATACGTAAATCAAGTATTTGCTGTATTACATAAAACGAATTTAACAAGAACGTGAAATATATAAAGTTTTGGTTTGATGTTTCCTTCTTCTATCAAGCCATTTTATCATCACTGTATCTGTGTATCACATGGAAGCATGTTTTTTTTCAAGAGAGCTGCTACCTTACAGGGGGCCAATAATTACGGGGGTGGGTGGGTGGGGGGGGGAGAGGTGGTATATATACATGTATATATACATGCATATATATATATATATATATATATATATATATATATATATATATATATATATATATATACATATATATATACATATATATATACATATATATATACATATATACACAGTACAGTATATGCATACAGAATACATAATTTAAATTTAAATTTGATTTTTTTCTCTGTATGGATCCATTTTAGGATCTTGCTCTGTGCCCATGGCAGTAGGGGAGCCATCCAGTGGGAAATCTACTTCCCTCCAAATAATTAACAGACTTTTTGGAGGGAAGTTTATTTCTCAAACATCAGGAGAGTCACTCTCTGCAGAGTTGATGAAGACGAGTGTTCCAATCTGTTGGGATGATCCAACCCATCCGACAACGTTGAAGAACGTGTTAGTGTCAACATTCCAGAGGGGTGGACGTCAGACAAAGCAGAGTGGGGTTGAGCTGCCAGAGACAACGTTTATTCTTACTGTGAATTTCACTTTAGATGATGACTTGAGGTAAATATTATATTAAAATAATTATATAATTTTAAAAATATCTACAATTGAACTGTGAAATTGTGCCACATGCAGTTTCATTTTTGGGGTGCAGTTACCAACTAATTAATAACTTCTGGCCAGGCCTTGGAAATGCTAGACCAAAGGGTCAACTGTTTGACGTTGTTATTACTGTAACTCTTGTGAATGTTTGCCTGAGTTTCATGTAAGCTGTCTTTACTTATTACACCCCCCTAGTGGCCTTGTCACCTGTTTAATACATGTAGTGAGCTCAGATATAAGGAAGCAAATGCCAAGAATAGTATTAACTTAGCTTAATTAGTTCTGACCTGCATGGTCTACAATGCGAGTGTGAGGATGGTGTGTTTGAGAGACCTACTTTAAAGAGTGCTAGGCAAAGCTGAAAATGTTGGTGATTGATTTGCTGTAGTGATTTACTACCAGTTTAAATAATTAGGCCAGATTTAAATAAATCAATTCTATATTTGGTTTACTTTATACTTACTAAATTTGTTGTCACTTAATTAGATCATTTGAAAGGACATCACCAATATGGTTTGATAAAATCTTGGAAGGGGTGACCAATTTCCTTGACCTTAAACAAACCATGTTTGCTTTGGCTTCGACAAAATGCATTCCAGATATCATCCGAATGGTGGATGATTTCACTCATGAAAACCTCAATACACATGTCCATTTCTTTGATGACAGATTGCAGGGCTTGCCAAATCGTCTGGCAAGTATTTATTCTGTGTACAGATTCTTTTTTTATAAGGTAAGGGTAAAAATAATACTATGTATTTGGAACTACAACACATTTCCACCCCAGGCAGTCAAAATGTACATTTATGTAAACATTGCCCTTCAATTAACCATTACTCCTCTCCCTGAGATGGTCCGTTTTCATTAATATTACGGACCTTTATTTTCTTTGTGCGGTCTATGTTAGGTTGAAAAACATTACGCAATGTTCTGAAAAAATTACGCTACGTTTAAAACGTTACGCTACTTTCTTACTTTTACTTTACACTCCGAGAAGTTACGCTTCAAACTTTCTTGAAAATTATGCTTCGTGCTAAGAAAATTACACTCCGTAAGAAAAGCTGCGCTACGTTCTAAGAAGTTACACGCTACGTTCAGAAAAATTTTCGCTACATTTGACATGGCACGTTTTGAAAAATTACCCTACATGTACATTCAGAAAAGTCATGCTATGTTCAGAAATTATCCTTCGTTCAGAGAGTTGCGCTACCTTCAAAGAAGTTAAGATACATTGGGAAAATTTGCGCTACGCTTCTAAGAAGTCACTCTAAAGTATGTTCTGAAATGTTAACCTTACGTTGTAAAAAGTTCACGTTTCGTTGTGT
Organism: Corallium rubrum; assembly: GCA_964035015.1. Taxonomy (NCBI): domain Eukaryota; kingdom Metazoa; phylum Cnidaria; class Anthozoa; order Scleralcyonacea; family Coralliidae; genus Corallium; species Corallium rubrum. The sequence goes on from OZ035997.1 coordinate 26,422,729, forward strand.
TTTGACTTGTTACGGTACATGTGAGACGATGCTACGTTAGTCGTTACGCTACATTTTTCAAAAATGAACGATCTTTGCAATTTTTTGTAGAACTGCTTCGCAGTTTTCAGAAATTTTCATAATTTCTAAGCAATTTGCGATTTGCGAAGCGCTAATTGATAGTGTATTACAGTCGGTTTCAGGTTACTTTTAACGGAAATGTTCAGAAGTTCGTTCCGAGGTTCACGCGTTTGTATTGAACTAGACATGCATTTGCAATATCCAAAATGTTGTAGTGCTGCGTAGACAGTGTAGAGTACGAGATGAAACAATGAAAGGTGATAAACTGCCAATAATATAATGTTTTATGCTGACGTTTCGAGCAAGGCACTTCATCAGAGCAGTATTTCTAGTAAGCAATCAAATGCCTAGTTCAATACAAACTTGTGAACGTCCGAACGAACGTCGGAACATTTCCGTCAAAAGTAACCTGAAACCGACCGTAATACTGTCTACAGAATCTTGAAAAAGTTTGTTTCTTATATAGATTATTCATTTGGCCAATGACCCAATCATTCTCAGCGAGATTGATTTGGATGACTACCTAGAAAAGAAATTCATCCCATATATTAAGGAGTTTTATGGGAACTCAATTAACACACAAGAGACTGTTGAGTCATTTATCAGAAAGTTGGTGGATGGTATTAGATTGGCTGAAGTAGAGGAGATATCTGATGTAAGTACACAACAGCACCATACAACACCAATACTGTATGAGAAATAACATTACTGTAGGCATGTACAGGTAACTTGGAAGCTTTAGTCGATCATGTTTGTTATAAGTTAAAGTAAGTCAACCTTAGTTATTTGAAGGGGAAAAGAATTTTAAATTATTAGTAGTACCTGACATATACTATTTGGATGCGATGATCAGCATAGTGGAAATCATATTTCCCACTTGATTTCCGGATTTTTCCATCCTTGTGTATCTGGACATTAACACTACGTAATTGTGAATTATAATTGCCACCTTTTTTTGTCTTTTTGAAAGTGTCATTACCGAATTAGGTCAGCCTGTAACTATATAGATTTAAAGTAATGTTTTGATTTCCCCCCAATTGTTTAGATAAAAACTTGGTTGAAACCAAATGTCATATCTCGTCAATCAGCAGTTGGTGATACCATTCATGTCAACCTCCATAAAGCTTGTGAATTTCTCAGGAAAAAGGGAATAACAACAGACCAGAGACACATTAAGCAGCAAATTGCAGGCATTGCTGGTGCACATGTTAAATTTAGAACAAGCTTTCAAAATGATGGACATCAGGACCCCTGCATTAAAATTCCTCGCTCAGTATTTCCACCGACAATAGTGGAGGACTTAGATAAAAGTATGTTGTATCAGTATATCTATTAAGTTTTGCCTCAAAATCAAATGGTTTCTAATTTTATATATACTGTAACTGCAGTGCTATACTAAAAGGGATTCTTCTATGGGAGCAGACTACCCCCCCCCCCCCCCCCCCAAAAAAAAAATTCCTGCATTCTGAGGGTTGATTTTTAAAGGTTATATAATGTCATAAAAACTTGTGACTGTTCCAGTCTGTATCAGAACTCATACATGAAAACATTCATCTACGTCTACATTTATTAAGTCGGTAAAGTCGTCGGACATATACCAACTATAAACTAATATGTAAATACATGCATAAGTATCATAAATAACTATATAAATATTTTGGGTTTAGGAAAAATAAAACTAAACAGATAAATAAGTGAGTAAATAAAAACCTAAATCTAAAAATTAAGTATATTTACATGTAATTAGTACGCCTAATTTGGTTTTAAATATTAATATTGGTGAAAGAGTAGTTAATATAATTTTCCTTTTATATCTCTATTGCTCTATTCTTTGTTCATTAATATGTTTGTACTTAAGCAAAAATAACTTAAGCAGTAATGTACTTAAGCAGTAAAGGAACTTTACATGCAATTTTAGTTTGAGGTGTTTGCATGCATAGTAAGTGAACAAATGAAATTATGGAAGGTCTAAGTGAAGGTCTTCTTCATGTGAAGGTCTTCACAATTAAATTTGTACTTATTTAAATGTTTTCAAGGTTTCCAATTCGACCAAGACCGTCCAGTTGTCAATGTGGCAGATGACAAGATAAGAAAACTTGAAGAGACTTGTAATGCTCAAAAGGAAGAGTTATCGCGGTTAGAGAGAAAAATTGCAGAGATTAAAGCAACATATGGTACACAGACAACAAGACTGGAAGAATGTTATGCAACCGAGGTCAGAAACCTCAGAAGCCAACATCAACAGGAAATAAGTGCCAAAGAGGCGGAGATTACACTGCTGAGAAACAAGTTAATGACTCCAAAAGAAACTGAGGAGAAAGATACGCAGACCGTCTGCCTTGTCGCTCAATTACCAAGTGCTGTTGGTGCACTGAACTCCCTAATTAATAAAGGTAAATGTGCAATGACGGAAAATCATAGAGACAGGGTTCTACACTCATTCTTATTTAGATTATTAGTATAAATACACAGGTGATTATAGAAAATCGCGTGCACTGATTGGTCGAGCTACTTCTGACTAATTCTCGATAATCACCTACGGCGTTTATTCAAAATGGCCACCAGTCAATTTGTCAATGTGACAGACGAGGAAATTAAAAGGAAAGAAAATGTTCCTAAAAGAACAAAAATGTGTATTTATACTAAAACAATTATTCGCCTCAGGCTCAGCGAATATTGGTTTGTCTCGACTTTGTCTCGGTTATTATTCACTGATATTCACCTTATTGTTAATTACTACAAATTATATCAACATTTTAATTAACATACCATATACCCCTAGGCCTAAACAGTACAGTTGTACATGAAAATAAATTGGTGTCTAGAGCAAAAGTATCCGGATTCACATTGTTTTTCAGCCTCATGGGAATAAAAAACGATGTGAATCCGGATACTTTTGCTCTAGTGTAAACGGGGTCTAAGTGATCTTTCTGTTTGTCTGAAGCAGACTGTCAGTCTATGATAAATCTCTATACTGTACAATTCTTTTCCCTCTGATCAATTTAGGATCAACTGATGGTAGTACAGAAAAAAGGACGAATTTAAATAACAAGAAAAAGAAGAAAAGAAAGAACAGCAAGGATTGTCTTGAAGATGGATTGAGCAAGGTATACAGCACAACCTCAGAGAAACGACCCAGGCATTAATCACATAATTAATCCCCACCCTTTGACGGGTTAAGTTTTGACAAGTTGAACCTTCAAGTTTATTGTTGCCAAGCATTTGAACCTTCAAAGCTGATTGGTTATTTCTGTATACTAACTTTTGACATAGTTTAAGCAAGTTTTAATTAAGTATCTAATATATACATTTTTAAGTACAAAAGAACATGCAGTTGTATAATAGAAGCAGAGCAAGTTGAAATTAAATATAAAGTTTACTTTTGGTAGTAGTGACTCTTTGTCAACTTCGGCAAAACAGGATTTCTGTTCATTTGGTGACAGCGTTCTGTGTATGCATTACGCCGTTTGATAGCACGGTGTAAATAGAAAAAATGGTGCAATCTTGGCATAGCACAAACAATTTTTTTATATCTACTTGCCCATACAAATGTTTGTTCTGCAGCCATCGAATTATATTCCTTGCTGATTTTTTTGTCTGGGTCAAATTCCTTCTTGCGTCTGGGGTCTTTATGGTTTCGCAAGTGAAGTCGATCTATCACCTTGCCAATATTTGTCCATGCTTTGTTTAGTGGTGCATGGAATGGCAGGTCTGTCTTGGCAATTTTCATGCGGTTAACATTACACATGTTGTCATATGATAGGACAGTTTCACTGATAGTTTTCACAATTTCCTTGTGAGCGATACCTTTTTCAACCAGTGGGTGGAATTTTAAATGCATCCAGCATATAAATATCACAAAAGCTTGTGTTGGTGACTCAGATCTTAAATAGAGAATGTAAAATCCAAAAAGCTTTAAATAAAGAATGTATTTTGGGTAAAGCCTACCGCATAACTAAACGTATGAGAGTGTTGGCCATTTTACAATCTAAATATGTACAATTTACTTTATGCCAAGCTTACAGACTGGAAGACAATAATCATATAGCCTAATACTTACAATAAATTGAATCTAAATATTATAGGCTAAATACAGTGTATAAATCTTCGTGTGATTGCACATACTTATTGTACATGTAGCAAGATGGCAATGAAATGGCATGTACAGTACAGCAGACATTGTGGTTATCACCATGATGTATACTGTATACACGAGTTGCACGATCATGCACATGCATCATTTTGGCGAGCCACAGCCATAATTTTGGTGGTCTACATGCATAACAAATGTGGTAAATGAAAGAAATTCGACAATTTACAAAGATAGTAGCATCAGGAATTATTTTTATCTTTAAAAATAGTTAAATTTCGTTTAGTATCAGCCACGTTTTAATGTATGTGGCCCGCCAAAACGATGCGTGCACAACATCGTGCAACTGGCCTACATACTAGCAGAAAATACCCATGACATACCTATACAAAGGTTGTAAATATTCAATTATGCCACCACCACTAACAATCCACATAGAACCTCTGGACCAGCACTGAAGTCCTACTTTCTCACCAGTGTCTTTATTGCAAACTGGTGCACTAACATCATCATTGTCTTTAACAAATCCTGGATGTGCTTGTAAGAACTTTTTAGTTCCTGTGACATAGATTTTAGGGGTTTTAGTGTTTAATATCAACACTCAGATTACCAGTAATGCTTGCATACAAAACAAACCTTGAAAGGTGGTTGCATCTGCTGTCTCAATATCAGTGCCTTTTGCCAGTTCATCCAATCGCTTTTCAACAGCTTCAATATTACTGCTTGTTAACATGCCTATAAATACATAAGAGTTACACAACAAATTGTATGGGAGTTCATAGTTCATACATTACTTTCTCTGACATGTGTTGTTTTGTTTTTATATAATACCAGTTTCATTGCTTTCCTCTTCATTTATGCCACAACTCTTTAAAAACTCTTTGATTTCGGTTTTCACATTCTCTTTCTTTGCAATATCCATGTGTATTTTGCAAAATGCTTTTCCTCTCACAGGTGTCAATGGGCATACTGATGGATAGTTAACTGTTCCAAAGCCTGAAACATTTACTGGTACCTTCCACATACAATGTGCATGCCTTAACTTCCAATTCCCATCAGCAACATAAAATGATCCACAACCTGCAATGATTGCAACAATTTTTCAGGTTGCAATGCAATGATTTTTCAGGTTGAGAAGTTTGAAGGCAGTAATATAGGAAGACTATAACTATATAGGTACATACAACATACTGTACTGTACTGTACCTCTGTCTTTGCATGGTCCTGAACAACTGTGTGAATACAAACTCGCACTTCTAACTTTGTCTGCATATTCCATCACGTTTTCAATAGTACCACACATAGGACCAGGTGTAGCTTTGAAAATCCAATCTTTATTTATCTGGAGTTCAATCATTTCACGATGAACCTCCTCCTTCCAAAATGCATTTGCAACAGTTTTTGGTGAAAGTTGTCCAGGTATTATACCTATGAAATAAAAATTATTTAAATTAAAGAGATGGATGTATGATAAAGTTGTATGTATGTACAGTACTGTATATACACAAGTCTTTACCTTTACTAGATTTATCTTTGGGTTTGAGTGTGTTCTGGCCAGGAGTTAGCTGTTCATCATCTGTCATAAAATGTTAAAGTTGGTATAATAAAACAAAATGTTTGCGGTTATCCACCATGTTTATTAACGATAAAATTCACTGAGCTTTCATCCCGTAAACTCAGGACTTTGTCAGAGCATGACAGGTTAGTCAGTTATTTACAAACAAAAAAATGTATTTAAAAAAAATTTATTTATTAAAAAAAATAAAATAAAATCTTACACTGTATAAATTGAAGTATGTGACTGGTGTATAAGTAAAAAACACTTAATCCCCAAGCCCAGAGGGTACTGGTGACTAACCTGGTGACTAATTTAATTTGAATTTATGGTGGGTAAAATAAACCAAGATCATTATTTATCGCAAAATTTTTGTAAAAAAACAAAAACTAAATAAAATGGTTTTATTAAATCTGTCAAAATATGGTTTAATATTATTATATTATTTAGTATATTTATATAATTGTTTTTGCTATATTTATTTATTTATTTATTTATTAATCTTATTTTGACACGGTAGCCTCATCAACCTAGAGTAACCAATACAAGAAAAAATATTACAAAGTTCTAATTATTACACTTAAAAAAAAAGAAGATATATATAGAAAAACTAAAAAAGGCTGTTTTTCATAGGGCCGTGTATATAAAATTTTAAAAAGAGAAGATATATTAAATGTCCTATAAAAGTCAATGTTAATTCTTAGATAAAACCATATTTACATGTAATGTTGGCTACAAATGCCACTGATCAATAACTAATAACTAACTACATTAAAAGGTGTCTAAAAGTTCTATAATTACTAACTATCTACTCACATTAAAATACTTAAAATTAAAAAATAAAATAAAATTTAATTAAATAAAATAAATTTTTAAAGATGCAACTCATTTATAACTTTTCTTCTTGCATCAGTGGATTGACTATTCCAGATTTTTGCAGCTGAGTAGCTAAAACTCCTCTTCATTGCATTTGTTTTCGGTTTAGATAACATCAGCACAAGGTTATTGTTCCTTAGTTGGTAATTTTTGTCAGAAATTTTAAACATTTCGTTTATACTTACTGTACATTTCTTTTGAATAGCTTTTGTAACATATGATTCAGTTTGTAATACTCTACGCTCTTCTAAGTTTCTCCATCCTAACTTAGAAAGGATGTCTTTTGAACGTACATCATATGTATCTCCGGTAATAATCCGTGCTGCTCTGTTTTGTAGTCTCTGAATTTTATCTTTGAGTGTTTGGTTGCAGTTACCCCAAACAAGAGAACAATAATCGAAATAAGGTAAAACTAGAGACTGGTACATCAGTTCTAAAGATTCTTTTTTAACATATGGCTTGGCACGTCTGATTATTCCAATTGCTCTTGAAACCTTTGTGCTGATGCCATCAATTTGTTCTTTCCAACACAAGCGGTCATCGATAATAACTCCTAGGCTTTTGGTTGATTTTACTTGCTTAACTTCTTTACCTCCTATATCAATTTTAATTTGGCACTCATCTGTAATTTTCGATAACCTCTGTTTAGAGCCAATAATCATATATTCTGTTTTTTTAACATTGAGGGTTAATTTGTTGACCAAAAGCCACTTGTGAACATTTTCAGGTTCACTATTTAAATTTTTTTCAATCTCTTTGGCTGTTTCTCCACAAACTGTCAAGTTTGTGTCGTCAGCATACATAGCCGGTGTGGATATTTTTAAACAGTTAGGTAAATCATTAATATAAAGCAAGAAGAGTAGTGGACCCAGATTCGACCCCTGAGGAACACCGCAGTTAACAGGTTTTGCAGATGAAACTGTATTATTCACTTTACAAACCTGTGTTCGGTTGCTTAAATATGAAGTAAACCAGGTAAGAGCGTTATCTTTCACCCCATACAAAGACATTTTTCTGATCATGATTTGGTGGTCAACCGTGTCAAATGCTTTTTTAAGGTCAAGGAAGAGAACTCCGTTGATAAGACCTGTATCCATATTAATTAACCAGGAATTTGTAGTACTAAGTAGAGAAGATTCAGTTGAATACCCCTCTCTAAAACCTGATTGGTAATTAGTCAGGATGTTCTTTTCCTTTAAATAATAATTGAGTTGACCACAGACCAGTTTTTCAAATATCTTTGCTACCACTGATAAAACTGAAATTGGCCTGTAGTTTTCACATTCCTCTTTGTTTCCTGATTTAAAAATTGGTGACACCCTGGCATTTTTCCATTCTTCTGGAAAAATTGCAGAAGAAAGAGAGCAGTTGTAGATGTGCGTTAGATAAGAAGCAGTTATCTCACTTGAATCCTTTAATACACTAGCAGGTATTTTATCAGGTCCGCAAGATTTTGAGGCATTGAGTTTCTCTAAAACATTTCTTACTTCTTGGATTGAAATATCTTTGAACTTAAATGTATGAGAAACAGGTTCTATAAATTTATCAATATTACTGTTTGTTTGTGGAATCTGATCTGCGAGACCCTGTCCAATTTCTGTAAAATAAGTATTAAAGGCATCTGCTATGTCATTACTGTTCGATAAACTGTTATCATTGACTTTAATGCATGGTATGTTAGTTGTTTTTGAACCCCTGCCAATAAGTTGATTAATATGTTTCCACATTTTTTTCGGATTGTTTTTGGTTTTATCAATTGTTTCTCGATAATATCGAGCTTTTGTATTTTTAATCAACTTATTAACATGGTTTCTTGCTTTTTTGTATGCGTTATGATAATCGTTGGATGATGTTACAACTGCTCTTTTCTTAAGGTAGTCACGATAATTCATTGCATTTCTTATATTTTCAGTTAACCAGGGAGCATAATTGCTTCTTACTCGTCTATGTCTAATGGGGGCATGTATTTCAGCTACGCGATTAAATGTAGTTTTGAACTGATTCCATAGTACATTTGGGTCATTAGATCGCCAGTCACACATTGATAAATATTCGGCAAGGTCAACTTTAAATGCAGACGAATTATAATGTTTAAAATTTCTGGATTCAACAATCGTCGGTGGATTTTTGCAAAAAGCAATCTTTCTGCATCCATATATGAGACTGTGGTCACTAATTCCCAAATGCATTACTCCAGAGTTACTAATATTCTCTGGTTTATTTGTTAGAAACAGATCTAACAATGTTTGTGTATTTGCTGTTACACGTGTTGGTTCTGAAATTATTTGTGTGAGCTGAAATAAATTTGCAATATCAAGAAATCGGTTTGTGTGATGAGGTTTAACATCAGCAAGAAGATCGCAATTGATATCTCCTATTAAAATTAGCTCTTTATTTTCACCATCAATATTTTGAATAAGATTTTGAATTTCATCAAATATCTCTATTCTTTCACTAGGTGGTCGATAAAGTGATGTAATAAGTAGAGGCTTGCTCTTAGTTTGTCTAACCTCAACACAGACCGACTCGAGATTTTCAGGGACTAGTTCTTTTCGCTCTTTGACATTCAAATGATCCCTATAATAGATTGCAACACCACCACCCTCACGATTTCGATCTTTTCTTAAAATATCATAACCATTGATTTTGATATCTGTATCATTTATATTGCTGTCCAATCGGGTTTCGTTAATACTCAGAATGTCTAGTGGTTGACCGTGCAAATAAATTCTTAATTGTTCAATATATTTCATGAGAGAGGTGATATTCAAATGGGCAATTCGAAAACCTTTCAGTCCCCTGAACTTAGTGGTTACGTTATCATTATTAACATGATCGCTGTTACTACTAGTACATTGCGACGCGGATAATTCATTCTCAGGGGTCGAATCGGAATTAGTTTCGCAAGAATCTGGATGAGAATATATGTTAAAAGGTTTTAATGTAAGAAATTAAATTAGTTGCTAAAACTGAATTTCCCTTTTTGTTCAAGTGAACACCTGATCCATTTAGACCTTCCAGCCCTATGTTTCTATTATCTAGGAAGTTTATCTGAGTTTTAGTACAGTAAGCTTCTAGTAAGGCATTTAACTCGGTTACCTTGGTTGCTTTATCGTCATTTCTAACGATTAGTGATGAGACTGTGACCTTGGCTTCAGGACACGACTTCTGAATAAGACAGGAGAGTGACTTAATACCTTTGATGATTTCAGTAGCTTTACCACTCGGCAAGTTGTTCGTTCCAACATGTAAAATAACATGTTTCAGCTTTTTCAACAAGGTAGGTACCAAGTAGTGTTGCATGTCTTTGACTGTCGAACCAGCGAAGCTTTTGACACTCACACGAGTCTTCGTCGACTTACTTAATAGGTGTTGTTTGATGTCTTTTAATAAGGAATCACCAATTACTGCTGTAAATCCCGGCGAACTCGATTCTTTTTGTTTGGATTCTTGGGATTGAGTTAATGCAGTGTTTCTGTCGCTGTTCTTGCCATTCGTTTTCTTAGTTGGCTTTCCACCTTTCGACTTCCTGGGGTTGCTACCCGAATTAGTTGTAGTCAAATTCTTTTCACCAACGTCGACATTGTTGGACTTGGAATTCAATTCATCATCGATTATAATAGCTTCATTTTCATCACTCAGTGACGCAAACTTATTTTCAGTTGACAGAGGTCTTGTCCCCTGATAATTCAAGGTCGTGGATTTACACTGATTAATCGACTGCCACTCACTATTGTCATCTATTTCATTTTCTTGTCTTGTGGATAGAGAAGAAAAGTCTTGCATAATTAGCTTGAGTGAAGTCCTGAGAGAATTGCGTTCTTCAGTTACTTTGGACAGTTTTTGTTCCATGTTTACCAACATTTCGTCTTCATTTTGCTTGCCTTGTGCAGGAACTGTGTTTTGTTTTCTCCAAATAAGTGCGTTATTTGACTTATAAGTTTTTAGTTGAGTATTGTAGGAAAGTTGTGAGTTGATATTAGATTGATTTCCATAGGTGACATCAGCGAAAGCTGATCTAGACGGAGAATTAGATATAGAATGTGCTTCATCACGGCAACGCTCCTCTTTACCGTTTTGCTCTAGGCGGTGGCTGGTCGTGGACTTAGAATCGTAAACGCGTAGCTTTTCCTTTAACAGCTTGACTTCGTTTCGTAGAGCTATGTTTTCTTTCCTCAGGAGTTCAGCATTATCATCATGCGAAGGTGTCTCAGCCATCTTGTTAACTTCTGCCCACAACATGGCCAACTCTAAACGTACCTCGGCCATATCAATAGATGACTTCCTACAGTGAAGACATTCTTCTTCTTCGTGTGTTGAACTGTTGATAGCATCCTGTTGATTTGACTTTCTTTCGACAGAATCGTCGGCAGAACGATCGACAGCATGACATTACACTTCATCTAACAACAGTTACCTTCTTGTGCCAATAGATCTTTGTCCATATCAATGCATATTTCACTACCCTCAGTTTCTATTCAATTAAAGAGAGTAATTATGTTTTGAATCTATTAAACTGACTAATATGTCAGTTAATTCCAATCCAGCTGTGCCCATCCCCCCATTTTTGCTAATCCCAGGGGTAGGGCTATCACCAAAAGTTCATAACCTAGGACTCAGGAGTTGGAACATTCATTTGACCACAGTGCCCCAAGCTCAGGTTGTGGTGGGCACGGTGTGGGCATTCTTATGGAAATATATTTGAAACTGTAAGGTTATAAACTTACAAGTAAATAGGACGTTAAATGAGCTAAAATACAACAATTTTTTCAATAAAATAGCATTATCTTGAGTTCATGATTTGTTTGTTGTCTTCTATTTGTGTACTTTATGTACGTTATGTGCTTCTTGAGTTGATTTAAAGTGATTTATCCATGTTTTCATTAGGGGTTTAGACCTGAATTGGTTGCCCAGGGGTGGAGCCTTGACACACGATGTCTTTCCCCAGGGTGGGGGAATGGACAATTTTTTCCTCAGAATGTCTAATAGCTGGGTGTTGGTTGGGGGTGGGGGGTGGGGCACAATTGACCATTACCGAAAAGAGTTGAAGACTGGTAAAGAGCATTGAGCACTATGAAATCTGTCCTTCCAAACAATCCCAAGTGCCTTAGTGTTCCTAACCTGTCACCAGTCTTTAACTCTTTGGGGAAATGGCCAATTGAAATTGACTGAAACATAAATACCTTAGCAATGCATATTACCAAAACCGATGATGCGCGGCATGGCCCCCAAAAAACACGTCTGATTTCTGTTCAAAACATTGACGAGTCCGTCTGCATTCCTAAACGTTTTTGGCTAGAGAATTCAAAAGTAAGCAAATGGACCAATCATATTGCAGTGATCTCACGGTGTCAATTTCAAAGGCTAAGGAATGCAGACGGATTCGTTAATGTTTTGACGCAAAACATTCGGTTTTGGTAATACAGTAACTTGCAAAAATGTTAATACTGTAGATAGTTTTGAGATAAATATAAATAGAACTATGACATACAATACCTCCAACTGCTAAAGAATATCGGTTGATGTTACTCATGTTCACTTCATTATAAGCTTCAGAGAAACCACTAAAGGATACCCAACAGTGATTGCTATAACAAAGAAGTATATATATATATATATATATATATATATATATATATATATATATATATATATATATATATATATGTATATATATATAATTTTTATACACTCATACACACAAACAGTTTATGAGAAAAATAACATCCAATTTTATAAAAGAAAGACAGGTCTACAACTTTACTCACTATCGCAAAATATGCAAATTAAATGCACACGTACCCGAAGGAAGGAATCCATTCGTAAAGTACTTGATCGATATATGTCACATTGCTTACTTCGATAACCTTAACACCAAGCGATTTATCATAAAGGTGTTCTCCAGCGCGATCCTTGTAGCTCCCAATTCCATATGTTATATCGCATTCCCGACATCGAATCACTAATTTAGTTGAAGGCATTGGGCCGTCCAGGGTGAACACAGTAGCCTTACTGGGTTTGTTGGACAACGAAATACTTGAACCACATGAAAGGCATTCTTCAACTGGGCAGCACATGAAGGAGTTAAAGTAGAAATCTTCTTCCTCAGTTAAATTCCATAGCGATTCGTTAAAATGTCGATCCGTCTCTGCTGTGACCATAGAACTGCAATGTGTCTCGACTAACTGGACGTATACTTCCAGGTCCGTTTTCGAAAGTGTTACTCCTGACTGGCTCATTAGTTTGTGAATAACGTACAGCCGCAAACTACCAAAGTCTTTATGACCTACTTTGTTATACGGAGCGGGAACATGTTTGATAGCCTTGATCAGTGTCATCAGCCCTTTCATTGTTATCTTACACGATAAAATATATACAACTTCTTCTTCACCAAGTCCATGAATTCCTTTTGAAATATCTAATACGTCTAGTTCCAACGCTGCTTCGCGATTTGCAATAGCTTTTATAATATTAGCTTCTGTACATTTCGAAGCCAACCGCGAAACGACAGCTTGTTGCGAAAACAAACTTTCGCCTCTGCGTCTTTTCGCCATTTTCGTTGCGCCATAACTAGGTACCAATTCCCCGCTGCGTTATTACCCTATTACCCTTATTACTTTGGTGGTTTGTTGTGTGTGATATTTTAATCGTTATTACCCTTATTACCTTATTACTAAGTGGTTTGTGTGTATCTGTAATATTTTAATCGTCATTACCCTTATTACCTTACTACTAAGTGGTTTGTGTGTATATGTAATATTTTAATCGTTATTACCCTTATTACCTTATTACTAAGTGGTTTGTGTGTGTATATGTAATATTTTAATCGTTATTACCCTTATTACCTTATTACTAAGTGGTTTGTGTGTATATGTAATATTTTAATCGTTATTACCCTTATTACCTTATTACTAAGTGGTTTGTGTGTATCTGTAATATTTTAATCGTTATTACCCTTATTACCTTACTACAAAGTGGTTTGTGTGTGTATATGTAATATTTTAATCGTTATTACCCTTATTACCTTATTACTAAGTGGTTTGTGTGTGTATATGTAATATTTTAATCGTTATTACCCTTATTACCTTATTACTAAGTGGTTTGTGTGTGTATATGTAATATTTTAATCGTTATTACCCTTATTACCTTATTACTAAGTGGTTTGTGTGTATATGTAATATTTTAATCGTTATTACCCTTATTACCTTATTACTAAGTGGTTTGTGTGTATATGTAATATTTTAATCGTTATTACCCTTATTACCTTATTACTAAGTGGTTTGTGTGTGTATATGTAATATTTTAATCGTTATTACCCTTATTACCTTACTACTAAGTGGTTTGTGTCTATATGTAATATTTTAATCGTTATTACCCTTATTACCTTATTACTAAGTGGTTTGTGTGTATATGTAACATTTTAATCGTTATTACCCTTATTACCATATTACTAAGTGGTTTGTGTGTGTATATGTAATATTTTAATCGTTATTACCCTTATTACGTTATTACTAAGTGGTTTGTGTGTCTATGTAATATTTTAATCGTTATTACCCTTATTACCCTTATTACTATAGATATATAGATAGATATATATATATATATATATATATATATATATATATATATATATATATATATATATATATATATATATATATATATGATATTATCTAAATCGCTATTACCATACGTTATTACCTTAATTATCGGTTTGTCTGGGTGTTTGTTGCTCACTATTACCCTTATACCCTTTTTAATTGGTGGTTTACCTATATATGTCATATTGTAATCGCTATTACTTGTATTAGCAGCTAGCTTTAAAGCATTGACGAATGTTTTCTTACCCTTATTACCGGTAATAAGAAAAAAATTAGGAAAGTACCCGTCTTATTTTAGGCATGGTATAATTGTATGTTAACTTCGATTTTTTACAGGTGTGCTTGTAAACGACTATGGATAACTATTTTCAACGTGCAGCTCTTTGGGCACGGCAAGCTCGGAGTCAGTGTAGGTTTGCTGAGGCAATTACACACTTTACTAATGCACTACAGTTTTTCCATGATGCTGTTGGCTACAAAGATCCTGAACTGTGGTCCAACATTTTACTTGAACGAGCGGAATGCTTCTTAATAGTACAACATTACAAGGGGGCAAGAGATGATATTAATCGTGCACTAAATGATTGTCCTCAACCTGTTTATGATCCTGTAAGTTTGATTAATTTACATATACTTTATACTACTGTACTGTACATACTATATAGTACTCTATTCATAAATAGATACTCCAGTGAATTTGGGGTAATTCAAAAAAGTTTTATGTAAACCAGTAATATTGTTATCATTATTATTATTATTGCTATCCTATATCCTGGATGCCAGAAGTTCTTCCACGCTCGTAGATATAATGGAGACACGCCGTAAAGTAGGTGGGGCCAACTTGGGAGGCGAGCTGGAAGAACCTCTGGAACAGTTTTAGGGTTTCTCTGATCGTACCGAACCAATCAAGATGCTGGAATAGGCCAAAGTGGATCACAGCGTCTGGATCACAGCAGGGACGTAGCCAGGATTTTGAAAGGGGGGGGGGAGCCGAAATCAAAATAAATTTTTAGGTGGGTCCGAGGTCACAGCGTACGTTGTATCACTTTATATACGCTAGTGTATTTTTATTAGTTCTAGCATCATACCTGTACGTCGATTAGTACTGTCTATATATTTCTATTAAAGCGCCGTGGTCGGAGCAGTAGACGTTGGGATGTGTAATAATTGGGTTATTTTTCCTTTTTCAGAATGAAGCCACTAAATGGTTGCAACATGCTGACAAGAACATGAATCGTCATGTTATATCATTGTCTTGTTATTCAGCTGCTTTGCATTTTTCCTATGGAAATCACCACCTGCAAAGTATTATTTATGGTCGTCGTGCATTGATATACAATGCGATTGAGGCAATCCAAGAATGTGACAACGACATTGGAAATTGTAGAACGTATGATCCTGAAATTGCATTGGTAAGTTTCGTTTGTTAGGCTTAATGCGTGAGCAATATACCAGTCAATATTATATTAATTATTTATCATGACACACCCACATTTCATTGTTCTAACAGACATGCATGAAACGCGTTGAATAATTTATTCAGCTGATTAGTATGCATGGGTCATCGCCTACCTATATTAGTATACTAAGAACGCTTCTTATTGGTTTAGATAACCTAACCAAACACCCCCTAACCGTAATCAGTAAGGAGCATGGGAACGAATTGATAATCGACAACGTGATTGGTTACATATAGCCAATCAGTATGCATGCAGTGTGACAATAAAATGGTTATCACATTCTTTTGAATAGAAAAGAATGTGATTAAAGACTTATTAACCCAGTGCGACGTCTGTACGAGAAGGTATTTTCGAGGTTTTCGTGCAGACCGAGCGACGAAGGAGCGAGGTTTGTGCGATAAAACCGAAGGCAAGTACTTTCCCATACAGACCGAGCAAACGAGGTTAATAAGGAATTTATTATATGGCTATTGTTGGTTCATTTTATTTTTAAGTTTCGAGCGTTGTTTTCGTCTACCTTACCTGTTAACTTTTTCGTGACCCGTGTCGCTTTTTGTCCTTGTTTACACCAGTTCCGTTTTTATTTGTCGTGTTTTTAGATAAACAGCTTTAAAGAAAACCAGCAGTAATGTTCCAACACATTTTATTGTCAATTTTTGAATAAAGATACCCGTTCTCTTTTATTTGTATTAATATTTTCTAGCCAAAACGTACAAGGCTCAGCGTATTGACCGGTCGGTCAATATTGTAAAATTTCTACCACTCAGGAACCAATCAGCTTGCATCGTTTTGCGTACGGACCGGAAAACAAACCCAGCCATATATATTAACTCGTTAACATTAATTGACAAAGCTATTCTGCTTTTGTAAAAACTTGCTGCTTTAGTTTTGTAATTTGATAGTTTAACATATTTTGTTTAGGAGCGAGGGAGTGATTGCAAGAAAAAGGGAATTCATTTGTTCCATCAAGGAGACTACAAGAATTCTCTTGCAGCTTTGCGGCTTGCTGAAAAATTCCTAAGACCTTTTGGTAGCGATCATTCTGCACTAAACGGGTTGCGAAAAAAGCATCTGCATGATTCGTTAAATTTTATGGCATGTGCAGCATGGAAATTAAGACAATATTCCAAGGCTTTACAAGCTGGAAAGAATTGCTATGACCTGAAACCTGCTATGAACAAGGTTTGTTCTCGATCATCATCATTGTCGTCTTAATCATCGTCACGTCATCATCATCATCATCATCATCATCATTATCATTATCATCGTCATCATCATCGTCGTCATCATCATCAGCATCATCATCATGTCATCATCATCCTCGTCGTCATTGACGACTGGGGTCGATTGCTTCAAACGTAATTGCATGATAGGTGCTTCAGCTTTTCATCCGGGACCAAAAAAGCGCACAAGGTCCTTTATTTATTCTCCGAGACTCCGTTCTGCGTAACGTACATCTGCATGCACTCAGTCACGACGTCAACAAAACCATGCAGAAATAAAATAGGAACGGACGACGGACTTTCTCATTTATCAGTGTTAGAACGGTGTAGCACCCTTTTATGCAATCAAACCGATTTTTTTTCAGTTTCAATTAAGTCTGCATATGGGAAGAAAATCAATATTTGTCAAGCTCGGGAGGTTGATGGCATGTTTCACTTTGGGAAAAAATAAACTTTTAATGTAAAAAATTCTACTTGAACAAAATATTTTTCTAAAAATTTGTATGTTAGTGAAACTATGATTCAATTCAAATGAATTAGAATTAATCAATGTTTAAATTATCTTAATCGCTGTAATAATTTTGTTGACGTGTGGTAACAACTAATTGTTTGTAAATAACTGACCAACTTAAGTTACGCTCTGACGAAGTCCTGAGTTTACGGGACAAAAGCTCAACGAATTTTTATCGTTATTAAACATGGTGCATAACCGCAAACATTTTGTTTTACTATATTAACATACATCGCCATGACAAGCTTCAAAATCTTGATAAAATAAACTTTGATCTTCCATGAGTTTGCAGTTAAATGGACGTTATATTCATAGATTAGAATTCATTCCATTCATTCATTCCGTTCGTTCGTTCGTTCGTTCGTTCGTTCGTTCGTTCGTTCGTTCGTTCGTTCGTTCGTTCGTTCGTTCGTTCGTTCGTTCGTTCGTTCGTTCGTTCGTTCGTTCGTTCGTTCGTTCGTTCGTTCGTTCGTTCGTTCGTTCGTTCGTTCGTTCGTTCGTTCGTTCGTTCGTTCGTTCGTTCGTTCGTTCGTTCGTTCGTTCGTTCGTTCGTTCGTTCGTTCGTTCGTTCGTTCGTTCGTTCGTTCGTTCGTTCGTTCGTTCGTTCGTTCGTTCGTTCGTTCGTTCGTTCGTTCGTTCGTTCGTTCGTTCGTTCGTTCGTTCGTTCGTTCGTTCGTTCGTTCGTTCGTTCGTTCGTTCGTTTCGTTCGTTCGTTCATTTATTCAATATTTAATTTTACATTCTTTATTTCTCTGTAATTATTGGTAGATTATGTTAATCTTTTACGTTTCCACCAGAATGAAGCGTCTCGTTGGCGATTGAAAGGAAATGAAATTATAAAGAATTCCAAATATGATGTTGCAGTTGAATGTTACAGTCTTGCAATTCAGTATGCTCCTTTAGATGACATAGAACTTCAAGGAATCTTACACAGCAACCGCTCATCGGCTTACTTTGAAATGAAGCAATATGCAAAGGCAAAAGAAGATGCAGAAAAGTGTTTGAAATATCGTCCACAGTGGTCAAAGGTGTGTTCATTTATGTTTGATTTGAGTTTAAGCGTATAAAAAAAGGAAAAAGAAATGAATTTAACAACTGGAAACTTCAACAACACAGTCACATGCATGCCAAAAGCAAAGAAAACAACACCATGCACCCAAAACAACACCATGCACTCAAAACAACACCATGCACCCAAAACAACACCATGCACTCAAAACAACACCATGCACCCAAAACAACACCATGCACCCAAAACAACACCATGCACTCAAAACAACACCATGCACTCAAAACAACACCATGCACTCAAAACAACACCATGCACTCAAAACAACACCATGCACTCAAAACAACACCATGCACCCAAAACAACACCATGCACTCAAAACAACACCATGCACTCAAAACAACACCATGCACCCAAAACAATACCATGCACCCAAAACAACACCATGCACTCAAAACAACACCATGCACTCAAAACAATACCATGCACTCAAGACAACACCATGCACCCAAAACAACACCATTCACCCAAAACAACACCATGCACTCAAAATAACACCATGCACTCAAAACAACACCATGCACTCAAAATAACACCATGCACTCAAAACAACACCATGCACTCAAAACAACACCGTGCACCCAAAACAACACCATTCACCCAAAACAACACCCCCTAAAACAACACTATGCACCCAAAACAACCCCATGCACCCAAAACAACGCAATGCACCCAAAACAACACCATGCACCCAAAACAACATCGTGCACTCAAAACAACACAATGCACCCAAAACAACATCGTGCACTCAAAACAACACCGTGCACCCAAAACAACACCATGCACTCAAAACAACACCATACACTCAAAACAACACCATGCACTCAAAACAACACCATGCACCCAAAACAACACCATGCACTCTAAACAACACCAAGCACCCAAAACAACACCATGCACTCAAAACAACATCGGTACCATTCACCCAAAACAACACCATGCACTCAAAATAACACCATGTACTCAAAACAACACAACACAATGCACTCAAAACAACACCATGCACTCAAAACAACACAATGCACCCAAAACAACATCATGCACTCAAAACAACACCATGTACCCAAAACAATACAAGGACACACATTTATAACAGTAAATTGTATTACTGAAGTAATTGTATTATCCTGATTTTGAAGTGAGCAACACAACACAATGCACTCAAAACAACACCATGCACTCAAAACAACACAATGCACCCAAAACAACATCATGTACTCAAAACAACACCATGTACCCAAAACAATACAAGGACACACATTTATAACAGTAAATTGTATTACTGAGGTAATTGTATTATCCTGATCCTGAAGTAATTGTATTATCCTGATTAAAAATTCGTATAAATAAATAAATAAAACCCAAAACAACACCATGCACTCAAAACAACACCATGCACCCAAAACAACACCATGCACTCAAAACAACACCATGCACTCAAAACAATACCATGCACTCAAAACAACACCATGCACCCAAAACAACACCATGCACTCAAAACAACACAATGCACTCAAAACAACACAATGCACCCAAAACAACACCATGCACTCAAAACAACACCATGCACTCAAAACAACACCATCCACTCAAAACAACACCATGCACTCAAAACAATACCATGCACTCAAAACAACACAATGCACTCAAAACAACACCATGCACTCAAAACAACACAATGCACTAAAAACAACACAATGCACCCAAAACAACACCATGCACTCAAAACAACACAATGCACTCAAAACAACACCATGCACCCAAAACAACACAATGCACCCAAAACAACACCATGCACTCAAACCAACACCATGCACTCAAAACAATACCATGCACTCAAAACAACACAATGCACTCAAAACAACACCATGCACTCAAAACAACACCATGCACTCAAAACAACACCATGCACCCAAAACAACACAATGCACCCAAAACAACACCATGCACTCAAAACAACACCATGCACTCAAAACAACACCATGCACTCAAAACAACACCATGCACTCAAAACAACACCATGCACTCAAAACAACACCATGCACTCAAAACAACACCATGCACTCAAAACAACACCATGCACTCAGAACAACACCATGCACCCAAAACAACACCATGCACTCAAAACAACACCATGCACTCAAAACAACACCATGCACTCAAAACAACACCATGCACTCAAAACAACACCATGCACTCAAAACAACACCATGCACTCAAAACAACACCATGCACTCAAAACAACACCATGCACTCAAAACAACACCATGCACTCAAAACAACACCATGCACTCAAAACAACACCATGCACTCGAAACAACACCATGCACTCAAAACAACACCATGCACTCAAAACAACACCATGCACTCAAAACAACACCATGCACTCAAAACAACACCATGCACTCAAAACAACACCATGCACTCAGAACAACACCATGCACCCAAAACAACACCATGCACTCAAAACAACACCATGCACTCAAAACAATACCATGCACTCAAAACAACACCATGCACTCAAAACAATACCATGCACTCAAAACAACACAATGCACTCGAAACAACACCATGCACTCAAAACAACACCATGCACTCAGAACAACACAATGCACTCAAAACAACACCATGCACTCAAAACAACACCATGCACTCAAAACAACACCATGCACTCAAAACAACACCATGCACCCAAAACAACACCATGCACCCAAAACAACACCATGCACTCAAAACAACACCATGCACTCAAAACAATACCATGCACTCAAAACAACACCATGCACTCAAAACAATACCATGCACTCAAAACAACACAATGCACTCGAAACAACACCATGCACTCAAAACAACACCATGCACTCAGAACAACACAATGCACTCAAAACAACACCATGCACTCAAAACAACACCATGCACTCAAAACAACACCATGCACTCAAAACAACACCATGCACTCAAAACAACACCATGCACTCAAAACAATACCATGCACTCAAAACAACACAGTGCACTCGAAACAACACCATGCACTCAAAACAACACCATGCACTTAAATAACACCATGCACTCAAAACAACACCATGCACTCAAAACACAATGCAGAACCTTATAAAAAAATACAAGGTCCTTAATTTCTCTAGCATAACATAAAAGTTGTAAGTTAAAGTGCATATGAAACGAAAATTAAGTCTGTCTTATTTAAAAGAACACTTAAAATGACAGAGCCGTATATATAACATATTTTGCCGCTCTTCGTTTCTTAACTTCGTTTTTATGATATTTTAATTTCTTAATATGCAATTTAAACATTTTGACGTCGCATGTGCGTAATGAGCTAGTTATCGGAGAAGATTATATATCTTTGCTATTATCAAATATTGTCACTTGAAAATTTACATGTTTGCTGTTGTGGACGAAACACACCTTCATGCTTCCTTTTGAATTAATTTGGTTTGGTAATAGCAAAGATACATAACCTTCTCTGACAAGTTATGATGCACATGTGAAAAAATGGCAACGAAGCAAGGAAACGAAAAACTGCAAAATAAGACAGAAGTTTTAAATAAGACAGACTTAATTTTTGCTTCATAAACACTTTAAGTGTCGATAGTCTCTGTTTGTAGGGCGTGACGCCAGACTTGGATTTTGGAATTATTTTCCAACCTTTGATATCAACTTAATTTTCTAATAATAATGTTTTTGTTGCAGTTAAGTAACATTTTAATTTATTTCTTGTAATTTTTTACTGCATTTTTTTTATTTTAGAGTTACCATCGATTGGGTTCTGCCTTACTTGAAATGCAACAACACGAGCAAGCCCTATATGTTCTGAGAGATGGATTAAATAGCGAGCCAGGTCGAGATGAAATATTTTTCAAAATAATGTCTATTGTTTCCAGCTGTAAAGGTATTGTACAGTATTACAATCTGTTTATTAATTGACTACTGAGAGATGGGAAACTCGTTGCGTAGTCGCTAGCCTGCGTGGCTGTAGGCGCTCTTGGTTGCTTGGAAGCAGGGCTTGGAAGCCTTGAAAGAGCGCCTGCACTATGCTATGCACCGTGGCCTGCTACTGTCGCTATTAATTTTGAATTATGTCCAACATTAAAATATCCAATCTTTTTCAAAATCTGTCAAATTATAAGCAAGTCAAGAATGTCACTACCATTCAGTGATGTAAAAAATAATAACGGCAGTATCCGGTCCCTTCCTGGCAATAATAATAAAACACCCGCGCTTTTTATTCAGTTTTTGTGGTTTTAAAACCTTTGTCGCATAAATATAAGAAAGCTGCGTTCTATTGAAAACGTCGACTTTAATGGTATATGTTTTGTGTTCCTGCATCGCTATAAACATTTTCTGATGCTATAAAAATGTCAGAGTCTTTTTGTAGTAAACATTATAGCCGGATGTCACTTGTTACTGGTCTTTTACTGGTCTTTCTGGATGTTGTCTTGGTTTGTCTTACCTCGTCACGTGTTCTGTTCTGTTCTGCTCTGCTCTGCTCTGCTCTGCTCTGCTCTGCTCTGCTCTGCTCTGCTCTGCTCTGCTCTGCTCTGCTCTGCTCTGCTCTGCTCTGCTCTGCTCTGCTCTGCTCTGCTCTGCTCTGCTCTGCTCTGCTCTGCTCTGCTCTGCCCTGCCCTGCTCTGCTCTGCTCTCATCTGTTCCAATAATTTTAGTATTTTATTAGTGTGTCGTTAAATAAGTAGCACATTTGTAAACTGAAGTAAAATTAGAACGTCCAAAGTATTTGTCGAGAAAACTGAAACAACACAGTATTTTATTTGGTAAGTATGTTGCATATGTTTTGTTTAGATGGACCCAAAATGATTACTTTTGAACTTCCTCGGGAATGTCTAAGGTCATTTCTTAAAGAACGCGCGGACAAAGAGGACTGGGGATTAATTGAGCTTCTTTTCCTTGGTGGTGGTGGTCAGCAATCGTATCCTGAAGGCGCAGGTGGAATTGCAACTGGTTGTGACGTCAGTCAGATATCATTAAGTCAGCTGATAAAGTCCAAGAAAAAAGTAAATCAATTCGAGAAACTGTTGAATGTGCTAATAGACCATGGTGCTTCTGTTAATGGACTTGATGACTTGCCTCCGTTATCAGTTGCTGTGAATGAGAAGGATTATGAGTCAGCTGTGCTATTGTTGGAGAAGAAAGCGGATGCTGCTGCTTTGCTTCAAACTAAGATTAGAAAACAAGAAGACACGCCCACTCATACTGCGTTCAGAATTGGACTGTCATCAGGTACGTGAATGATTAGGTAACATACATTCATACCCACACTTTCACCCACACTTTCACACACACACACACACACACACACACACACACACACACACACACACACACACACACACACACACACACACACATACACACACACACACACTTGGTATACAACAATCACATGGTCAGGGATGGTGAATACTGGTGGTCGTGAAAACATAAAGGTAAACATAAAGCTGAAAGTGAATGTGAACATATGAAACAAGACGCCTGGGTCAGGCGTTCACTCGGGCTACTGGCAAGCACGCCCAGCCTGAATCGAAGGCTGAATGTGGTGCATACTTCACACTGGTGAACATATTTACGATCAAGACAGTTGTCAGCCACATCTGATCGTTTAAATTTGACTTTAACTACAAAGTCAGACAGTTACTTGCAAAATCTACTAACAACGTGCAAGAACACCTTGATCAAAAGGCAAGGCTGTTCAACTTTTTTTCCAACTCCAAAGGCGAAATTAAGGAGCAAATAACTTTATTTACTTTACATGCCTCACCACCACTCAGTTACACGGCTAACAACTCACCGGAAGTATGAATATTAGCGGAAGTAAATAGTGAAAAAAATGCAAGATCGTGACACCCAAAAAGGGAAAAAAGACCCGAGCCGAAACCTGGACTCGGCCTACCATAGATAGCCCGAGTAATGAGTATGCACATTAACTATGAACGTGAATATAAATAGCACCGAAAACATGAACGTAATCTTGCTCATGCCCATCAAGTACATGAATATACCTGTAGTCCATGAACATGCACTCACTTATATACTTCATGTACTGTATCGTCGTCGTCATCATCATCAACTAACTAAATGTATGTGAAAATCAATGTTAAGCGTGTGCGCGCCAGAGAAATTTTGTAAACACACGGTGTGCTGGGCAAAAATTTCGAAAAGGAATAAACCGCTCGCTTTTTATAATAATAAAATAGCAACCTGTTTACCCAAAACCTCATATTTCGAAAAATTTAGCTTGGAACTTCATGAAATTTACGAGTAATAGTATTTCGACTATACTCTTTCGGCCCATGCAAATAAATATGTATGAAAGTCAATAAAATCCGCTTATCTGTCGCATTCTGTGTTGACATTTTCTCAACGGAAGTATACACCGATTACAGATTACAGATTTTTGACAAGTGGGCGGAACGACGGCTTCAATAGTTTGCCGGTCTATATACAGGCTCTCTCCTTTTCCCTTTACGGCCCGGCCCAGATAGACTTAGTCAGGCCTGGCGAGGGGGGGGGGGGGGGGGGGTTAGCCTGGTTGTTGAACAGGGGCCCTGGGCCAAAGGGGGCCCATTTTTAAGGAAACAAAAATATATATTATACGTTATCTTTATTGTGAAAGTGTGAAACGATGAAATCGATTTTATAATAGACAATTGAAGTTTTAGCATTAATCATTACATTGCATTGTGTCTCTTGCTAATGGTTTTATCACTGCTATAGGGGCCCTCTGGCTTTATCACTGGTATTGGGCTCCTTTATGGCTTTATCACTGCTATGGGGGATATGGGGGCCCTTTATGGCTTTATGACCGGCACCGCTATAGTACTATCCATCGCCGCACTGGGATTATTTGATTCTCTATTATTAACATACAGAGGGACTTAACTGGGATTCGATTTCGAACCCGCAATTACCTTGGGGAGGGGGTCCGTAAATATTTTTTGATCAGGGGCCCAAAATTTCTCTCGGCGGCCCTGCCCTCAGTTTCCCTCAGTCGTCTAACCTTTGTCTTCTGCCGTATATCTTCATTTCTCATCCGGTTTATTCCTTCTGGAATTTTATTTTGAAAAAATAGGATCGTGGAACATTTTCATCTATTTAATGGACAACTACGAGCATTCTGAAGGCACTTCTGACTCCATTTCTACATTGAATGACAGTAGGGGTAATAGTCTTTTTCATTTATTAGCTTCTGGGGAGCGAATGTCTCAACACTCTATCAAGGCTGTAGAGTTACTTAAGAAGTATAATTTTGATCCAAGGACGCCAAATAAGGATGGTCAAACACCATTAACGATGTTAACACGAAGGAAGGATGAGAGGTATCGTTTAATCGACGAATGTGTGAAATCTTTTCCATGCCGTGTTTCAAAGAAAAAGAAGAAGAAAAAGAGGAAAAAAACGTTTCCTACTTCTTCAGGTAAAGAGAATTGTCCCAGTACTCTAGACGAGCCATTAACTTCACCACAAACTTCCCTTCAACCCAACAAAGACGACACCGAAGAGTCAGCACGAAGGTACGAGGAAGTGAGAAATGTTCATCACAGGAACAAACTGGATATAATACGCGAACAGCTTGCCAAAGCCATTGACAATCTGGAAATGGAAGTTGTGGACGGTAATGCAGAAACGAGCAGAACAGAATGCACTCCATCGACTAGTTTCTCCAGAAAACCAGCAGACAATGAGCGCTCTGTTTCTCCGCTTAGTGATCAGGATCACATTCAGTCTCCAGATGGTGATATCGTTGATGATAAACGACCACTACCAACGCGTGATGTCAATGCTGACGATTTATCTGAAGAAAAAGATGAGTTTGAAGAAGATTCTGATGTAATGTTTGACAATTTAACTTGGGAAGTGGAGTGTACCTCGGAAGTTTGGAAAATTCTCAAGGGCAAGCGATTATCTCCAGTGACAAAGAAGCGAATTGTGAACGTTATTCGACAGCTGGCAAATGGACATATGCGAGGAGACTTAGCCAAACGTTTAGAAGGTCTTCCAAAGCAAAACAACATTCTTCTTTTTGAAGCGAAACTTAGTAAAGGAGAGCGTATTTTATGGGAACGTGCGATTGCTTTCTCCCCTCGATCCAGCAACAATCCTGAGTTGTCGACTGAAAAGGAAGCAGAAAGAGTTGGTGTAATTTATTCCGATATAATCCGCATCTGGGACATCGTGTTTGTTCATGATACAGTTCCTAGAAAGATCGAGAAAATTGTTCGTTCCCATAAACGTGGTTTAAGCTGCTTCATAAAGAAACAACTCCGTGGTTTTAAAGTAGAAGCTTCTTCGTCTTCCTTGAATAAAGATCTTATATCTATTCCTAATCTTTATTCACATAAAGATGATCTAGATCCTGTGGATGCGATGGAACATTTGGTAACGAAAGCCGAATCTAAAAGCACAAATAAAGTTTCAACCATGTTCTTTCCACCTGGAAGTCCTGAAGAAACCGAGTACCACATCTTAAAGTTCTACGCATTTTCCAATTCCCTGGTGAACGCAGTTTTAGCTGATCATGGTAAAACCAACGTTGACTTTCCATTTCAAGTATCTGAACTGGAACACGCTGTTATCAACTTGAAGCCATGCCCAATGACGTCATTGCTGTTGCTAGGACGAAGTGGAACGGGGAAAACCACGTGTTGTCTCTATCGTCTGTGGTGTAATTTCCAGACCTATTGGCAACGACATACCATCGACGAGCCCAGTATTCCTAAGATGGTACAGTTTATTCCCAAAGAAACAGAAAATGATGTCACTGATGTTGAGGGAGGAAGCTGCGGAGAAGAAGATGAAGATTGCGAGAGACTGGATGACAAAGATAATGACGATCGGAGTAGAGCATCGCGCAAACGTTTGGCCGATTTGCCAACAAACAGTAAAACCTCTGTTGAACAGGGCATTGCGCTGTGTAGCCAAGCAACGTGTGAAGATCCAACGACGTCTGACGAGGGACCAGCCTATGAACACCTACATCAAGCATTTATCACGAAGAACGCAGTATTGTGCACAGAAGTACAAAAGAACTTCCTAGATTTAAGCCACGCATGCTCAGCAACAAAAAGCCATAGTGAATATGAACGTCCTTCATCTGTCAACAAATTTAATCAACTAGAAGAAGAAGCATGGCCATTGTTTGTTTGTTCACATGATTGGTTGCTGATGCTGGATGCATCTCTTCCTGGGCCAGAGTTCTTCCCGAGAAATGATGAAGGTGAATTGCTTCGTTCTGTGAAAGGATGGGGCGAAGAAGATAGTCATCTACAAGAGATACCTGAAGATAATTCTGAAGACGAAGATGATGACGAGATTGGTGCTGAATCCAATCCAAAAAGAAACGAGCAAGACCACAATGATTTACAAGCAGTGAGTGGAATAGATCCCAGACTAGAGGTAACTTACCAAGTATTCAAGAATGAACTGTGGCCAAAGATGACTAAAAAAGTGGATTACCATCCAACTCTTGTATGGACGGAGATACGTTCATTTATTAAGGGTTCAGTCGAAGCTCTACACAGCAAAGATGGCTACATCACTCTAGAGGAATATCAAACCTTAGGAAGGAAGAGAGCGCCCAATTTTTCTGCTGATCGTGAAATCGTCTACGAGCTGTTTCTATCATACCAACGCATCAAACGTAGCAAGGGAATGTTTGATGAAGCCGACCTGGTATATAATATTTACCATCGTCTCCAACGCCATGTTCCTGAATGGTCCATACACGAAATTTATGTAGACGAGACCCAAGACTTCACTCAAGCTGAACTTTCTGTCATTATTCGTTGCTGTCGCGATCCAAACAGATTGTTCTTCACTGGAGATACTGCTCAGAGCATAATGAGAGGTATTGCTTTTCGTTTCAACGACCTGAAGTCTCTCTTTTACTATATGAAGGAATCATATAAAGCTGTTGGTCACCAGGCTCAAGTCCGTGTTCCTGACCGAGTTTATCAACTCACCCACAATTATCGCTCTCATGCCGGCATTTTAGATGTGGCTTGTAGTGTAATAGATCTATTACTGCACTTTTTTCCTGAATCTTTTGATCGGATGGAGCGAGATCAAGGATTATTTGAAGGTCCCAAACCCGTCCTATTGGAATCGTGTAGTTTCAGTGACCTTGCCGTAATTCTTCGTGGTCATAAACGCAAGACGTCACCCATAGAGTTTGGCGCTCATCAAGTTGTCCTCGTTGCTTCAGATGAAGTTCGAGATTCTCTTCCAGAAGAACTGAGTCTAGCTTTGGTCATGACCATTTACGAAGCCAAAGGATTGGAGTTTGATGATGTCTTGATATACAACTTCTTCAAAGATTCCCAGGTAAGAGAAATATGCTACCATATTTCTAATTTAGGAATGTTAAAATCGTCAGTAATTCGGGAAGTAATTATATTCAGGCGAAATTGCTATGCAAATGCTATCTTTGGAAGTTGGAGTAAAACAGACTCTTGAAAACGTTTTAGTAGGGGTAGAACCACTTTCCATTGCATGTACTATATTGATATACCATTCAGTAGTTGCATCAAGAAGAGCTGTTAAAGTTGAATGAAGTGGCCTAAAGCCAGATTGGTACTTTGAGAGTGAATTATTATCAGTAAGATAATTATAGAGTTGCGAGTAGACAATCTTTTCAAAGACTTTAGAAATCACTGAAAGTACAGAAATTGACCGGTAATTATTTAGAAGATCTTTTTCATTACCTTTATATACTGGAGAGACTTTTGCAATTTTTCTAACACGCCTCTTCTTAAATGGTGCATGCTTATTAACAACTGACAGAAAATTTTCTTTCCAGTTACTCCAATTAAATTAAGTTAGGATTTTCACTTTTCAGGTTGAGTGACACATGTCCAATCCACCATGCTCAGATCAGAAATAAAACTTTCTTCGTTAAAGTGCTTGTAGTTTCTAGTTTCAATTTTAGTATGAACTTTCTTAGTCGGAATAGAAATTTTTCTAATTACGTAAACTGTAGAATGATCACTCAAACTGGTATAAAAAACCCCACTACAAACAACTCTCTCAAGAGTGTTAGTACATATAATATCAATTAAGGTTTTGCTGTGCTCGGTGATGCGAGTCGGTTCTGAAATTACTTGATTCAATTGGTAAAGTTCACATAAGCTTTGAAGAAGACGTGTTGGTTTATGTGATAATTATTTTGTAAGAGATCACTGTTTAAGTCACCTAGTATGTATAGTTCTCTGTTTTCAGCTATACTAACTAGGGCTTCAAAGTCGCTATAAAAATTGTCAGCATCAACATTAGGAGGTTTATAACATGCGATCATGGAAAATGGTCTACTATTTGGTTTAATAATGTCAACATAAAGTGCCACAATATTAATTATCGGGTACAAATCGGTATGATCAGTGTAGACTACCGAATCACGAATATATATACTTTAGCGACTCTCCACCGTTTCTATTTCTATCTTTCCGGATAATTTTGTATCCCTTAATTGTTACGCAATTATCCGTAATAGTAGAAGCTAACATGGTCTCATTTATTGCAAGCAGGTCAAGGTTTTGATTCTCAACTCAAATTCTTAATTCATCAATATGGGCTGAGAGACTAGTTATGTTCAATGAGGCCATCTTAAGAGGCTATCTTCCTAAAAACCGACCAACGGTTTTTGAAGGCAAAAATGAATTTCCTTTGTTTTTCGCCCATTATTTACCTTTACCTCACTTACTATTAAACTGCTATAAAAATTGCCACTTGATAATTTGTTCTTCATTTTTGACACATTTTTTATGCTTCGGCTGGAACGGCTAAGATTCGAGCGGAAATGAGAGCTGACAATACCTCGAAATGATCTTGTTATTTCTCCACCAATTTAGATTTGAATTTTAGATTTTTTTCTTGCAGTGCAATATATAGACCTTGTGTTTCATCTGGGTTGAAGGATACAAGCTCTTTGTTTTGTTTTGTATCAGATATGGTCTCTTTCTTTTGACTTACTTTTTAAATTCGCTTACGGCACCTGATTAGTCAAGTTTTATAAATTAAGATTTCTCTGAAGTGGCACCTAGCCTGGAAATGTCGTGTGTATTTCGTCGTAATATAATACCGTAAGTTTAGTAATCTTTAAAAACAGTTGTCGGCAAACGTATTTTGTAAGCGCACGAACCGCTCAAAGTTAAGCTATTGTTTCACTTTGTTTACATTGTCAGAACCGGAAATGCCTTACGCTTTGCAGATACCGTAATTATTCGAATAAACGCCGCGGCGTTTATTAAATTTTTGGCGCTTCAGGTGCGGCGTTTATTCGAGGGCGGCGTTTATTCGAGGGCGGCGTTTATTGCAAATTTTGTAACAACAACTGTGAATTTATTAAAAAACTAAGAATAAAATTCATATGTCTTTTAAATATATATAAATATATATGAAAATTGAACTGTTCTCTGTCTTATATAATGACTAAGTTTCATTCTATTTCAATGTCACTGTCTCCTTCGTGGTCCGAGTCTAACAGCTGAATAGTAAGGCATGCCTCTTCAACATCGGAAAACGTGTATTCTTCAGTGTCGAAAGGATTCGTTTCTGGCTCGTCGAGAATATCCAGTTGTGATTTCAGGACGGCTTGTCCAGTGTTGCGCGGCTGTCCCTCCTTGAAACAGTGAATCGCATCATCTTCTGAGCCGTCAACTGGAAGGTTCAATGCACAACGTTTGAACGATTTCTTGATGACATCTGTAGGCAATTCATCCCAGGATTCATTAAAGATAAGTACCGAATAAACGCCGCGGCGTTTATTAAATTTTTGGCGCTTCAGGTGCGGCGTTTATTCGAGGGCGGCGTTTAATAATATTTTTGCTTGTCCCTGCGGCGTTTATTCGAGGGCGGCGTTTATTCGAGGGAGGCGTTTATTCGAATAATTACGGTAAGGCCGTTCTCGTTTCTCAATTATTACATAAAAACAACTTCTTTTTATTTGAACTTATCCCTAGAAAGCGAACGGGGCATAATTTATAGGTCTATTCGGTTTTTAGGGTAAAAATGATTAAATATTCTATAGCCGATTCTTCATATATACTCATATACAATAGGAGCAGACATGTCGCAGCCTCCTAAGTGACAATTAAATAATTATAATTCATGAGCAACTGAAAGTTTATCATTTTCTCTGTTTATTTCGGTGTACTGTTCATATTTTTATAGCATGAAAAGGTGGCAGCATCTTATACTCTGGAAGAATCGATTAAACGTCTTAAGAATTTTTTAGACTTCACGAACAAATTAAATCGCTTTTAAGGCCTGGTTCATACGTCGCATTTAATTCAGACGAATTTAATTCATAGTTAAAGTCGACGTAAACTCGAATTTGTTTCATGCGACGAATTTAATTCAGTAACGAGCAAGGAAAATCCCGCTAGATCGCGCCAAAAACGTCCAATACGCATGCGAAGTAAACAAAAATCTGATCACTGGCTCAAAAAATATGTTATCATAACTTATGCATTTAATTCGATGCGACGATACAGCGACGTCTGAAACGGACACGCATTTCAGACGTTGTATCCTTCTCACCGTGACGGATACAACGTCTCAGACGAATTTAACTCTTTAGTCGAATTTAATTCGTTTCATACGTCGCTGTATCGTCGCATTTAATTAATTAATTGATTGAGTTAAATTTCGTCTGAATTAAATGCGACGATACAGCGACGTATGAAACGAATTAAATTCGACCGAAGAGTTAAATTCGTCTGAGACGTTGTATCCGTCACAGTGAGAAGGATACAACGTCTGAAATGCGTGTTCGTTTCAGACGTCGCTGTATCGTCGCATCGAATTAAATGCATAAATTATGATAACATATTTTTTGAGCCAGTGATCAGCAACCTCGTCCCCAGGGCATTTTGCCTCCACGTTGGGAGGTCGGCGAAAATGGCCCTGGCATCGGCTGGTCGATTCTATAATCGGATTGGCCGGTTTAAAAACTTGATTAATTCAGATACAGTATAATTTATTCATCAAAATATGAATTGCAATAAATCCACTCTGCGAAGTTCATCCAAAGAATTGTAACGATAGCTTTGGTTAAAGTCAAGAACAACATTAGATATATGTTTCTTCCCGACATTTAAATGTATCCTGGATAATCGTGGGGAGTATCATGATGAATAATGCTAGCCAGTTGCATTTATGATAAACGTTCACACGAGTGATTCGGCAGAGCGTTAAATATTTATTATTTATTATTCATGTATACGTATTATACAAAAACGAAACACAAAGACCGCATAAATTTTCTTGCCAAAACACCCCAAAATTCTGGGTGTCACGTGACCAGCCGATGCCAGGGCCATTTTCGCCGACCTCCTAACGTGGAGGCAAAATGCCCTGGGGACGAGGTTGAGTGATCAGATTTTTGTTTACTTCGCACGCGTATTGGACGTTTTTGGCGCGATCTAGCGGGATTTTCCTTGCTCGTTACTGAATTAAATTCGTCGCATGAAACAAATTCGAGTTTACGTCGACTTTAACTATGAATTAAGTTCGTCTGAATTAAATGCGACGTATGAACCAGGCCTTAAAAGCGATTTAATTTGTTCGTGAAATCTAAAAAATTCTTAAGACGTTTAATCGATTCTTCCAGAGTATAAGATGCTGCCACCTTTTCATGCTATAAAAATATGAACAGTACACCGAAATAAACAGAGAAAATGATAAAGCTCATGAATTATAATTATGTAATTGTCACTTAGGAGGCTGCGACATGTCTGCTCCTATTGTATATGAGTATATATGAAGAATCGGCTATAGAATATTTAATCATTTTTACCCTAAAAACCGAATAGACCTATAAATTAAGCCCCGTTCGCTTTCTAGGGATAAGTTCAAATAAAAAGAAGTTGTTTTTATGTAATATTGAGAAACGAAAACGGCCTTATCTGCAAAGCGTAAGGCATTTCCGGTTCTGACAATGTAAACAAAGTGAAACAATAGCTTAACTTTGAGCGGTTCGTGCGCTTACAAAATACGTTTGCCGACAACTGTTTTTAAAGATTACTAAACTTACGGTATTATATTACGACGAAATACACACGACATTTCCAGGCTAGGTGCCACTTCAGAGAAATCTTAATTTATAAAACTTGACTAATCAGGTGCCGTAAGCGAATTTAAAAAGTAAGTCAAAAGAAAGAGACCATATCTGATACAAAATAAAACAAAGAGCTTGTATCCTTCAACCCAGATGAAACACAAGGTCTATATATTGCACTGCAAGAAAAAAATTTAAAATTCAAATCTAAATTGGTGGAGAAATAACAAGATCATTTCGAGGTATTATCAGCTCTCATTTCCGCTCGAATCTTAGCCGTTCCAGCCGAAGCATAAAAAATGTGTCAAAAATGAAGAACAAATCATCAAGTGGCAATTTTTATAGCGGTTTAATAGTAAGTGAGGTAAAGGTAAATAATGGGCGAAAAACAAAGGAAATTCATTTTTGCCTTCAAAAACCGTTGGTCGGTTTTTAGGGAGATAGCCTCTTAAAGCCTCTAATTCTAGGTAAAGATGTAAAATTTGAATTAATGTTAATCGATGTACTCACACTATCAAGGTAAATACTATCCTCGGACCTCATCGACAGTCAGTTATTAGAGATAAAGTTCTTAAAGTCTTGAGCCAGCCAGCCAGCCAGCCAGCCAGCCAGCCTGCCTGCCTGCCTGCCTGCCTGCCTGCCTGCCTGCCTGCCTGCCTGCCTGCCTGCCTGTCTCTGTCTGTCCGTCCGTCCGTCCGTCAGTCCGTCCGTC
The DNA here is from genome assembly GCA_964035015.1 of Corallium rubrum. NCBI lineage: Eukaryota > Metazoa > Cnidaria > Anthozoa > Scleralcyonacea > Coralliidae > Corallium > Corallium rubrum. The sequence goes on from OZ035997.1 coordinate 26,456,974, forward strand.
CGTCCGTCCGTCCGTCCGTCCGTCCGTCCGTCCGTCCGTCCGTCTCTCTGTCTGTCTGTCTGTCTGTCTGTCTGTCTGTCTGTCTGTCTGTCTGTCTGTCTGTCTGTCTGTCTGTCTGTTCGGACAATATTCTTTATTTAGTTGATTTTCCATTATTATTTTGAACAAACGCGATACGTTATTATATTCTTGCGTAGTTTAATTGATCAGTTGCTTATAGCACATATTGCTCTGATGAAGGCTTGAGTGAACATGGAGATGTAAAGCTTAACAAATAGACTTGGGTAGTAACAAACCTATCTCTATAATTATTTGCAATTTGCTCTCATTCCTCTTTCTTGTACAATGATTTAATAGCATTATTCATATTCTAGGCGCAAAACGAATGGCGTGTTGTTACTAGCTACAAGGACGGAGAAGATTCCAACGTTGTGAGTGAAGCTGGTATTGCTGAAATACTCGAAGATAATTTGGAAACCAAGACAAGACCATTGGAGTTCAATTCTGATCGTCATAAGATTCTGATTTCAGAATTCAAGTATCTTTACACGGCTTTAACAAGAGCTAGAGTAAATGTATGGTTGTTTGACGGAGATGAAGAAGCAAGGACACCCATGTTCGAGTATTTTAAGAAGCGTGGAGTAGTGGAGGTGAAACGACCGCACAAGACAAATGATGATAAAGTTTCTCTTGAAGGTATGTTTGCAGAGAAATCAAGTAAAGAGGAGTGGAGAAACCAAGGTAATTTCTTCTATGGAAAAGCTTTATGGAAAGTTGCTTTACAGTGTTTTATTATGGCAGATGACGAAGCAATGGTGAGGAAATGTCATGCGCAGATTCAAGCTGCCAAGGCCGCAAGTCTGAGAAATGAACCTCGTAAGTTAAAGATGGAATTCATGAAAGCTGCTGACATATTTTTGCAATGTGGAATGAATAAAGAAGCTGCCATTTGTCTTCACAATGCTCGTGCAAGGCTTCTCTTGGCAAAACTGTACCAAAAACTTGGCAAGGTAAGCACTTTCAAAAAATCCGTTTTCAAAAAATAATCAGTATCTCTATATTCTTTCTATATGCACATGGAATTTGCGAAAGCTGCTGACATGTTTTTGCAATGCGTGATAAAGCTGGCAACTGTCTTTATAACCCCAGAGAACGGCTTCTCTTGGCCAAACTCCGTGAAAAATGTGGCTATGTAAGTGCATGCGATAAAATCTGTTCTTTTTCCAAATTGTACTCGTTAAAAGATATAGAGAATAATACATGGATGCGCGGAAATATGAAATTAATTTCGAGTGTTGACTAGGGTATCTCATGAGTGAGCAAAGCGAACGAGTGCGATATCTTATTTTTATTTTTATTTTTATTTATTTTTTTTTTTAATAACTTTGTTGCTTTCAAAAATTATACATACATGTATCTATATATAAAACTAAACACAAATGAATAAATAATTAGTTAAAGCAACTGGTGGCCAAACAGGGCATTGCCCCAATTGAACATGACTACCATGCAATGTAGAAAACCTATTTAAAGTTATATAGGACCTATTTGTTACTACAGATTAAAAATCAATAAAATAATATACAAACTATTTATGTGGTAGTTGGTAAAAATTAAGTTCCCTATAAAATTTCTGATAAAGTTTTGACTTAAAAAGACTAAAGCTACCAATTGTTTTAAGTTCACTATCCAATGAGTCCCACTATGTTACAACTCGAGGAAAATAGGAATTTTTAAAATATTGAGTTCTAATGTTATATTTAGGAGCTGGTCGGTTCTCTACATAATCTGGTAATTGAATATCCAAAAGACCTGCTCTACACTTGAAAAAGAATAACAAATCTTTCATATTTCACCTGACATCAAGTGGTAGAAGGTTGAGTTTAATCAAACGTTCTTTATCGTCAGTGTCAGCTGGGTAATTTAAAACGAACTTTGTAGCTCTGCGTTGTACCCCTTCCAACATAAGTTGATATTTTACTTCTGAAGGGGACCACAATTCTGATGAGAATTCCAACTGTGGTCTGACCAATGTAAGGTGGAGGAGCTTCCTGATAGCTTGGTCTTCAACATCTTTACACGTTCGTTTAATAAGCCCAAGTGTTCGATTTGCTTTTGCTGTAATCTTTGAAATATGCGTTCCCCAACTAACATCTTCACTCACAGTTATTCCTAGGTCTTTGGTGGTTTTAACACATTCAAGGAATTCATGTCCCAATTTGTAATCACTGGTTGTCTGGATTTTCTTTCGCGACAGTCTCATAACTTTACCTTTATTACTGTTAAATTTCATACACCACTTTTCAGTCCAAGATTTCAATTCATTTAAATCATTCTGTAAATTTCCAGTATCAGCATAGGATTTGATCACTCTGAATGATTGGTCAACACGAGAAATAAATTTCATATTTCCAAGCATTCATGTATTGTTCTGTTTATTATATAAAAAATAGTCCTATTTCCCCACAAAAATAGAGCAGTAAACTCTAATACGTTTCACGATAATCGACACATGTGAGATTATCATAAATAATCACACATGTGAGATTATCGTTTTTATTAGTGACAGAAACATCACTCTATTTTATATAATAAAACACGATAAAATCTGTTCTTTTCGCAAATTGCACTTGTTAAAAGATAACGACGAATTTTCAGTATTTGCATCATAAGAATATTAATAGAATTGTCTCTTAGTAACTTTATTTTGAGCAAGTTTGTGGCAGATCTGCTGCCTGCTGCCCACGCCGTTCATTCGAGAACTTGGAGGGATAATCTTGCTGGAAAATTGTTATTGTTGTTTCTGATTTATAATTAATATATCATATTTCTTGCTATCACATAGCCTGCTAATACAGGTCTGCTATTTAACACCGCTAATTGTGTCCCGTCAAGTTTATGCAAATTAGTTACGTTTTAATTAGCTGGGCGAGTGTTGTTATATGAAATTTGTTTAGTCGAAAGCTAATATTTTAAAAAGTTTAGCTTCAAACTTCACGAAATTTACGAAAAAATATTGTTTTGACTATATTCTTTCTGCCCTGCAAATAAGTGTGCGTGAAAGTCAGTGTAATAAGCAGTTAAGCTAAAGCATAAGAGAAATTAAATATTGTAAACAAAAGCTCATACAGCCAACCAGGGATTGTCTGAACTTAAGTTTACTTAAAACTTAATTTTTCGCGTGTAGCTTAGAACTTTACGAAATTTACTGGTATTTTGAACGTGTTCTTACTGCTTGTGTAAATGAATCTACGTGAAAGATTTTGAAAAGGCTACAAGTGTTGGCGAAATGTATCTAACAGATAATAAATTTTGCCGAAATGTCTTGCCATGTCTGATTGCATAATTAATTTGATTCTTTTCAGTAGCCAATGAGAGACAACTACCAAAATCTGGCAGCATAATTGGGACGCAATTAGCGGTGTTAAATAGCAGACTCTTCTCTCGCGTCCATTTCCCCAGGGCGTGATGTGAAGAGTCTGTATTAGCAGGCTAGCTATCACAGAAGGGCTGTTTTTTGTTCCACGACGTGGTACAAATTGTCTATAGGAAAATCATTCTTGACATATTTTTGAACAATTATCAAATTTACATTAGATAATAACTGTGCATGCTGTGGGAATATGGAACAAGAAAGATACTCATATACTCCCAGTTAATTTTATGGAAAAAAACTTAATCCAAATACTATATTATTAATTTGTTAAATACCCTGTCTTCTTATTGTAATGTACTTCCTTTTTAGTTTCTTAAGGCTGCAAAACTCTTTCGTAAAGAGAAACAATTCCTGGAAGCTGGTGAGAATTTTGAGAAAGGTCTGGATTTTATGAGAGCTGTAGATTGTTTACTTCAAATCAATCATTATGACCAAGCCTTGAACGTCATCGCGAGATGCCAAGAATTGGTACAAGATAGAAACGATCTTGCTATTGTTCGTCTTCCTCGTGTTGATCAAAGAGATGAAAGTATTTGTTACCAAGCAGCTGAATACTACTTGAAACTTGGCCAGCTTGACCTTATGACATCAGCCTTAGAAAAACTTCCTGAAATCAAAGATCGAATGACATTTCTCAGGAAGAATGGTTGTATTGAACAAGCCGCCAAGCTTTTAGTACAGGAAGGCAAGGGTCAAGAAGCTGCTGAAATGATGAGATCGAACGGAAAATTTCTAGAAGCTGCGAAGTTTACTAACGATGATAAATTTGCTGCTGAATGTCATTTACTTGCTGCCCGTTCCGCCATTCTGTCCAAGAAAAAAAGAGAAACCCCCCTGAGCTGTGAAGAAACTGAGAAGACTGTCGAAGTTCCTGTAGATCTCCAACGCGCAGGTGAATTGTATACAAAATGTAACGATCTAAATGGACAAGCTGAAGTAAAATTGGTTCGTGGTAAACTCTACTGCAATAGTGAAGAATTGCAAGAAGCTGGGGGTTTGTATTACAGGGCGAGAAACTATGCTGGTCTTGCGGAGTGTTTCTTGTTGCTAATTGGTATGGAAAATAATCCAAAAAAGTTTCCTCGTGGAAGAGCATTAGAAGCTGTCCGCAAGATGTTTTATCTCATTCTGGCGTTGCATAAGAGGAATCAAGAAAACTCTGACCGCACGGCTATTTCAATGTGTGAAACCTACTTTGGACTTGTGGAAACGGAGGACACTCGTAAAAGGAAGGTGCCGCGACTGGAAATGGTCCGGTTCAGAGATTCTCAAATTGGTCAAGAAGTAGCAACAAAAGAGGAAATTGATCTGGATGATGCTTACAGAGTTATAAAGGAACGGTTGTACGACATGGCACACAATGTTATTCAACTTGTGTGGGATAAACAGCAGTGTATCAACGAGCAGTATGAACCATGTCCCCGCTATCTGTCTGATGCCTTATGTGAAGAAGAAAGTTGCAAGTATTACCATGGTGATCTAACGCGACAGCACTTCGCCGACCGCTTTTATTCACTACGATTTTTGGTTCGTTTAGACGCGACGGTCGCCAATTTTCTCAAAGATTTAAAAAGAGAATCAGCTAAAATTGTAAACCAACTGCGAGAACTTCTTTATTTGCCTTTTCAATTCAAAGCTTGTCGACGACTGATGGAATTATTATTCTCTCGGAGCGTGCAGCTTGGTAAATCATATCTCTTGGCAGAACGCGATGTTTATAGTTTGCAAAGTGAGCAGCTCGTTCGTAATCGCATCATCGACTACGCCAAGTTCTTTATGTGGTATGGCGCTAGCCAAGAAGAAAGATGGTCTGATTCTGATCTTTTCATCACAGTTTCCAATCTGATGCACCTTGCCGCAGCTCCAGCGGGTGAAATCTTCAACCTTCTCGGTGCGGAAGAAAGAAAATTTGAAAATACATGTAATACTCAACCCACCACTTATGGCTTTTTTCGCGACACCAAAAATAGAGGTTGTTTTGAAATTTTCACCAAGTGGTTGGAGCATTCTAAGAATGCACTTTATCGACATGGCAATGTTCTTAGTGCAACACATTCCATCGTTAAGACATTCCTTTTTACACCTGCCAGAAGAAAGAATATGCCGTATCCCAGTGTTGCCAATGCCGTAATGATCCTGGAGTATTACATGACAGCATGCTTGCTGTTGTATACCCGTCTCGTAATGAATGACAGTTCCATCTGTCTGCCTGCCAGTTATTTGTCCTTGATCAAGTTCTGGGACATTATTAACATATCCAAACCAAATCAGAGCACTCTGAATCATGTCATTCAACGGCATACTCCACCTTTTCTAGTTCAAGAGAAAATTCGTCAGTGGGACCGTCTGCACATGTTGACCGAGTCTATGATAAAGTTGATGTTTGGTGAAATCTCATGGAAGTACAACATATTCACTGCTGCTTTATGCGACGAATCAGTAAGCTGCGATGAAGCAGAAAGAGTTTTGATTCTAGCCCTAACTATGTTGTGTAATTGTGGTCGTGGTATCCCGGAATCATGCGAGGTCCTTATTCGTCAACAATTTATGATCCTGCAAGTACGTACATGTAGTCACCTTCCCAACAAGCTTAGCCAGTGCATTGAAGCCGTCCGTCTGTCTCACGGTATGTTTGATGTGGTGAACGCTTTGCAGGAGCTGTTGTGTCAGAAGCCGCGACAGGAGCAACTACTGGACGTAAAATGGGATGAAATAAATGGAAAAGAGTTCCGCAGGAATTGCCAGTCTGAACTTTATCCAAAAGTTTCCCGTTTTCTGATAAATGTTGACGAAATACCTCGTGGCCAGGAACTCGACAGTGAAGATTTACAAGACAGCAAAGATGTTCATACAAAAGATGATTTTATGGATGATTTTCAACAAAGCTTTGGTGGTGAAGATGAAGCTTACAGTAGAGGTTTAAATGACAAGAAAGATGAAAATGTGAGAAAAAAGGCTTGTTTAACGATTCAAAGGGCGTTCTTTGACTGGAAAGAAAGAAGGTTGGCAATTGCCGAAAAGCAGGAAAAAATCAGGAATGACCCTGTAGAATACCATTTTCAAGGATTTAAACTGGACAAGTCTGGCTGTACCATCTGTAATGTTCAATTTGAAGAACGTGACCTTGACCTCTCTGACACAAACATTTCTTTACCATCCTCTCCGCAACATGATGATGAGGAAACAAACTCTAACTGGCGACCAAGAATACTGAAGCGAAACACCCTAAATTCTCATTGCCCAGGAAAAAGTCCTCATTGGAAGAAAGAAAGACAGTTTAAGCAGTTTAAAGATTTCTACGGCAAAGATATTTTTCCGACTTTGGAAAAGGCACAGAAAGTGGTAGACGAGATGAAAGTGTTAAGGAATAGCGCAATTGTTTGCGCCTTGGAGCATGACAGGCTGGATACAGCTCTCAGAGGATTACAGTCAGTGGTGAAAAAAGTGGAAAAAGAGTGCACTTGGGACAGTGTGTTAATAATAATGAAGACAGCTCGTGATCTCGTCAAAGCAATGGAGAAAGCGGAATCTGTCAAAGGCAAAAAAGGTCAATTGTATTCATGTATTTTGTAACTTGAACTACTGTAAACATATACACCCGCTATATATATATATATATATATATATATATATATACAGACCCAGCGTTCTCGGTTAATAATCTCTTAACAATACTCGCACTTTCAATCATTTACCAAAGAACATTTTTAATTTCTTTTCAAAGGAAGTGATAAAGTTGTTAAAGACCATAAAGATGTTGACCGAGAAGATTCTGGCGAAGATGATGATTATGATGGAGGTGATGATTTAAAAGAAATCAATGTTCTGCAAAAAAATCGCAAGAATGGCAAGAGTAAGTCAAGCACCGTAAAGAAAAGGAAACGACCTTGAGAATGGGTTTCCTCGTTCAAACAAACAGGAGAAGTTGTTCTGATCTGAACTCGGTTGTTGTTGTGACGGCAAGTACAGTATAACTGGTTTGCTCTTTTTTATAGAACTTTTAAATTATAATAAGTATAAAATGTGTCATTTTCCGCACTTAACGTCTAAAAGAAGAAAAAGGCCTAAAGAAAAGAAGCCTAAAACAATAAACGAAAAAGAATTCAAAAAGGCCAGCTTGACATCAAGTGCGAACAACGACGTATCCAGCTTTGTTTTAATATAGTTAGATATATTGTCGGCGAAAGTCTTTGCTCTATCTTTTTGTTCACGTGCAAACTTATGCACAGTGAGGAAAACGGTGTACAATACACGGTGTATTTTTCTTAAAATGAAGCAATCATCCAATAGCAGCGTTTGGGTTCAGTCGTTAAATCGTGGTATTTAGATTTGATTTTTAATTTAGATTTAATAACTTTATTTATTGCTATAGCAACTGGTGGTCAAACAGGACGAAATGCCCCCAATTGAACATGACTACCATGATGTATAGGTGTTGATTTTATGGATCTTACGTTATTTAAATATTAGTAAGCGAAAACAAAAAGTTTGTACACGGTGAAGACGGTCCCAAATTAAAATCACAGCTCATAGGAGCTTTGAAGTTTGTCGAGTTACCTGTTTCCAGACCATTTCTCGATTGACTTTGGTTTAAGTGAGTCTATACCGTTTTCATATGACGTAACGGTGGTCATATTGATGTACGATCTTTATCCTATGAGAATTTAGCTCAAACATTTCAACATTTCACCACCCCAATGAGGCCAATGATCGCGTGAGTGACAACGACGGATCCATTCTAAACAATATAAAATTAGGTTTGAATTAGGTTTAGAGTTTCTGATTTCTATGGAACTTCTTTTAATTTCTAAACTATTGCAGATCTACAATCAGTGAACGAAGTGTTGAAATGAAAGGTACACTAACTGGTGCAATTCCTTCCTTTGTCTCGTCTATTTAAAGTTTTTTTGGCGTGTAATTTGCGTTTACATATATGCTTTACACGCGAGTTGAGAGGCATGATATGTTGGCAATAAAAAATCATCCCATCTTTAAAATCAACAATGAGAAGGGGCTAGGGAAACAGAAAATCTTAAGTTAATGACGCATGAAAAAATATTTGAATCAAATATTTCAGCGAATAAATTTACTGATTGTAGATCTGACAATCGGGATAATTATCTTTTAAGAAGTTAGATATAATCAATCTTTTTTACCCAATATCATGCAATTATATCAATGAAAGCAATATTCAATTCACATGTATTTTAAAATTTAATTCATAAAAAATCGTACATTTGTTATGACAATGAGAAACGTAAAAATAATGTAGCATGCACTCTCAATATTTATTAAGTAGTTTTTATGTTATATACAATTGTAGATATTATTTACTGCTATACATAATGTAGAACACAAGTTAATGCACAACGTATAAACGAACCATATAGGCCTACGCATGCATGAATGAATATAATCAAACTTTGATAACCTTACAACCTTTTTGCAAATAATGTATATGCATGCATGTTTGTTTGTTTGTTTTTCCATTTGTATCCGTATACCGTATTATGGATTGTTTATTTCGTGTTATTGCGGTGCCCTGAAAGTTAGCTGCCTGCGTAATTATGAATTCACTATTGCCGGAAAATGGCGGGCAGTTTGGATGTCACTATTCAAAAGAAATCACGACGATTTAAAATATCAATCAAATAAACACTAACACGAAGTAATAGAAGTTTTAGGTGTAAACAAATACAAGAACCGAAGTAAAAATTTGTTTAAACGTCAACGTCCTGTTGTCGCCGTACGGCCGACGATACGATAAAAGCAAAATATTTTTCTTCGTTATCTTTTTTTTGCGTAGAATGATTTTTTTTTGCGTCGATAACAATTGAACTTTGTTCATTACTTGATAACATGAGTAGGTTAAAATTTTTAAATAATTAAACAGCTGCTTATGTTTTGAACTTGAATATAAATCACTGAATGTTTTGATATTTTTGGCCGAACCACAACATTGAGGTTTGGTCTAATTTTAGTGTAGTTTTTGTGTGTGTTTACGCCTCAAACTTCTTTCACTTCATAGGTAATGTCTGTTTTACTGATATATGGAACTGTCACATTTCCTACCTGCTTTCGAGATGTTCAATAGACCTTTCCTCATGAAGTAAATGGCTCATGTGATCTTTCTTTTTGATAAATATGATTGGCTAATGTCCAAATTTGTCCGAAGTTTTGGATGTCCGGCGTTTTGCGATAGCCAGTCAAATCTCTCAACGCGCTATCCACACACTTCGTGCGACAAGGTCCATTCATAGATATAATGGAAGAGGAACTGGATAGGAAACTTAAAACGATCTTACGAAACCGGAAACGATGTTTGCACAACTTACTATGGTAATTATACAGTTGTAAGGGGCTAATCGCACTAACGAGTGGTCCCACATGGCTAAGATCAGACACTACTGACTTACTTAAATTTATATATATATATATATATATATATATATATATATATATATTATATACACAAGCTCTGGATATGAGCTATTCTGCAATCTGATTGGTTCTCTACTAGTAGGATATTAGCTCATATCCTACTAGTAGAGAAATCTAGAAAAATGGCTGCCAGATTTGCAGAATTAAACGAAGAAGAAAGTCAAGTTTTACTTGAAAATAGTACACCAAAATGCACACAGAAAGTAACAAAATTTGGAATGAAAGTATTTGACGGTAGGTAAAACAACCAGGTTTTACAAAAAGCTGTGCAAAATTTCATATTTTTAACAAAACAGCGATTGTCGCTGCTAGAAATATTTTTGGCCTTTAAAAAATTAAATTTTAGCGTTTCTGCTTCGGTTCTATTTCTAGAATGGTTTACATTTACAAAGAAATTTGACAAGTACATAACAGAAATGTCCAAACAAGAGTTAAATTCTTGCTTAAAGCAATTTTACACTTCTGCTAGGCAAAAAGATGGCTCGTACTACAAAAAAACAACAATGAAGTCCATTAGAGCTGCCATTGACAGGTTTCTCAGAAAACCGTCAAACAAAGGTTTTAGCATAATTGGTGACCCTACCTTTGCTGAAGCCAACGCTGTTCTTGATGCTTTCGTCAACGACTTGAGAAAGTCTGGCAAGATAGCTGGAGTAGTCCACAAAAAACCCATTTCAAAAGAGCAAATCCAGTTGCTCTTCCGCACCGGCGAATTGGGACCAGCCAACAGCGTAGACCCCGCACAACTCTTCCGCACAGTTTGGTTTTACTTGAGTTTCTACTTCGGCAAGAGAGGCAGAGAAAACCAAAGGCAGCTGAAACCAAACATGCTCATTCTTAGGTCAACACCTGACGGCAAAGAATTTTTTGAGCTCAACCGTGAAGTTGCTGGTTCTGTTTTGGCAACAAAAAATCACCAAGGCGGCCTCGGCAACACCGAAGACGAGTCCGATGGCCAAATCTTCTGTATTCGAGACTCAAGCATCTGCCCTGTTGAAACGATCAAAAATTACTTGAACCATCTAAATCCTGCCTGTGAAAGTCTCTTTCAGCGTCCAAAAGATTCAAAATCCAATAAGTTTGATGTCAACAACGTGGTTTGGTATTCAAATATGCCAGTCGGCGAAGCAACGCTGCAATTTGCTTCGTGTGATGACCAAAAGAGCTGGTATTGAGCCTCCTTTGACAAATCACTCTATAAGAGCAACTTCCATCACGGTTTTGGCCAATGCTCATGTAGAAACCCGTTTAAAGTGCCACTAACCCCCAAAATTTTTTTTCGCAAATCTAAAAGCCGTTATTGAGTGGATTAGTCCAGTGAATAAATTATTGGTATTGGACATTTCTTTGATCTTCTGTAGATCACCAAAGTTGCAAAAATTGGCATATGCATGTCCCATGGCGGAGAAGGAAAGGGAATGGGTATATTCCTGGTGTGACGTCAGCCAAGCCAAACAAGGAACTCATTTGAGCTCTGTCTGCTGAAAGCATAGAATTTTTACATTGAGTTAGTTGGGAAAATGAATTTTCAACCCAAAAAATTCTATGATTCACCAGACAGAGCTCAAAGGAGTTCCTTGTTTGACTTGTCTGACGTAACACCAGGAATATACCCATTCCCTTTCCTACTCCGCCATGGGACATGCAGATGCAACTTTGGTCGTCCACAGAAGATCAACGAAACGTCCAATACCAATAATTTATTAACTGGCCTAATCCACTCAATAAGGGCTCTTAGATTTGCGAGAAAAATTTTTGGGGGTTAGTGGCACTTTAATAAAGTCTGTAACCGGTCATAAATCCGATACGTCCATCGAGTCTTACAGCAGTCGGCCATCCGCACGTCAACAGGAGATCATGTCTTCGATTTTGAGCAGCTACATTAGCCCCAACGACTCGGCAATTCCTGCAATCGTGAATCAAACAAGCCAAGATAAAGAGAACCAGATTTCGACACAGGAAGACAGTAGTTCAGCCGATGTTCCTTTGGTTTCTTTTGGTCAACCTGATGCACAATCGACGACAGTTGTCAACAATCAGTCGATCACATTCGACAAACGCAACAGCTCCACGACAAAAAGTCCGGTGTTTAACTTTCACCAGTGCAATGTGAACATTTACAACTGACTTTGTTGAACTCAGTTCTATTATAAATACGGTTTTTTCGATCGGTAAAGTTGTTTTTGCAGAGCGAAACTTTCTTCGTTTCAATCGTTCGGACTGTTATGAAGCCTTCGGCGTTTCACTTTCACGTGACATAATTTATTCACACTTTGTCTTCATTACGCATGGCGGATGTAGAGAGAAAATTAAATCTATTTTAATTACTTGCTATAATAAATTTGCAATTTTATGCTGTTCATATCCAGAGCTTGTGTATATAATAAAACAGTTATTCCACTCACTCTCGTCGTATATGAGCTGATAGCCGACTCGGCGAAGCGCCTCGTCGGCTATCAGCTCATATACGACTCGAGTTCGTGGAATAACTGTTAAATATATATATATATATATATATATATATATATATATATATATATATATATATATATATATATATATACATATATATATATATATATATATATATATATATATATATATATATATATATATATATACATATATATATATACATATATATATATACATATATCTATACATATATCTATATATATGTGTATATATATATATATATATATATATATATATATATATATATATATATATAGCATGTTCTAAGGATTTACGGTGAAGGAAAATTCGAGTGTAGAATATATACATTTTAAGACCAAACCGGGAGCAGTTGCGAAAAATGCAACTACACAGGCCCTCCGGCAGGAATTGAACCCACGACCTTGCGATTCTAGTGCAATGCTCTGACCACTGAGCCACGGAGGCCGTTGCCGAGAGCTTGATCGCGAGTTCTGTATATATAATAAGGTGGTAATGCCAGGAGAGAATTCGGTATATTATAAATGATATTGGGCATTTCACTCGATTACATAGGATGTTCTAAGGATTTACGGTGAAGGAAAATTCGAGTGTAGAATATATACATTTTAAGACCAAACCGGGAGCAGTTGCGAAAAATGCAACTACACAGGCCCTCCGGCAGGAGGGTATATATATATATATATATGATAAAAGAGATGTTCAAGTGAGTGAACCCAATGCTATTATCTGGATACGTTACATCCCATTGATTCAAATACGCAAATGGATTTGCGTATTTGAATCAATGGGATGTATAACGTATCCAGATAATAGCATTGGGTTCATCATTGAACATCTCTTTTATCATCTTAAACAGTGAGTACAACTTCACCTTTATTCATATATATATATATATATATATATATATATATATATATATATATATATATACATATACATATACATATACATATATATATATACATATATATATATACATACATATATATATATATATATATATATATATATAGATATAGATATAGATATAGATATATAGATATATAGATATATATATATATATATATATATATATATATATATATATATATATATATATATATATATATATATATATATATATATAACAAAGTGTTGCGATAAAAAATATCGAGTATAAAATCGTACGGATAGAGTGCTCAATGCGTAAGCAGAGCATAACATAAGATGAAAAACACACAAGTTACTTCATAAAGAACTTTATTTCACTACAAATTTGTTTCGTATGGCAAGCGTAGTGCTTGCCACACTCGTCAGGTGAAAGTGTTAGTCCACAGTTGGTGTGAATGTATATATGAGAAGCGTGTGTGTGGTGCGTGACGTGTTGTTTGTGTGCAGTCGTCTGTACGTTAGTCGTAGTTCATATTACAATTGGTGTGGTTTAGCTATTACATAATAAAAATTTCTTACGGTGTCTACATGTTGAAATCAGTTCATTTCTCTTGTTAAGAGAACTCAGTTTTGGGTGGCAGATTATTACGAACTTCTCGTGTAAGCACAAATTGCACTTTTTTGTCTTACTGGAATATGGTTGGCACTTCTTGATAATTTTCCATTTGATTGAGTAGCGCGCGTTCGATTCTTTCAGCGACCAAATGTGTTTACTGAGTTCGGTAGCGTTCTTAGTTTTTTCGTTACGGAAAGAGCTAGTGTGGTTTAGGTATCTTGTCTTAAATGTCCCCTCTGTTAATCCAACGTAGGTTTCTTCTGTGTTTTTATCAATGTTCTTTGCGGTTGCTTGATAAACGATGCTTTTGGTTAGGCATTTTCCTTGCAGTGGACAGGCACTTTTTTGGCGACAGTTGCATTCATTATTCTGGTTTTCATTAACTTGAATCTGTTTGTTAAGGACGGCTTTATTATGCGCGGAGATGATGTTTTCTACATTCGGCATGCAGCTGTAACTAAGCTTTAGAGTGTTCCTGTTGAAGATTTTGTTTAGCGGGTGGTGTTTTGGAAAGCAATCGTGCACTGCTTTGAGGAATTTGTGCCCGATGTCGGTGGCGACGTTGGCGCTATACGGCGGGTTATACCAGGTTACATTTCTTGATCTGGTTCGTCTTGCTCGGGTTGGTTGTGGGTCGTAGCGGAGGTTATGATCGTAGCCGCTTTTTCTAAGAGCTTCTTGGTACGGGCGCGCGCTGGAGTCGAATGATTCTTGGTTAGAGGAGATTTTTGACAGCCGTTGGTTGATTGTTTCTGGTATTCTGCGTAGGATAGTTGGTGGGTGGTTGCTATGGACGTGGACGTACTGGGGAATGTTGCCTGGTTTGTTGTAGGGTTTGAAGGTTTCGGATCTGAGGTCGAAAGTGATATCTAAGAAGTTCACGCATTTCTTGTTTGCTTCTATCGTTAGTTTCAGTTTATGATCGCCAAATATCTTACATATGTCTTTCTTAATGCTTTCGATGGTTCTCGGAGAATCGTCGAAGGCGCCTAAGCCATCATCTCTGTACAGGCCGATGTTTTTTCTGTACTGCGGGGGTATTTTCGACAGGAGATATGATCCCACCAGCTCGCATGTCTCGGCTCCGTCGAAGCTGCCCATTGTAACGTCGAAGTTCGATTTGTTATCTTTCTTACACCATGCTTCGTCTTCATTGAACAGGAGAGAATTTTTTTGCTTGAATGATGATATGTTTTTCTTGGTCTGTGATTTCGTCAAATTCGGAGGCGAATGTAAGGGCGTTTGTCAGCAGCTCGTCTGTTATTGACGGGTAAAAATCTACTACGTCGAAACTGATGAATGAATGCGAAGGTTTGTTCGGGATATTCTTATACCATTCTATTACTGAGTTGCTATTTTCCCATTGGTTTACGGTGGTGGATGTTACTACTTTACTGTTGATGCGTTCGAGGATTCTTTTGCTAATGATGCCAATTTCTGATTTAGCTGGGTTGATCAGGCGTGTTGTCGGATTATTGTTAAAGTTCGGCTTGTGATCCTTTAGCGTGATGAAACATTGCTTCTCGGCAAGCGCGTCCATTCGGTTATCTAAGTTCAGGTTTTTTGCGATTTTTTTCTCTTCGGCTATTATTTTCTTTGTGTTGTTGGATGGGGCTTTCTTATAGACTTTCGTAATGTTGACTTTCAGTAGTTGTTGATATGATTCAGGACTGGTTCGGTAGAAATTGGTTGTCTTGTCAGCGGCGACGAATAATTTATTGTCCTTCTGTATCTTCTTTGTATCTCGCGAGAGCTTCTTCTGGAATTCGGAGCTTGTGTTTTTGAATTCGATGTTTTGAACAAGTGACAGCATTCTGTCTTCAAATTCACGTAATTCAGTAATCGGTGGTGGGGAGTTTGTGGTTTTAAATCCGAATGTCTCTTTTGTCGTCGCAGGATCAGTTGGTCTCAGGAAATGGTAAGCTTTCCATCTCATACATATATATATATATATATATATATATATATATATATATATATATATATATATATATATATATATATATATATGTGTATATATATATATATGTATATATATATATATATATATATATATATATATATATATATATATATATATACTCGGCGAAGCGCCTCGTCGGCTATCAGCTCATATACGACTCGAGTTCGTGGAATAACTGTTAAATATATATATATATATATATATATATATATACATATATATACATATATATACATATATATATATATATAGATATATATACATATATATACATATATATATATATATATATATATATATATATATATATACATATATATATATATATATATATATATATATATATATATATATATATATATATATATATATATATATATATATATATATATATACATATACATATATATATACATATACATATATATATACATATATATTAAATCATCAGAAAAAGGTTAAGGAAAAGGTGTGGAATATGGTGGTGGAGTGAGCTAAATGAAAGAGAATCGCTCATTGAGGCCGTGCGGGTGAATGGTACCAAGTTTGTAAATGAGACGCATTTCTTGTTTACGACGAGTATCGTTACAACCTGTAATGGGCTGAATGGCACAGATTTTCATGTTGGAAAAGGAGTGGTTGGCACTGTTGAAGTGCCTGGCAACAGGTTTGTTTGGCACATTGTATTTGACATCACGAAGGTGTTCAACAAACCTGTCACCTAAACGTCTTCCAGTTTCTCCGATGTAAAGCATGGGACATTTACTGCAAGAGATACAGTAAATGAGGTTGGAGGAAGTGCAAGTGAAACTGTGGGTTATGTTGAACCTACATTTTGGAGCCGAAATTGAAATTGAGGAGTCTAAGTATTTACAGGTGTTGCACCTACCACGACAGCAAGAGCTGGTGCCAACATGTGATACCAAGGCTTGCTGCAGTGAGCTGTGAACAACGTTTTCCCGGATGTTTTTGCTATGCCGAAAAGATACTAGGGGTTTCTCAGAGAAAATGGAAGATGTTTCTGGGTCATTTTTAATGAGGTCGAAATTGCGGCTAATGATGTCCCTTACTTTGAAATTGAAGGGATGAAAAGTGAGAACTAGAGGTACTTTTTCATTAGAAATGGTAGCCAAAGGTTCGCTTAAGGTGTCTGAACGGGAAATGTTGGAGACCTTGTGTAAGGCAGTGTCTAAGAGGTGGGAAGGATAACCGCGATTAACAAAAAAGTTTCTCATTTCCAAACATTTGGCATTGAAATCATCATCTTCACTGCAGAGGCGGCGAAGACGAAGAAATTGAGAGAAAGGAATGGAAGTTTTGGTGTGTTTAGGATGATGAGAGGAGAAGAGGAGGTAGCTATGAGAGTCAGTGGTCTTGTAAAAGACAGAAGTGCTCAGCTTATTACCATTAATGGAGATGAGAATATCTAAGAACGACACACTAGTCTCACTGATCTCCCATGTGAACTGGAGTGCTGGGTGGAAGTCATTAACATAGTTAATGAAGCAAACCAGGTCAGCGCGCGAACATGATGCAGTGCCTAAGCAATCATCAATGAACCGACCATAGTAGTCAGGTAGGAAACCAGTGTATTGTTCAAAGATTTGTTTTTCCACATAACCAACAAATAAGTTGGCATAGTTAGGGCCCATTTTGGTACCCATGGCTACACCACTAACTTGTTGGTAATGCTCACCATCAAATGAAAAATTGTTGAGGGTGAGCACTAACTCGGCCAGGCGTAACAAAGTAGTGGTCGATGGCTCCCGAGTTGTGCGTTGATCAAAGAAATATTTAAGTGCTTGAAGACCATCGTGATGCGGGATGACAGTGTAGAGTGATTTGACATCCAAGGTGAAGATGAAATGATGTGAACCCTGAAAACTAATGTGGTCACAAATTTTGAGAGCATGTTTGGTGTCCTTGATGTAAGAAGGTAAATTCTTAACCAAGGGCGCCATGATGTGGTCAAGGTAGGATGAAATGACTTGGGTAGGGCAACCACAAGCAGACACTATAGGTCTACCTGGGTTGTTGGGTTTGTGAATTTTGGGAAGGAAGTACATGACAGATGTGCGTGGAGTGGTGGTTAGGAGATTGCTTGCTGTATCAGGCAATTCCCCAGTGGTGATGAAGTTGTTGATGGTGGATCGAATGGTGGTGTTGTGTTGGGATGTCAAATCACCATCAACTCTGCTGTAAAAAGCAGTGTCGTTTAGTTGCCTTTGAGCCTCTTCGCGGTACAAATCAGCTCTCCAGACAACCAAAGCACCACCTTTGTCAGCAGGTTTGATGACAATATCATTCCGGCTACGCAATGATTTTAAAGCACTTAATTCACTAGAGCTGAGATTAGATGGCGTTTTGGGCCTAAAAGGTGGGAGCTGATCTATATCATGTCGACATTGTCGAATGAAAAGATCAAGGGAGCCAAATTAATTTATTTGTTTACTTTACTTTACTTTATTAATTTATTTGTTTACTTAATTTATTTGTTTACTTTGTTTTTATTGGCTTACATGTGTTCACGTGATTCCCATTGTAGCTCTGCTATAAATACGCGTGACCACATGTGAGTTGTTTACTAATTTCTCCTGACGAAGGGCCTTCGCTCGAAACGTCGAGAAGATTTTTCTCTGTTTTTCAGGCCAACGTGACTTAACCCTGGTAATATATATATATATATATATATATATATATATATATATATATATATATATATATATATATATATGTACGTAATATAGAGGAGCAAAGTTGCAAAGTGTCATTTCCTTGCTCGCCTTGCTTTTCTCACCGTTGCACAGAGAATAACTGTCGGGGATGAAGGTTACTACCAATGAACACAACTATTATAAAAATAGGTACGCAACGCGTACATGTGTCTGCTGACATTTGCATGCGTACATGCATCTAGTACTACTACTTGAGTTGCAGACGAAACGATATAAATATGTAATGATCATGTAAACACAGATATTACAGTAGAACAGAAACTGGCCCATTTAATGTGGTGAAGATAAAAAAGTTATTACAAGATGTACCTCAGTACAAGAATGATTGCTATGGTAGGATTAAGGGATTGGTACATGATACATAGAACATACTATTAAAAATTAATATGTTATTAATATTTTGTACAGGACAAAGATTTATATTATTATGGATTTCTTGCTGGCAAAGTTTACTTACATAACATTTCAATTAATTGTCCATAGATTGACATTGGAAATGTAGATTAGCATTTTCACAAGTAGATTATTAAGGTCTTCGTTAAGGTTTGCAGGGTCATTTCTATAAAGCGCTCTCAATTCGTCAGAATTTATGCCACAAAAATATATATATATATATATATATATATATATATATATATATATATATATATATATATATATATATATATATATATAGTTAGAAAGCTATGAATTAGAATACAATGGTGTCTTTGGTTTCGCGATAAACCCAAACCGTTAATAGTTGTGAATTTTTAAATTAAAACCAGAGGGCTTCACTTGGGGCAACTTAAGAACAAAGCGTTTCATTTTGTTCAAAAACATTTTTCGCAGTTCGATTCCGAGATAAATGTCCAGCAAAGCGGTATCAGCGTTTTTTATTTATTGCCTGGTTTTGAATTTGACTTATTTTGTCCGAATGTTGGTCGAAAACCAGCATTTTTTACTTTGGTCGTCAATAAAATCGGCAAACTCGACATATCAAAAAACGCTGACACCGTTTTGCTGGAAATATATCTCGGAATCAAACTACAAAAAAAGATTTTGAACAAAATAAAACTCTTTTTACTCGAGTCGCCCCGAGTGAAGCCCTCTGGGTTTAATTAAAAAATTCACAACAATTATTGGTTTGTGTTTATCGCGAAACCAAAGACACCATTGTGTTCTACAAATTAATAGCTTTCTAATGATATCTATTGTATTTTTGTGGCATAAATTCCGACGAATTGAAAGCGCTTTACAGAAATGACCCTGAAAACCTATGGGAAGACCTTAACTCATTCCTGTCCGGGGGCTTCCCCAGAGGTGAATAAAATCGTCTGGCGTTAGCCAGAATAAAATACTAAAGACCAATTCGGACAAGAAAGAGTTAAAGAGATAGTTTATAACTCATTCCTGTCCGGGGGCTTCCCCAGAGGTGAATAAAATCGTCTGGCGTTAGCCAGAATAAAATACTAAAGACCAATTCGGACAAGAAAGAGTTAATATTTCTAAATGAAGTAAGTTTCAATGTTCAATCTTGTTCGTCCACCGAGTTGACAAGTTCTACTTGTGACATTTCTCTTGGAGCTGAATTACAGCAAACACCATGTTGATAGTCCTGCAGTGTGTTGTGAGTCGGTTTATCAGGATCCTGGCAAGTATCTTACCAGGGATAGAGAGAAAGAATGTACCCCAGTGGTTGTCATATGCCTGGTGATTCCCTTCCGAGTTGTACAGATGTATGATAGAAGCATCTTTGAATTCCTGGGGAATTGTCTCCTGCTACCACGTCAAGACTGATATGGTGAAAATGCAGGAACAGTGCGCCGGATCACTCCAAGCAGTCTGAACCACTCGTCATCCACAGTATCAACGAAGAAGCCATACTCTAACAGTGAAGCGTTGGGCGACCCACCAACTTTGTTTGAAATCCAGACAAAGTGGTTGATCGGCTGTCCAGTATGTCAACTCAGTCACGAGTATAACGAGAAATACGAATATACTCTCGAACCGCCTTCGATTAAACGTCCTCTCGAAGCTGTGGTAAATGTGGTTTCTACATATTTCGTTGATGATGACTTTGTCGAAGTATGAAGCAATAATCAGTGTTTTTCTTCCAAATTCCCTAATCTTATGATCGCTTTTCCTGGAGGCATATATTTTAACGAAGAACTTGCCAAGGCTGAGTTATCGCGGGGATTATAACCTACAGCATAATCGTCCAGCACGCGTCTAATAATTGTCCTCATATTTTAAAATCGTTTACTAACAATTAGCTAACACTCCCAAGAGTAATATACAAAATCATCTATTGTTTCACATGCACTTTTTATTGAGAACTTTTGCATGCTAAAAACTGTTTAGCGAAAAATTATAATAAGTCATTGTTATATATAATATAGGCCAAGGTATTGCCACAAGAGCACTGAAGAAACGTCAACATATTTGACTTCAATCAAACCATGATCAAACTTATCAACGTGTAGTTGATCATTTGCATTTTGGGATCGTAATACAGATTCTAACTACAGTACAACTGTTTTAGCAGACTGGGGCGTTATTATGGTGTTAAATTGAAAATATTATATTGCTTTTATTGTTTACGAGTATCGCTGTTGTTTTTGTTGAACAATACCACAAATTATGATCGAATGTTATCGTGCCGTCAATCGAGCTCAAAACTTAGTCCTGCATTATAAATAAAGATATTCCAGCGTTGTTACAAAGATTATATTGCGGGTTATCTCTGAACAAACGAGTTTCGATTTGCGTGGCGTTAAATATACTTGTCTGCGGAGGCAACTGCATGCACCAGTCAGTCCCCAAGTTTCGTACAAACTCGTTTACCTATTGGTTGGAACGACAAGTTATTATCATCCGCCTCAGTAATGACGAATATCATTGTCTTAACCAATAGGAAGGCGAGTCTGGAGGTTATTCGTTTGTCCTCGTTGGATTATGCATGTTCACTGCTCAAACGAATTTGCAGACTTTATACGAATACCCTAGACAGCCCTGTTTCAGTTTACTATTGCACCCATAGTTGGGAGGTGGTCGCAGTGTCCTCCTTACTGGAACCAGTAGCCCCCGCCATAATGTCTTTCTGAATTTTGAGATGTACATCCGGTAGGGACCGTGTAGCATAACACCAGAAAATCCTTAATTTTGGTATGTTCAGTACGATACCAAGTCTGTTCCTGCAACATCCATTGATATTCATGGCATATTCTATAGCATTAAAGTGAAGTACAGTTAAACTTTGCTTCGGTCTCAGGTAGATGTTCCAATTTATAACAAGTTCCATGGGTTTTCCATGTGCATATAGGCTAGTTAGTGCAAAGTTTCACAGAAACTTTGCAGTATTGTGATGAGTGGCGAAAATTCACACGATAGATACATAGATACATAGATACATAGATAGTGTAAACTTCCGGGGGGTAAACTTACCAGGTTTAACGACATACATACTTGTCGTAGTTGAAAGGCTAAAACCAGTGAAAATGTGAAACACTAGTATCAGTCTTTCATAGACGACAAATATTTATGTCGCTTAAAGCTCGTAAGCCCTATAAGCAGTGATAACAGACAGGTTTGTACCTTGTCTATGGATATTTCTTGAAAGACGTGTTTATCTTAATATACCAAGAATGAAAGAAGTTTCCCCCCGGAATATATTAGAATACCACTGCGCACGCGTGGTTTTGTTTGCGACTGGCGAATACAACAATGGCGGAGAAACGCAAAGGAGTGATCGATTTTTCTTCTCGAAACAACGAATTTCTAGGCTTTAGTGCATGGCTGATTAAATATGGTCTGGGCGAAAGGATTTATTGTCTGCCCAGCGGAAGGTCAAAGGTGCGAATAAATATTAAAAGCTTTATATTTAACTTTAATATGGTGTGGCATGTTGACGATGTTGTGAAGTCGGTTTGTAGAGTGTTGTTGGTTCGTGTCTGTTATATTTTCAGCTCAGTAACAAATTCTGTGTACTGGAGATCGTAGACTGTCTTCGCATTTTGATTTGGCGTTCAATAAGCAACTGTACGAAGAACCCTGGCCATATAGTAAACATGAATGTTTAGTTCTACATGTATCTGTACCTGCGTGAACTTAGCGCGTGATTGGGCAGACGATTCGCAAGGCTCATAACGTGAAGCTAGCAACATAATCATCAGGCGTAATAATTTGTGAAGGCAACAAAAACTTACTTATCTTGACATCCACTTGACAAATTTTAGTCAATTTTGATCTGGATTGATTGGACGTCACACGATACGTATTATTATCGGAACTCTCGTGATGCGCCAAGCTTTTTATGCAAAAATTTCGAGGAGTTTAAAAATATCTTGATGTTATTAAACAGACCGGAAAACAATAGTGAAGCTAGGGCACAAAAGACGTCAGTATTCGTGTTTGTCGGATTTTATAATTTTTTTGCGTTCTTGAAGAGAAAATGACTCTTTAAATTAAGAATACATACATCCGGTAGGGACCGTGTAGCATAACACCAGAAAATCCTTAATTTTGGTATGTTCAGTACGATACCAAGTCTGTTCCTGCAACATCCATTGATATTCATGGCATATTCTATCGCATTAAAGTGAAGTACAGTTAAACTTTGCTTCGGTCTCAGGTAGATGTTCCAATTTATAACAAGTTCCATGGGTTTTCCATGTGCATATAGGCTAGTTAGTGCAAAGTTTCACAGAAACTTTGCAGTATTGTGATGAGTGGCGAAAATTCACACTTTAGAAAGAGAAAATGACTCTTTAAATTAAGAATCCCTCGAGATTCTATTTTGGATTGTTTGTCTGAGTTTTCGCTTGTATTAAATTAACTTGGGCTTTGCTCAAGAAAATGGGCTGGCAGGTTGAGGGGCTGGCAGCTCTGTCCGCACACGTGGCAAAAATTGTTATTACTAAAAACTTTGCACTATCCTTGGGATCTAGTTTTTAATACTGGTACTGTATCCATTGTAGTATTTCAGCAGATCCATTAAAGAGCAGTTGTATTTTCATTATCTTTTAGTTTCGTAAGTGGTCCAGCAAAGTTAATGAACAGATTTAATGTACCATGATCCTTATTAGAATTTCTGGAGCAAATTTTACATCCTTTGGAGGTTTCAATCAAAGGCGTAAAGGTTTCATTCAATAATATCGATATACAATTGCAATACTTCGGCTAAAATAAACGGTTTCCAAGTTACCTGGCATTGACAGTTTTAAACCACATGTGCAGGGTGAAATCTACAAACAAGAACATGACTGTAACAAACCATTTTGGCCTTTTTACTTATTTTCCTGTTTTTATTTCTCCCGATATTTCTGCAGCAACAAACTCCTTCAAAACTAACTACTGATGAATCTACCGATAACTATTCATGCCGAAACACTTCTCCGCTACCTGTTTTTGTTACTAAGTAAAGTAAAGTAAAGTAAAGTAAAGTAAAGTAAAGTAAAGTAAAGTAAAGTAAAGTAAAGTAAAGTAAAGTAAAGTAAAGTAAAGTAAAGTAAAGTAAAGTAAAGTAAAGTAAAGTAAAGTAATTATTCGTGGGTTATTTAAATAACCTGGAAAAAATTTCTGAAACTAAATAAGCTGGACATCAATCTACGATACCGATAAATTTCAAACGATATTTTTATATTTGTGTATTTTAATTCCTACGGGGGAGCGCCTCGCATGGGTCCGTGAGACCCGTTCGCGCTCTTTCCGCTGTAAAGTATCCAATAAAGTTGTTTTTAAAAAAAAGAAAGAAAATGTATAGTAGAATAGTTAGCCTTATTTGCTCTAGAATTCAGGAATTCAGCATTTGCATGACATGCATTTTTGAACGTTTTTTTGTACATATTGTATTGTTTTAATCTGCCTTAGAAAGAAGGGGATGTTATGATTATTTTCTTGTACTTATACCGATGGCGATGATTTGCATATATTATAATAATTTATGTCACATGACCTATTTTACGAAGTTATAGTATGAAGTGTGTTCTTGATGTAAGCTGTAAAACTATAACAGCAACTTACAAGACCAGTGAAGGTATAACAATTATTATATTTTGAGTCATGGTGGTGCCATTTTAGATGCTATTGTATTGTGCCACCAACACCAGAATACAACAGCATACATGTATATACTCACCATGAGAAAAAGAATATAATTAATGAAACCAACAAAGGTACATGTATCAATTTATAAACAACAAATATTGAAAAATACCTAATTAAATCTGACTTACTCTAATAACTAATGATCCAATACTCAAATTTGTTTGGGTTATCCCACACATACTCTACATACATTTTTTGAAAAGTTTGCACTTTTAGTGGGTCACTCAGAGAACTGGTGTAATGAGAAGAGAGACTGCTGTATGCTACTGTATATTCTCTTATTTATTGTTTGGTTCAACTGTAATACATGCACCTGCAATAGAAAAGAAAGATGTGTGTGCTGAAAGAATGAATACTGATATCACCAGAGAAGGTAAGACTTATTTTAATTAATACATGAATTTCAATACAGTAAACACTCGCTATTAAAAGAACCTTCCACTATAATTAAGAACCTGAGGCACGAATTAAGAATTTTGTGCCCCGTAAAACTTATATGAACCTATTTTATACCTATATAAAATATATATGAACCTTTCCAAGGCTGACTTGCTAAAATGTATATATATATATATATATATATATATATATATATATATATATATATATATATATCTTTGTGAAATTCATTAATAATTCATGAGTTTTGCAGCCAATCCAATTTCAGAAATTACGTCACATGTATACCCCTGTAAACCCCATACAAACTAAAACCATTGATGCTAATTAGTTACAACCACTAGTGGATGTATACTCTTTTGATAAAACCACTAGTGCTTGTAACTAATTAGCATCTCAATATCCCAAAGGGACTTTTACTATTTATTCATTTCACAAGTTGTTTACAACACTCGCGTCCTTGTTGTATTGAATATACAATCACTCGCCTTCGGCTCGTGATTGTATAATTCAATACAACACGGCCGCTTGTGTTGTAAACATTACATACATATATATATATATATATATATATATATATACGTGTGGGTTTTGGTCTACGAAGCGCAAAGAGTGCTCGATAACATATAGTTAGAGCAAATATAGATTTTCGCTTACCTCAAAAGTCTGCACAGGCTGTTTCATCTAAAAAAGAATCTAAAAAAGAATCTGCCTGAAGATTCTTTTTTACATGAAACAGCTGTTGCAGACTTTTGAGGTAAGCGAAAATATATATATATATATATATATATATATATATATATATATATATATATATATATATATATATATATATATTTTAAACTTATGGCTTTGCTTCGTGTATTATGCTGGGCATTGAGATATTTATATTAAGATTAAGATACCCGCCTGGATCATCAGTTGCTACTCTATATATATATATATATATATAGTTGATTTGAAAACTGGTATTAAAAATATAAATATTCTTTTGAACTACATCCGTTGATAAAAGCCTGAGTAGCCAGACAAAAGTACGCTTAATCAAATTATTAAAATGTACCTGGGCCTACCTGGTTGTAGTTGAATCTGAGTTGTACACACTACCGTCGGCGTCGAGTTGAATGATGTAGACGTTTATTGTGGTGCGTGTATTATTAAAAAGTTGGAGATATTCGTGCATATTTCCATTCATCAACATATATTCCTAATGCAAGAGACCTGTTGAATGTTGTTGTTAACGATGGTGCAATGATATCTGACGATATCTTAAGGATTTTGGCCGGTATATTTTATTTAAACCGGTTGCTTTGGAAGGCTTCAGATTTCTTAAAGTCAGGACAACATTGGCTACATTGATTTGGGGAAATTTGAATCGAGTGTTTGGTGAGCGACCGGTGCAGTCATCCGGTACTGCTTCGGTCAGTAATCATTAAAAGATTCTGCAATAAGTTTAGGGTCGGAGATAACAGTCCCGTCAACAGAACGTTCAGTAACGTTGGAAGATTTATTCTTTTTACCCAGGAGATTATTAATCAGTGACCAACTTTTCTTCGGATCTATGGAATGCACACACTCATCAATTTTGTCACAAAAATATTTAGATTTCAATATCTACTTTGTTTCGCGCAGCCTGGTATTTTCCCCAGTGGAGTTTTGAGTCATGTTTTATTGCCTGCTTTTTGTGAAAATCACTATTTCTCATTAATTGTTTTATATATGCGGAGTAATCCATGGAACGGATTTAGTTTTTGTTCGCTTGTGCCGAAGTGGCGCATGTTTGTTTAGTGTTTAGTGTTTCATGGAACAGAGATTTCCAAACATGCAAGCCAACCCTCATTCGGGTCATCAAATTGCTCAATTACATGCCAATTAGGCATCCGCGTTAAATCTGCTAAAAAATCATTTTGGTCAAAATGCTTGAAATCTCGAACTTTTATAGTCGCTCGAGACCTAGGCATCATAAATTTTCGCACTGCATAAATCAAGCTGTGGTCAGAAATCCCTATGTGAATAACGCCAGAGGATGAAATATTTTCAGATCTATTTGTTAAGAGAAGGTCAATTAAGGTGGCCGACGTTCCCGTTATCCTCGTTGGTTCATTGATTAGTTGATCAATTTGATATATAGTGAACACAAAAATTGCAATCTGGTAATTCTTTGATGACATTACAATTTAAATCACCAACTAACAACAGCTCTTTATTCTCTGAATCGCATTTGGAGAGAAACACCTCGTAATCATCAAACAAATCTAAGCTAGAATTTGGTGGTCTATACCACGTACATACCAGAAATGGCTTACTGTGAGGCTGGTTAACTTCAATACGTACCATCTCAAGGCAATTTGAAATTAAATCTTTTCTCTCTAAGTATGGTATGGAATCACGAATATATATGACCACGCCGCCTCCGGTTCTATTTCTATCCTTCCGAATTAAGTTATGTCCTATGATATTTATTTCTGTATCTGGAATTAATTGGTCAATTTTAGATTCATTTATAGCCAAAATATCAAAAGGCAATCTTGTCAAAACAAGACGCCTGCTTAGGCGTTCACTCGGGCTACTGATTTCTGCAAATATTGGCGCAGTCTTCGCACATCTAGAAAACCTGAGGAACAGGGTGTGCATATTAAGTGTTTGTTAAAGAGTACAAAACTCTCATGATCAGAAGGGCGCTCGACACAAATTCTCTACATATGGTCTTATATGAAGTACTTGGTTTGATGAAGCGATTTGGCGTAAACAACAAGCCCGTTTAGTCGAATACAGTAATTAAACGATCTTAATATTTTCAGTTGACTAGACAAAACCACAAAATCTATAGTGCTGAATTCGGCATATTCAAGCGATGGTTCCGATATAGAATTCATGTAAATCGTACCAACAGAAAATATTTAAACATGCATTTTTGAAACACGTTTCCGAATGTAATACGACACCTTCACGATAGGTAGATGACCAGTGGAGACGACTATATAATACATCTAAACGTATTTTTTGCATTATTCGGTGCCTACCACATGTGTTTCGTATAGTTGTTGGACCAAGCAGCAAGGCGTTTAATACTATAAACAGTACGTATATGTTCTTTGATATTATGTGGCTCTTTCTTGTACTTCTAGTCCTCAAGTCAAGGCTTCCTGGGTACTGAAGTGATGTCAACACGGCATTTTGAACATTTTCTCCCGTCTGTAATATATTCGTCTATTCTGTCTTAATGGACAAACCTTGTCAGCAACATTACTGATCAACTATTGATGAATTCACTAATACCGCGGAAATCACCTCAACCCGACTCGATCAGAGGCAAAGCTGTCGAAAAGAAAAGCATGCATTTATCATGCATCAGTTTCGCAAAGCCGACGGGATGATGCAATATTAAATTGCCAATTCGCGACATCAACAAAATAAAAATAACAAGATACTTCCCAGCCACATAACTGACTTTAAACACTTCCAAGCAAGCAGTTAGCAGCTCTTCGCTTCGCTTCGAACACTTCCTGGCTTTCGAAAAGAAAAAACAAAGAAGGCAGTGCCGGTGTCACACATGCATAGATATATCACATGCCTGCAGTTTCGCAAAGCCTGCCGGGGCAATATCGCGACCCCAAGAAAACTACCAATAACCGGACCGAAACCTAGACTCGTTCTACCACAGATAGCCCGAGTAACAAGACGCCTGGTCAGGCGTTCACTCGGGCTACTGCAAAATCACGCGCAGGTTGTCACATCAAAAGTCAAAACACAATCCAATCTCCGATAGAAAACGCAATTTGCAATAGCCTGTAACGTATTTCCACACATGTACACAGCGTTCATATGTCGAGTCTCTTTGGGTATTAAATATCAACACAGCTAGCGACATTGACTTGAGCCTGCGCTTTCTGATTAGAGAGGCCTGCGGAGTAGACTAAGAGCGTGACACAGAAGGGAAAAAAAACAAAAACAAAAAACCGAGCCGAAACCTAGACTCGGCCTACCACAGTAGCCCGAGTAATAAACCGAATTTCATCAAAACATAACAAATATGTTTCAGCAAAATATTAATATTTAAA
The DNA here is from genome assembly GCA_964035015.1 of Corallium rubrum. Classification (NCBI taxonomy): domain Eukaryota; kingdom Metazoa; phylum Cnidaria; class Anthozoa; order Scleralcyonacea; family Coralliidae; genus Corallium; species Corallium rubrum. The sequence continues at coordinate 26,486,039 of OZ035997.1, forward strand.
CCAGCAATCTTAAAGCCTTTCAATTTAACAACGTCATGCACTGTAGTTTCTAAGGGGTTGATTATATGAGCCTGGCTAGCCCGGTTAACTGGGTTCACGCGATTGATTAGGATCTCACTGTGGTTTTGAAACTCACATAAACTAACTTTACAAAGAAGAATTGGTTTAGTTTAGATGTAAACGAACCTTAACGTTCATTAAAATCTCCTTTTGTGGCCGAGGAAAGAATTTCGTGACACGAGTCACTCCGGTTAGCTGGGCTAGCCCGGCCCAACTCATGTAATCAGCCTCTAAAATACCTGCAGTTGAGTCAACCGTGACGAATCTAATGTACTATTATCCAAGAGTTCCAGATTAATCGTACAAGTGGAAACGGTGAATTCGTAGTCAATATTCACGTCGTCATTACATGGCGAACATATTGGAGATACGATTTCCAACTGCTGACTTGTTCTTGATTCATGTAGTAGGCTTGCTGACGATCTTTGACGAGGGGTTTCAATTGACTCAGGCTGTGCAATTTCTCTTTTCCTGTTCTGGAGAATGGAACTGGGGGATCATGATTTGTGAGTCTCTTGGGAAAATTTCGCCTCCCTCTTATTGACTTTAAAAGTGTGCAAATGTTCACAACTTTACCATCGTTTCTTTCAATAACACTTGAAATAGCTATGTTATTGACCAAGGGCTTGACATCGTGGATAAGTTTTTGAATTTTTGTAGAAACAGTTCTTGCATCTTCCCGTACAAGATCTTTTGTACCGATATGAAAAACGACATCACTGAATTCTTTATTGACGACGCACTTCATCTTTTCCTTCAGAGTGTCTACATTTGCTCCGCTGATTGAGTGACATACAGCTTCTCCGTGATAAGCTCTTTCAAATTTTTTACGTTAATGTTTTCATCATAGAGTCACCAATCAATAATAATTTACAGGCCTTTTTAGATGGAACTTGAGGAAATTCGTTTCCATGCTTCAATTAATATTTCTGCGCCTCTCAGTAATCTTTTATTTGGGCTTGCATACACTCACTTGCGCGTGGACTCGCCACTTCGGCTGTTATTTTAATCGAGTGTGCCTGTGAGAGAACTTGCTCGCTTATAGGCATGGATTTTCCACCTCGGCTATTTCTTCATCAGATTGAGGAACTTCATATACTTCAAGGACTTCAAAACGGTTTGGGGAAATTGGTATTATTCCATCGCGTTCTTGTTAGGCCAAATGGTTTCAGAGGAACTTGCCTGGTTTGCTTTTGATCATAGCATGCATTTGATTCAGGTAGCAGACTGTTTTTGTTCTTATGGTAATTTTCCATTGCTCTGGAGGATTGCTTCTGACAGACAACTTGATCTCTAAAGTTTGTGTTCTCGAAGTTTGATGTTTTGGTAATATTTTTTATTTCGGTTTCTACCTTCCCTTGGTTTACCAAAGTACACTTTATACTTCTCGGAGTTGGCTGCGGTGACCTGATTGTCATCGGTGATGTTAGGCCTATGATGATATTCATTTAAACAGTTTGTTTGGTCTCGCATCTCCTTATTCTCTTTAGTGAGATTAACTAGCTCTTCTTAGATCGTATTAATTAAATTTTCAAAATCGAACATAGCTTTCCAGTTTTGGCTTCAGTGATGACCATGTCTAACTTGATACCCCCGATATCGGTTAGCAGTTGTAAGCAGCGATCGACATGAACATGAGCTTCTATAAACTGGAGAAGTGTTTGATGTCGTTTTCTGGTCTGGCTCCGTTAACAAGTTTATATAATCAGTTAATGACCATCTTTAGTAAGAAGCGTCCAACAACATATTTGCTTTATTATGCAAGCAAGAACTAAGAAGTATTTAATATTTCGGTTTCTGGACATTCGGAATCTAATTTAAAAAGTTTAGAAATATACAAAGCCAAAGTACAAAGTCAACGAGGACAGCAGATTCGAATATGCCGTTTGAGTATAAATCGACAGATACAACAATTAAATTTCCACAAATCCCAAACGTGTGGACAAGAAACATAAATATGCAATTTAAATGAATCCCCATTCGTGCCTCAAAATTTTCCTTTGTCAGAACAGTTGTTTGTTTTTAGAGCTGTGGAGAGTAATGAAGTGGCTTTAATTGTCAAGTCAATGGCGACCAACAAGGCCCCGGGAATAGACCAAATGACAATTCGTGTGATTAAAGACTGTCTACCAGCCATTCTACCCTCAATCACTTCTATCATTAATGCTTCATTTGAATATGCCAATTCCCAAATGTTTGGAAAATAGCAGAGGTGATACCTATTTCTTGAAGGTGTGTGAAAGGATAGCTCACAATCAGTTCAGTTCTTACTTACTCTCATGGGATCGCTTAACATCTAAACAAAGTGGAAATAAACAGTGGTATTCAACTGAAACTTCAGTAATACCATAGATAATGGAAGGGGAACTGGATAGGAAACTTACGAAACCGGAAACGATGTTTGCACAACTTGCTATGGTAATTATACGCTTATAAGCGGGCAATACACCTAACGGGTGGTCCCACATGGCTAAAATCAGGCACTGCTGAACTTAAGTGATATTACACTTTTGTCTAATTTCAGCAATAGGTGCATTAGCTGCTTTTAAGTGTGTAATTACCATAGCAAGTTGTGCAAACAACGTTTCCGGTTCTTTAACCTCGTTTGAAGTTTCCTATCCAGTTCCCCTTCCATTATCTATGATACAACTTTATCAGATCCGCCGTCAGTGGTGCACCGCAGGGCAGTATTCTTGGGCCGTTACTTTTTGGCATTTATGTCAATGATCTTCCAACTGTTCCTGAACGTAGTTCTGCTGGATGTTACGTGGATGATACGAAACTATCAATTTCGTTCAATCTCCAAAACCTGCCTGACATCGTAACTGAAATGAATCACGATGTACTCAAAATACGCAACTGGTGCTTCAACAATCATCTACTCCTAAACCCAGGCAAAACGAAACTTATACTTTTTCGTAGCAGAAAAATGATATCCAGAGTTGAAGACTTCTGTTTTAACTTTATGGGAAAGGAACTTCTACCCGTCAAGGTTGCAAAAGATCTTTGTGTTATTTTAGATTCTAACCTAACTTTTAATGACCACATATTATTTACAGTTTCTTCTTGCATGTTCCGATTAGGCCAAATCAATCGTGTTAAACACGCTTTTGATAAGCATACATTGATAATTATTATCAATTCTCTAGTTTTTAGTAAGCTATTTTACTGCTCCAATGTGTGGAGTAATACTTCAGAAACAAACTTAAATAAACTTCAGGCAGTTCAGAATTTTGCTTGCCGTATTGTAAGTGGGGCGAAAACATACGACCATGTAACCTCTATTCTGAAAGAACTCAATTGGCTCCCCGTGAGGCAGCAGCTTTAGTTTCGTAATGCTATAATGTCATACAAATGTATGACAGGTTGTGCTCCTAATTATTTATCCGAGCAGTTTACTAAACGCTACGAAGTGTCAAAACGTGTGACAAGGAGTTCACAGAGTTTGAACCTCTATTGAAAACAGCGAGCGGACGACAGAGAACTTTTTATTACCGAACAGTCAAAATCTGGAACTCTCTGGATCGCAATCTTAAGTTATGTTTATCAATTAAAGACTTTAAACGGCAATTGAAAAAGAAACTTAAATGAATTTGTAAGTAAATGATTTTATCTAAACAAGACGCCCGCTAGGCGTTAACTCGGGCTACTGGGCATGGGCAATGGCAAGAAGACATGTTAGAAAGCTACTAGTTAGAAAGCACACTCACTTGTTTTACAAAGAACAATTTTTTTTATTGACTACTATTATAAACTTACATGCATGGACAACCTAGATTGGGACAACATAGAATTCATATACTGAAAGCCATCATGACATTGCTTTAACTATATCTCGAACTGTATGTACGGTATTGTGACATTTTGTGTACATATTACATTTTAATATTTTAGTTATTGTTAATAAACTGTTTAGATGGTGTTCACAGATTTCCCATAACGATATCTGAAGTCATTCATTTTAAAGGCCGCAACAGCATTATCAACAGCACTGCTCATGCTATATATCAAGTTAGCATTACCATGTTCAATTGTACATACTTTGGCATTCTTACATATAACTTTGGTGTTCAGTGTTCACATATACTGTATAACTTTGGCATTGATACATATGCTTTTAGCATTTATAAATATATTTTTGGTATTCATATACATTGGTATTCATATTGGCATTAATTGGGGTTGTTCTTTTATTAATACCAGTTGCGTCAATTAATTTTAATACCAGAGTAATAAATTGGTGGTTGACAGTTTTGTAGTCCAACTCACAACTCCAACTGTGTTGCTGTTTGATTAATACCAGATAACTGTATGTCAATGTTATAAAGTCATTTAATACCAGAGTAATAAATTGGCAGTTGATGGTTTAAATTTAGTCCAAGTCACAAATCCAACTGTGTAGTCGTACAGGCCCTTTACTTCAGACACCAGTGTTGATTTGTTTGCTCTTTCATTAATACCAGATATACAGTATCAATTATAAAGTGATTTAATACCAGAGTAATAAATTGGTGGTTGACAGTTTAATAGTCCAACTCACAACTCCAACTGTGTGGTTGTAGAAGCTATTTACTTCAGATGCCAGTGTTAATTTGTTTGCTCTTTCATTGATACCAGATATGTCAATGTTATAAAGTCATTTAATACCAGAGTAATAAATTCGTGGTTGATGGTTTAATAGTCCAACTCCAACTATGTGGTCGTAGAAGCCATTGTTAATTTGTTTGCTCTTTCATTAATACCAGATATATCAATGTTATAAAGTGATTTAATACCAGAGTAATAAATTGGTGGTTGACAGTTTAATAGTCCAACTCCAACTGTGTGGTTGTAGAAGCCATTTACTTTAGATGCCACTGTTACTTTGTTTGCTCCTTCATTAATACCAGATATAACAATGTTATAAAGTCATTTAATACCAGAGTAATAGATTGGTGGTTGATGGTTTAATAGTCCAACTCACAACTCCAACTGTGTGGTCGTAGAAGCCATTTACTTTAGATGCCACTGTTACTTTGTTTGCTTCTTCATTAATACCAGATATAACAATGTTATAAAGTCATTTAATACCAGAGTAATAAATTCGTGGTTGATGGTTTAATAGTCCAACTCCAACTATGTGGCCGTAGAAGCCATTGTTAATTTGTTTGCTCTTTCATTAATACCAGATATATCAATGTTATAAAGTGATTTAATACCAGAGTAATAAATTGGTGGTTGACAGTTTAATAGTCCAACTCCAACTGTGTGGTTGTAGAAGCCATTTACTTTAGATGCCACTGTTACTTTGTTTGCTCCTTCATTAATACCAGATATAACAATGTTATAAAGTCATTTAATACCAGAGTAATAGATTGGTGGTTGATGGTTTAATAGTCCAACTCACAACTCCAACTGTGTGGTCGTAGAAGCCATTTACTTTAGATGCCACTGTTACTTTGTTTGCTTCTTCATTAATACCAGATATAACAATGTTATAAAGTCATTTAATACCAGAGTAATAAATTCGTGGTTGATGGTTTAATAGTCCAACTCCAACTATGTGGTCGTAGAAGCCATTGTTAATTTGTTTGCTCTTTCATTAATACCAGATATATCAATGTTATAAAGTGATTTAATACCAGAGTAATAAATTGGTGGTTGACAGTTTAATAGTCCAACTCCAACTGTGTGGTTGTAGAAGCCATTTACTTTAGATGCCACTGTTACTTTGTTTGCTCCTTCATTAATACCAGATATAACAATGTTATAAAGTCATTTAATACCAGAGTAATAGATTGGTGGTTGACGCGGTTTAATAGTCCAACTCACAACTCCAACTGTGTGGTCGTAGAAGCCATTTACTTTAGATGCCACTGTTACTTTGTTTGCTCCTTCATTAATACCAGATATAACAATGTTATAAAGTCATTTAATACCAGAGTAATAGATTGGTGGTTGACGCGGTTTAATAGTCCAACTCACAACTCCAACTGTGTGGTCGTAGAAGCCATTTACTTCAGACATCAGTGTTAATTTGTTTGCTCTTTCATTAATACCAGATATATCAATGTTATAAAGTCATTTAATATATATACCAGAATAATAAATTGGTGGTTGGTGCTGTAATGGTCCAACTCATAACTTCAACAGCATATCAATATTGCTGAGGCTTTTCATGATTCTATCAGATGTTTAGATCTAAAATATGAAGCAGAGAGAAAATAAGTGGGTTAAAAAGCAATTAAGCTATGGATGCATGGGAACTTTGCAATATTAAAGGACATTTACATAGAGATTTAGTATACTTTTTTACTTACATTAATTTGTTGTCCAATGGTTCAGGTTGTCCAGCTGTTCAAGTCAATCCTTTTCAGGACAGAGGCACCGAGTATAGGTGCACCATCCCAAGTACAAGTGCAGTGTAACTGCACTAATTCAGGGGTGGACCATTAGAAATCTTGGGAGGGGGTAAAAAAATTATTTCTAAGCCTGACATTTTTTGTCCTATGTAAGCTCTGCAGGATATTTTGTTTTTGGACAATAAAGGAAAGTTGTAAACAGTTTGCCAGTATTCTCTGTATATTGCCTACAGGATTTTTGGATCACTTTCCTTGCACAGGAATTATCAGCCCCTCCCTGCAAGATTTCCAATGGCCCACCCCTTATTGATAAATATGGTTTGTGAATATGGATCCATGGATCTCTGAGGAGACTATGTACATGGTGTAAGATAAACTTGCTTGATAACAATTGTTAGAAAGAATTGGATATAACTACATGCAATTAATATAATGTTTCAATTAATGTGACAGATTATTCCCTAGTTGCAATATTGTACTACAATTTTGATAGCATCATGATCAGAATAATACACATTGAGTACATAATTGTCAATTATTTGAAATACTGTGGATCTAACATACACATGGTCTAATAAGCTACCAGAAGAAATAAATGTAGGTTTTGTTACAATCTGAGTGTAATTGAGAAATTGCATTAAAGATTTTAGTGGTTGAACTTGATTGTCATTCAAGTAATTAATATTAAAGTCACCAAGAATCATGTCAATTGTATAACTATTTAACATGTATCCCAAACAATCTACATATTGTAGGATGTTGGAGGCTTGCTTTCGATACAGCAAAAGAAAAGTTGTTGTTTCTTGGGATTTACTATTAACCAGGTCAAATTTTATTGCATTTAGTGAAGAAAAATATTCACTCTCTCTGATTTCTACAGTATTTCTTGTACAAAGTGCCATACTCGAATATTTATCAGTATCATGATCTTGACGGTGGAGTTTGAAAGGACTGAGATTATTTAAAATTTCATTGTCAAAATCCTGAGGTAGTAGTTGGGTTTCAGTAAGAGCTATGAGGTCACTATCGAAAACTCTTGAATCAAATTTAATATCGATGCTATGTTTTTTGAGAGATCTTATATTTAAAAGTGATATGGTCAAAACATTGAAATTGTCTTGGAATAGAGTTGTTGAATGTGGAACCATACATTCATTGCGTAGTCTTTGGTATTCTTCAAGAACTTTAGGATTTGCTTTAATATGTTTACTCTCAATTTGTCCTAAAATATACAAACCTTGTAAAGAAGTTGCACGGCTTAAAGCAACATAAATTTGTCCATAGTTAAATGCTCTCTGTTTTATCAAGTCAGAACTGATTACAACTTTTTCAAGTGTTAGACCTTGAACCTTATGTACAGTACATGCCCATGCAAGTGTAACAGGGAATTGTACTCTCTGTACTTCTGGAGAAGATGCTTTACCTGGTCTTATTTTGATCTTTGCTAATACAGGCTCAATGGGAACTACGTTGTTTTTTCTTGCAAAAGGGTTGCCACAAGTGTTAGTTAAGTCTTTACCAGCATTTGAGTCATCAAATTTAATATAGAGAACAGTTGGTTTTTGGTTATTTTGATTGACATCGACTTTAAAGACAGTACCCATTTGTCCATTTATGAGTCTATCTGGAATACTGATATTTGTTGTAAGCATTACTCTAGCACCTTCTTTAATCAGAATTTCATAATCAAGTCCACCTGTTTCAGACCGTCCTTTTGCTAATACTCTATCAATATCTTGTTTGCTTACATTTGTTGGATACTGATCTTTAGCTTTAAGAGTAAATAAGGATCCAGACAGTTCTTCTAGTTTTTTCTTGTTATGTTCATCAACAGGAGCATTTTCAGCCCAGATATGAAGTGCATCTGATGGATAATTAGGATCAGATGGGGATATTGATCTTGATTGGATTATCTTAATGTCATCTTCGGTTTGAGTAGCAGTTCTTACTCTGTTAAGAAGTTCAATAAATGCTTGATCATTTTTCTGTCTCATGATTTTATTAAGTTCTATCATTTTAAAGACCTTCCATGGATGGCATAGATTATAAGAATCATTTTTGTAAGTGTCAAATACAAATCTTTTACGTATTGGTGGAAGTTGACATAGATCACCTACAACTATAATAGTAATTCCTGCAAATAACAGAGAACTTGTGGTGCCAAATATTTCTTTTAATCTTTGATGGATATGAAGTAAGGTTGTGTTTCCAACCATAGAAATTTCATCTATTATGATTAGCTTTAGGTCAGATAATGATAGTCTCAATTGTGTTTTCTTTTGGTCTGACATTGCAGGTACATTATCACCAGTTTCTTTGGGAATAGCAAGACCAGTATTTATTGTTGTTCCATCAATGTTTATTGCAGCCACACCTGTTGGTGCCATGAGAAGAACTGTTGGTAATTCAGGGTTCATAGGAGGATGTCTAAAAGTTTTAACTGCTGTATGGTATATTGTTTTAATAAGGTGACTTTTGCCTGCACCTCCACCACCAGTTAAGAAAAGATAGATTGGTTCTATTTCAACAGGTTTTAAGCTGTTCATGTTTTTCATTGTATTCCTACACCATGTCAGAAATGTATCATATGCATGACGTTGCTCAATGTTCAAGGACCTCACAGTTTCACGTAATATATCATCAGAGATCTCTGTTGGTCGGTTGTAAGAAGTAATTACTCCAGGGGAAGTATGCTGATTGGATTGTGGTGTTGCATCAAGGTGTGATGGTAATTGTTCATTAAATGATTCATGTGGGATTGAGTCATCTTGCATTTCACCTTGTAAATCTGCATTTTCTTGGTCATTTATTGAATCAAATGAATGAATATTGCCCTGATTAGATTTTAATACTTCTAGAGCCTCACTAACAGCATCTGCATCAGGTTCGAATATTGCTCTATTGTGTTCAACAATAGCTTGGACATCAGGTTCATAGAATTTTGATGTATATGTTTGATCTGAAGCCATAAGATTACTTTCATCTCGCCATGGATAATAGAGCATGAGTAAATGGTGAAAATAAGATTCTGGTTCTTTTCTTTTATTTGGTGTATGATACCTTAATACAGCCTTAACTTTTCTACATTTCATGCATTCGTTGGTGTTAATTAATTTTATTTTTTTCGGAAGGCATTGTGTTGTATCACTTATGGTACTTTGCGATTCAACCAAGTCATCTGTTAGAACATCAGGTTGGGAATCTTTTGTTTCACTATAATCAGTTTTATAATCTTTATAGTAATATGCAGCAAATTCTGCCAGACATAATTTACCAACAACTGGAATTGTTGTTGGTCTAATGCTGTAACGCTGAATTATATTTGACTTAAAGATATCAGTACTTTCATCATCTAGTTCATCAAGCTCCACTTGTGTCTTAGTCACACGTACCCTCTTTTCTGGAAAATCTGTACTAACAAAAACTGTTTTCGGAAATATTTTTCTCAGCCAAAGTTCAGGCAATGATCTGTAGACACATTCTTGTGAACTAACTTCTCTTGTAGAGAGAAAAGCAGCACCAATTTTTTTCAGGCCATCTCTAATATTCATGTTAGCAGCTTTTGCTTCTTTTGCTGCATTTGTAATAGCTTGAGAACATTCAGTTTCATCTTTAGTAAAATATGAGCAGACATATGTTATGCATTTGTAGTGATTGAATACAGGTTGCAAGTCAACATTTGCTGCAAATCCCTTAATACCAGCAACAAAATAATTGTTAATAAAACAGCTGTCTAAAGGCCTTTTAAGATGCAACTCAAAATCAGAGTCTGGTGATATTGATAGAGCCCAGTAATATTCATCCTCAGTGATACCTACTGATTTTAGAATGTCTGCATCATTTAATGTTTCATTATAATCTGGCTTGGTTGGGTTTAATACTTCATCTATTTTCTGTTTGACTGAGGTCAGAATCTGTGTTCGCCTGTCAAGTATACTACCCTTGATTCCCTCATCTAGATCACTGTTAAGAGGTTCTGCTACAATTGTGCTTTTGGTAAAAAATTGACCAAAATTAAATCTACAACTAATATTTTTGTATTTTCTGCAGGTTTTAGAATGATTGTGCTTTTGATAAGTTTTAACTAACTCATGTAACTCTGGTTCTGTTTCCTCATCTGGAAGATAGGCTTGTACATGGTTATCTATAAATTGTATGTAAGCTTCTTTGTTGTCAGATGTAAGTTTGGGGCAATCAGAAGTCCATATTAAGGCATGTAAATGAGGAGATCCTCTCATTTGAAATTCAATACGAAGTGCATAATATATTATTTTACCTATTGGATTTTTTGGACTAAGCAGAAGTTCAGTGAAAAATGTTTCAACTCTGTGTTGAAAATGCTTTGCAACCCAGGTGATCTGAAAACACGGAAAAGGACTGGGACTAGTTGTCAAATAGAAATCCATTTTTCGAATTAAACTATTTAATATCTCGTGAAATATACTTTATTTTGTTCCCAAATTTAGCATAGACTTATCATTTTCAACACTGAACATAAATACGAAGTTTCAACCAGTTTGATAAAGGAAAATGAAAGAAATAAGTTATTCAATACAGCAAAATGGATTTCTATTAGGTTGCTAGTTCCAGGCCTTTCCCTCACGGTCAGATCACCTGGACAACAACAGGATTAAGATTTAGCATGGAACATCTTTCATTGTAAGACAAAGCTTCAACTTGTTCGTCAGTCATGTTTTTACCTTGTGTTCTAGCTATAATCTGAAACAACTCAGGCCATCTAAGATCAGCACATGATAATGTCATAAACCATGTTGGAATCCCAAGTTGCTTTACCATGGCTACTACTTCATACATAAATTTTTGCCAGTATGGTGGTGTGCCTGGAATTTGCCTTAAAAACAAATATGCCTGATCTTGACAAATTAAGCCTTTTAACTTGTTTACATCTGATTTTATTTGTGATGCAGTTACAGGTTGGCCATGAATTTTTTTAAGGCTATATTAATACTATCCGATACTTTTTTTTGTTCCATTATAAATTGTGCAAAGAAAAGATACTCTGGATTTGTTGCAAACCTTCCACTATAATGTAAAAGTCTAGCATTGAAGTATTTCACTGGTGATAATTTAATCTTTCTATCTTCAGTGAAGCCAAACTGTCCTTTTGGAAACAACACTGGAAATGCAAGCTCTTCACATTTTATGTCTCTCATTAGTGATACAGGGTGTTTGTTTTCTCCAGGTGCAATATTGTACACTTCATTCCCTAATGAACAATTTTTATTACTTTGTATTGTAACAGGGTAATCTGGTAATACAGACTGTAAACATGTCTCATTAGTTGCTTGTCTATATTCATTCAATGGGTCATCTTCTTCCTCAGTATCATCATTCGTAACGCGTTGCTTGCAGTTTTCTGTTAAGGACTTTTCACTTTTATCAAAATTTATACCCGAAGTATTGTCATCTTGTTCTAAACTGGTCAGTTTTGCACTGATATTTTGAATATCAATTGTAATATTATTATACAATGGATTGTTTACCTTGAGCCAGTTAAGAGCATCAAGAATGAACTGAGGACGTACTGCTTGAAAATACACATGACCTCTGAATTCAAGTTTTCTTTTAAGTTTCAACATTATGATACCCGATCTTTCTGGTGGCCGTGGCAAAACTTTACATGTCTCATCACATTCAACCGGCACATTACAGATTGCTCCCTTAACTTTTCTTTGCTGTCCTTTTGGCATTACTATTATCTTCTCAAAAACAATTCGCTGTGCAATAAGAATTTGTTCAAGTTTTTCTAAACATGCAAGCTCAGCTGGTATGTTATCAACATACATGTTATTATATATTGCTTGGCAAGGAATTTTCCCCTTTGATAACTTTGAATGGCAGGTTTTACAAATATAATCTTTTTCATCAAATGACTTTGCATCCGTGAACAGAGTTTCAGGGACATCTGTGTACTTATTTTGGTTTAATGATACGACTGATGTTCTGTAGAGTAACCGATTGCAAACAGAACATATATAATAAGGACCTTCTTTTATTTTACTGTGAAACCTAGAAATATAATCATCCAAGTCATGTAAATCCATTGATAATTTGTATTTATATTTTTTTGTTTCAAGAAGAACTTTCTTTTCCACAGGGTCCATTGATTTATATTTTTTTGTTTTTGTTTCACAAAGAATGTTCTTTTCCACAGGGTCCATTGATTTATATTTTTTTGTTTTTGTTTCAAGTAGATCTTTTTTTTCATAGGATCCATGGAGTTATATTTTCCCATAATTTTGTAGTCTAAAGCAGCTTTCTCAAGCATAATTTTTTTCTTAGCAGGTTCCAAATCTGCATATTTTTCTCTTTTTGTTTGTCAGCAAGTAACTTTTTTGTGTGGTAGATTTATGCTTTCTTACAACTTTTTGCCTCTCTGATTTTGTTAGTTGACACGAACATGACAAAAATTGAATATTGTACTGTATTTCTTCACATTTAAGTTTTTGTGTGATAATATGGCAAAATTTATTAATGAGAAAATCTGTATCATTAAATTGTTCAAATAAATTAATTGTTTGCCTTTCATTGCATGCCACCAAAAAATACTTTGTCTTGTCCCTTGTATAATGCTGAAAAATGCAAGATAAGCAATAGTTTGGAAGCCACAGCAAAAACCCAGTATTTTCTGAAGTGTTATCTAATATTAAAGTCTTAAGGGCTAGTTTACTAGAAACAGAGTTAGTAACCAATGTGTCCTGCTGCCTTGAATTAAATACTACCTTAACATCAGCACCATATATATTTATTGTAGTTGGTAAATAATCACATGTAAACTCATTTCCAACTTTTATGGAGTTCTTGTAAACAAACATGCCATGTTCTGCAACAGCACCCAATGTCATATCTTTCCAGTAACTACATGCTGTAATAGTAGAAAAGCAAATCGAATGGAGGCATATTGCACAACTTTCTGCAGAAGAAATAAAATTGTCATTAAATGTCTCATTGTCACATGTCGATGAACAGTGGTGACCTGATTCAGATGTGTTCATATGTATATTTGTAATTTGTGTAAATTGTGCAACAGTAATTTTAATGCCTTTAAGCTCAAATAAAACATCAGGTTTGTATAAATTTTTGAAATATTCTACCAAGTTGGTAACTGTATTTACTTCCAACAATACACATGTTCCACGAGGGTGGGCCATACCGAATGAATCTCTTGCATGTGAATCAAATATTTTCAGTAAACCATTTGCAATAGTATAGATGGATACAGTATTACATCCGATTGTTAACAGAAATAAATTATAACTTTCTTGTACCAAACGTTGTAAAGCACATTCTATGGGCATGACATATGGGATGTTTTCATTCAAAGTAATTGTATGGAGTCTACCAGAGTAACTTTCACTAAACTCAAGTTGATAATTTGTATTTAGCACTGTAACCATGCTGGGTAATTCAGTTAGCAATAAATAAGATTGCCTTGATAATCTTGACAATGCAGAATATAATTCATTTCCAAGGTTCATAATTTGAACTAGGTGTTCTGGGTGAGTTATTGTGTAAGTCATTGATTTGTTTCTGAAGTTATATATCAAAGCACACAAACTCATAGCTACACATTGTTGTCCTGCATTTGGACCAAATACATCAACATCACCTTGACTATAAGGTGCATGGATAGTTTTATAGTAGGATCAATAAAAGTAGGACCTGGGTTCTTTTCAATATCTCTACTAAGATTGAACTTGCAGCAATTCACCCTGTGGTTTAAGTTCAGGTAAGCACAGGGAGTTGATTCTATTAATAAATAATTTCGGTCTGGTGGTTTTGTATATGCCTTGTGCCTCTCTTTATTTATATTTTTAGAAAAAAATACAGAAGTTTTCGGTCCAGCTGTTTGTTTTGATCGTTTTGATTTTTCATGTAAACCCTTTGTTTTTTTATTAACTTGGGGTAAATACCTTACTTGATGATTGCTCAGCAGCTTTTTTCGTTCATGGCTAAATGCGTAAAGCAAACGATGGATATGAGAAGACCTGGGTACATTTCTTTTAATGTGTTTTCGAAGCTGTTTACGTAATTTTCTACTTTTATTCAAAAGGCGAGAGAGTTTTTTAGCTGGGATCCTGCTAGGTTCTCGATCACGTCGACCAACATGGCGGTTGTACTTTACTCCGATCACAATAAATTTAGCATAACGAGATCTACATTCCTTTGTGTTTAAAGTCTCTGGGTCAATATCAGCGGAAACTTGTACTGATAACTGGGAACATTTTACATTCTCATATACAGCTACAATGTCAGGTGAAACAGGGTTATTCGATGGCAATGTGCTTTCTGAATTATTAGGCAAAACATGTGACTGTTCATATGAAACGATAAACTGTTGAATCACATCGACTTCATTTTGTACGACATTTGTATTAACACAATAAACAATACAGGCAAAAATAAAACAAATCATAAATATCAATAAAGTTACCTCGTATAATTTCCATACAGCGTTCATATAAGTGATGTGCACAGCATGTTTACCTGTCACTTGTAACTTGGCTTCATCAAGTATGTTCTTTGTGCTTCTATTCACATGGTTTGAGCAATTCAATGACACACATAACGTTGTATTCGAGTTTATGTTCGTTTTTAGTTTTGTAAGTTTGGCATTCATAGTAAGATTGGCATTCATAATAAGACTGGCATTCATAGTAAGACTGGCATTCATAGTAAGACTGGCTTTCATAGTAAGACTGGCTTTCATAGTAAGATTGGTGACTTCGCGGACCAACCCGTTTCGAAATCGCTCGGCATCTTTTAGAGTAGGTCTACCGCGATCGGCGTGTGCATTTGTAAGCATTGTGAGCGTATTCAAGAACAAGATACTTACTAGCCACATAACTGACTTTAAACACTTCACTTCCAAGCAAGCAGGCAAGCAAAGCAGCTGACAAAAACACAATCTTCCGACTTCGAACCACTCGATCGAAAAGAAAGAAGGTAGTGGGTCACATGGCATAGATTAGTCACATGCCTGCAGTTTCGCAAAGCCTGTCGGGGCAATATCGCGACCCCAAAAAACACTAACACGACCGAAACCTAGACTCGGCTACCACAGGTAGCCCGAGTAATTAATTAGGTATATAGTTTGTATTTATTACTCGGGCGACCTGTGGTAGCCGAGTCTAGGTTTCGCGATTATTTTTGTTTCGTTCCCCGCAGGAACGAAACTGTTACTGTATTAGCTTTCCATTGACATCACAAAAGAAACTGTCATCACAGATGAAAATCGTCCAATCGTAGTGCAGTGTTGTCGACATAACTGTGATCTTATCCAATGAAAGCAAAATTCCGCATAAAAGATGTAGTTGGAGGCGTGGTTAAACGCCAAAACGAAGTGAAAATATTGCTGATTTAAAGTAATTTGAAGACGTAAACAATCCCGTGCGAAGCGAATCATCAATCTTGTGCTGTAGAAAGTAGGAACTTTCCCCTCGTTGAACTCGAGAATGCATTCGTTATGTATGGCAACTGCGCGTTCCAAAAGGTCAGTCGCACTGTTTCACGCGTGTCTAATAATTTTAAAATATAGCTATTTTATGAACAATGTCAATAGTTTGAGGCTAGAAGTTCGTTATCATTCATTTGTGGCCCATCTAAATGGATTATTCTGATTCGAGAATTAAACTATGACCTATGACGACGAAAATGATGATAGTCCGTTATTGACCTAATTTATATTGATCCTTTTGGCCTTGGAAATTTATGGATTTGCTATTGGCGATTATTCAATAAATACCGCGGTGTCATAAATAAATCAGCTGCATGAAATTTAAATGCGACGTGCTAGCGTCTCGCAATTTTCCCGAGAAAGCAATTATTTTGGTAACGTTTTATTTTCCTCCTATAGACTGAATAGAAGATTTACGTTGCCAAAATAATTGCGTTCTCACGAAAATCGCGAGACCGCTAGCACGTCACATTTAAATTCAGTCGAATTTATGCGACTGCGAATAACCTGAAATAATCAATAGAGCCTGCCCTCTGGACTGCGGAGGAGAGAGTAATCCGTCATGATCAGACGGTACAACGTCTGAAATGTGTGTTCGTTTTATTAGACGAAGCTTAAATTATTTTTTTGTAGTTTTATTATAATCTTCTCGCTTCAGCATATTTCTAGTTTGTTTATATGCAAAACAAAAATCGTCTAAATTAAGTTTGTCGTATGAAACGCAGGCGCGTAGTAAAAATTGTCGCGCCAGTCTACATGGGGGCAATAATTAGTTGAGCTAAAATTCGTCATTGCTGTTGAAACAGCCCCTCATAAACGACTGACCGGAACGAAACAGCTATTTCTTTTAAGAAATAGTTTCTTGATGTTTTTTGGGTCGAGATATTGCCCCAACAGGCTTTGCGAAACTGCAGGCAGACGTCACAGCTCGAATGCTGATGTTTCATCATGGCGGATTTTCATGCAGGAGTGGCGAGTTTTTTCTTCTCCTGACGCCTTTGGTTGTGTTGTTCGAAGTGAATTTGTGTTTTAACGATAAACACGCTCGCAATGCTTTTATACTATAGTAGACGTGAGTTGGTCCGCGATCTCGATAACCGTACGCTAAAAATGTGTAGTACTCGATCAAACTTTTACGAAAATTCTCGATCATTGTGTTCTCGACAATTTACATGTGTTATTAATTAAATGGTACTGAAAAATGTTGCTCAATGCTGTAAATCAAAGAACAAAGAAAGTTGATAAAGCCAACTTGCAACTGAAAGGTAAACATGCTGTGTTTTACATCTTCATCGAAGTTGTCCTTTAGCTGAACTGACTTGTGTCTGTGAATGCTGTATGAAAGCTTAAATGTATTGAGGTATTAATATTTGTGGTTTGCTTTATTTGTTTGTATTGTTTATTACTGTAGTGATGTCTTGCACTAAAAGTCGATGTTGTTAAACAGTTTATACATTACTTTCATCAATTGTGTATTATTGTTTGGGTACACCAATATGGCCCGACCATTTCAATGTTTTGATACACCAGTATGGCTGGCACTTCATTGTTTTGGTACACCAATATGGCCACCATTTCATTGTTTGGTACACCAATATGGCCACCATTTCAATGTTTTGGCACACCAGTATGGCCACCGTTTCATTGTTTTGGTACACCAGTATGGCCACCATTTCATTGTTTTGATACACCAATATGGCCGACTGGCCTATGGCCACCATTTCAATGTTTTGGTACACCAGTATGGCCACCATTTCATTGTTTTGGTTCACCAGTATAACCACCATTTCATTGTTTTGGTACACCAATATAGCTGATTGGCCACTATTTCATTGTTTTGGTACACCAGTATGGCCACCATTTCATTGTTTTGGTTCTATGGCTACCATTTCAATGTTTTGGGGCATGTACATCAGTATAGCCACCATTTCATTGTTTTGGTACACAAGTATGGCAATCATTGTACGCTTGTACTAATGTTAGTTTTGTTCTTGGCATGGTGGCCATTTATCAACTTCTTACTTTTACTCTGTCTAATGGCTCATGATTTTATTTGTCAAGTGGAGACCTCCTGGTAATCTTGCCTGGTACAGTAAAGGGTTAATAATAAAGGGTTGCATAATGTTTACAGAAAATGATTGATAATTTTTTTTGTGTGCACAGAATTCCCACCTTAATAATTTTGTTGAACAAATTCAAATTTTTCTTGACAGATATCCTAATAGCATTTGTTAGCACACAGGTTATGCACGAATCAGTGTTAAGCCTGAGGGGGGGATTTGATTTTTTTTAAATGAAGTGTTCAAAAGCGCGAACCTGGGGCAGAGAATTATGATCAAATATAGGCAAATTGCCCCTCTCTGCCTAGGAACGTTTGAAAATTTCCATTTGAATATTTAAATGTCCCCACCCCAGCGGTTGCGATTCAAGAGCAAATGCCGCAGGGTGAGATAGAGACATGTACCAAATCCCCCACCTTTGCCCGGCCTCCCCCCCCCCCCCCCTCTCCCCCTCCCTCAGGCGTAACACTGATTCATGCATTAGAATCATGGTGTATTGGATTATTTGCATAGCATAATCTTCCCATACTAGCCTGTACCAGTGCCCACTATTAAGTAGCCCGAGTTAACGCCTAGCGGGCGTCTTGTGTTAGCTTAGATTTGTAATCTTTGTCTCTGAAAAGCCCTCTCAGGGGACGTGGCAATAAATTTGTATGTATGTGTATGTAACCGAACCTCGAAAGAAGGAAAAAGAAATAGTCAAAATAGAAAACCAACGAAGATGAAGGACGAAAAGTTTTAGCTTACGGTAAAAATATAGAGCAGCCGCTCTCAGTAATCACGAACATTTAGTGGCAAAACTGTTCGAGTTTCCCTGTTTTATACATCCTATCACTGTTAATTTTGTTTTCTATTTTATGTGTCCTTGAAGTATTTTAAACGTATCATTTCCATTACATGTTTTTTTCTTGCCAATTAATGCCCGTTGTATTTTTTACCTATGGCTGCCGTCTTATCTTCTTTTAAATAGTTTTCTTATTGTAAAACTACTTGTGACTTAGCGTAGGTTGTTTATAATTTGGTATAAAAAGTGGAAAAGGAACAATTTTTCTTTTGTAAAATGTACAAATGCTGTTGAAATATTTATTAACATGTAGGTGAAAACATTTTCAGCAATTCAGATTTCGAAATGAAAAATTGTTTTTGTTATATTGGTCTAAGGGTGTTCGGACGTATTTCGTTGCTAGGCAACCGGTTGCTAAGGACATTACTTCCGGTAGGAGAAATCTTTTCACAAAAACATATTTTTGTCTGCAAAAAGGTATAAAATGATAACAAAAAAAACGAAAACAGCCGAGCAAAACAAAAAGTAACAAAACAAAACAAAACAAAACAAAACAAAACAAAACAAAACAAAACAAAACAAAACAAAACAAAACAAAACAAAACAAAACAAAACTATTCCTTTGCTGTAGAATGTCGCTCGTGGCAAAAACACTAGTGGCAAAAACACACAAAAACACTCGGGACACAGACGGCGATAGATGGAAAAATACTAAAACGAAGGAACGTCGTCACATCAGGCAGGAGGCAGGAGGAGTGCTCGCGACTGATTCTTTCAGGCTAGGTTGATCAGTGGCATTGAGTCGCAAACATGAGCTCACAAGATTCCTATAATTCCGCGAGTATTTATCGAATCGTTACTTTTCTTTCGTTTACACCTAGGGTCTCCCAAAAAGTACGCATGGATTTTATGAATAAACCCCAAATGACAAAGACATTCTATTTTTTGTTAAAAATATCCCTTAAAATTTCATTAAAACGGCCATAAAGTCATTAAGATTTGCTCAATTGAGAAACGCATACGTACTTTCTTGCACATAACAATTCTGGTTCTATTGAAACTTCTTTAATTAGGAAAACTTTTAAGTTGGTGGAAATTATAGCTTTTTCTTATCTCAATGACGTCACTGTATGACGTATATATACTACGTGCAGAATATCTAGCATTTCTAGCATGGGGATCAAATAGACCTTTTCGATAATTACGTCACGCTGCATGAAAACGAGGCTCCCAGGCCAAAGTTTCACAATTTTGATTATCGTAGTAACCTGCTATATTTGTTTATGGAAGAAGATGGCTAATAAGTAATAACGTCCAAACTATATATGGTAGAAATACATCGTGTACGTATGTTGTTGGGCATTTCATAAGCTTTCATTTGATGTATATTTTAAGTTTCTATGTTATGTGTAACTTTTTAAAATGTCCAAAATGTTCGCACCATTGCTCGTCAAGTAATAATAATGAAGTCCCACAACTGTTGTAGAATTTCGGATATTGTTTTTAGAATACATAACGCACAACTTTGAAACATATATCAAACAGAAGATACTGTAAAATGCTATTTGCGGTAGAACTTTCAAGTTTTTAGTTTAAGAGAAAGTATTTTAAAACTGATGGGAAACGTACTATTATCTTGGTCTGAGTTGTAAACAAAACAAACTTAACAATTGATCCGTCAGACCAAGGTAACATTAATTTTTCTCATTTTTAAAATACTTCCCCTTAAGCTAGAAACTTGAAAGTTCTACCACAAATAGCATTTTACAGTATCTTCTGTTTGATATATGCTTCAAAGTTGTATGTTAAATATTTTAAAAACGGTATTCGAAATTCTACAACAATTGTGAGAAATCCATATCATATTTATTACTTGACGAGCAATGGTGCGAACATTTTGGACATTTTAAAAAGTTACACACAACACAGAAACTTAAAATATACATCAAATGAAAGCTTATGAAATGCCTAACAACATACGTACACGATGTATTTCTACCATATATAGTTTGGACGTTATTAGCCATCTTCTTCCATAAACAGATATGACGGGATTACTATATATGATAATCGAAATTGTGAAACTTTGGCCTGGGAGCCTCGTTTTCATGAAGCATGACGTAATTATCGAAAAGGTCTATTTGTAAAGCTCTAGAAGCTCTGCGGTCAAATCAAGTTTTCCTTAGCAACGGGTCAAAATAAATGTCTGAACACCTTAAATAAATTTAAAATGCAAATATTTTTAGATCTCTAGCAATGTTCTTTGTAAACATTGGGAAGAAAGAACTTTGAAATATAACGCTAATATTTTGATAAAATTCTGACGCCTTTGCACGCAAACGAGATCGAGTTCAAACCTGGGATGCAACGTGCTATTTTGTTCATCTCAATATTTTTTTTACGAAATATCATCCTTAAATTTTTCTTTGTTCTTTGTTACCTTTTTCTTCAAAAAAAATAGAGTTTTTGTTTTTTTATTTCAAATATTCTGCAGACAGGTGTAGCTATTTCCAGGCCCCCAATAAAAAAGAGCGCAAGGAGTAACTAAAAGCGAGCGAGGGGTTATTGCACTTTTCGTCCAGTAAAAGGGTTGGATGTTGATCATACAGAATACTACCATTTGCGTTCAAGCGTTTAAAGAATAACTAGTTGTTATCGAGTTTTGAAATAAACGTTGTCCAATGACAACTATATGTTTGACACATCAAATCAATAACGAATAGGGGTGTAAATTCATTACTGGTCATCGTTCGTTTCAGACTGCAGCGTTTGCTTGGAATAACTTGTTTTTGGCTTAATTGATCAGCGAACGCAGGTCGTCTGATAAGAGTTGTTCACTTCGATATGACCTGTCGAACACATTTATTTTGTATTCCATGTTTGCTGTTGAAACTTGAAATGGAAGCAATAACAACGAAAATTTACACCCCCTATTCGTCATTGATTTGATCTGTCAAGCGTATAGTTGTCATTGGACAACGTTTGTTTCAAAACTCGAAAAAAATCGCTAAACGCTAAAAACGCTTCAACGCAAATGGTAGTAAAACCAGACACAGTGCTAAAAAGCGGTGCCCTGTGACATTCAAAACATCGCGTTAAAAATGTCGCGTCAAACGCAGCGGCGCCACGCAGCTAGGCTTTTGCACAATTGTACATTATGCTAGCATTATTTTGAGCATTTTGGCAACGGAAAAGCAATGAGAAAAATGCTACATTCTGGCAAGGAAGTGTATTCATCGAACAATAATTTGTTAATTATTAATAATATACAGAATTATATCTATGTTATTAGATGGTATGTTTTAAAATTTTGAGAGTTTAATACAAAAGTCTTGCACTGGTCAGTAGATTCTTTTGCAGTTTGGGGGAAGTTTGTTTTTGGATTAAGTCCCACGTTTTAGAGGAAATAATTTATATGAAGTTAGTACTGGTACAGTGTGTACTTCAACCATGCATTGTGCTCCCAGATCCGTGCTCCAAGTTACAGAATAGATATCTATTCAGTGTCCGAGTGGAGTGCATCTTGGCCAAAAGGAATGCAGGCTATGGGCACGAGCCACGAGATTATGCAAATAACTGCAACGAAGTTTGGCTATTCTGTAAAAAATAATAAAAAGGATAAGGCAAGGGCTTATGAGAGTTTACAGTATGACAAAATAGTTCTAAAGGTACAAGCATGCGAGGTAGGGAGGCATGACACTGACAGAAGACCAAGGATCGAGTTTAAAATATGGTTAACCCCGCCCCTCCCCCCCCTCCTGCCTTCTCTCTGAGTTGGAAATTAAATAAAGCTCCCTATATTATGGTTGCCCACTCTATTATGCCCCTGCCTTAAATACTGTATACCACTCCCTCTAATGAGCCCCCTTCGGCTTAAAATCAATATGCCCCCTCAAGTCGAAACATTCTAATTTCAATATTAAAATTAGAATGTTTAATAATATGGATTCACCATTTGTGTTCTCATGTACTGTATTTCTAGTTGGTTAATTGCTCTTTTGATTTGAATGTTCATCTTTGCAGTTCGAGAAATGCATGCAAACTTCTTGGCTTCACTTTCACTTTGTCTTGATGCAAAATCCAAATGATTATGAATAAAGTCGAT